>OY735220.1:30196017-30516017 GCA_963457665.1 Thysanoteuthis rhombus | reverse complement strand
GGAGGATACATTGATTGTAGGCCCTTCTTTTTAAACCCATGAGATCTTGTTCTTGAAAGATGCGCTTGCTCTGCCAAAAGCTTATGCTATTAAAAATTCAAGAATTTCAGGTTTCAAGGCTTGTAAGTCTTATATTAGAAAGTGCTAATCAAACTTTCAAACGAATGATATATCCTCAATGAAGTATATACGTATGTGAGAGTGTATGTGACTGACTTTGTACTTAAGTGTGTGTGTGTGTGCATGCGTACTTAAGTGTGTGTGTGTGTGCATGCGTACTTAAGTGTGTGTGTGCATGCATACTTAAGTGTGTGTGTGCATGCATACTTAAGTGTGTGTGTGCGCGCAAGTGTGTGTGTGCACAAGTGTGTGTGTGTGTGTGCGCAAGTGTGTGCGCGTATGCAAGTGTGTGCATGTATGTATGCAAGTATGTGCGTGTGCAAAATTGGAAGTGAGAGCAACAATTGGAGTGAAACATTCTTGAGTTACGTACCTGCTAATGTGTTTGCATTCGGGTTGATTCCTGATAATCTTTTAGAGGTTCCAAAATCAGAGATCTTCAGAACTCCACTGTAAGTATTTACTAGAACATTATCTCCTTTGATGTCTCGATGGACAATTTTATTATCATGCTAAAATATAAAGAATTAAATTCATTGTGTAAGTTTTGATACAAAACAAAAAACAATGAAACAAAAGTACAGGAAAACCAATGGATGTACAGAGAGATAAATAATGCAGGCGGTTGGTAAAACTAAATTTTTCATTATTTACAGAAATATCAATTTAATAAAAATGCCTTTTTATGCTGATAATATTTCTACATTTATTCTAAAATGAGACAGAGTTAGGATACATGCTTGTCGATGAAATCTTACGACAAATGATACCTTATCTTAAACCAATTAGTATTATGAATTCATAAGAATAAATATAAGTTTTAGTTCAAAACAAAAATAAAACAAACCAAATATTTAAGGCCTTCTAAAATCTGTTTTGTGTAATAAACAATAGTTTTCTCAGCATCTTTCAGTGGCCCCCATTTACTCTGGAGTAGCTGAGATAGACTCCCTGAAAAAAAAAAAAAAATTGTATTGTAAAAAAAAAAAAACAGAAAAAAAAAAAAAACAAACAAAAAAAACACAATCATCTAAAACAGATTCTCAACATTTTTTGGCCAAGGGACCTCTTTTGCCATATTTCAGAATATTATTCCTCTCTTCCAAGATCGTCTCAAAAGGTGGATTCTATACTAGCAGTACCAAAAGATCAATATTACAACATTTTTAATATGCAATTATGTGGGCCCAATCTTCCCCCATTTCCTGAAATCCTAAAATTCCTCTCGGCAGGTGGGGGATACCCCTAGTTGAAAACCACTGATCTAGATACTATCGGCTATATTAATTTACATTTTGAATTAATATTTTTATCCAATCAATTATGAAAGCAACTCTGTTGACAAATCTGGTTTTCTGAATGAATCAGTAACCAGTTTTTGAAGGTATGTACTTGGTTAAGCTAAACCTTATTTAGTATAGAGGCAGTATATTTTTTTCGTTTCTCTGTCTGTAGCAATGAACTCTTCCGCTTAAAAGTATCAATTTTGCTCACGAAATATCTCCAATCCACCATTTAAAAAAAATGGACTCTTCCGAGAAATTTAGTTTTTCTTAAAATAGCCAAATAGAAATACAATAACCATGAATTTTTCATAAGGATTAAGTAGTACTCAAATAATACAGCTTACAATTTAGATGCATTTCAAAAGAAAATCAACAAAATCAAGTTTCTTCAAAAGCCAAGAAAATTAGTGGCCACACTGATCAGTGAAGATAATCGGGGAAAATGCTCCATTAGATCATGAGGAGCAGATTATCTTCTGTTAGAAAAATGATTTTAGTTATACATTTAAAAAGTCAATTTAGGAGCAGCAAAAAAACTGTATTATTGAAACAATCTATTCAAACAAAATTGTAGTTAATTTTATTACATATCAGCGAATTGCTTATACTTCAATACTTTTATTATATGAATGAAGAATTTGTTATGTTATTTTGAAATATCACAAGAACTATGTGTTAATAAGTCACATGTAATTGAATTCTAAGCCTTTCTTGTAGCAATTCAAAGAAAGAAGTTTTTAAATATCACCTCCAGGAACTTGTTCCATGAAGATTTTAAAGAATCCGTCTTCACTGACTGAGCCAAGATATTTCACAATATTTTTGTGGGACAAATGGGAATGGAGTTTGATTTCTTCATGAAGTGGTTGTACTTCTCTGTAAAAATAAGAAAATAAAAATCATTTTATAATTCAAGATGTGAAGATTTCCATAAGTAAAGTAAATTCTTATTATCAAATACAATTACATAAGTTTTGTAATCTAGTGGAATTTACTGTACATGCATAGAAAGCTCAGATATAGATTCAACACTTTATTTTTCTCTTTGAGTGATAAACCCAATACACACAATATACCATACTAGTAACTGTAACTAGAAGAGAATTTTTCCAAATGATTAAGGTCAATCAGTTTGATCATCAAAAAAAATTTGGACAACACCTATTAAACTTCAATTTTCATTAATCAAAAAATCAAGTAAGATTCAATTTATTCAGTCATTAATAGAAAACAGGTAAGTGAATATGACGTAAATGTGAATTTCTCCGTAGTTGGGGTAGTATTACTGATAAAGAATAAAAGAGCAAAAATTTCTAGTGGTGCAACATCTTGAAGCAGTTTTTCTCTTGAATTGCATAATTAATCAAAGATTGAATTCTTTAGAAATTTTAAGGGGGGGGGTTCACTGATGTTGACATGAGAGGATAAACTATAAAACATTGTTAACAAAAAATATGAAAATAAGTCTATGAGAGAACTAAAATTTCAACGGAAAATACATTTTTGAACATACTCCAAGTTTTTTTCTGGAACTTCCTTGATGGCAATCCGAACATGTGTCTTGTTACGGGCAGCATAGACAACACCATATGAACCACGACCAAGAACTATTTTTCTATTTTTATCATCGTATTCATATTCATACTGAAAAGAAAATATCAGATTGCAGAAAATTTAACTAAAAATTATCCAAATAGATAAACATCAACCTTCAAATATTGGATTACAGGAAATTTTACAAGTTTTGGAGATCGAGATCAATTCTATAAATAAATCTAAAATTCCTAAATATTTACACGTTCCAAAGAAAATCTGTAGTGAATCCTTTCCAATTTAAAAATTGGACAAATGATTCTTTTGATTTAATAATACAAACAAAATCTTCACATAAAAGAGCAATAGATTTGATAAGAAAAAAAAAGATAAAGTTCCTCTATCTTGTATGTGGATACAAAACATTAACAGATTTACAGGTATAGTAAAGTCAGTAGGATCAATGAATATACAAGCAGACATTCTAGCACACACACACACACACACACACACTCACACATATATATTATCCAAATAAAATAGACACACAAGTAATACACCAGCAGTTTTCTGGCACCAGAATCAAGCTGAATCATTAATTTTTTTCCAACAGAAGTTACGTAATATTAATTCAATGAAACATTTCTGACCAACTAATTATGCACATCTTAAAGAATTAGCACGGCTAAAAACTTAAACAAATATTGAATAGGAATTGAATAGTCAAATGTAATATATTCAAATAAATGACACAGTTTATCAATATAGATGAAGGATACAAGTATATTAATTGAAGGTTCTCCCCTAGGGATACATTGCCAATATAAAACAGTTCAATCCAGATTTCACACTTAGGGCTGAGGTTCTTGTCACCCACAAACTTAGCAAATTTGAGCACTCACTCAGTGGCACATTAGTGCTTTGCAGATTGTTTTCCTCCACATTCTTTACGCATAGAGATCTCATGACATTTCTTAAACCTCTGATGCCATCTTTCACTTTAATTACACTATGTTCTCATTTAGATTCTTTGAAGTACAACTAATTCTGTAAACTAGTGTGGGAGCCACAAGAAATTCCAGTGTCTTCATGTAATTATGACTGAATTGTGCCAGAGGTGCCAGATCATCAGAAGCCGGAGAAATAAGTGGCGTACATGTACTTTATACCAGAACATCATGAAGAGCAGCAACATAAAATCTGTTGGTTCGAACTGGTCACTCTACTAAAAATGTTTGCATTTCGATTCATGAAACTTTACAGATTCTTAGGTGAATTTGAAACACAACAAGAGACCAACAAAACATTTTTGAAAGGAAAAAAAAAAAAAAAAAATGAATGTTACAAACGCAGATAAAATGCTAAAATTAAGCTTTAGCTTTCAAATAATCTCCCCATTAATTGTGGCAGGAGCAGCTCAGTTGCTGTTATCATTCAGGGTGGCACAAAATAAACTGAACAGTTTGTTTTCCCTATAAACAGTGGACCCTCCCGCCTGAAGTTACAAACACAGAAGTATGCAGAAAAAGTCATCCATAACTATAAATGTAAGGGTCCATTGTGTGGTTGATTGATTCCATCGTTTGCAATTGAACCATAGAATTGCAATGACTGGAGTTTTAGTCATTTGAATTCAATGGATTGAAACCCACTGTCAAACTTTAAAGAAAAATAAAAGTTAAAATGCTATTTTATGAGAGAGCAAGAAGATGGAAAGTTCATACACTGCAATTTGTCACATACTTTCTACTTGAATGAAACAAACTATTTGATATTGCATTTATTACTGTACGATTAGATCTTGTCCATCATATACTCGCATAATTTTGTAGGGTAAAAAGCATTTTTTGCGCATAATGTGATCCTCGTTTTACAATGAGGATTTTAGAAACTAGTATATTTGGATATCTTGGTGTGCTGAAGAGGGAATAAAGATGTAGATTTCTGCAGCAAAAAATATCCACTGATTGTATATGCAGAGTGACAACTCATGCATAACAAGCTGTTCTAGCCAGGACAAAAGCAGTTTTATACACTGGTTGACCATTTATAAGAAACACCATTTTAGAGCGTAACCGCCATGTATAGTGGTTACTTGGTTAATGTTAATAGACAAAATTTGCCAAAATATCACCATTGTTTTCATATTGTACTTTAATCAAAATGGATCTGAGAACAGACCAGAGTAGAAGATATCATTGATTAAGCAATAAAAATTGAAATGGGCTAGACGAATATCAACACAAAAGGATAACAGATGGTGCAAAAAGTCAGACGAATAAGGTAATTTATTTTTTGAAAACAAAAAATAGATATCAGCTACTCACTTCTAGGGAGCCATCACTTTCTTCAGCTTCGGACGGATTACACTCATCTGCAATCATTTCACTAACAAGTTTATGAAACCTGTTTAAAGAGAAAAAAAAGATTAATAAATAAGAAAGCTCCTTTAAATGAAATAAGTAAGAGACCAAATCTTTCCCCATCTGAAATTTCATAACTACTTAAAGATTAGCATTTTTTTCTGTTCCAGAGTTCTTCCCATGATTAAACTTGTCAAATTTCAAAGCTACCAAATGCTCCAGTTCACTAATCATTAGTCAAATTTTTTTTTAATGCATACAAAGTTTAAATATCTACTTACATAAACATGGGTATCCATCCGCTTCGTAATGCGAAATGGTCACACTATATTTTTGTTCATATTTAAATGTGTAGACTAGCCACACCTTCCATGTTGCACACATAACCCCCAAATATGTTTGAATAGAAGTATGAAAAAAAATTGTGTACTTACAGAAAGTTTTACTATTTTTAAAATCTCAGTACAACTGGGGGATCAATAAAAAGGGGATTGGTTTTCTAACGTTATTATTTGATAAACTAATCCCTGTCTTCCAACATCTCAATGTAAGTTGTTCCAAATAAGAAAATTCACACACCAACCTTCTACCAAGTCTTATTCCTCATACAATCACTCCTATCAACTAGACACTTTGTTATATGGTCAGAGAAAAATTCCCCAGGATCAAAATACAGTCACATGATAATATATGGTAATATTCGAGTATCTATATAATTAACAGCGTGACCATGTTTGTTTCTCGATTTCTCAGTCTGTAACTATAAGTGTAAGAGTCTGTTGGTTTAAATGGTGGGAAGGAGATGTCTTTCTCAGCAAAATATATATTGAAAGTAAGATAAAATGGAACCTCCCACTTGAAGGAGTTCAGTCACATAATAAAACTGCAGATAAAATTGATGAAATATGAAGATTTATTAACTCTATTAACAGCTTTGTAGTAGTTTACTACTAAACGTACCTAAGAGAATTTAAAGAAACCATTCAAACTCCACATAAATATAGATAGATATTTTTATCAAATGCATTAAAGCCTTGTGTGTGGTTGTACACATAGTTTCTTTTCTATGTAAAGAAACATTTCATAGAAATTCGAATATATCTGAATTTTTTCCATAGGTAATATCTGGGGAGGGGGGAAGCTCGTTCAATGAAATGAGTGAAAGATTAAATCTTTCCCCATTAGAAGGTCTCAAACCTGCTACAGATAGGGTAGCAATTTCAATGTAGCATTGCCTGTACCATTTAGCTAAACAGCTGCCAGTAATACTGAGCCCCAAAGAACTGCTTTAATTTCTAATTCTCATTTTTTTCCATTCATTGTCTATATCTGCTCTATTTGTTTCTTTCAATACAGACAATTATACAATTGAGAAATGGATGTATAATCTGACGATGATATAATTGTCTGCATTGAAAAAAACAAAGAGCTGATATAGACAATGAATCAATAAAAATGAGTATTTGGAATTAAAGCAGTTATTTGGGCTTTTGCATTACTGGGACTGTTTAGCACAATGGTAAAAGCAACATTACCATAAAACAGCTACTCTATTGGATGCAGGTTCGATTTGCCATGTAATAACAGGATGATTTCAGATATAGTTTCAAAATAATGTAACGCAATTTATAATTATTTCTGTTGGGTTATATATATCCATTTCTTAATGATATAATCATATTAGGTTAAAAAATTTTCAAATTCTTAAAAAGTTTATATGTTAGTATAAAGTTAACTTTTAACTTACCCATTTGCTTGCACAGTTGAAGAGAAATAAATGTGAAAGTCATCGGAATTTTCTTCCACATACAGAAATATTGCACGGGAATCTCTTTTATACAAACTGCAACAGAAAAATACAGCATCAGTCATTAGAGAGGAGAAATGACAGGTCTGGTTAGTCAATCAATAGAAACCATCATGTTACCAATGTCTTATGGCAACATGCTTTGGGAGTGATCAATTGAAAAAGGGGATGAATCATGAATAAGTTACTTCTCTTGACTTTTGTTGGGCAGTGATCACTTCAAAAAAATAAGCAGGAATCAAGTGACCATTTAAGCACGAATTTACATTGTAAGTTGATTCCATAATTAATCTATTCAGGGGTTAATAAAAAATTAAAAAAAAGTTCTTTCTAGACATAACCAGTGAATATCTAAATTTTGAGCCCTCTTGCACCATTGGGGTGGCCTGTATGCACAATATCTACATAGCTAGGAGAGCTTAAAAACTGAAGAAACCCATGGTTTTGATTCTACCATAATAGATAGATTTGTCACCAGAAAAAGTTTTCTTTAATCTTTTTACCAATACAAATAACATTGCGATAAAATCAATAGATTTCAACTAAGAGGTTTTCATTGACATAGGTCGCTTTTTGCCAAAAGTCTGTGAGGTTTGCTAATATACACAATACACTGAACATGATACTTCATATACCTACATAAAACATATTTCATGAAATTATTCAACATATGAGGTTAATTAATTAGTTCAGGTCAAATTAACTGATATTTGACTCTTCTGAAAATCCCTCAAGTTTGTGTACTTCCAGATATGGAAAGTAATTATAGTGGTAATTATGAAGTGGTCCAATTATGATACTATACTATGAATGATGGTGATCCTTAGAATCACTCTTAACTTAGATTTAGTCCATTGTATCCGATATCCAACAAACAAGGTCCATTTTAATGAAGGTCACTGTATATACATTTTTCCCCAAATGAATCATATTACTCTGTTTAGACCTGATGAACTTGACAATCTAATGGACACAATGCTGCTCTATGTTGGAGGGTTGACTTATCTGGCAAATATTGAACAAAACTTACAAAATTAACACCTTAGTTTTTGGGATTGACTTATACACCAGCTTGTATGGTAGTCCTTACAAGTATCGATTAAAAACATCTCTATTGATCATCAAGGCTTTAAAATCTTATTTTGTAATAGCTGCCTTTGAAAATGCAGGATTAAAGAACTTGAAGTAAGTACGAAGAGAAACAATAGATAACTTACCTTACTTTTTTAATTGTTTCCACAGGAAATGTCCAGTCATTGGCTTTTTGGCCATCCTGGTCAGTAACATTCCATAAATGAATATTCTGGTAGGAAAAAGTATTCACAAATAAAACATCAGTAGGACAAATTTCAATTTTTAAATGACAGGATTGTTCACCAAGATATTAACTAGAGTTTGAGTATTACTTCCTAATACAACAACATTTATGTGAATCATGTTTCTTGGATCTTGTATCAAGGGGCATAGCTGAGAGAATGGGTGAGGGCGATTATATATGTGTGAACGTGTGTGGGGGGGCAAAAGCTTTATGAATAGTAGTTCACCCACTGCATTTCAACTAAAATTATAGAATGACAATTTCACAAAGTTGGATGGGGCCCCTCAAATCTCTAGGAACAACTGCACTAGATGTTGGAGTGGGGGTGAGCACTCTCAAGGAGCCAAACCCATCCCTTGGCTCCCAAACCTTCACGTGCACCCACGCTTGTATTTACATTAATTTTCGACCAATTCATCTTTCATCATTTTACTGTTGATTTTTATTCCAACACTTTGGCCATATAATATTCTGTGACTTCCAAACATTGGAAATAAAATAGCAGCCTACAAAGAATTCAAATTCCTTCTATATCTTTGGTAACTCAATCAACATGGATAATATCTGTAAATGTAAAGTAACAGCATTGGACAGAAAAAAAAACTGAAAGAAATTTGTCAAAAATTGATGAAAATGCTGCAAAAAATTCAGACATACTAACCTTTTGGTCATCATTTTCATTGACTTGTATATAACTGGGCAGATAGACACGAGTTGGCTCCAAAACAAGACACTAAAGAAAACAAAATGAAATTTCCCATATTCTTTGATGAACAAACAGTGGATGAAAAAAACAGTAGATATAAAAAGGAGAGAAAAACATTATTGTAGGTAAACAATATCAATCATGATTTATTTGTTAATGAAATATTGATTGCAAATAAGATTATTTTCAGAGTTGCCTTCAATTTTTTTATGGTTTGAAAAATTCAATGATGCATTGTTTGTAAGTTGTGCCAGGTCTCAATATTAGTCACATTTTCTAACATTTATTTCAAACAGGTCTAATTAATCACTTGATAGAAACTGTCACATGACCAACATCTTCTAGCAGCATGGTGGTGATCAATTAAAAAAAATGGAAAAAGGGCTGATCAAAGAATAAGTTACTTCTGTTGCCTTTTGTTGGACATTGATCATAAGGAAAAAAAAATTTTCTGAAGCATGAACGCTACCAGACACAAACAAAAGGATTGATTTAGCATAAACTTACATTTCAAGTTGAACTCCCATTAAAAAACCTGTTTAGAGGAGGGATTTTCAAAAAACAAGAGAACCATAGAGTAAATGAGTAAATGTTTAAATTGTCAGCCCTCTAGCTCCATTGGTATGGGCTAGTATACACAATAGATAGATAGCCACTCAGACTCACTTGAAAATCAAAGAAACCTATGTCAATGGTTTCTAATAATAATGAATAAAAGAAAAAAAATCTGAGCAAAGTTAATTGAAAGACTATCATGGAAAGAGATTACCAAATAGTGTTTGGAATTTTGTGTCCTTGCAGACATCATACAGCAAATCATCTTGGTTCTTGTTAAACTGCGCATACGGACAGTATTATAAACATTTAACCATATAGTAGCAAAGAAAATTGAAACATTAAACCAGAACATACACTTCTCTATATAAGGAATTGCACGAAGTGATGCAATATCCAAAATTGGTTTCATCAGACTTCCTGTCACAAAATCTATTTTCTTCGTTGTCACATCAATAACAATCACACACATCTCTAGGATATGACTTGCCTTTCCGTCATCTTAGCCCTAGGGGCTGGCATATATCTTATATCATTTGCACAAAAATATATATGAGATAACATCATTGAATCTTAACAATGATATTGAATTTAAATGTTATTTCAAGTCATTTTAAATACTTACAGGAAATCGTATAACAGTGACTACTTCTTCAATGGCTTCTACAAAAAAGTCCGTCCAGAAATTGAATAACTAAAGAGAGAAAATAAATACAAGAATCAAGTTTTGAAGAAAAGGGTTAAGTATCTTCGTTTAAAATCTTATGACATCATGATCCAAATTTTTTTACAAATGCACATCATATTCAATGAGTTTTCCAGACACTTGAGCTGCTTTGTTAACACAATATTTCAAATGATCAATTTTATGGTCTTCGTCAGTTGTACTATCTGAATATGATGGATAATGGTGAACAGAAACATTTTTCTCTCCAATGGTAGCGATGTTGTCTTGGTTTGTATTCATTTCTTTATCCTAAGTTTCTTAGCATAATACCACATCACTAAACCAAGCAACAGCTTGTCATACCAGTATCCTACCAGCCTCTTTCACCTGACCTAACTGTTCAGACAAGTGACCTCTATTCAATTTCCAATCGGTACAAAAAAACAAAACTTAATTTACAAAACCAAATCACATAGAATCTGCCTAAGAAAACGTGCCACAATTTACATTAAAGATTTGTAAACATAGGTACAGATGAGCGTGGTTGCTGTGGGGTCAAACACCACTTCTACACCAACTGAAGATGATTACTGCAATTTTTGTATTGTACATAATAAATAAATTTGTAGATATAAATAAGACTCGCTAACTTGGCACATAGCAACCAATTGGTTGTGATTCCAAAACACAGAGGGTAAATGTAACAGTGAAGAGTTTACTCCCCTAAATTCAGTGAAGATTGTTCTTGTGGAAGGAAGATAAAGTCAACTCCAACAAAACTTTTAAAAGTTTTCAGTTAACTTAAAGAGATCATTTTTTTTCATTGAGATGATTAATCTCTTAATGATTATAAAAAAAAATGACTAATACAGGAACCTCTTGCTATAAACTAATTGAGTGAGGATGGGGGTGGTCATTAGAGCTGAATGTTTGTTATACCTAATGGTTTCCCACTCGTTTGGTAAATAAAATGGTTCAGTAATTTGCTGAATTTAATGAACATCGTTCGGTGAATCCAAAGGCAATTTGTTCAGTTGCCTCTTGTTCTATTTTCAACCTATGTGTTTGCTGCATTCACCAAACTTCAATCGGCGAATAAGAATAAAGATCAGAACAATTTTAATTTCATAGCTTTTTCTTTTAAAATTTTAAGTTCAATTCAATCCATCAAAATGTTACCTGAAGCAATAATTGTGCCAAAGAATTCAGGCATATCAAAATAATGATACAATGTTCTGAATTTTAAATTTAATTCAATTTCCTGAGTTTTTATAGAATTTTTATTTCATTTGAATTTTGTTTCGATTGATTTTCTATCAATTTTGCAAGATTTTATTTCAATTTACAAAAACAAAATTTATGACTTTTTAATAACATAGCATTTTGAAACTCAATCTGATCAACTCCAAAAATGATATACTAAATCATAAGTACTTCGACACATTTTATTATTCAAAATTTTCAATATTTATCTCCATTTACTTAATATTTTACACAATTTTATCACATCTTATATTAATGTATTCACAATTTCATTTCAACTTTCTGAAACACTGATTTAAATAAAATTGTAGATAAGTAGAGCACTTACAAATTATGAAACCGCTAGAGACATCCAATGCCTTAAATTTCTTTTGATTATAAAATCAAATAGAATAAACTCTGTAAAATATTGTTTGCTTCATAGTATTTTGATTAAATTATTGAGAGTTTCTTAAGTAAATTATTGTTTGTTTCATAATAAGAAAAGTGAAAGAGAATTTAATGAATATGACAGAGTTATCTCAACTACAGTTATTGTTTCAGTAACACCTATGTAATATTTGGCAAGGGATGTTTTTTGTACTTTTCCTCCACAGACAAATTCAGGAAATACTGAGGTTGACGTGTTTATTACATTTATCAAACTTTGTTTGGTAAGTCCCAAGTCAGTCCAGTTGAACCAAAGCCAAAATTCATCATATTGAGGTTTATGAATACTTTGATAAATATTTCTAGTATAAAAATTTCTGGTATAAAAAAGAAAGAAAAAAAAAAAAAAAAAAAAGCCATCAGCACAACATTTACATTCCAACCAAAACTGTTTCATTTTAATAGGATACATGATTTTGCTGGAGAAGTTTTCAGTTTGATACTCACAAGTATATCAGATTGTGTGTAGTGAAATTCTTCAGCATCTGTTCTCCGGAACTTACTAATCAGTTTTATGTTGCCTATTGTAGACTTGAGGTACCTGATTGAAAGAAGAGAAAATAGTATTTTTTATTTGTCAAGAATAAGAGTGTTCATCATTTTGTACTTCTATATAAAGATGTATTGGCAAAGTTCAACGAGTTATCATCACAAATTGATCCAAATGATAGGGACTGTTTTCACTGATCATTGCTAAACAACCAACCATTTGTTATTTTCGTACTCAACATATTCACTGGAATAAATTGCAATCCCAAGTATAATTTTTGTAGCTAAAATTCAGTCTTTTTTTTTTTACACTTACTCACCAATTTCGATCCAGATTTTTGTAATAAATTGATTATATTGTACACAAGTAAATACAATAATTTGCTAGTTGGAAAAAAAAAAAAATTTTAAACCTCAATAAAGTTATTTAGAAAAATATGTGAATCCTAATAAATTGCAGCAATTATCAGACTTTTTTTTAATAAAAATTCTATAACGCATTTCAATAAATTCAATATCTTTGAATTTTTTATTTTATTTGCAAGAAAATAGCATAAAGTTAGTCATAAAAAATTAAGACTCTTGTGTACTCGAAGCAAGTTTCAGACAAATTTCAATGCAAATTTTTGTTATCCAAACTAATACAAATAATCTATTAATTTGTGTCTCCAAGTGTTCTTGGTCACATTTCTAGAACTACAACCATAAAAATTTACACAAGTGCACAACTTGGTACCATCTAAAAACGAACCCCCCCCCCACCAATCCTAAGTGCTTTTGGGGGTCTTCATGGCCACTTGGGGACCCACAACATGAAAATCTTGTGCTGGTATTTTTTTGGATAATTTTAGCTGTAAGATCTATTTTAATTTTTTTAGATAATTAGTTCTGGTACACATGTGGGCTACAATAATTCATTTATGTTATATATATATTTATATATATATGTTTTCTATTGAAATAAAATCAACCATATTACTGGAATAAGTGAAAAAAAATTAAAATCTATCAGTCTAGGGATTTTAATTCCTTTTTCATATAATTATGAAATGCAGAAGAAATTTGATTCTAAACTATTTTCTTTTTCTCCGTTTCACACTAGGGTTCAGGAAGGGATCAAAAGATTATAAAGAATCTTAAAATAACTGAATAACTCATTTGTAGATTCATGAATAAATTCAACATAGCTTAACTTAGACTTACCAGTTTGGTGGATTTAACATGAACATACATTTAGCTGCCTGTAAAGCTTTTGGGTAATTTCCTACGAGGACACTCATTTCAAATAAGGTTGCCACATCCCAATAGTCTGTTAATGTTTCAAGGCAACCTTTCCTGCCTATTAGATGATTAAGTGTAAAACCTAAAAAGAAAAAAAAAAAATTAATCTTTTTTAAGCAAAATTTAAAAAAAAAAAAAAATAAGGCCTGGTTAATCACTCAAAAACTGTCATGTGACCAACATCTTTTGGCAGCATCAATTAAAAAAAAATTGAAAAAGAGGTCATTAATGAATAAGTTACTTCTCTCACCTTTCTTAGGTGGTGATCGCTAAAAATGTCAGAATTTTCAAAAACAAGCATGAACGCTGCTGGACAAAAACTAAGGGATCAATTGTGCATCAGGAGTAAGTGTTTAAATCTTTAGTCCTCAGCTCCATTGGAGAGGCCTGCGCATGTGATACACAACCAGCCAGCTTGACCAGCCTAAAAACTTAAGAAACCTATGATTTGGTTGACACTTTCTAATAAGTGAAATCTAAAGCGGGGATCCCACTTTACAAGATAATCTGCAAAAGTCCTTTTTCAGGATTGCCTTCAGCTGCCTTTTTGCAATCTTCCTACTCTCGTCCAGAGGAGTCGCAGGGAGCCAAATATCAACTAGGGTGGGGGCTAACAGACATGGGTGAGACAATGTTTTGTCCAAAAATAACTTGCAGGAGATATGAGGAAGGATTCACTTGGTCATTGTAATTGCAACAGTAACAAAGCACACAAATCAAGACTGTATAACCAGTTCTTGAGATATTCAAGATGACTGGATACTTTCTGGACAGACCTTGAAATATTGCACACACACACACACACACACACAATTTCCCAATCTTAGTAGTCTTGGATAGAAACGAACGTCACATATTCAAAACCACAAAATCATGAAGCATGATTTTGTAAATTTCTGTTAAGAATTACAGACAGAAATCCAACTAGATAGTTAATTAGCAGGAAAATACTGATACAGAACTTACAAATGAAGACATGACTAACCTGTTAACACTAATATAAGAGTAATAAAATAGTTACACATCTTTTTTAACTAACCTATTTTCTTTAACTCTTGACAAGATTCCATTGTTTCTCCAGATATAACCAACAATGTTGCAAGGTTAATCCCTGCATATTCATTTGGTTGTGTATCAAAACCTTTTCTGTACCTGGAAAGAAATGAAAATATCAACTTTACTTCATTTTTTGTCAGTAGTTAAAAAATAAAAAGGTCTGGTGAATCACTCAATAAAAATCCATCGCATGGCCAATGTCTTGGTGATCACTAAAAAAAAAAAAAAGTCTGAATTTAAAAAAACAAAAATAAACATGATACTGCCAGGCATTAAAAATAACTGGTATATGGAGATTCTTGAAAAAAAAAAAAAAAAAAAAAAAATCAACTTTTGTCCAATCATAAGGAATGAATGTTTCGATTTTAAGCCCTTTGGCTCCTATAGTGCAGCTGGTATACTTGATATATGCATAGACAGACAAACAACTAGCTAGCTAGCAAGCCAGACTGACTTGAAAACTGAAGAAACCAATGTTGACAGTTTGGATTGACAGTTATTAATAGATGAACCTTACTCTCCTTTTCATTAATGCTAGTATATCTCAGAAGGCAGAAATCAGTCAGTTATGAAATAAAATATTACAAAGTAAGAGAAATTGTCAACATCAATGAATAAATTCAACATCAGTAAACTTAATTTGTCATCAAATGAAAGTGTTTATCTGTTCCTGACTCCACAATTTGGCTATATCTCTACTAAAGTACTCCTTTTCATCATGGATGGAAGGGACATTCTTATAGACTTGTACCAGTTCATACGTATAATCTCACAATGTCTAAACATCTAAGATAAAACATTTTTAGAATTAATTAAATCTAACTAGTTTATCTTTCATTTATCATAATATTCAGGTCATTCTATAGTCTATGACCATTAAGTAAGCAGCATGGATCAGTGATAAAATAGTCAACTTTAACTGCACACCTCATTTAATCAACTTTCAAAAATTGATATCTCTTCAGCATGGATAAAGTTAATGAGATTAAACATTATTCGTATTCAAATTGTCATACAAGAACAAATAAGAAATTCATGTATTTTTGCAAGCCAAGAGAAAGAAAAAGCAATTGCAACCATCTGAGGAGGATGGGATAAAGAGGTGAGTAGAAAGGAAATACCTAACAATACTTACCATTCAATAGCTTGAGCCAAATACTCCTTGTCTGTGCACTCTGACAGCACAAACTTATCTTTGAATATTCGGCCACATAAACACAACATATCTGACACAGGAGTTTCACTTTGGGCAATTGCCTATAAAGAACAATTTCAAAGAGGATATATAAAAAAGATAGGTTGATAACATGACATGAGAAGAGTTCAAAGTCACATAGAAGCCAAAAGCAAGTAGTTTGATTGCTAAACATATAATCATTATAATTTAGATTATAAATATGCACCTACAAGCACCCGAAGATATTTTTTCTTAATGATATTAAAAAATAAATAGATAAATGATAACAAACAACAAATAAATGAATAAACAACAAATAGATAAATAAACAACAGATAAATAACAAATAAACCAATAAATAAATGAATATTAAATAAATGAATGAATCTTAAATAAATAAATAAATAAATGAATGAATATTAAACAAATGAATGAATGAGTATTAAACAAATGAATGAATGAATATTAAACAAATGAATGAATGAATATTAAACAAATGAATGAATGAAAGAATATTAAATAAATAAATAAATGAATGAATATTAAATAAATAAATAAATGAATGAATATTAAATAAATATTAATGAATGAATATTAAATAAATAAATAAATGAATGAATATTAAATAAATAAATAAATGAATGAATATCAAATAAATAAATAAATGAATGAATATCAAATAAATAAATAAATGAATGAATATCAAATAAATAAATAAATGAATGAATATCAAATAAATAAATAAATGAATGAATATTAAATAAATAAATAAATGAATGAATATTAAATAAATAAATAAATGAATGAATATTAAATAAATAAATAAATGAATGAATATTAAATAAATAAATAAATGAATGAATATTAAATAAATAAATAAATGAATGAATATTAAATAAATAAATAAATGAATGAATATTAAATAAATAAATAAATGAATGAATATTAAATAAATAAATAAATGAATGAATATTAAATAAATAAATAAATGAATGAATATTAAATAAATAAATAAATGAATGAATATTAAATAAATAAATAAATGAATGAATATTAAATAAATAAATAAATGAATGAATATTAAATAAATAAATAAATGAATGAATATCAAATAAATAAATAAATGAATCAATATTAAATAAATAAATAAATGAATCAATATTAAATAAATAAATAAATGAATCAATATTAAATAAATAAATAAATGAATCAATATTAAATAAATAAATAAATGAATCAATATTAAATAAATAAATAAATGAATCAATATTAAATAAATAAATAAATGAATCAATATTAAATAAATAAATAAATGAATCAATATTAAATAAATAAATAAATGAATGAATGAATATTAAATAAATAAATAAATAATAACAATAAAAAATGAATTAATAATAATAAAAAATCTCTGTTGCAGTTAAATGATTCAAAATACATTATATAGAAATTATGCAAAGTACACAAGTGATAATAAATAGCAATAATATGAAGAGGTTATAAAATAATTCGAGAACAAATTATCAAGAATACAAACAGTTTAGACCAGTCCTATCAATTATATACTTACATCTATATTTCAACAAGTTGTTTGCATTCATTTCTGATAATGTATATCCTAATGAATCAAATATTTTTTCATTTTTGTTCACATGAAAATTCAAAATTCAAGACCAGATGGACATTCTATTTTGAATGGGTTAATTTTCTGCAAATAACACCAGTGTTGACTTACCTCTTTTATAACAGCCAATGCTTTATCACTATCCCCTTTGTTATCTCTCCTGTAGAGTTCAAAAACAAAAAGAATCAGTAAATAACAGGAAAGAAAATGCTTTTTGGGAGACTTCCTAACAACAATAATCAGCTGATAGCATTAAACAAAGGCTTAAAAAAGTGGAACCCTTTAGATTCGACTTCACAAATACATGTTATAAGTAAATGTTATATCATGATCCAATAGAATGACTAAATTGCGTCATATTATATTGAAACTTATTTGAAATGATCTTTAATTATTACACAGATAATTTATCACCAGGCTGAGACAACATGAATAGAATAAACAATTAGCAAAAATGCAGCAGCTCCATTTATAATCATTATATATACATACATACATACATACATACATACATACATTCATTATATATATATATATATATATATATATATATATATATATATATATATATATATATATATAGAGGCAACACCAGGTACTTCTGCAGCACCAAAAAGGTTAAAAATTTTACTTTTATAGGGTTATCAATTGTTTGTGGAATGGATGCATAATGGCATGGA
Source organism: Thysanoteuthis rhombus (assembly GCA_963457665.1). NCBI lineage: Eukaryota > Metazoa > Mollusca > Cephalopoda > Oegopsida > Thysanoteuthidae > Thysanoteuthis > Thysanoteuthis major. Next base: position 30,497,663 of record OY735220.1, on the reverse strand, counting down.
AAGTGACCCTTGAAGCATTGGATTGGACTGTGAAGGACATAAAAATACGCAATAATATCATGGGTGGAATACATGAACCAAGGTAGGGTTGGGCACTTTTAGTTCAATTATGCAGTTAAAATCTTTGCTAGCAAGTGGGGAAGAATTTTTTCCACTTTATAACAGCCACATTTAGCTCAAAAATAGCTAAAATTGAAACTGTGGTTGTCACCATTGATCTTGCAAAATTGGTGCTGCTCGCCATAAGTTCGGAATAGACTCATTCTAGCTCAAAGATGCTCCAAATTTTTGGTTCAGTCCAAAATCCAAATTATTTCATAAGTTAACTTGTGAGGTTCTAAAAAGAGTAAATGTAAAAATGCCAATACCCTGAATAATCCATTAAAGGGTCAATTCACTACTTTTTACAAATTAAATCAAGACCTTAAAATCAAAAAACTTGACCACATCCTAAATATTTCAAATATATCAATAATTTTTTTACCAACACAAAAAATAAAAATCTTCACATTCCAATTCAGTATAGAGAGCAGTAACTTCCCAGGTGGAACAAATCTAGTTAATCGGTCGTAAGAAACCGTCAAGTGAGCAACGAATAAATCATCATGAGTAACCATTAACAAAGACTGAATTTTAAAAAAACAAAACATACAAACAAGTGTGAATACAGCTTGATGCAAATTAAGGGATCAATTTAGTATAAGCTTACATTACGAATTGATCCCCACCCCCCCCATTAGCACTCTAAAGCTCCATTGGTTTGGCCTAGGCACTACATACATGCATAGCCAGACTTACTTGAAAACTGAAGAAACCTATGGACATAATTTTGATTGACAATTTCTAATTAGAAGATTAGTTAGAAAATGTGACGATAATGGTAGGTAAAAAAAAAAGGTAAAAATCCTTGAATAGTATTTTTTTTTAAATTGATTGGAACACTCAAAAGTAAGTCACCAACATGATGCTCAAAGGAAATTGAAAAACACAGTATGAAAAAAAAAAAAAAAAAAAAAAGGAAAGAAAATCTAGTCTCTAAGTTGTTTACTTCCGTTGACCACTCATTATTAAGCAAAAGTAAGTTTTAAGCCCAATTAAATTGGGTGGAGTCAAACCCTTGCAAACCTTACGCAATCACATTTAAGGTCTTTTTATAGAGTAATGTTTAGTTATTGTTAGAGAGATATCCTCAATCTTATAATACTAGAGGCTTGTACCAGACCAAGTAAATATCTACACATGAATTCTATTTTATTACTGTTTTTACTCAAGTACAGTGCTATTCTGAGTACAATGTGGCCCTTACTTTTTGTTGCTAAAAATCAGTAATATAATGTTGAGTGATGATGTTGTATCTTAACGATTTTGTTGGCCTTGTGCGATGAATTCTCCAAGAACAATTTCTAGGAATTGTGTAGTTTAGGCCACCATTGAAATGAAATGTTATTTGTTGAGAATAGCATGCATGTATTTTTAGTACTGTTTGTATATAAACTTTAATCAAAATATAACAGAAGAATACATGCAAAGGAAATGAACAAGATTGAATATTTTTCTATAAAAATATATCTAATTATAAACAAAAGAATGGAGAAATCAAAAGGAAACATGCAGGTTATAGTACAACAGAAATACAAATGATTGGTAGCAAACAATAATGAATGCATATAATCAAAGCATATACAATGAAAAGGAGATAAAATCTGCACAAGAAATTAGCTTCAATGCAAATTCAAAGGAATTTAATGTCTACCTCCAACAGGCTGACTTGTGTATGGTTGGACATTAGTAGGCTTCTATTCATGTATAAGGTATGGACTTCATACAGAGCAAGAAGAACACTAATGGCTAGAAATGGCTAGCTATCTGTGTTAGATTTTTTCAAATTTTAGATCTTTCCCTGAGAGCTTATTTTAGGAGCTATATAATTCTAACTTCATCAAAAGGTGGTTTTTACATCTATACTGAATTCATTGTAAATGTTGTAATTCTAAACTCAATGGAAATTAAATGAAATTTTATTTTGGTTTAATTTAGACACAGTAAAAAAATTGTTCAAAAGTGTACATTACTGTTACATATATTATTTTTTTTTTTTTTTTTACCTTTGAGCAAATATAATCAGTAACCTCAATTTTAACCAATGTTTTTATATTTTATTTCTTGCATTATATACAAGTAAATACAGTACCTAAAATATTACACTGCAACAAATATGCTGGTATTATGACCAGGGCACTATCTATCAAAGTTCGAAATAGACCGTTATGGGGCTTGGATAAGTTACAGTGAGCAGTAATCCTAATAACCTTGTAAACCTTTGATCTAATAATATGGAACGTGGTAGGTTAAATGAAAAGATAAACCACCATTACTTACCTGTTTAAAGCAAAGGCATACAAGTGTTGAATATTAGGCATATTTGTAATCCGATTATTTGGCACTACTGACAGGCTTTCCACCAGCTTCACCATGGCATTATAGTCCTGTGTGAAAATTGAAAGATAAAAACAATTTACCAACTTCAGACTCATCAAAACGGATTTAAAAATTTTTGGAAGCATTTGTAATATCTGAAGGACAAAAAAAAAACAAACAAAAAAAAAAAACTTTCAAGATTTTCCAAAAGTAAAATGAACACAATCTTCCAATATATCAATGTTTGCATTGATCTGTAGAAAAATTCCATTAATTTTACTTTAGGGAAATGCTGAAAAAATTAAAATACTATATACTGCCAAATCATGTTGGATATATAAATCCGCATAGTATCACCAAAGTTAAGCAATGTCAAGCCTGGTCACTGCCTAGATGGGTGACCGTCTAAGAATACCAGGTGCCATATATGACATTGTTCTGCAGGTATCTCGGCCTATGCTCTGCCACCAATTGATAGAATATTTGCCAAGCTGGGACCAGACTGTGCATCTGGTCCTTTCTCCCAGAGCCACTATGTGTTCTCCTCGGAACTGCAATAATCATATAACTGGTAGCAATCATCATTAAATATGTTAAATATGGAAAATGAAATTAAGGAGAAACCAGCTATTTCCTCAAAAAACACAGTCATATCCAAAAAGGAGGTAGAAAAGTCTGGTATAGCAGACCCTATCTGGATAGAGAAAGGCACACATCCTCTCTGGGATGAGGTCCAGATAGTTGACCGGATACAATACAGGAGACTGAGAAATTTAGAGGAAGTGGTAAGCACCAAGTTATCAACCAAATTCGTAATATACTCTGTATATGACCATATTCACTATCTTATTTGTAAATCCCTAATGAATATAGCAGGGTTAACGCCATTACCTGTATGTCTCTATACGATATCAACATGTTCCAAATCACATCAGGAGACAGCAATTGAGGATCATCCAGGCGGCGCTGGAGTTTGTTCAGTGCCTAAGAAAAAACAAACAAGAAAAAATATATCAATAAAATATAATGACTAAATTTGGCTTTGATAAAATAAACTAATAATGAACCCATCAAATTTTTTTGTTCAATTTGTAAATTCCATTTTTGTCTGAATTTATGGACAGCGTATGGGAGCCATAAATTGGGAAAGAATGGTCAGATTTAGGGCTTCGAAAACCACTATCTGAGAGTACTTCAGGATATGGCCAAGAGGATAAGAGTAATGGTAAAGCTTATTTGATTTGTAAGCTCAATCTCTGGGTCAGATAGTTCAAAATTAGATATGATAATAAAAGGTCCTCTCATATGACAAAACATATTGGGCAAAGTTTGTTTTTTTTTCCATTAAAACAATCCACGGTAGCATCTACTTTGGAGATTTTTTATCTCTTGTTTCTGGTGCAATCCAAAGTTTTTATGGGGCGAGGGTGCTGGTCTGGTGGCAAGCCGAAGGACTCCAACTGCCTTTCTGTCTCATCCACACCTGGGGGGGGGGGTCATGCAGAAATAGACACTTTCTCAATAGAGAGGCTGCTCAGCATCACAAGAAAAATCATACATACAAGATCTGAAATTTCCTAGGAAGGATACTGGGTGTGATAGATAAAGGAATGAATATATATGCTCAAAGGATCAAATGAAGGGTTTGATTTTACATTCCTGGAAGGTCACCAATAGACCTGAAAAGAATTAGAGAGTGCAATGGCTGAAATGTGAAAAAGAAAGAAACCGATCTCCCCAAAAAGTTAATGTAATGTGGATACAAATCCATATTCGATAAAATGCAATTTACATCCGTGCATGAATGATTGGCTTGGCTTCACAAACAACCACATCTCTAGGACCTGGACAGTGAGGCCTGTATGTGAAATATTCCTCCAGGTTCTGTAATGGAGTTTTAAGGTGTGTGATGTGTGCAAGGCCAATACCATTCTTTAATCCATGGATTTGTATGCTACGCTCCACTGAAAAAGTACCACACATGCTAGTACAAACATTTATTGATTTTTTTTAAAACTATGCAAATACTACTGCGTCAAATGTGCTGGTATTATGACTAAGAGGCCATCTATCAAAGCTCAATATGGACCATAACGGGGCTTGGATGAGTTTCAGTGGATACACTTGTAAACCATTTGTCGTATAGTCTGGCATGGCATATATAGTATATTTTGATATGATTCTAGCCGCAAACTGGTCTTCCAAAATGATACTTACCTCAGCAAGTGCTTCACCTTCATAAGTAGTCCGCGTCTTCTTTAATTCTTTCAAAAATCGTTCTTTTGAATGAGTTCTAGGGAAAAAAAGTAAATGCTTGTTGAATGAGACTTACTTTCACCAGTACTTTTCATTGCGAAAACTTTTTTCAAAACGAAATTCAAAATTTATTCAATAAAAATAAAACCTTAATATTTCAGCTTTTAGCATTGTAGGAATGAACTCTCAAATGGTAAGAAAGTTGCAAACATTACCATTGAGGTGAGCGTAATTCTCATTGTGTATCCTTTCATTTCTGATCTTGTGTCATAGCAGGGTTTTAACATTGGTAGGGACTGTAAGGTGTTGTCCTTATATCTGGTAGTACAAAATAGTTTAGCTGGTAGCGCAAAGCAGTGAAATTTAGTTGGTTACCCATAATGTTACTCTAGGCATCACTGTTCACTTCATTATATGACTGGAACTCTCAATAACACCCATCTTACAGTCTTCACATGTGCTAAAATAGTCAGCATACTCTCATGTCATCTCATCTGTTCTCCCAGGCTTCTACAACCTGAGAAGTAGGAGATAATGCCCCAATGGTAGTAGTGGGAGTGATACCAAACAGTTATACAAAGCTAAGCCAGCAAATGACAGATGCTTCATCATGAGGGTAGCGGTTAGCAATTTAGTCGCAGATCATTACTACAGTAAAGGGTTCAATCCTCACTAGGTGCCCCACCCTTGTTTCTGATGCTAAAATAAGCAAAGCTTGGGAAATAGACAGTAATAGTACCAAGTTACTGTAACTACACATGAATGAAAGAAAAGAATTTTTTTTTATGAACTTCTCCAAGGTCTGTCTGGAAAGTATCAAAACATTTTGAATAACTCAATATCCAATCATGTGACATTTGGCAACTGATCTGAGGCCCATGAGTGATCACTCCTCCATAGGAGGACTCAATCGGCAATGAGATGCCAGCGTGTGACTATAGCAGTTAGTCGATACTGTCTATCTCCAAATTTAGCATCACCCAGGTCTATCAGTCCCCATAAAGTCCAGATTTAGCAACCTGCAACTTCTGTGTTCTGTTTTTTTTTTTTTTTTAAAGAGATTTCAGACTGTGGACAAGATTAAAGAGAATGTGACGAGGCAGCCAGTGGTGATCCCAAAAGAAGACACTGCAGAATTTTGAAAATTAGAAGGGATGCTGAGATAAGTTTGAAATCTCGAGGGAAGTACTTCGAAGAGACTAAGGTGTAATCGCCCTACATAGACTTATATTAAATTGCTGGATATTTTCCAAACTGACCGCATATTCAATTTTCAAAATGTTACAGAAAGTTTAAAGATTTCATTTTTTTCTGAATATGTAATTAATAAAAGTCCTCAGTACAGTTTTTTTCCAAACTTTTCCACTGAAAACTTGAGTATACTTATACAAATAATGTAAAGTCTTTTTCTTTAGATAAAAACTCAAGTCCTGGGCATAAAACTGATTATGTGTAGACAAATAAAAACTGCACAATCATTCTGAAGTCAGTAGGTATGTCAGTTGTCTGAAAACATTGGGAATACTCTCAAATGGAGGGTTAAATTGCCCTACATTGTAAATAGGAATTAGAATTTGGTAGTAAGGAGGGGTTGGGTTCCTGGTCAATTAATTTTAATGAGATGCTGACCTAAGCAAAATCATGGTAAGAAAGGATAAGTCTGGAGAAGTCAAAGCCTTTATGAGATTGGTCAACTGATATCACTCCAAAATAGACCAAATACTCAGAGCACCCTGAAACTTTTGTTTCATTGTTAATTCATATGTTCACCAAAAATGAGTCATACTATTTTTATCAACAGTGCCGTTATGTATTATACCCAAGTATTAGGCAATTGTGTCTAACCCCCCCCCCCCACCAAAAAAAAATTTGATTCTGATATGATTTCATAAAAGGTCCCTTTTCCTCCATTAAAACCCTTCATTGTTTCAATTCAATTCAAGAGCCTGATAAAGTAAAAAAGCTTACTTGTTATCTTTCTCCATTTCCAGCAAAATGTTCTGGATAGAACTCCATAGTGTTGGTAAGGGGTCAACATTATTGACTACTTGGGAGTCTAGTTGTTGTCCTCTGGCTGGGTCCACTACTACACATGTGCCGCTTGAATCTACTTGGTAGGGCAAGAATTTGTAGGAATTTCCCCAGTAGAGCTGAAAATATATAACAGACACACACACACAAAAAAATAACATTTAATACATACAAAATTACATTACAAGAAGCTGTATGGTTTCTAAACTAGACGGGTGCATATATGTAACAGTTGTATAATTTAATGCCTCATATAGTCCACAAAATTGAATTCAAGCATTTTCAACAAACTATAGAGACAGATTTCTTCTCAGCATACTAAGCATGAAAGCTATAAATTCCAAATGTAGTAATTAAAAAAAAAAAAAAAAAAGAAAAATGAAATTTTAAAATATTTGAGTGCTTATTAGAGTAATACAACAACCATGGAATCAAGAAAATAGGTGATTCATAACATCTCAAGGAGTTTTGGGATGGGGTTTCTATTTACTACATTGCTATAATGCTGAACTGGACCTCCAGTTCATATCTCCAGTGGAAAATGCTGTGCTGTCATAAAACACTTATACTGTCCACGTTTAATCTTCAGAAGAAGAGTTTTTTTTTGTTTTTTTTTCACATGACTTCATATTCTGACAACTTGTTGATCATTTTTCCAAAATGTAAAATTTAGAGGGCTTTCTATTTACTGAACTCTTTACTTCATTGATAAATCATTTTTCCAAAACAGTAAATTTACGGATTGGAGTTTATATAGATTATATAAGGGGGAACTCTATTTTTCCAAAGTTTTTCTCAAGTTTTAAGGTTCAAAACCTAAGGAAAGACTTGTTTTTTCAATTTTAGGGATCAAAATTGATTGTAAAATTTTACAGGCCCCAAATCAAATGGAATTTCTCACTTTTAGGGATCAAATGTTTTTCCCATGTTAAGTACCAAAATCAATTAGGTTCAAAATAGATGGGGAATTCCTTTTCACTTTTAGGGTTCAAAATCGAGGGAAGGATCTCTTTTTTTTTTTTTTCACTTTTGGAGATCAAAATCTTTGAACAATTTTTTTCATTTTCAAGGATGAAAATCAAGGGGTGGGGGGGGACTTTATCACTCGTCACTTGGGGGGGGGGTCAAATCTGAGGAGAAACTTTCCTCTTTTAGGTATCAGAATCAAAGAGGATCTTTTTTTCACTTATAAGGATAAAAATAGGGGAGGGGGAACATTTTTTTTCTGTTTTAGGGTCAAAATCTAAGGGAATCTTTTATTTCCACATTTTGGATCAAAATTAGGTTAGAGAAATTTCTCTTTTAGGGGTCAAAATCTGAGCAAGAACATTTTTTCACTCCTAGGAGTCAAAAGAAAGGGGGAAACATCTTCCTTTCAGGGGGTCAAGAGTGAGGGGGAACTTTTTTTTTTTTTTTTTTTTTTCTAGGGATCTAAAGTAAGAGGAAAGAGTGTTGAATATACAGTTGTTTTCCCCCAGGCAATGCCAGGTATTATTGCTAATGACTATATATATATATCGATCTGATATAAATATTGGACACTAGCACATCCATACTGCCCTTAATAAGTATATTTTCCTAGTTTACCTGCATCTAAGACCACATTTCCTCGTCCTTGATGAAATTCTTCATCCAATGCTCTTTTTATATTTAACCTTGTTAAGACCATTAAGGTGCTTGGGATCTGAATTTTTAAAGGTATTTAAAAAAAATTTTTAAATGCAAAAATATGTTAATTATTATCTATTGGCTGAAGAGAACTTATTCAGATAAAAAATTTAGATTTTGAAGAACTAAAATGATGGATACATTTGTCCCTGGACAAATGAAAAACAAGGAATTAGCAGATCACATGTCTCTCCTATTCATTCATTTAATGAGAACTGATTTTTACATAAGTTTCACACTATGATGATGTCATTGACTGCAGTTGTAAAAACGAGGGAAGTCCCATTTACTTTATTCTCCATGACATGCAAGTCCCAATAAACTACGTGATCTACAGGACATGTATATCTGAGCAGTCATATACCTTGGGATATATGTTCCAGGAGTTTCGAAAGAGTTAACAAAAATAGGATTTATAAAGCTCAATTATAATGAACTAAGCAGAGAAAAAAAAAAAGTTTTTTTATAAGTCTATAGCTAGTGAAAGTGCACAAAGGTGAAGCAGTTTTGTTTAAATAGCCCATAGTTAAAAAATGGAAAAATGTGATGTGTTGCTAAGCATATTCTTTCCCTTGACAAAAAGATTATATTAAGCAGAAGTCTTTTTTTGAGCATTCATAGACCTCAAAAATAGTGATGATGGTATGTTAGTTTGAGCGGTTGGAAGTTTGTGTGCTGGGAGGTACAAGAGACTAGGATATAGGAGAGAGCAGAAGTGGGTGCACGCTACCGCTATAACAGAATGCTGCACAACAAACGCTGAATATTATTTTTGCTATTTGCATTTATTTTAAAAAGTGAAATAAGGCGTAAAGCAAACTTTAAAAAAAAAAAAAAAGGGGGGGGTACCTGTGCTGTCCTCTTCAGTACATTGATCAACATAATTTGAAAGATTATGTTTAACAGACACACACGCAAGAAAAAGATAAAGGCAAAAAACAACTAAAATAAAACTCAGCTTATTAAGTACAGGGCAATTATTGGGGAGTGGATTCAAAAATGTATTTGTCCTACCAGTTCATGTCAGTGAAATTTTCAGTTTTTACTAAGAGATGGTGCACACAAATAGGAATTGGTTTTGCAATAACCATGAGCAACTAAGCATCAAGTTTAGATATACTTGTAAATGCATAACCATTACAGTAATTGAAGAATCATGGTAATTAAAGCAGTAAATACCTTTGTAGTTTCCCCAGCCGGAGTTTTCATTGTTGAAGTTGGGGTAAGAGGTATTGTTTCCTCCCACCCAAAGCATTTCAAACAACAAGACAGTAACTTTTGCATTAATCAGGTTCAAAAAAAAAAAGAATACTAAAAATAAAGGGGTATGTCTCATAGAAATCTTGATGTTGAGTTGCGAGTGAACAAGAGTTGTCTGTCCTTGTTTAAGCGATGAATTGTAAATAGTTTAGTGCAGATTTAAATTTCTCCAATGAACAGCTGAGTTGGAAAAGGAAATTTCAGTCAGATTTGGTGGGGACAGTTGCAAAAAGAGGTGAATGAGGGGTGGCTTTTGGGACCTGGCTCAGATAGAAGATAAGAGAATCATTTCTAAAACTTAAAAAGGCATTAGATATTAGAATGAAATATTTAATAATTAAAGTTTGGCAGATATATTCCAAAGCACAACATATTTATGAATGTCGTTTACAAAGAAAAATACTCAAAAAAATCATTTAATTAATAATAAATATTCAAAATAATCATATAATTAATACATAATCAAATAACTAGTATTTTTTGTTCAAAACTGCAGCTAAAAAGTATAAAAATCTGGTTTTAATTAGATTTCACTTCAGGAGTGATAAAAGTTGAAATTAATTATAATTAGAAAATAAATCTTATTACTGCTGTTGCTATAATTCATATTTGTCAATTCAGTTCAACGTTTTGCTAAATAAAGTTGCTGTTTTCTAATTGATTACAAATGGAGAAAACTTGTAATTATTAATAAAGCCAGTTTAAAGGTTATATGATATTAAAGTTATTGAATTTTAAAAGATTTTTTCAAGTTGAAATGGAATATTCAGTTATAGGTTAGCAATAGATAATTAAAATTTTTATGGATTACCATCTTAAAAACTATTGAAATTCATTTCATAATGGATAAGACAATCATTAGAAAACTACTAAAATAAAAATACATAAACTGTTTAATAAATAATTCAAACACTTAAAATTATAGAAAGTTTTTTTTTGTAAAAGAAAAGGTTTATTTATGCTTTCCTCGAATAGAACTAATTTCAAGTCTTGAAAAGAAAACCCCTTATATTTTGTATTTATTTTAGAATTTACACGCAGTTCTTGAATCTTTCTTATTTTAATAGTATAAAGCAATAATCATTGGTTAATTATATTTTGCTCACTAACAAAAACTTATCTTGAGTTTTCCCTTATTGGATATTCAAATTAACAATTTGAAAAGCAAATGAATATAATGTAAAATGACACTGCCAATCTAATTATCACACAAAGGTTTCAAATAAATCTAAATTATTGTATGTGCTAGTATATAATATGGGCAATTTAAAAGATGATAACATTACATTGTGTCCAATACACTGGTATTATGAGTAGAAAGCCATGTACCAAAACTTGATACAGGGCTTGGATAACTTCAAGCAAGGGGTAATCTTTCAAACATGTTTGTAAACAATTAGTCTTATAGTTCAGTACACATGGTACACTTGAATGCCTTCAAGCCCAAAATTTTGATGAAAACTCAATTGTAAATTTATAAAGAAGATTTAGATCTATAAATCAGTTCAGATAGTTATTAACCTCAGGAAGGAAAACACGTTATAGTTCAACAGTTTCCAGGTACCTAACAAGAGATTTCGAGTTAAAGAAAAACACTAAAAAACTTGATAAAGATTCTATTAAATTTTATTCATAGGCAGCATATTTTCTATTCAATGAATGCAAGAAATTGGCAAGTTGCAGAGTTGAGTAATAAAGTTTTTTTCCTCTGGCAAATATAAAAAGCTTACTACTTACATTTAAGATACAATGATCAATTGTTCATAAACTTCTGTTTCAATGATAGTAGTAATATTGAAAAAATAATACTGAAGCAAAAAAGAAATACTAAAATCAAAATGAATATTTGAATAAGTAAAAATGTGATTTTATATTAAACTTCTGTAAGAAGTAAAATCTATCAAAGTAATGAAGTCATTTCAAGTAAGTATATTTCTATAGAACATTCAGTTATAACTTTGAATATTTAGAGACATTCAAGCCATTTAGAGCTTTAAATTACTGGGTATATATTTCATAATATCAGATATAGACAATATATTGGCAAATATTTGCAAAATTTATAGTATGGAGAATCAAAATCAATGAAATATCGATCCAGATTAGCAAACCCCAAGAAACACTTAAGATATTTGGGGGGAGGGGTATGGAGAAATGCTCAAACATAAGAATAATCTTTTGCAGAATCTTAAATTGTTCTTATATCAAGATTTTCTAAATGTTTCAAGAATTAGAAGTTTTAGCCAAAAGTTCAACAAACAAGAACAAATGCTGTTCAAGAGAATGAAACACACATAATTGTCAAGGACTTTGACATTAAAATGGATCACTTAATCCAGGCAAGAAGACTAGATATAGTTTTACAGGACAAAGAAAGAATGTGTCAGATATTGGATACTGCCATTCTGGCAGACCACAGGATGAAACTGAAAAGTAGATAAGTATCTTGACCTTGCCAGAGAACTAAAAAAATTTATGGAATGTGAATGTGATGGTAGTACCAACAGTGTTCGGAGTCCTAAAGAACCTAGTAGAGTTTGAAACCACAAGCAATTCAGATGACACTGCTGAAATCAGCTAGAACACCAAGGAGAGTCCTGGAGTATTTTAGAAGACTTGCTGTCACTTAATCTCCAATGAAAGCCACCAATCACTACTAGTGTAAAAATTCAACAGGTATAATAAAAATATTTCTCAAGTTTAAGGAGAAAAATTAGTACCAAAATATTTAATGAAAGTATTTTTTTATCAAGAAAAGATTTTGGATGGGGCAATTAAGTATTTATTTGCATACATGCAAAACTAGAAACTCTCCACACCAAAGTTTTCATGTGCAAATGCGTATGCACAAATACTCGAAGAGAATGAGTGCATATGAAGTATACTCATTGACCCTATCAAAAAAAAAAAAAAAAAAAAAAAAGACTACTCCTATGCAATGTGTGTATATTTTTGATCTAAAGCAATATATGCATACACATGATCAAATATAATCTATGTATATACAAGAACAGAACATACTCTATTAAATGTGTTAAACAATAAGATGCTTGCATAAGTTACAGTGAATTTGTGACGTTACCACCAAAAGAATGTAAATGCAAATAATGCTCAAAGTCTAGCAAAAGCCAGTAAAACAAGTTTTATATAAATGGTTGGTTGCAGCCAATCACCAATAACAACAACGAAGACATAAATGATACAATTCTGTAGAGAGAACCCAGGTCAATCAAAAGAAACTAAGAGAAATGAAGGCAGAGATGAATAAGACATTTTTTTGTAAAAGTGAATCAAAAACTTTAGACCTATTAAAGATTGCAGTAGCACATTGGAAGACTATCACAAAGTTATCAAGGAACATCTACAAGTGTGATCCTTCAGCCAACAAGAGAAAATAAATTGGTCAGTGAAAAGAGAAAATAAATTGGTTATTGAAAAGACAACATCACCTGATAAGACAATCACAAGTACATTCACCCTTTCATGAATTTACCTTTGCAGCTAAGAAAGGAACAACATTCAGAGGGCCAATAGCTGAGGAAAATGGCTGGGCTACACCAAACCAAGAGAGACTTACAACTGATGACAAATGCATTCTGAACATAAGAATTATCTGTAGGATAAGCGAAGGGCTTCACAATGTAAGAAAATCACCTGAAGAAAATCAAAAAATTAAACTAAAGACAAAAAAAAAAGGACCATTACATAGAGGGTTTGTTTTTAGAAGCAGAAAAATAACGATGGTGTTATCTCACCCATCCTGTCGAGAAACTAGGATGATTTTAGGTTTTGGCACCAAAACTGGTAGCAATAGTAGTAATAGTATTAATACTATTAGCCAGAGCAATAGCACTAGTAGTAGCAGCAGCAGCGGTTGCATCAAAGAGGCCAAGTTTTATTATAGTGCAGACGAATGACACCCATTGTGTAAGTTAATGCCCAAGTATAGATGCATTTAACAGTTACCGTGTATATTGATGTATGCTGCACATATAAACATCAAGTTTACGTGCATATATATATGAAGGTTCCCATTGGTGTGTGAAAACATAACAGAGTGAGTTCACATAGTTATGCATACTAGTGTGTGTGTGTGTGTGTAGTAAAAAAAAATTGTGTCTATATACATACATGCTGAATAGTGTCCCTTGAATGATAGAAAAATAAGTGCAAGTGTGTGTGTGTGTGTGTGTGTGCGATTGATTGGCGAATGTTTTGGAAGCTGCACATATGATACAATCATTGATCTGTTGTGATGGGTGTATTGGCTAACTGCACTGCTTCTTAGTCCAACTGTTGTTGTTAATGGTGAAATGATTAAACCTTACACTCTACCCCAGTAAAATCAGGACAGGGGAGAGTACAGGGTGGCTGACACAGACTAACATAAGCAAATTCAGTTGGGAAAAAGGAAAAAAACAACAATTTGGTGCATTACAAGTAAACATAAATTGACTAGAGAGGGCCAAAATTCAACTAGTCAGAAATATGTGATTAGAAACTGTCAACCAAAGCTGGGTTTGCTTCAGTATTTAAGTTGGTTTGGCTGGCTGGCTGGCTGGCTTGCTGGCTGGTTGGTTGGTTATCTACGCATCACACGTACAGGCTGCACCAATTGAGCTAAAGGGCTGAATATTTCAACATTTACTCCTTATTGTGTCCCCCAAAAAATTTTTCTTTAAAATCCTCTCCTTCACAGGTTTTTAGTGCATGTACGTGGGGGGGTGGAGGGTATGTTTGCAATGTCAATTGATGCTAAATTGGTCCCTTAGTCTGCATCCAGCAGCTTGTTTATTTTTTGATTCAGACTTTTTTTGTGATCAATGCCCATCAGAGAGTGAGAGAAGTAACTTGATCACCTTTTTTTCCAATCTTTCAATTGATCACCCCAACACAGTAAGACAGTCCTGTGATGGTTACTATTGAGTGACTACCCAGACCTGTTTGAAAAACTCAGTACAGTGAAGATTATATCAAATTCAATTCCTATTGGGAATTCTATAAATGAGAAGAGAGATTGTATCAGACTTAACTTAGGCAGAGCAAATCAATATTTTATAATTTAATTGAAAAATTGATGGTGAAAGTTCATAACAATAGGTGGATAAAGACAGGTAGAGAATCCGACAAGTTCATTCATTATTCTGAGGAACTCCAAAGGTGAGACACATCAATAAATTGTTTTCCGCATTATCATTAATATCTTATATGTACCAGCACATTGCTTCATTTCAAAACTCCATTATACAGGATGGAAAGCTATTCCCAGATTAGCTATGTACGGAGCAGCACTTCTGCCTAGGATCAGAGTGTAGTATCTGCGCACTCATTACAAAGTGATATGCACAATGCTGTATATGCGAGTACATTTTGCTTTGAATAGGGATACTTGTTTATTTAAACAAGGGCATTTTCTTTGGATTATATCCATGCAATTAAATTTGAGTGGTAATAAAGCAAAAATGTTCTAAGATAAAGATACTGATAAACAAAAATAAACAAAACAAGCAAAAAACAAAAGCCCAAACAAAACAAAGTAACCAAAAAGGTGTGTTTTTTTACGATAAAAGAATCATCAATAGGTTGAAAAACAAACCGCCCTCTACAAGGCTATAAAAGACAATAATCATGTACCATAGTAGGCAGAAAATTCATCATATAAAAGAAGTTGTGTCGCTTCTAGTATCAGTACTAGCCCCTCACCCTTCCCGTCCTCTAATAAAACTGCCTTCTCCCCTCTCCCTTTCCACCTTATTAAATCACCTTTCTCATTTTCGTCCACTCCCTTCCTAACATATCTGTCACGCCTAAAGTATCAGTAGCAGCCACAAGCTGGCCAGTTATTGTACACAATCATCTGTGAAGTTATTGGTCATGGACTAATAACTTGAAAGGATTACAAACTTGAACAAGTACCTTTTCAATGAAGAAAGTAATTACAAATGCTGTACTTCCTTTACAAGACAACCCCCCACCAAAAAAAAAAAACAGAAACCAACTGACAATTGGATAACGAACTCTAAAATGACACACAACATCATAACAGTTATATGTAACGTTTACCACATTCGATTTGGATTTAAATACAAGGATGAAAGTAGTTTGGAGATACGAAATATTTCTGCAAAGAATTAGAAATGATTAGAGGAGATAGATTTAGTAAAATCATTAATGATACTTTTGTTTATTTATTACTTCATACTAAGCATAATGTAATTTATACACTTCATTTAGAAACAATAAATTGGAGTTTAGATTACTGTCTAGAATAGATTACCTTCCTTGGGGGGTCATGCTAGGCCTATGAAAAAAGAAAAAAAATAACCTTCATCTCAGTACAAAGGATAAATTTTAGAGACTTATTTCAGGGATAAAAATAGCAACTGCAACATCAGGAGATACTTTTCTCCATTTATTTTTTAAAAATAAATCAGTTGCCATCACAGTCAATAATTGAACCATAGCATCAAAATTAGGAGTCATGTAAAAAGTTCCATTGACGAATAAACATGGTCAGAATAAATTCTATTCATGACATCACTGGTGATTTCCATAGATAAACATTTAAAATAGAGTTAAAAACTTTTAAAAAATCATCTAGAAAAATCTAGATGATTAAGTATCTAGATGTTATTATTGAACCCGTCTAAATAAGCCCCACCCCCAATCCTTTTCTCCGAAAATCCACTCTTAGAAGGGGTTTAGTGAGGTACTGATGCAAATTTTCACTAGTATAAGAGAGTATAGAAAGAGAAACAACCAAGTGATAATTTGTGTTGAAACTATCAGAGTAGGAGAAACAATCAGGAAATTAATGAACCAAGTGGAAAAAAACAAAAATATATCGATAAATTCAATTATAAACACATAATTCATCAAGCTTTGGCCATCTACCAAATGGTAAAACATCATGCCAAAAATCAAGACTCTACAGTACTCTGCTTTGAATAGTACACAGGATTCAGTTTTGAGCAGACAAGTTTAAAAATCAAGGTTTGTTTTAGATATTTTCACTGTCCTGAATTAAAAATATCAGAATTCTAAATACTATTCTGCTTGCTCAGCTTTCTTATTCATTTCTCTCCAAGTATTTTCTCATACTAAGAACATTTGTTGATTTATTCGTTTTGATTTGATTTTTTGTTTTATTATTCCCTTCTAAGTGAATAAAGAAGAATAGGAGTCAATTGCTGTCTCAAGGAACTAAAGTGTAGTATCTTACAGAAATAAGAGTTAAAATCTCATTCTTCCATCTTTTCTTTTTTTCCTTCCCACCCTTGCAATGTTATGAATAGATTTTTGTTCTGATGATGAGGCAGCCATTTGTCAAGCTTTTTTGCAATTCCAAATTGGTGCAAATGTCAAATAACTTGAATAGTCAACATTTTAGTCCCTCTGCAACTTCTTGAATTGTCTCACAGGGGTCTGCCTCCATAATGGCCCTAAATTGGATGTCATCAATCACAAAAGGATGTCCACGAATCTCATCTTCAAAACTTTTTTATCCATTTCAAATTTTTGGAACTGATGTGGAACTGTACATTCATCGACTTCCCTCTCACTAAATCCTTGGTTGATAATGTGAGCAGTTTTCGCTGCTTTATGATTTATTTTGTACTCATACAATGAAATTGCTCAGATCCACCACCCCTATCTTTGATTTGACAGCCTTAAAAACCAGAATTGTGAAAAGAGAACATTCAGTTTAAATTGTGAAATTTACACCTTAAAATGGTATAATCCATTATCTTGAAAATAATTTATTCCAAAATTAGCATCTTAGTCTAAAAAAAAATATTTTAAAAAAGCAATTATTTTTGCACCAACTTGATACATGTAAGAGTAAAGATATTTTGGTTATCAACACCCATTGAATTTCCATGGGGCCAGCTAATAAATGATATTGAAAGAGGACACAATGGTCTAGTTTTAAAAATTCAATAAGAAAATTAATGAAAAAGAAAATTAACATAGGAGTCAATTCAAAATGAAATAAAATTCAAAACATCCAATAAGCACAGCTTAAAGTAATGATGTGAAAATATAGACTCAACCTTTGACTAACCCTATTTTCTTTATGGTTGAGGGAAATGCATAAATTTTTCTTTGTCATCTTTTGAAAAAACCAATAGGCTTAGCAAAAAAAAAAAAAAAAAAAAATAATAGTGCTTGCTATCTTTCACCTCTAAATATTCAAATAAATTTAATCAAAATAAAAGCAACAAATTAGAAAAAATAGCTTATCTTTTCTCATATTCTGATTACATTCAACTTTTTTTTACAGCATTAAAAATGTTCAAGGATAATATAAAATGAACAACACCTACATTATATATATATATATATATATATATATATATATATATAGTCAATTTCAAGGCATTTTTTTTTTTTTTTTTTTTTTTTTTTTTTTAAGAATTCGATTCATAAAAGTTCAATTTTTTTTTCAAAGTTATTCATTGTCAATTTCAATTTTTTTTTTCAACTCATCATAGAGAGTTGAGAGCAAAAAGAAAATTAAAGAATTCGAACATTCATTGCCTTCTTTTCAAAAGAGGATATTTGACAGCAATATGGCCAAATAGACTCTTTACTAAGAAGGTCAATAATAATAATTATTTGACAATATGCAGGGGGAAATTTAAGCAAAATTTATATGCTTTTTATAAATTTCTAGTCGCTTTAAGGTTAGTAATGTTGAGTTTTAATTGCAGGTACAGAATATGAAACTATGAAAAAAGAAAAAAAAAAATTATGTAACAATCGGTGTCTTGCAAGAAAGTGCTAGAACACCATTTGCTAAAGATTTAAATATGAATTGCAAAAGAGCAATCAAAACATGCAGGAAACCAAATATTTTGGGGATCATTTTAACATCTTCCCGTATAGACTAATTTTCTACCCCATCCCACACTAAACAGGAGAGAACCCAACAGCATTCTATCATTCATCCTTTTCAAAGCATGAAGTCAAGTGTGACAAAAGACTGATTATGACAAGATAAGTAAAAGCAAAAATTGCAGCTTTGTCAATCACCCCTTCAGACTGCAAAGTGGGGGCGGGAAAGTTCAAATGGCAACTCAATTGGGAAGGATATTAAAGTGATCCCCTTTCAGATTATGCTAATCAATCATCAAAAGCTGTCATTATTTACTAATCTAAAGGTTGTTTCTGAACACTTAGTTAAATAGCATTTTTAGTATAGTTTGATTCTAGTATTTAAAATATCAGTGATAAGATTTGAAATTTCAGATTAACCTTAAAATATATCCTCACCAGTGGTATATGGTGCTTTGTATCTTGGGTGTGCTGTGTACTGCAGATGCTCAAAAATGCAAAAGTATTTGTGTCCATAGAAAACAGCCAGTAAAAGCCTTTTTGGTACAATGTAGGGAAGGCAGTCCAGATTTTCAAATCCTCATTCATTCAAAGTCACAAACAGGGAATAAGTAAAAAGAGAGAGAATTAATGAAAGAAAAATAATTCAGATAAAAAAACTTATCCACCGATAGTGGATGATCCAATTTCTACAATCAGGACTACCTTCCTTACATTATACCACAAAGGCTTCAACTGTCCATTGCTTTCTTTGGACACTAAGATATTTTTACATTATTGTACATCTATAGCACACTCCACACCCAAGTTACAAAGCAACACACGTCACTTATCCGCACTGCAGTTTTCAAGAAAAAATATTCTAAGCAAAAGATCTGGTATATCAATACACAGTATTTTTCAATGACCAGAAGAAAGTTGAAAGACGTTTCAGAAGAAATGAATCAATTCTAAATAAATACTCACATTTTTATGCGAGACTAGAGGGCTATTTTTAACGTATAAATTTTTAAAGTAATTCAAGTGCAGTCTCTGTTTAAGGGTTAACGTTCAGTAGCACTTGTCAATCCATTATAGATTGGCTATTCCATCACCCCTACCCCCGATATCTAAGCAAATGGGCAACAACTTTGGCATTGAAACCTCTTTTGTTGCCTTTGAAAACAGATAAATGGATTCAGTTTCTTCTAGATAAAATAAGATTAATCAGATGTTTGATAACCTCACAATCAACATATTTGATGGGATATAAGACCCCACCTCACTTATTTAAGCATGGAATATAAAAAGATGAAAGATTCCCTGAATTCCTCTCATCTATCACAAGGTTTTTCAAATCCTACTCAAATTCTAATTAATGCGCGATATGACAACAAAGGTTACGTTTACCTTTTGAGCCTTTTTCAGGTTGGGAAAAAAAAAAGGAGGGTCTTATATGCCACTAAATAGTCCCCTTGAATAGTGTAATGGCTAACATGTCTGCCTCAAACCCAGAAGTTCTAGTGAGGAGTGTGGAAAACTTTTCATTAGGATAAATTTCCCAGTGCACTCAGCTAATTGAGTACACAATAAGCTGTGTGATCAGGGTGGGGGTATCCTTTCAGTGGATTTGCATCCTACCAAGGTTATACAAACTTGTAAGAATTGAGTCCTGGTCTTGACCAAACTTGAATCTTGCAGCGGTTTATACTCTAATGCGAGTTGTTCTTTTAGTCTCTTTAACTTATGTTGTTAAATACGGTCATTAAAAAAAATTAGAAAAAAAAAAATTTATAAAATAGAAGAGGAAAAAAAATTCCAAATGGGTAAGAAAAGCATTAATGAAAGTGTCTTCATTTAAATAAAAGATGGAAATATTTCAAAGAATTATTTCCAACTATTTACATCAGATCAGATGAAACAATATTAGAGTAATAATTCTGACAAGAATTCAAACTGAGAAAAAAAAAGAAAAAAAAACCACACACAAGCAAACAAACACCACCACAATCAAGATACTGACCGAGGCTGCGAGTGAAAGTACTTGCTGTAAAGAAAAAAAAAAACTCACAGAGTGAGCAAATATGGAAGCTTCAGCAGCAGATAATTTAATAGATTCATGGAACTTGAGTAAAGAGAACATTACGTACAAAATTTAGAGTAATTAGTTATTCAACAGATCTATATCTGTGTGAAGTCATTAACTCCAACTTTTGTTTGGACATTAGGATATCTCCTTTAGATCCTTGATGTTGTCAACAAAACATTCCAACAAATCACCTCTTCAGCCTTTGTGGGACTGGGAAAAATAAAAATTACCTCTATTCTTCAGTTGTATACCTAAAAAAGGTGGAAGAATGGATTGACCAAAACATTGTGTTGACAATAGTTATCTAACATTTTTGTCATAATCCTAAAACTACATTTTGCCTAAATCCCAACCTCCATTATAATTATGAAATTACTAGTAATGTAGAAATGATACACTTTTAGTTCATGTAATATAATCCAGACTGCAATATTTTTTTTTGTTGGAGTCACGAAGTAGATACAAGCATAACTAATCGAAACAGGATTGGCAAACAAAACTGAGGCTGCTTGTGTTCCCTTAACATTAATGCCATTGGTAAAAGTATGAAAGCATATCTGGTGATATGACAGAAAAAAAAAAAAAATTCCCATTGATGGCAAGTCACAATGGTTGACAAAACAAAGTGAGTGAGCACACTAATCCCAACCAGCCCAGGTGGTAACAGAAAAAATGTTTTACATACATTGTCAGGGGTCTAGTCATTCCCACTACCTCCTAATAAAAATCCTGGTTTCAACACTTTCAAAATTCCTAGGATATATATGTCCCATAGATCTTTTAGAAATATATTGCAGCATTTTAATTCAGGCATTAAGCACCTTAATAGGTTAATCTCAAAAGGGTCAGGTCAAACTACCACTAGAGAATCTTAAATATGCAAATCAACTGAAATTAAAAAGTCAACATGTAACATGTACAAAAGTTTTACAAGATTACTTGGAAATTTTAGAACAATTCGAATTAAATGGTATAATCCCACAAATTTATTCTTTAAGGTCAGTCTAGGAAACAATTATATGTAAGATTTTTTTCATAGTCAAAATATTAAATTTCAAAGGCTAATCAAAATTTTAAAAGAATTCGGAAAGACGGTTTAAAAGAACCTATAACAAATTCTGTTAAATAATCCTACCTAAGATATTGTAAACCAATTATTCTCCTTATTAATTTTAATGTCAAAGAATAGTTTCCGAACTCAGAGCTTGACAATCTTAGAATGAGATTGGGATTTTTTTTTTCTGTTCATCATTCACACTTTCCACTTTAATGCTCATTTTAACAGTTAGACAATGTTGTGATATGGGGCTTCAAAAATCCATCATTTGTTACAGTTTTTAGCAGTTGTTTTATCCATGTTGCTAGGGCTCAATATTTTGAAATAGATGTTAACAATTTTGTTGTTAGCAATCAGTTTCACCCCCATCTGTTTTATCCAAAGTTCACATTACACAATTTTCACGAAGGACCTAACTTAGTATGGGTTTCCCCCTGCAATCCAAAATGACATAAAGTGAAGAAACACTTATCAATGAGGGTAGGGAAAACTTTTGGCCGTTCTCAGACCCCGAAATAACCTTTAGCCTTCTCTGGTGTTAAAGTATGAGTTTTTTTTATCTGCAGTAGCCGATGTGGAAGGTTTCACTGCTTAGTTCCATATTTTTTCTATCATAAGGTTCTTCATAGATACTCAAGATATCCTACAAACCTTCCCTAAAGTGACAAGCTCTTTTTAAATTGAAGCCAAGCTTCACTGCAATCAAGATGTGTACTGCAACAAACTAAACCCTGGATCAACTGGAGGAGCACATTTGACATGTTATGGCCAACAAAACACCACACTTCCTGCAAATGCTCATCAAATGCTTACTGAAATCAATGGACAACACTTGTGGTTACATTGAGTTTTTAACACAGCAAGCTAATTCTACCATCATATGGCTCAAAATAAACCTAGTTCGACTACAATTGATTAATAAATAATCAAGTTATCAACAATTTCAAAGATGTGGTTTCTTTTCACATAGATTTTTCTACATTAGCAGCCAGGCAAGTCATGTTATCGAACCTATTCCTCGAGAGATAGAAAAGAATAAAAGTGAATTAGTTGTCTTCAATATCAGTAATCTAGACAGTAATTATTAGAATTGATTTTTTAAAAACCATGATACTATAAGAGGGTTACATTTTTAGATATTTTGAACCCACACTTACTAAGATGATCAAATTTTTCTTCTTCAGTAATGCCAGTATACAAATTTCTTATGAAGATTGAAAACATACTGAGATGAGCTAATTAACTTCTTTCGCATACATTTATAATCAAATAAACAACTTCAATATTATCAATGAAAATCTAAATGCATACTAAAAATACAAACTATTACATAACCCAAA
Organism: Thysanoteuthis rhombus; assembly: GCA_963457665.1. NCBI lineage: Eukaryota > Metazoa > Mollusca > Cephalopoda > Oegopsida > Thysanoteuthidae > Thysanoteuthis > Thysanoteuthis major. Next base: position 30,474,727 of record OY735220.1, on the reverse strand, counting down.
TTAGTTTGATTCATGCATTACATGAAGTTATCAAATGGAAGTATTGCATGAATAAATGAAATAAATAATCTAAGGCAAGGCAAACAAAAAACTTTTTAGAATCGGAAAAATGTTGACAGTTTCCCATTGAAAACAAAAGAGAAATGCATTGTCTATTTTTTTCCCAACCTCAAACTATACCAACTTTGTCATTCACTTTCAAGTATAAAAAAATGAAGCAAACCTTGAGAGTTTTATAACAAACATTACATCATTTTTTTTTTTTCTCTTTAGGAAATTATACAGGACATGCATTCTTTCTTTTGTTCACATTATAGCAGAAATATGAAGTCTGTATCTATAGCAAGATATCAGCTTTAAGCAGCAAAAGGTACTCTATTTGCATATTACAAAACTATTAGTGTTATCTTGAAGAGACCCTTATTGTGAGTAACTTTTTTTAAAAATTATACTGACTCACAAAAATTGCTCCGAAAAATTATACAAATTTTTAATGAATTTTGACTTCAAATTCAATATAACGCAACGAACCATAGAAGTAAATTATGCTAAACATAATAAATACACTTCATTTGTTTGACCTGGATAATATTTGCAGAAAAAAATTAATAAATAAAACACAACAACAACAACATACGAGAGGTTTAGCATTGGGAATGAGAAAGATTTCAAAAGTCGGGTACAAACAATTTAGATAAAATACAAATTAAGTCCATAGCATAAGTTTCTGAGATGCAGTTGGTTAGCTTACTCATTTTGTAATCAAGACATTGGTAGTTTGAATCCACCAGGGAGCTATTCATTTTTTTAAAAAAAACAATGGTAGTCACAATTGAGGACATTGTGTGTACATATTAATATTAAAGAAAACAGGACCAGTAACAAAAATTCATACCCGATTGAACAATCTTATTTTATAAAGTTTAGTTACGTGTGGCTACATGCAAGTATAAATAGCTATTTCATGCCATTGCATTAATATTCTATTCTATTTCATGTTCAAATATTCTTGTTCTAGTTTTTTCAAGTTTTTACAATAATATCAACAAATGTGCAGGTACACATTTTTCTTACTGGTATAAATATGAGCTTCAACTGCTTAGAATTTTAAATTCTTCCCACGTATTGTATTGTCTTACTTCAAACTTTGAAAATATCTTTATTGTTGCTATAATCAATTAGTGATTGACAAAAAGTCATTTTTATCACTAGACTTTTTTCAATATTTTACGGAGGTTAAAAAGGGGTTGGAAATGGTATAAAGCTAAAATATAACTGGATAATTTTAGAGATTTAACAACTCAAAAATTGAACAACCATAGCTGCCAAAGGTACCTGGCCATACCATTTTGAAAATTGGCATCAGTACTCCACTAAACCCCTTCTAAAAATGTTTCGATTTTAATTTTGAAAAAAAGCTTTTTAATGCGTATTGTTTATTGATAACATCTAGACGTTTCTAGATGTAATTAATAAATCTTTCACAATCTTAGAGGTTTTTCCAGTGGAAAACACCAGTGATGTCAAATAGATTTCATTCTGACCATATTTATTTTTTCATGGAATTATTTTACAAGAGTAAATTTTGATGCTATGGTTGTTCATTTCTTGACAAGTTAATTTAAAATATAAGTTTGGGCAAACAAACTCTCAAATCTCTAGAGTTAAGGATACAAAATTGAACATTATGTAAATATATTACCTGAATATACACATGGGTTGTAAAATCCCCTGATAGTAGGCTATCAGAAAATAGACTTACCTTGAAAGGACTTGTGATTTCTGGGTCGGTTTCACAAGAGATGATAATATTATGCTTCATACCCATACTGTGACGAACACCGACATGGTAAGCCAAGGCTTGAATTATCCGAGTTGAAATGTCAACTATTACAACATCTGCATTGTAAAATGTTTCCAAAGCAGCAGTTTCACCAAAATCAAGGTTTTTGAATGGTACAACTTTGAGGGTTGCTTTCAACCTGAAGTTAAAAGTTTGACAAAGTCAGGAATAATCTATAAGACTTTTCAAGAAAATTTTTCTTTTAAATGCTAAAACTCATTCAAAAGCAAATTATATTTCTCATTGATTCAGTTTGAGTTATGCCTTTTAGGAGATTATTATGACAAGAACCTTGTAGGAACTATATCTACTACACAAAGTACACCAATAATCTAGTCTTTCAAAAGTCAATTCAAAGAGCCTGTCACTAACATCTCATGACTTTGCAACACAACTCAGATTCTAACATAGAAAGGTTTTCAATGATAAGGGAAATTTCTGAAATAAGGAATTTTGAATTCACCATGTGAAATGGAAGAGTTGGTGGCCCGATAGGTTAGCAGCGTCGAAAAAGGACAGGGCAAGCTGCGTTCAAATTACAACTGAGATTGGCAGTAATGAACTTGGGAAAAGCATGAATCCATCTCCTCTCACCTAAACTATGGGTAAAATAGAGTACACACAAATAAAATATAAAGATGTAAAGAAATCATGACTACAATTCGATTCTCATTCTTCAATAATCAATCCAAGGTACAACTCTGAATTTGATTTTCATGCTCAAAAGGAGAAGATGACTACAATGCTTGCCTCAAAATCATCTGACATTGGACCAGAAAATAGGTAAAACTTCTCACCTTGCAATATTATTGTGACATACAAAGCATCATACGGCTCACAATGTGCAAATATTTACAAAAGCATTTAATAATTCTCAAAGACAAGATCCTGTGAAAAGTTATTGCTTCAAATGGGTCAGGTTTTTCAAATATACACTGTTTTTATTTGGTTTATAACATTCACTACAGGCCTCCCCTAATCCCTAATATACTGTGGGTGTTGGGGTCCAAGGAAGACAACAAAAATATAACTGACCCTCCCCGCAATCAATTTAGCTATTTTGGAGCTAGATTAATATCTTGGATCTACCACCCATCCCACATTATGACGTGATAATATAAACCGTATTATAATAGGGGAGGTCTATATTCAATGAACAATATTTCATATGTAATTAGGTAGAAATCACTCTGAAAGCGCATATCTCTGTCAATGCCAATGTCAGGAATAGTAATTGTGCATGGACTTGCCCAAAAATTTAATCAGTTCTTCCGTAGCCAATTATTCCACCTTTCCTCACATGAGCATTTATATAAAAACAATCAGTGGAAAATGAAATTGAAGATTCAAAAGGGAAAATATATCCCTAGAAAAATTTTTTTAAATTCCTGGATCTACCCCCAAATATTACCACTTTTTTTTTTTACTTCATTGCCCAACCTTCCATTCAAAACTTTTGGAGATGTTGAATGGACTGACAAACATAGGAATAGACAGAAAAATACAATCAAATACATATAATTCTTTCCAACTTGGTTGAGAGACGTAAAAAGCCTAATACATAAGTATATATATATATATATATATATATATATATATATATATATATATATAGAGAGAGAGAGAGAGAGAGAGAGAGAGAGAGATATCATAACTTAATTATGAACAAAATTGTCCATTGATTGCCTTTACAAATCAAAACAAATCTTTCCAGTCAATTTCTGGGACTCATTGAATTTTTTTAAAGATTGGTGAATTCTTCTTAAGTTAGAATTAGTTAATAGAGAATGGAAATATGGAGGGAGGGGGGGATTGAAAAAAAATCCCACCGTTGACAGGCTTTCTGTATATCAGCGTAAGCTTTACTACGGGCAGATTCAGGTGTTGCCGTTTCCAAATTGATGATGCATACAATGGTCATGTGTCGGCTTTTTGGCATTGTGCCTGTATAATCAGCTGTCCCAGCCGAAGCTGATGTTGCTGGTGCTGCAAGAATGGAAAGAAAAGACACATTTTCAGAGATTAGAAAGAAAAATTTGAAAAATGAAAATTTGAAAGTTAAGAATAGAAGTTAACTGATTAAGAAAAGATTTTTCTTACTATTTTGATAGGATTAAACTTTAGACTCTTTGGTCAGTAATTGTGTGCTCTGACCTTTAAGCTGCACCAATACATATTACAACTAATATATTTTGTGTAGCTTTGTCAACTGAACAACAGTAAATATTCTGTATTTTTATCCAAAATCAAAAATGTCTTTAACCAAGTGTTAACTTTCTTAGTCTCATAAGCTCCACAACCTCTGACCGGACTACTGAGCTACACATGGTATTATCTAGATTATTAAACTTGGAAATTTGCAGATGAAACATTTACAAAAATGCATTTTCATTTCTCTATGAATTAAAAATAATCAAGCAATGTAATACTCACTCATCATATAAAAACAATTTAGTTTATACCTTGGAGTTTAAGAAAGGCGGGGATCTATTTTAACTGAATACTACATTCTGTGTATTGCCAAATTTTTGGAAAAGATTGAAAAACTTAGATTAGCAAGAAAAAATTGAATCGAACTCACAAAATACTAAGTTTTTGTAAATCTACAATGGCATGGGCATTTGCAAAGAGGATGTTAACAGGGCATTGATCAAGCTTAGTCACCGACAGCAAGGGGGTTTGAAACCTGGAACCCTATAGTCAATATTACAGTACCATTGTTCCATGTAACCCCCAACATGATATACCCATATACAAAAGATGGTGGTATTATTTGCTGATAGCAGGGTTGCTACAAAAATATATCCTTTGAGTATCTGGAGGTGGATTTCTCAGCAGGATACCATTCAGAAATAAAAATGCAAAAGTAAAGAGAAAAAAATATAAGACAAAACTTGAGACATAATGGGGTCTTTTTATAGGCCAGATACAAAAACAGTGACTAAACCGAGTTGAAAACACAAAATTCAGATCAAATTGGGGTCTTGTCTTATCTGAAGGTTACCATATTTGCCACAATATAAGGTATAAATACAAATGTTGAGATTTTTCCTACGAATTTTGTTTGTCTTCCATTCTTAATTATTGACTCAAAATACTCATCAAGAACAAATTTTCTTTAATCATCTTTCCAAAATTTCTTACCAAAAATAAATTTAAATGTGCTTTAGACAATAACCCAAATATTTAAAAAAATCTATGTAAACAGTAAACATTTGTAGATATAACTAGGAAATAACAATGCATCCTGTCCACAACTGAACAGGTTTATTCTTTTATCACTTATACTAATTAGTATTAGGTATCATCAACAATATATGCAAGAAAGAATAACAAAGTAATGATATTAATATATAGTTTCAAATATTTTCAAAAAGGATCCTGAAACGAATCAGATAAAAAGAATTAGGTTTTTAGCAGAAGCAATTTCATGCAAGTAAGTATTGGAAATTTCATAGAATTCATGCAGAAAATACAGTTTAAGCAAATTTGATAGGTTAGATCTGATAAACAGTATTTCTTATTGCTGAAGAAAGATGAATTGAGGAGATTTACCATCATGAACCTCCATCTGCTAGCAATAAGGAAAGAACCAGGTTTGACTATTTTTCTTGATAAGCATTCAAAAGAAAACAAGCATTAAAAGCTGATTGAATACGTGAGAGAGTAAAGTGTTTCATCAAAATAGGACAGAACAGGTGGGGCAAGTAGACCAGTTGGTACGGACTTACAATATTGATGGGGCTTACTACCCTCTGGTAGAGGCGAATACTATTTTCAGCATCTTTTCACAGTGCTGTACCTTATTGTATTATATACATTCTGAATAGATTTGCTAGTCTTTTTTTTTCTCCAAATGAATTGTTCTAGTTCTTTTATTCTGTTATGGTACTTGTAAGTAACATCATGTACACTACATGTACATAGAAATATTTATTGGGCAGTTTTAGATCGGGCCTACATTTCTCATTTGGACTGGGCTTATTATCAGCTTTGGCCTGTTTCAAAATAGAGACAAGTGAGGATTAGTGTTATTTTGATTTTCTATGGTGATTTACTGAGTACTAGCCTTTAGGAGACAAAATGTTTTCAAATTATCCTTTTTCAATGAGTTAGTGTTCAAATGAGTGCAGTCCTTCCATTTGTTTTTTTCTTCTTTTCAAGTAAAAATTTCTTTCTGAACCAAACTTGCAGGATTTTATCATTTCTAGTGGAACATTACACAACCAGGATGTAATAGTTAATAAAGGCAGTCATACCAAATACCGATTTTAAATGAAGTTTTTTCTTGCAGGGATGTACTCATTTGGGATGGAAGCATTTATATTTCCAGCAACAGACTTAAATGCGATGAGTTTGGTTATAAATAATACCTATAAATATCCATTTTTGATTGAGTTATGTTCCAGTGGAAATAATAAAATTCTGCCATGTTTGGTTTAAAAGAAAATCAACTTCCTATAGAACAGTGATAGGAGTGTAGTCATTTATGGGTGATACTGTGCAATTGACTTCTGAGATATACAGAATGTCCAAAATTACAAATAGGAAAGATGAAGTTTACTGGTGTTGTTTTGTTTTCTTCAAATGAATAGGAAATCAATGATTAAAACTACCTAGAGTTATGAAATAATGGTATGAAAGACTTTTGTTGGTGTAGATAAGCTAACAGTTAGCAACATGGAGAATGGAATTGAACTCTGGCCAAGACAGTTTGTGTTCACTTCATACTAATGTCTTTGGAAGAGGCATCAATCCATCTCTTCTCAGTTATGGATAGATAGCAGGGCAAACTCTGCTCTCTAGCCTTGGCTGGTAACCAGTCTAAGAGAGGGACAACTGATCCCAAACCAGGGAGTGGAGCCCCGTTGAGATGGCTGGATGCCAACCGACTCCCTTCTGGCAGCTCCTGCAACCAAGCTGATACCAAATATTACTTTGCTTTTCTCTCAACTATATCAGCGAGGCCGAGAACAGGGGGTTTTGTTAACTAGCCATTACAGGATCACACATTTTGCACTGGCTTGCACTCTGGAGAGGTCACTTTGGTATCATTTCATTGTCTACAGAGACCAGAGGCTTTCATTTTTTGTACTATGCATAAAGGCTGACTTTTTTCCTAATTACAACTGAACCAGAGATTAATCCACTCTACCAATGAGCATTCAGAGATTTGTAAAAATAAAAGGTTTATAAATTCTTCTATAAAGTAGATTTGGCTTCAACTAAAAATTTCAGTCATTTCAAAGGCAAATTCTACTGCTTAACAATAATTTGTAAAATAAGTTGCTTTTGGTAGTATGCTTTATTGGAGAACCTAAAGATCCTGTCAACCTTTCAAGCGAGAAGATTCAATCAGTATAAAGTTAAATTAGTCAACCATGTTTACTATTTCAAAAAATGAGCTGGTAAATGCTCAATTGAATGGCATTGTCAAATTGACATACACAAAAATTAGATTGAGAAAAAAAAAAAAAAAAAAAAATTAAATTTCTTCAGCAATCAGAAATATTTTGATAGCAAGAAATGACAAAGCAGCATAAAAACATTATGGTCAACAATAAATTAAAACAGAAAAAAAAAAAAGAAAAAAACTTGATATTCAATAGAATTTTCAACTTTGTAGAAAACACTTCAACATTAAAAGAGTTTTTATCAAACTCCTTGTATATGTTTTTCACACATCATTTTGGAAGATAGATTCTTTGGACTACTGATATAGTAGATAATACCCATAAGGGAAGAGCCACTTTTTTTCTTTGTCTCTGTCATCGGTAGCGAGAAGTGAAAAACAGCAATGCTTGTAAAATTAAATTATAACGCAGAAAGTAGAGCTTGTTGCATAATTTTCAACAAGGAATTGTTCCGTTGTATTTCCAATCATGAAATAAGCTCTGCTTCACGCATTTATTTTACAATAATTACAGTTCACATTTAAATTTTCTGTTTCATACTTCTTTTCACTTTACACTCCTGAAGAAGTGTAAATTGAGAGAAGAAAAAAAAAAAAAAAAGAGAGGTCATCTTTCCTTATGGATATTATATATTATATCTGAAGAATGAATCAGCGGAATTGTTGTGAACAACAAAAGAGTTCAATACTCAAAAAAAAAAAAAAAAAAAAAAAAAAAAAAACTCCTTGAAGGTTAATGACCCTACTCAAAATTATAAACAGTAACTTTGTTAACCTGTTTGCTGCCAAGTATATTCTTCAATATGCCAGATTTTTCTTGTAAAAAAAAAAAAAAAAAAAAAATAGATAGAAAGTCTTCCTTACTAGTTTAAAATGGTCTTGTTTCATACAAATCAACTAATATATACAACGAAATATTCAATTAATGCAATACATACATAAAATGAATGCAAGATAATTCATATCTTGTATAATTAAAAATAATATCTTGTCAGACAACGTGCTAAGACCTGGCAGCCAACAGGTTAAAGAATAAGAAAATCAGTGATACTAAAAGAAAAAATTTATTGAAAAGACTCATTTTTGACAACTTGGTACCATAATATCTACCATGCTTTGAGGTTAGACAACTGGTCTGGAGAATTAAAAAAAAAAAAAAAGAAAAGAAATCTTGTCAAGAGTGTATTTACAAAAATTTATGAACTTTTGTTTTCTACAACCTTGAAAAGCTATTTCAAAAAGCTTTAAAGCTATTTCAAAAGCTTCAAAACAATACGTAGGTAATGTGTCAGGTAAAAATAGCACTCTTAAAAAACAAAAACAAAACAAAACCAATGAATAAAAGAATTGAACTCAATAAACTCAACAAATTAGCAAAATGAAAAAACAAAAACCTCGAGAAAAAAAAAACAAAACAAAAAAAAACAAAAAAAAACGCACACACCAAAACTAATAACTACTGAAATTTCTGATTTTTCAAAAGGAAAACAAACTCAAAAACAAAATGGTGAATTTTTCCAGCGTACAGAACTGAAATTTATTAATATGAACAAAAACAACACAAACACAAGAGACCACGGGCTCCTTATCAGAGCTGTGTTTGTAAAAGTGCCATCTACGAAACGTTCCCATGCAATCTACTCACAAGAGTTGGACACATCTTCCGGCGTCGCAAATGCCACACGCCGGCTTGTCACCATCGGGGAGGTACTGGATTCTGTGTCTTTTTCAGGAGAGGTGGAAGTAGGAACGTGGGGTGCAGTCAACCCAACGTTGTCATCAGAGGTGGTAACTGGTAGAGATGGCATACCAGCAGCAGAGGCGTAATTGAAATGGCACCCAGGCACATTTCGCAAAACCTACCACACCCTTCTCGCAGCCTGTTGGAGAAAAGGGTACCAAAAATCTGAAGACAAAATATAACCAGGATACAGTTTTTAGAATTGCATCACAACCACCTATAGATCAACCATGTTTGTTTTATGATGTTCAGCCTTGAGACTGAGAGGGGGGAAAAATGGATTGAGCATCCATAATGAAAACAATAACCAGCTTCACATGCAAAAAAAAAAAAAAAAAAAAAAAATTCATTAAATGATGAAATACTGTGGCTCAATATTATTCATTGTTGATTGTAAATATTTTTGGCATGTTGATATCTAGAGGAGTCAAATAACACTTCCATCATTTCTTTTCTGATTGTTCCATAAAAAAAACTTTTTTCTAAATCTCTTATTAACCAATCACTGCCACAGGATGCACATGTGCATCTGGCATATTGCGTATTTCCTGATGCACTTGTATCCATTCAATCATTTTATTCAAGGCAATATAATAGCTATTGCAACACACTCAATTCAGTTTCTGCCTTGCGGCAATGAGCATAGGGCATGCTTATTATGTTGCACTGTATGTTGTGCTATCCGAAGTAACAGTGAACCTGTTCAACAAAAATACAGTCTTTTTTCCTCATGGTGGTTTGAATAACTGATTAATCCTGAAGGGGGGGGAGGTTAATGATAATATTGAACGGTCTACATTTTGACTTCCTGATTAAAGATTGATAACAAAGAATTGATAGCCTAAGGAAAGGTGTAATGATAGTGCTGAAATAATGTCTCATGGGATTCATTTTTAACCCTACATTACACCTATAGCAAATCTGAATTTGAACCTGGACTCCGGAAAAAAATAGAAAATCGCATGACTTTAGGAGTAAACAACCTACAGAGACAAATGAACACATTTTCGCGAATAATTTTGACCCAAGGGATTCAGCAAAATGGGGGAGTAAAGCGAGAGGTTATCATTTCAACACGATATTCAAGATATGAAACAGTGAAGCAGTAACTTCACCCTACCAAATGAAGGATATTTGTGACCATATGCACCAAATTGACATTGAGAGCTTGCCTTTGGATATAACAATCTATTATCAAAACTGTTTTCAAAAATTCACAGGGATCTTGGATCATTTATAATCAAAGGTTTCGAAGTCTAGAAAATCATTTTAATCCTCAATGATGAAAGACTACCTCTCGCTTTTCTCCCTCTTGCAGGCGCTAAAGGCAGTAAAATTACCATGCTCAAAGAGAGTTGGGACATATAAAGTACTTAATAGGGATGGAATCTTCTTTGTAGGGGCTTCAGCAGCATCATGACGTTTCCTTTTTCCCATGGTTAGCGAGTATATGAAGCAATCAGCCTGAAAATAAAGAAAACCGTGTTTTTCAATCAGCAAGGGTATATGAAGCATTCATTAAAATTTGACTCGTGCCTCTATGTGACAGCCTGAAAATATAAGAAAACTGGGGATAATCCAGATGTGTGGTGAGTTGTGATGGTCTAGTTTGACATTTGTTTGGTTAATGCTCAACATTTCTTTGTTGCTGTTTTAGTCCTGAAATTGAGTCAAGATGTGTTTGAATCTTAACAACTATTTTAATTCCTTGGGTCAAAACTGTACGGAAACTGTGTTCAATTGCCTCTATAGATTGTTTACTTCAAAAGTTATGTGGTTTTCTATTTGTTTGGTGTCAAGGTTTGGTTTTGCAATAGGTGTAATGTAGGGCTAAAAATGAAACCCTATGGGACATTATTTCAGCCTGTTAGTAGGCAGAATCTTGAAACATACGATTGAAAGATTAAGAAAAAAGAAAAAAAAGGTAGTGAAAAAAAATCTACCCAATGCACGCAGACTTATTTTTCTTCCTAAACTAGTTGAGCTACTCGTGTTCTAATCTCACTAGCTAGTGAGTTCATTCCTCATTGAGTACTCCATGAATTCAATCATCCAATCAAGTTGCTGTAGTCTAATAGATATTTACGGGAAAAAAAAAAAAAAAAAAACGTTACAAAAATTATTGGTGAGCAAATTTCTGTAAAGAAATAGTAATTCAGTTATTTATAACTTCCATTAAAAACAGTGGTAAAAGCTTAAATCAGGTCACAAAATCTTCCTTGTAACATGATGATAAACATTAAGAGTGCTGTAAGATGACAGAGGAAAGATACAAAAACAAATTAAAAAAACAGCCATTGACCTATAGGGAAGTACTCGATGTATATTGGTACAGAAAACAGAATTAGCAGACTGAGTCAAAGTTTCATCGGAGTCTCTTTACGTTCGCTGCATAGTGCCCTTGGAAAAGGTATGATTACACTTCTCTCCCAGCTATGGATAAGTAGCAAGACGGTTAGAGCCTTTCAGCCCTGTAAGGCAGTCCATCTAAGAGAAGCTTACTCTGATAGAGTAGAACCTACAGCTGGGGGATCGCCATAGTTGGTCCCAAGCCTAGGTAAAGGTAGAGGATTGGGTATAGAGCTAACAACTCCATCCTGTAAAACCTTCTGAAACCTCAACAGAGTGGCTGAGGCCCTGTGCTCCACAAGAGTTCAACAAGAGTAAGCACACTGGCAAATACTAAAGTCACAAAAGGACAAAAGAAACATAATCCAAAAACACAGATAAACCATTCTCAAGTGACGGGCTTCCATCTCTCAAATTATTCCTCTGAGAAAACGGAAACCCAGTTTGTTTGTTTTTTAAATTGTTCAGTAGTCCCATACTTTAAGCCTGAGTAAAAAATCTAGAAATTGAATTCTTTTTGATGAAAAAAATATTAATAAAAAAATTCATACATCATAATGTACAAGCCACATGGTACAAAGCATCACATTTGACAGGTAAACAATGTACACAACATTGTCCTATTTGTTTCGGTTTTTTTCTTTCAAAAATGTGGACAAGAAATTATGTACCCTTATCCTTTAGTAAAAAAAAGAATCAGGATAGACACAAATATACTATGTATCAAATGTTTTCAGTATTGACTCTTTATCATGTGTGTTAAGTCAGCTGACTTTTCATTATTTTTTGCTGAACACAAAAAATAATATCAATAAGACCATTGTCATCATTTCCTTTGTACAGAACAAAAGGCTGTATTTTTCACAGCCTCAAATCAAGGTGAAATGGACATCAAGCTATCTTTTATGAAAAGAAAGTGAGAACACACTTCGTTTTTCAAACTATCTATTTAAATCATGGCTTACCAACCTTCCTATTTCTCTGTATCCCATCGTTACTCTGACAGATTCCGATGAACCCTTAAAAATTAAGGGTCAAAAATTGATAACATTTTATTGATTTTGATAAGAACTGCACATAATTGTTAGTGAAAGGTTTGGGAAATATTCTTCAAATTCCTCTTCAAGCTTTAGAAGATACAAAGAAATTAATTCTTTGAAAATGTTAGTCTTGAATTGTGAGATGGCTTGGCCTGTTTGTTTTTTTTTTGCAACAAGTTCAATATTACATTGGGACATAAGAGGGAGGAGAGTTTGCCTTGTTAGCTGCATTAATCAGCTGCTTTGTAATGAGGCTGTTACATGGTACATCATGGTTATACTCTCAGACCCCTATGTACTGCTTGAGAAATGTATGCATACATATACCCCAGGATAGAAACCCGATTTAAATAAACAGGTTTCAGGTTTTGGGAATCAAAACAACTTCCCACCGTTGATTAACAACAAAGTGGAGGAGAAGAGAGAAAAAAAAAAAAATCTTTTCAGCAGAATGGCATTGGTATTTTGTAAGCAAAAAAGTTTTCAATCAGTCGTCCTACATATCTATCCAAAAGGAAAATCTCAAGTTTACTGTAAAGTAGTGCTTAGAGTACAAAGTTTTCAATAAATATCCTTACTACCTATCAGAGACACCTCAGCAAAAATTAAACCATTATAAAATAGTAATACCTTAAAATTGTCCAACCCAGAACATACAGTTTTTGAAGAGAAGCTTCATATAAAAGCAACAAATATGAATTAAGAGTAACATAAACATCATAATAATTTCATGATAAAAAAGCTACTTGTTATCGTACTTATGAGATTTCATGATTCTTAATCTGATTAGAAAGTGATTTGTTTCAGTGAAAGAGTCCATTATCTCAAATGGTGGGTAAAAGATATTTTTATCAGCAAAGTTTACCTTTAAGTAGAAGAGTCTACATAGAGAAAAAGAAAGAAAAGAGAAAAAAAAAAAAAAAAAAAAAAAAAGAGATTCCAATGGGGAATCCACTATAAATTATTGCCAGATCATGTGTAGAAGAATTGAGTAGAAGAATTTTAGGTAAGAAGCATCTTATCAAGGAACATCTATCAGTTTTCAAGTGAATCTAATTTGAAACAGTTGAGAAACATACAGGGGACAGATCCACCTGTTGGGCCTCTTATAGAGATACCACTGTCCATTATTCAAGTAAAAAAATGAAAATTTTTTTTTCAAAAAAGCCAGCATTTTTTGGTCAGTGATCTTTCAGCATCCAAACTATTCTTGCTAACTAATAAATTTCCAAGTTGTCATACAAATTATACTTGGAGAAAAACTGTTTCATTTAAAAGACAGGATAAAGCATAATATAAGCATTAAAAAATTACATACAGTTTCCCAATTTTTAATTTATTATAATTCTATTCATATTATTTTACAATTTCTGGTTGAACCATTTCTTTCTTTAAGCTTTTGACTCTACCCAGGACCTAAAACAATTCCAGTCGACCCATATATATATATATATATATATGTGTGTGTGTGAAAAATTCCTATAGTTTCCCCACTTGAAAAAAAAAAAAAAATTGCTCTCACCCCATTAATAACAATCTGATTTCCACATTTCTACAAAATACCAAAAGTCTGATTCATCCAATCAAATTTGGTATGCATATTCAATGGACCTAGAGGAAGGCTCGAAGTGAAATATATACATCACAAGGCCAACAAGTATTTCTTTACACCAAAATTGTTTTCATTACAATGCTGATATTAGCCAACAATGTCTATACTTCTATGTCTTCAAAGTAATATTCAAAACCGACCACTTCAATTCATACTTCAGGAAAGTTACCCGAAAGTCAAAGTTCTCAAGTTTTAGTAGTCAGTGAGTGAAAAAATATTGTGTTGCACAATTTTTTTTCTCCGTTGAAAAGTATGTGCATGCCGAATGCTTGTGCAAATGTAAAGTTGAAATTGTTTCAAGATAATTTAGGCGCAATTGATACTGTACAAATGTGGGATTTGGAAGAATAACTAGTTAATAAAAATAGTAAGCTAAAAGATCATTTTCAATAAGTATAATTGTAATCTATTATACTTATATATTTGAAATTCTAAATATAATTATAGATAACTGAATAATCTTAGGTAATTAACTCGTGCATATATGAATTTCCTTTTTGCACTGGTTTCAAAATGTGTGCATGCACAGCTTAGAGGAAACTATGTTGAAAGTAGCTGCTTATTCCTCAGAAATAATTCAAGAAATATCAGATAAGCCACCCATTATGTTACATATTCATCCTCCAAGGCAACTAATTACTCTAAAGGACGACCACTTATAGCTTGACGTCAGTGGTGAGTGGTACAACTACAAACCACCATGTGTTCATTTACAGGTAAATAGCATATTGTCTTAAATTCACCTGAGAAAAAGAAAACTACAAGTTTAAATCAAGAGGAAGATACCATCTTGAAAATCTGGCATTTGTGAATTCCTTCATACACACAGGTTATATTTATCAGCAATGCAAGTACACCTGGAAAATGTGAAAACTATTTTGGGAAGCAATTTGCCTTGGATAATAAAGTATCTCTTTATCTTGATAAATATCTAAAGTAGCATGAATGTTGATTTCATTTTCTACTTAGGTTGTCTAAGAAAACGAGTTATCGCCCTTTGATACTGAATATTTGACTAAAGCTACTGTATTTTGCAGCTTGAACACATTTTCTTCCCAATAAAATGCCTCTCAAACCATCCCGCACCCTGTAAGCTAAAGGTCGGTGACAGGAGTTATGAGTCAAACACAACATTATTTCTGTAGCCCAGATAACATATTTCATTTAAATTTAGTGCTCCATCCTGGTTTGTGATGAATTCATAACTAGTGAGGATTTCAAGTTGAAATACGGTTAGGTTTCAGTGGATTGATTACTAGTTAATAACTTAAACTTTTTTTCTGATTACCAGCTTCTGAATTGGGGTGTGTCTAATGCATCAAAGTGTCTTGTAAGCCACAAAATATGGTATTGGATTGGTTGTATTAAGAACAGAGATTTACTGATGCTTCATGCAATAACCTTAAGGAAGTTCTCAATAAAGTACCAGGTCTAATAAGAAAAAAAAAATTTTTTTAAAATGGTTTCCAAATTCTTTGAAGAGAAAAAAAAAAAAAAAAATGTGAACTCCTGGTTTTGATGAATAGAATTCTATCATATAGCCTTGTCAAGTAGGCAAAATCTCAAACTAGAGTGTATGAAAACAAGTTCATGGACTTTTCCTTTCAGAATGCTAGAAATGCAGAATATACACTATGAAAATGATTGTTTTCAATTAAAACTACATTTCCTAGAACTGAAGTCCTATTATTTCCCCAGGAATGAATCTTGAAAATTTACCCTGCGTCCTACAAGCCAAAAGTTACTTTCTTCATAGGCCTATCCTAACACCAGAGGAAATTCATGTGAGACAGTAATCTCAACTGCTGTATATGACCTCTGAAATAGGTGTATAAATTATACTTCGAATAAAATACCACTCATTGCAAAAAACATGGAATCAGCACATTTAGAGAATGTTCATCCAGGTTTTTTGTTTTTTTTACGACATAGCAAATAAACAAATCACAGATATGACAATACAACTTGTGTGATACCTGAACATTCAAGCCACATGAAATATACCTCAAAACAAAGTAGATTAAAATTATTGGCATGTTTCGTTTTTTTTTTTTAGACCAAGTAACTTAGAGAAAAAAAAAAAAAAAAAAAAAAACGGTAATCATTCAATGCTGAGGGAAAAAAAAATGGAATCGGCGAAAGAAAAAAATAAAATGAATACATGAATTGATAAATAAAAGAGAATCAAAAAAAAAATGATAAATCAAAACCAGTAATATTTTGTTCCACCTCAAACTTCTATGACGGTCTGGATTCTCTGAGAATGAAAACAATGTTCTCAATCAAGCTTGTCATGGACAATTTTTTTGAAAACTTCCACCATGAATTTTCAGATGGATTGAGATCCAGACTGTTTGCTGACCATATCATTGAGTTGATATGCCTTTCCTGCAGAAAAGCTTCAACACTACGCTCGATGACAAGATCTCATCCTAAAACATATATATATATATATATATATATATATATAAAATGCACATTCCTGATTCGTCACTGGATATCACTTTCATCCTATCATCCACACCTCATTATTGCTGCCCTTTAGCCCATTGCAGTCTCGTTTTCTTCTGTTTCAGCGATCGTGCTGGTTTTCGTTGGCTTTTCTACAGGTAAATTCAATTTCATTCAGCTGACTTCTAACAGTTTCATTGCAAACTCTGACAACTGTTTCTATCCGTTTGTTTTGTTGTGCAATTTCTATGATGCCTACTACCTGTTTGTTTTCCTTTATAACCTTTCCATTTTGTTCATACTGGCACCAGATTTCAGACACAGCTGACTGGGAACAACCAACATCTTTTGCCACACTCCATGTTGGATTTCCTTCTCTAAGGAGTTTTATAATCCTTTCCATTATGTCAATTGAGAACTCTCTTCTTTAAGCTATATTTCCTTTCAATGACCCCAGTCCAACAATGTCCAAGGCCCCACAGTTCATTATAGTCTCCAACTGATCCCAACAGTTAACAAATTTGCATATTTACACTTGCGCTGGTTTTGTTTTAGAAATTTGAAGTACAAGGCAATGCCATCATTTTTTTCTTCTACTTGATCTGGGGGGTGCGGAATATTATCAATTTAAATAATTCAATCTGATTTGTTTAGAGGTATATTTCATGGAACCATCACGTTCAGCTTTTAAACAAAAATTGTTTTGAGTCATACCTATGATTTGCTTTTTTTGCTATGAAGTAAAAAAGCTGGATAAACATCCTCCAAGTGTGCCGATTCCATATATTTTACCATGACTGGTAGTAAATAAAGTGAAGCATCATGAACAGCAAAAAAAAAAAAAAAAAAATACATAATCACAAAAATTCATTTCCCTTTTGGTATACTATAGTAGATGATGTACATATCTCTATCATTTTCTCTATCTCTCCATTTTCTATCCAAACTTGAGGCCTTTCTTTCATACTTTTTTTTATTTACAAAAATACTGGTTGATTTTTTTCTAAAAAAATGCAATGGGGTATGTTTATACAATTTATAGAAGAGAAAAAAAAAAACAAACTAGAAAACGTACCATTCATTTACAATAAGATTTTGTATTTATAATTGTGTACAAGATTTTTTAAGGTGGGGGGGGGGGTCAATATAATTCATGAAATAGCTACCTTAGAGACTTGGATTATTTCAATGTGATTGCAGGATTCTACATGCTGAACTAAATACCCACCCTAATGGGCAGCATTAATTGCTGTCCAAAAAAGCAACTTTTATTTGTGCACAGTTTCTAACATCAATTGGGTAAGATTGTGAAACTTTACAATCTGAAAGATTAATTATTTCTAAAACCATAAACAAGAAGTAAATATGTAAAAAATAATTTACTTTGTTCGAACATGAATTACTCATCTAAGATTACCCTTTTTTTTTCTTTTCACAGCAATTTACAATCATTGATTAGGGCAGGTATTTCTGCTAGTATATTTAATTCAGTCATCAACATAATAATTTAATACTTAGATAATTGATAATCAATAATCTGTACATCAGTAGATTTCAAGAATCAGTATAAGATTTAAAGTATATGAGGATTTATTCTATAAAAATTCCAAAGGTCAGTTTGCTAATATATTTACTTTAATCCTTTTGGGTGACCCCACTTCTAGAGTCTGGCACCGTACTAAGCTATGCTTAGAAAATATCACGCACAGACACATTGGATTTGATACCATAGCTCATTTTAATAGACATTCATTCTCAAATTATAGACATTTAAGGCATAAATGTTTTGTTTGTTTTTTTTTTTTTTAATTCTAAAGAAAAGTATTTATACTTATAAATAGTAAATATAATTTGTAGCTAAACTAAAAATAATTGACATCTTCGTTAACCATGAAAATACTAAAAATAAAAATAAATTACAATAGACAAAAATTTCTGTGAAGTTTTTTAAGCTACTTAACTATCCCTCCCCAAAAATTTGTAGGCAGGACATTTCCTGACTAAGTATTTCCTATTCGCTTGATGCAAAATAAAGTTGTCTTCTCTTGGCTTCGAAAAACCCCTCTTCCTATATTCTCTTCATAATATCTATTTTCAAAGATTTTGCTGACCATGAACAGTCATACCAGTAAACATCTATGAATAGAAGTAAAATAAGTTAGCAGACATCTGGATGATTCCTGTACTGAAGTTAATCCACT
Organism: Thysanoteuthis rhombus; assembly: GCA_963457665.1. Lineage (NCBI taxonomy): Eukaryota > Metazoa > Mollusca > Cephalopoda > Oegopsida > Thysanoteuthidae > Thysanoteuthis > Thysanoteuthis major. Next base: position 30,456,077 of record OY735220.1, on the reverse strand, counting down.
GGAATTCAAAAACTGATTAGAAAATAGTGAGATCCTTATGCCTGAAACATAATAGATAAAAAATCAGAAGGCCAAAATGGCTTTTTGTGACAAAATGCTTAAAATTAGGTTTTGAAAATATTCATTGCAGCACCAAAGTCATACAGTGGTTTATTAATTAATTCATTATACAAAAATAAATGTATGGCTGGTCATTCACGAAAAACTTTACATATTTTGAAATATAATGATTCTATATATTGTTCCAGCTTCCTTTGTAGTTTTGAAAATGAGGTCTGCCCAGAAAGAATCAAACTATTCGATATTAATGGAAAGAAAAATAGACTACCTAGCGAAATATCCCTTCCAAAATCATCCCCTTGGGACCTCACTCATCCTAGCCTAACTTCTACTTTTCAAAACAGTCTGCAAAGTCCTCTTTCACGAATATCATCAGCTGCCCCAGGTTCTTAATCTCAACCACAATAAGAAATCAGTGGGAAAGTCGCATGGAGCCAAAAGTCGACTGACATACCCCGTTGATACAATGCTTTGTCCAAAAATCCTCTACAAGACATGAAGAAGAACTCATTTGTCACTGTAGGTTCCACAGTACACAAGCTCGATGGTGTCTCACCATCAACTTTGTCACTTCATGGGAGAGAGTCAGTTAAAATAGACGTAGTAAAGCCCTCACTGATTGGTTGTCAAGTTACATCAAGGACACACAACTAGTTCTTGAGATATTCAAATGGCTGGATACTTTCTGAACAAACCTAGTATGTCTGATAAGCAAAAAGCTACTACCAAGGTTTGAACTGTATTCTTATGAACAACAAATCTCTTTATAATATATATATATATATATATATATATATATATATATATATATATATATATATATATACACATGATGTGTATGAAAACAGGTTTACTCCATTTTTTGAAAGTTTGCTTCATGCCACCATTTTACTTTTATGAAGAAATGAAAAGCAAAAATAGTGTTCAACATTCAATTATAGATTTTATAGCCATTTCAGTTTGTGAAAGGTTTTTACAAAAATGATTTACTTTCAGATAATGGGGTGTAAAATTGTGTAATATATCTTATATATATAAAGCTTCATTTACCTGCATATTGTCCTTTATTCATTTAGAATTAAAATGTAAAAGATGCCATATTGATATCCTGAAGTATTCTCAATTTCTAAACTTATAAATTTGGTTAAAATTGCCAACATAACAATAATACTGACCGACTCAAACACACATTGACTTTCATGTAGAAAATATACAAAGAAATTATTATGATGTGAAGCATTAGTCAAGAACATCACTAAAGAGGCCACTAATTGAAGAAAGCAGATTTATTGTAGATTAAAAGATTTCATTTGAAAATCTTCAGACATTCATTCATGCAAAAAGCCTTCCAACAGAGATAAACAAAAAGAGCAATCCTTATTCATATCAAAACATTACAGTTCCTTAAGTGAACCAAGAAAACTCATCTTGAGAAAGAATTTCTTAGAAGAATTTACATCTTCATTTCAAAAACATAAAATTGTGAATACTAAATTTAAAAAACAAAATTCAACATAAGGATACTGTAATTGTATGTGTGGAGTATATCTACAAGATGAGTGTATAGGAACCCTTTTGTTGAGGGGTTTGGTGCAGAAGGCTCGATTTGCTAGAATTTTAACACTGATTTGCCTGCCTAGAACATACACCAATGGTCTACTGGCACAATACATTCTTCCTACTCCCTGATTCGGCTTTGTCTGATGAAGCTACTCAGTTTTTTTATATCCCCTATGCATCAGTTGTTAGTATTGGAGCCCTAATAGCACACCCTACCTAGTAGGAAGGCAGGAACAACATTTTTTCTGTTGTGTGCTGGACTCTGCTGAGCTTAAATATCCACAAGTCATTGTTTAGATAACAATGAATATTGAGTAACAATATGGTACAGTATCTTGAGGATCAAATGCTGATCAGGACTAGTGATAGGGATTTTGTTTTTGTGCTCAATGGACCCAATATACCTTAGGAAAAAAATAAAAATAAAATGAATAAAATAATTGGCTCTAACATACCTAGTTATAAATATTTGCCTTAAATGGCCGAGTGAAAAAATTGACTTTTTACCAAGAAATCAATTGTATACTTCTCTTTAATGACGAATTTCATTTGAATACATTAATTTACATATGGGGTCGATTTCAGTGTTTCATCATACTTGTCATGCTCCATACCATTTTGTTGTAATCAGTGAATAGCTGGCAACAGTTCCTTTACAAGGAGAGGAAGAATGACAGCTTGGAATATGTCAGCCATGGGTTCTCTCACCTTTAGTCTTAGCAATCGGACATCCCCACCTCATCCCCCTAAACCATTCAAGGGATGAGAGATGAAAAACTCCCACCAAATCCCACTTAATCTAATTTTTAGAAGTTGTTTTTTTTTTAACTCTTAATATTTCATTTCTAATAATCTAAAATCCTTTCCATGCATCAACTTTGTTTTGCTTATCTTTTGATAATCCTTCCGAGTAAAATTCTTAACACCAAATTCTTAATTAGGCTTCATAGGCAAAAGCAAGTTAGCTTAAGAGAGGCCTATTAAATCATTCAGATCTGGGTTTTTTAAAGTTTGCAAAACAAAGGCCACAAACACATAATGGATGAGAAATCTTATTACTTTGAAGTTCATAAGACATGGATTTCATTTATGGAGAAATTTTACAAATATAATGGGCATGTGACCTCATTATGCATTCAAAGTGCACCTAAGTGCTGAATGAGTTGATGTCCATGAATTGGGTCAATATCCACATTAAAATATAAGGGTTAGGAAGGATATCACCAATATGAAAATTCTAACCTAATTTGTCAAATTTAACATCTGACTTCTTGAAGTTGAAGAAAAACACTTACAGCAGATCCTTGGTCAAAATTCTACTTAGGTAATCTTCATGCCTTGGCATTTATTGTGGAAGGAAGTACTTTTGAGGCAATTAGTATCAAGTAAAGTACTGTATATTTTGGCGGATAAGACACCATTTGAAGCATCAAAAAAAATAAAAAATAAAAAGACACCCAAAGGTCAGATACAAAAACAGTGACTAAACTGCAAGCTTAAACCATGAGATTCAAACTGGAATTGGGGTCTTGTCTCGTCTGAAAGGTTGCCTTATCCTCCAAAATATATGGCACTTCTAAATATACCATTAACCAACTGGTGTTTATTTTTTGCATATTGATAAGAAACTTTTTTTATACTTGATAAAAGGATACAATTTTTTCATAACTTTTTTTTTTTCAAAAGAGGTTGATAAAAAAGATACCTATTAAAACTAATCAAAGATTAAGCTTTTTTGTGAACATTTGGCAAATATTTGATAGATTCAATTTTTCATCTAGTCATATCCCAAGATAATAGGTATATAGTTTGAGTAATAAGAATTTTTTGACTAGAATTCCTTCATCTTAATTTCTATTGCAGCTCCCAGAGATTGTCATTCTGTGATCATTAAGTAAGCAGTATCATCAAATCTATCTTCAAGACTCAGTTTATTCATCCAATGAAAATAAAATGTTTAAATCAAGACACAAAGATGTGATCATAATTAAACATTTATACCATAAACCTCTGAATAGAATTTTATTGTTATCTTTCTAACAAACTTAAAATACTCTGTTTTCACATAATGCCACTATATCAAGTAATTTTGAGAGAAAAATAAAATGGTTCAATGACAAAGTATTTAATAATATCCTGATCTATTTTTATTACAAGAAGCATTTAATCTGAAAATACTGAGAAATCTTCATATACAGTACAAGACTTAGTTCCAGCACCATGGCGGATTATCCATTTTGCCAGATCACGTAATAACTATTGTAAATAGAGTATAATACACCCCTGACCTTCTATTGAAAGTTAAAAACTTATAATAAACCATTATTAAAATTGCACTTAAACTATCCAAAGCACATCTCTCACGTTGAATTCTTTGGTAAATGTCTGAACAGGCCTGTCAGAATTTACTACATCTAACAGTCACTTCAGAAGTGCAATATTCCTTAGTCTAGGGGTTGATTAAGTGAGGTTGAGTTTGGTGGTAAGAACACTGTACACATATTCTTACATAGTAGTTCAGCTTTTGGATGGGCTGAACAGTTGTAATGAATGAGAATTTTGCAATTTTCTGATAGGCTTACAGAGGTGTAGTGTGCTCTGGCTTCCAGCACAAAATACTTTTCAAACCACTATGGTGATTGCAATGGTTAGCTAGCCATTCTTGTTAGTATAGTATATTACTGGGTAAACTTTTGCACCTTTCAAGGTCATAAGAAACTTTTTCCAATCACCAGTGACTTACATTTGTGGGTGCCAGCTACATTGGAGCATACTAAGATAGTAATTATCCTTAGACAGTTTAAATCCTGTTGGCTGTTCAGCCATTGATAAGGTTCTCATAAGGGTGTATCACAAGTATGAAGCAGTTTCACCTGCATTATACACTTGCTCAGAGCTAATATTCACATCAGCTACAGGCTTAAATTCATCATCATGTTCAGCAGCCCCTGTGGTCAGCAGCCCCTGTGGTCAGCAGGTCTTTTTTCTCCACATACTTTATGTATCAAAATTCCATGACATTTCTCAAACCTTTGCAACCATCCTTCACTGTAATCATACACTAATTATGATTTAGGTTCTTTATAAAACAACTTCATCTGTTCCATTAACATTTTGCCTGACGTTACCAAAACCATTCAACCAATTATCAATCAAGTTCAGCAATCACCATTTTTTATAGTTTTTCTCATGAACATATGTTCTTCTGAATCACTGTCTATAATGAATTGCAATATCTTCTTATTTTCTGCACTGAAACATACATGGTTGAACTTTTCCACTACTTATACTTTTCCTTGAATTGACATCAACTGGTTGGAAGCCATAACAAGGATTAAATGTAATCAAAATAGTCTAAGAATTAGACAAAATTGATGTGTAAACAATTAAATGTTTTCGCACAACACACAATAGTTAACCAAGCGGCCACAGGTGGTAGTCTGACAATTGCGGGAAATTCAAATGCCCGCTTATAATTATGTTCAGATCATAAGAAATGCCTGAAAATTGGTGTTGTACTTGAATATAAATTTAGTTTTCTGTCAACTAAAGATGAATAATATACTTCTGAAATTACACTATGACATTTGTGATATTTACTAAGAGAACTGCTCAAGAGAGTTAGTAGAGTTGGGCAATTTACATGTTTCTAATTTTTAACAACTATAATTTTTAAAGGCGATATTTTTCAATTATCTCTATATAAATAAATAATATACTTATGATAAATTGTTTTATAAAATCTTTAAATCAATTTTGGTCTGCAAATGATTCAGTTGATGATTATACAATTAAACATTTTAAGTAACACAAGTAAAATTTGAGAAACAAGATTTACATGTGAGATAGAGAGATCATTTTATAGTTAAAAATGAAAGTTAATTTTGTTAAAATTTTAAAGTTAACATTCATATATTTTGAAAAAGAAATTGACAGAATAGTTCTGGTTGATGCAATATGAGAAAAAAAAATCTTTAGATTCAGCTTGACAATCATATTTTCTTTTTTTTAAAAACATATCTAGGCTCAACCATTCAGGTTTTGAAAAAAAAAAAAAAAAGCATTGTCAGTAGCGAGGTCACTCAATCACTTACAGCAATATACTAACCAGATATCACATATGATTACAAAAACCATTTTGCTATCAACTTGGGTTTTCTTATATTGTGATTCAGTAGATATCCAGTGTAACTGGTATTTCTTATTTACATAGCTTTATCAACCTTTTTAGACTGGAGGAGCCCTTGAAATAACATATCTCAAGGAACCTCTGGATAAAACATATGTAAAGCTAAAGGATCAGTGTACAGGATAGTTTTCTATGATTTTCTTTTCTCATTTTTGGAGAACACCTTTTTTTTTGTTAAAACCCTTCTAGCCAAAGGATATTCACTGTAGGAGTTTCAATGCATAAGTGCTTCATGTTGGAAAAAACACTATTTCAATCCTTCCCCTATCATTTGCAATCAAAATCAAGTTGGTTATTACACATCAGAATCAGAACGTAGAATGTTCAATAATGGTAAAAAAGAAAAAAAAAAGAAAAAAAAAAAGGAGAGGAAATTTCTAAGAATTTTTTGAAATGGAGGAAAAAAAATAAAAAAAAAAATATGAGAATATCAACTTTTCAAAGATAATTCGCTGCGCACAAATCATCCACAGTCACATCTGTTATTGTAGTTTTTCTTTTCGTAATTATAAATTTTGGTTTTTAAAATTTCTTTTAAAAACTGAAATTTATAATTACAAAAAAAAAAAAAAAAAAAAATGACTCCCTCTGGCTATTTTTTTCAGTCAGGGAAAACTCTGGTGCATCTAGAATCAGAAGGCAAGGACCATTGTTATATAAAAGCCTCAAATGAAGCTAAAGTCAGGAGCTTTTTTTCATGCATGTGTATAATTTTGAAGTGCCCCAAACAACTTTCCACAGAACCCTGCTTAAGAAAGGTTACCCTATCCTATGGTTGTAGAGCATCCTTGAGAGAAATTAGAGAATGTTTTACTAGGTTCTTCATGAATCCCAATCAGTAAATGTAAAAATTGAAGTGATATGCATCTTGAACATGCTAGAAGAAGAGAAACTCGAATGCAACACAATACTTTTCAAAAGAAGAATAGAAGGAAAGCAAAAGTGGTTGAGACAGAGGGCAAAGAAGAAAGAGAAAAAAATAGTTATAAGATTTTTTGATTATATTGAAGTTGTTTGAAGTGAATATTTTAAAAAACTGACTACCATCAATTTCAATACGAGGTGGAACTTTTTGGCGACTGGAAAATTTGGGGGGCATTTTCACCTGAAAACAAGAAAAGAGACAGGTTAAAAAAAAAAAAAAAAAAAAAAAGCTATTAAATTACAAACATAAGTGAAATTAAAAACTTCATCTCTAAACTTTTTATCTATACAAACTTGCTTAGATAGGATGGGAGTAATTTTTTTTTTTTCAGAGAGAACTATTTCTAATTCAATCATCTATGACACCTTTTCTCAACCTCTTAGGTTTGGCAATGTTCATGAAAAGAATACTTTAATTATTGGGTCACTCATGCGTCAAGAAGTAGAACAGTTTATGAGTAAAGGAAATTTCAACTGATAGATGGTTCAACAGGTTGAAAAAGTGAGAAAATATTGTATACAAGTGCATTCATTGGAAAGAAAAAAAAAAAAAATGATGAACCGTGGATTAAGACAGAACCTTGAGAATTTATTCTCCTGTGAATATTCAGCAACAATGAAGACAAACAGATAAAATAAGAATAACCTCACTAAGAAACCAGACCAACCTCCCACCTCTCTCTAACAAGGGGAAAGGTAAGTCATTAAAACTAGTTGTACACATTAAACAGTTAAAAACAAGACTTATACAAAACCAAGTCTAGAATGTTGCACACCAAGCCAATGCAAACTGGGAAAAACCAAAATACAGATGGCACAACAACATACTCCTCTGATCAAAATTAAAGAACTGGAGCCAGACAAACATCCATGATCAAGATCATAAAATCTGGAAGAGAATAACTAATATGCATTTGAAATCTGCCATAGGCAGAAATAACGCCACTTGATGAGATTCTCGAGAGAAAGTTTACAACGCAGTTGAAACAAGGTCTTATTTTTGTGCAATACCTGAGCGTACATAATCATTTGGCATTTTCAAATAAGTAAGATTTTCGAAAGAGCTATACATAAGATAAGGGTCAAAAAACAAGAGCCTCTAGTAATTGGAAAAAGTAAACATTCAGTATTTTGAAGGTGTCAAAAGCTTACCTGTTCATTACTGTTCTAATGCAAATGTGTGGAGGACTTATTTTTAACAACTGGTTACCTAAGTGGTATTCGGAATTGAAGTGAAAATTTTCTTGTTAGTTGACTTGTCAATTTGCCATTAAAGAACATTGAAGTAATTTTCTTGCTTTCAAACACTTCAACCATATGACCAAGGCATCTTATAAGCTTTCAAGGCAAATACTAAAGAGAAATTTGCACAAAAATTTCAGCCAAACTCAATATTGGAAGTCAATATGCAGTTGTAAAAAAAACTGGAAAGTCTCATTTACTTTGTTTTTTGAGACATATATCCAAGTAGCCTTCCAAGAAATCTACGGGACATGTATATCCCAGCAGTCATAGAATGTCCAAGAAGTTTTGGAAGACTTGAAACCTCACCTAGAACTTGAACTTAGATGAGGGACAGGGTCATACCTATGAGTGGTGCAATTAGAATCATCTCCAAAATACTAGAGAATCAAAGATTCAAAGAAGTTTTCAAACTGCCCAACAATGCTGTGGAGGACAAGTATACTGCGGTAGGTTCTGGAGAGGCAACTGTCAAATAATCCCACCAACAAATTCAAGACATTCTGTGGAAACATGTAAATTCACAGGGAAAGAGTGAAAATCTTTAAAAAATGAAAAAAAAAATTATTGTGATAAACAACTCAAAATCAAAAATACATTGACAAATGTAAAAAGGAAAATACAGAGTAAATAAGCAAAAATATGTTTACTTTATTTCACTTTTATAGAAAAAGTAGCTGAAACTTATCAGGTGGTTCTCAGCTAGTGCATATATATATATATATATATATATATATATATATATATATATATATATTGAATGGAAAGTAAGGGTTATGTATAACATTAAAGTCACATGGCAAATACAACTCCCTCCCTCTAAAACTTATAGGAAAAAAATTTCCTAAAAACTTTTTAGTTTCAAGCACTCCTCTAGATTCATTGAGTGTGCATGCCAAATTTAGTTGGGCTGTACCAATATTAAGTGGGGGGCAGAGATAGTGTCAAACAGAAGCAGTTGGTCTATATAATAGAAGATGCCTTTATATCTTCTGGTTATTCATGCCATGAAGTACACACTAGATTAGCAATCAATCACACTTAACACTGTTAGGCCCAGAAGATGATAATTAACATTTTCACAACTTAACCTATTAATGTCCTCCTTTCTGTAATTCTTGCCTTGTTTTCATTTTGTGACTAATATCTGTTTACCATTGACACTATTTATTCAGTCACTGGGGAATACCATTGTTCTATTCTTGGCCTACACATGGTAGTAAAAAAAAAAAAAAATAAAAAAAAAACTGTTTGTGCTGAAGGTGTTAACAATGATAGTGAGAAGGGAAATATAGTAGGCAAATATGTAATCTACAGTACCTAACTTTCCTTTGTCTTCCATTTTTCTCATTCCTTTGGTTAATATGCACTGTAATCTTGTTTTCAATTTTTTTCTTCTTTCAAATGTTTCAACTAATACTGGAGAAAGGTCAACTAAGTACTAAGAGAGAATAAGAAAAGAAAAGATAAAAAAAAAAAGAAGAAACTACTGAACTGTAGCATAAGATTAGATTAAAAAATTATTAAGCTTTGCCTGAAGAAGCATTGCAGAAATTTTAGATCTGAACAGTTTGTTCAAAAACTTTCAGAGGTTGACTTATTACTTAACATAGAATTTAAGGTTTAATTTGTAAAGAAAATATCGTTGTTATTGGACCAGTAATAAATTCTTTCATGTAATGCAACTGATATCAATGAGGGTCACTGACAAACTTGCAGAAGCAATCTACTCCCTTGATTTTTGTCTTTTGGTTGAGTTTCATAGAATCTACCTAAAGTTGTATCAAGCATTTCACAAATACAAGAGCCAAGCAGTAAAAAATTCAGCTTTTTATCGCTTCAGAGAACCCAGATTTCAACCATCCCAAATTTTTTTTTGGTCTTCCTGCATAATTTCATAACACAATCTTTGTTTAGATACAATCAGCACCATATAAAATTCACTATTTCTGTTCTAAAATATATAAAATATCTCAACACCAAACAATTGTGAAACAAACCAAAAATTAAGCATGCCACCTAATTTTATTTCAAAAATAAAAGTTTCAAGTTCATTTGTACACAGATGCTGAGTTTGTTTTCTTTCAAATCGTCAATGAAACGTAAACTTAAAACTAATACTTCATAGCTTTAAGTGAAAAATAAAACCCTAGCATTTATTCAACTAATTTGAAAATCTCAAATATCCAATCAATTACATTGGTTGATAGAATTAAGGTTATTTCTGGAAGTTACTGCTGTTAATTTGATAATTTGTTATAAGAAATTCTGTTAACTTTCATACCTGAAATTACACCTGACATTTGTGCTTAATAAGTTCTTCCTTATGATTTTTCTTCGTAAAAACAGAAAAATTCAACTTTTGAAATCTATGTGTAATTTGGTTAACTAAACCATCTCCTCAACTGAACTAAACACGATTAATATATAATTGATAACATATCTCCTTCATTAGCAATAAGAAGATTTTTTTAAAAATATATATATATATATATTTCGAAACATTGAGATGCATCCAAATAGCGATTACCATCAAGCAAGAAAGATTGTTAATGTTAGTGTTGTAAACCTTTTTTTGAAACAGACTTTATTCATGATGTTGGATTGCAACGTGGTCTCTGGTGAATAAAGAGAATTTTGATTATCACAATTTTCTGCTCACAGTTGTTAGATATTCATTTCTCTATACGTACGATTTGAAATGAAATTCAAAATGAAATTCATAAGGAAAATAAAAATTCAGTTAGTCGATTCTATTTCAAAATCAAAAAGTAAATAAATAAATTGTTTGGGGTTAAAGATACATTAAAAGTATTTTAAAACAGAAATTGATAATTTTACACCATACCTATTCAGAAATTATTTGTGTAATGAAATTAATGAGTACCAGTAAATCATGAAAAAGTGAATTTTTGGATTGTTGAAATCCGAGTCCTCAATAGCGAGTATCGAGAGGAAATGAATACAACAGCCAACCATCTTTTGGATTGCCTGAGATATACTCTCTTAAACTGCATAAACTGGGTTTAATTACAAGGAGACTGAATTCAAACAACTCTTTAAAAGTTAATTTTAAATACATCCAAAATCCCAATAGCAACCACTAGTTAAAATTTTATAGCAGGAATCATTTCTTCAAACTTCACGATGTCAGAATTCAAATCTGATCATTATCCAGATCAGCATGATCTTGCTGGAGGTAATCAAAGATAAGATCAAAACTGCTGAACGGAAGGGGGGGAAAAGATATCAAATACTATGCTTACCAGCCGAAAAAAAAGCTGCAGCATCCATGTATGTACTTATGGGTTTTATTTCTTTTTAGTGTTTCGGTATATAGAATCAGGAAGGGGGGGGGGGCAAAAATTGACAAACGAGAAAAATGTTCTTGAAGCAATCCATTTATGGAGTGTGGAAAACACTTGAAAAATAACGAAAAATGAAAAACCAAAAGACATTCTGTTTAAATAGTTGTATTCAAGTAGCTTTGAAATTATCATTCAATCCTTCAAATATTGCCAAAAGAGATTTTTATTTCATATGGGGGGGGGGGTATGTAACATTAATTCAAGGTCAGCAATTCATGTAAAAGATGCCTATTCAATTCTCAAAATGCCTACCACTTCATAGCATGAAATTTCGACTAAGTCATCGGCAAAATTACAAAGGCAAAAATATCGTAATCAAGTCAAAGATGAGAAAACTGGTTGAAAAAGAATTAGGCAGACAGAAATAACAATGTCTCATCTCAAATTGGTATAAAATTAAAAAAATATGGATCACAATGCATGTGACCTACAGTTTGTGAATAAACATGTTCTAGCTAAGGAAGAGGGTCACTAGTATAAGAAAGGAGTTGTGTGATAAAAGACATTAAAGGTGACGATAATGATGTCATGATGATTGCAGAATAAATAAAAATCATTCTAAGAGTTGTTTCACTGACAAATATAGATGCAGAAATAGAAAGATGAAGTTTATAGTTACAACGATGAATTTAACAATATATGATTACATAAAGAAAAATTTTTTGCTGGATATAATAAAGAGTAAATGTATAAATTTTCATCCCTCTAGTAGCTGTTAACACAATACATACTTGGCCAGACCGACTTAAAAACTGAAGAAACCTATTGTGACAGTTATGGCTGACAATTTCTGATAGTGAATAAATGCAAGTTGAAACCTTTGATTTATTTGTAAAATACATGTAAGCATGATGTTTATCTAAAAAATGTCAAAAGAGGGTGACTTTATTTTCATCGTGGTTAATATCAACTAGCTGTTTATGCAACAAGTGATACAGCGCATGAGAGACCTAGTGTTACTTTTTGCATTCCGACATTGACCGGACCACATTTTTCCTTGATATAGTTTGACGTCATTTACAAATGTAAACAGATAACACGCATTTTCAAAAGCTACTTCACCCTCAGAAATACAAGTAATTTTGATTGAAAGATAAGAAAAAAAATGTCGAATAAGAATGAAACAATTTTTTCTTCAAGTTTAGAGTTTAGAAAGTTACTTACCCCAAGAAAGACATAAGGAATCTATTCTCTATTGAAGTTAGTTTTCTTATCAAGTTACCTACCCTAGGAAGAGAAGACAAAACAAAAGAAAAAAAAAAAAAAAAATATACATCTTTTTTGAGCTTTCAATCCAAAATCAGATAAAAATAGAGAGCTATTGGAGTAGTCAAAAATGTCTATGATCAGGTACAGGATATCTAATTCAGAATACTATTTAAAAGAATTAGGAGAACAACCATTCTTGCTGGGCCAACAGTCACAAAAGGCCCAGCCACAACACTTACTGTGGGTGGGGGTGATGTGTCCCACAAAAAACTATGTACATAGGAACCTAAAACATCAGGATACTCTCCATAGATATGCATCTAACCACTCAGGAAAATGAAACATAAAATGGGACATTATCGATATCAGTGAAATGAGGGACTGTAGTACCCCCTATACTCATCTGCCCATTCAACCTGGAGCCGAAGAACAGGTATAAACTCCTCTGCAAACCAGAAAATAATATGAATGAGCTCAGCAACAATATAACAACCTACCTAATTGAAGTCACCAGTATTTTTAAGCCAAAGAGCTCAAAAACATAAGCAAACTCTCAGAAGAAACCAGAAATCTCAAGAAAAAATTTGCAGGAACCTCAAGCCACCAACAACAAAAGAGATAGAAGCAACAGAGCCAAGCAAAACCATCCAAAAGAATCGAAGGGAAGATAAAAGAAGATACATGACAGCAGTCCTTTAAAGCATTCTCGAAAAAGGTGGGAGATTCAAAACTACTGGGAAAACTCTCAGTACAGGAAGAAAGCAAATAACTTGTGTGCTTGAAACAAACTAACAATGGATAGGGACAAAATTGTTGAATATACCCAGGAATTCTACAAAGACATCTATTCCACCAAACAAAGGATGCAGAAATATGAACAGGAAGCATGAGCCGAGAGTAATCAATTCAAAGATCTCCCTGAAGCTATTCCACAGGAAGTGGAGCAAGCCATAAAACAAACTAAGAAATGAAAGGCCTATGGACCCGATAACATCACTATTGACCCACTCAAAAAACCTGGAAAAGTCATCACTAGATAACTAGCCATCCTATTCAATTTATGCCTCAAACAAAGTAAATTCCCAGAAGAGTGGAACAACCTAATCATAATGCTGTTATAGAAAAAAGGGAACTTGAAAGACCTCAACAACTACAGGCCAATAAGCCTATTCAACTGCATCTATAAACTCTTTAAGCCTTTCCAATTAGAAAAAGAACTGAGACAAGGTGACACAACCTCACCCAAACTCTTCACAGCCTGCCTTGAGATGATCTTCTGAAATTTAGAATGAGAACACAAATGAATCAGGATAGACTGAGAATACCTATGCTGATGACACTGTCCTCTTTGCTAAGAACCTTCACGATCTCCAAATAATGTTAGACAAACCAAATGAAAAAAGCACGATAGTTAGCCTCCACATGAACTTCAGCAAAACAAATGTTACGTATAACAGACATGTTGGGGACAAAAACATAATGATCAAAATCAAAAAATGCTAAGCTGGAGAAAGTAGACAACTACATATACCTAGGATAGCGAGTCTCCATGAAGTCATCAAAAGAAGAAATCAAGCAAAGAATCACACTAAGTTGGCAAGCTTTCAGTAGACCAAGCTCAACTTTTCGAAATAAGAAAATCCCTCAAGTCCTAAAAAGAATGGTATACAACCAATGTATCCTACTGATAATCACCTATGGAGCTGAAACAAGGAATCTGACCAATAGATTGACCCTCAGACCAAGAACCATGCTAAACATCACAGGGAGAGATCATGAGACAACAGTCTATTAGAGAAAAGACAGGAGTCTCAGACATCAGAGAAACTGTTTGAAAACTCAAATGACAGAGCTGGACATCATGACTCAACACGTGGATCCCAGGATCATATACAAAACTGGCCGACAGGAAGTAAGATAGCATGTTGTGAGTTAGATAAATTCAAAAAATACTGGCTCCGTGATGCCCATGATAAAGAGGTCTCGCAAATCTTAGGGGAAGGTCTATATCCAACACCAGTCACCAACAAACTGATGTGACATGAAAGACAAACATAATAGGGTTTTTTTTCAAATTTTGTAAGAATTTCTCCACTGTATCCTTTGGATTAAATCAACATTTCTTTTTCATAATTTAGTCTGTAAAAAGAAAAATAAAGAAAAAAAATTTAATGTTTTGAACAGATCAAAGTGAAACTACGCATTTGTTTATTTTGTAAGAAAGTGATGACTAACCTACACCGCGTAGGTTTTAGGTGACATGCAATGAAATTTGAATAAAAAATAAAAAAAACTTTAGATTTCATTTCATTATTCTAGTTTTGTAAGTATCATTTGAAATTTCAATTTATATTTATAAAACCAATCTTGATATATAAGAAAAATAGACCTCTAAAAAACATACCTAAAACTTAAATGTAAGTGACTATCCAACTCGATGATAGGATTATTGAGAAAAAAAATTTCAAATTTCAACATATTGTGCTGGCTTCTGAAGATACCTAACCATGAACCACCTTCATTTGACAAATCAATGAAAACAGAAAGCAGTAGAATATAAAATGCCACTTGTGGCAGCATTTATAGACTTCAAGAAGGCCTTTGACTCAGTGGAAATGCCCATGGTCATTGAAGCTATTAATCTACAGGGTGTAAACCCCATATGTCTGAGTATTACAACATATATGCAATCACAGCTGATCCTTTGTCAGGCTATTTGAAGACTCGGAGCCCTTTCAGCTCCAAAAAGGGGTGAGACAAGGTGATATCAGCTCACCCAAAGTCTTTACAGCCTGCCTCAAGATGACCTTCAGAAACCAAGATTGGAAAAACAAAAGAATCAGAATAGACAGCTAATACCTAATAACCTCAGATTAGCAGATGACATTGTCTTTTTGGCAGAGAACCTTCAGGACTTCTAATTAATGCTGGACAAATTGAACGCAGAAAGTTGACCTTCATATGAACTTCAACAAAACAAAGGTCATGTACAATAAACATGTTGGAAATAAACACACAATGGTCAAAATTAAAAAGGCAGAGCTTAACAATGTAGACCACTACCAATTCCTAGGACAATGAATCTCCATGGAATCCTCAAAAGAAGAATCACTCTAGGATGGTAAGCCCTTGGTAGAGCAAGATCAAACTTAGTCCCATTAGTTAAAAAAAAAAAAAAAAAAAAAAAAAAAAAAGGGTATATAACCAATGCACCCTCCCGATAATCACCTCTGGAGCTGAAACATGGAACCTCTCCAAGAGACTGACCCTCAAACTGAGAACCATGCAACAATCACATTAGAGAACCATTCTCAACATCACATTGAGAGATCAGACAGCACAATATATTAGGAAAAAGACAGGAGTCTAAGAAATCATAGAATCCATTAGGAAACTCAAATGGCAATGGGTTGGTCATGTTGAAGGAAGGAAGACAACCAATGGATATCATGACACATAACATGGATCCTTAAAGTTCACAAGTGAAACCAAGGCCACCAGAATAGAAGACGGAGAGACAACTTAATAAGTATTGGCTCCGTAACGCCCATGATAGAGAGATCTGGTGAATCCTGGGGAAGGTCTACTTCCAATGACCGACAATAAAAGACTGATGATGGTGTGTTAAAATGGTTCCCTATCCCGGGTCAAGATTTCATTAAATCAAATATTCGATAGAAAAATATTCTTTGCCCTTTCAATCCATGAAGACCTTCGTTATCTCCATAATTTGAAAAAAAAAAAAAAAAATCTTTAAATCTTCTAAGAGTTGGATTGAAAGCATAGGAGGAAAAAAAAAAAAAAAAAAAAAAGGAAAAAAAAAAATTTTCTTTAAAATTATTTTTTTTTTCTGTCAGCAAGTAATTTTTAAAACTATATTTTTTCTATTTAACTCCAATATTTCACTTTTTATGCAATCGGATTGAAAGCACAAAAAATACAAGTTTTTTTTCTTTAGGGGGTTAACTTCAGAAAATAATGTATTGTATTTTTTTAATACCTTTGATAGTGAAATAGATTTTTTTTTGTTTTTCTTGGCAGTAAGTAACTTGAAAAATTTGAAAAAAAATTAAGAAAATTTGAAGAAAAAAAAAAAAAAAAATTGTTTTTTTTTTATTCAACATTTTTGGATTGAAAGCATAAAACATTACTGATTTGAAGAAAAAAAATTAGATAAAAATTATTTTTTTTTTTTAGGCTAATTAACTTTAGAAAACGCATGATTTGTTTACCTTTGTGAAACGACTGATGTTTGAAAGTTTTTGTGAGGTGTCAAGGCAAAATGTGTGCATTTACCAAGCAGTCAATCCAATCATAGGTTACAAAAAGTACATTTCATCCAGTAGGACTTATTAAATATATACCAATACTTTCATTCAATCTCATGATTACATATATAGTGATACAGCACATTCTGGAAGTTGGGGGTAAAAGACAAATGAAACAATAATGATGATTGTATTAGTTCTAACAGTATTTGATTTTGTTATACATAAGCAGGTTTTTGGCTTTCATCACTGATTTTACCACTACTCCAATAAAAATTGTTCCCTTGTTATCTGCATTAAGATTTGGTGATACTATCATCTACATAAGCTTCCTACTGCCCACCATGAATTTCTAATAATAACATCCACGAGATGGCCAGATTTCGAGTTGTCTGAAACTACTATTCATAGGATGTCTATTTTGGGAAGATAAATGTTCCAAGAGGCTTGAACTGTGGGCTACGCATACAGAAAAACAGGAAGTTCAATTTGATTTTTTTTTAAAATTCTTGTTTTAGAAAAAAGTGCATGCAAAACTCTAGAAAGCCTACTGATATTCCGATATGTGAAAGATCAGGAGAAAAAGCAACCTCCCCACCTTGTTGTAGCCAATTGATTTTTTCATAACCAACAACTTCATTAAAAAATTTCAGCTTATGAATTTATATTTTGTAACCTGAATTGATTGAGAGAAAAGGCATAATATTCTATCAGGATAACACGAGACAGCATCTTCCTTAGGTGACAAGGCAAAAATTGTTACAGATTGGCTGGAAAGTTTTCACTAATACATTGTATTCAACAGATGATGTATCATGAGATTCTGGTTTTCAGAGAATCATCTTTAAGAAAAATCCAATTCCTTGGAAGTCAACAAAAAGGTATTTAGAGCAGCACTTTGCTGAAAGGATTAGATTATGAAGTTGTCTGAAAGATGGCAGATCATCTAGCTACAATTGTAGAAATCTGTGTTTGTGTGTGCACCATGATTACTCACCAGCTGGCCATTGCACAAAGCTGTCAGCACACAAGGTAGTGCAGTGCAGAGCTAGATTTTTTTCTCTATCAGCAGATCAAGAAATCTAAATAAGGAAAAAAAAAAAAACAAAAAAAAAAAAAAAACACAGGTCAAGATCTTAGTTTCTATGAATAATCTCCCTTGACTTCCGCTTTTTAGAGTTATCTAAATTTAGATATAAAAAATCCAAGTTGGCAACAATGAAGAGTAGTAACTGAAATACTTCAAAGCTGTAGTTTCCTATAGATGGAAAGAAAAAAAAAAATTTCCATTTTACACGACTATTTTAGCAGGCTTCCTAATTCATCATAAAGTCTGACCCCTTCCCAACATGCACTTTTGGAGTGGGCACTGTCCAAGGGGAACAAAATGGTAAATATGCTGCTCATTATAAAGTTAATTTAAGAAATGAAAAATAATTGGTCTCATTCAAAAAAAAAAAAAAAAAGAAAAAAGATTGTTTCAGTAAATCCAATGACATGTATCTTAACCCATTATCTTACATTTCCAATCATGCATAAAAATATACAAACACCGTCTGTGTAAGGCAAAATGTTCAACAAAACATTTTTAAAAAACTGAAATTAAAAATCTCGGATGGTGCATGTCCAGTGGATAGTGTATTAGGTAATGTGTCTGCCTCACACATAGAAGGTCTTGGGGTCGATTCCCAGTATAAGCAAAGAGTATAAAAAACTCTTCAATAGGACGAATTTCCCTGTGCACTTAGCATCTAATTAGGTACACTCTAAGCTGCATGATTAGGGAGGAAATATCCCTTCGGTGGACTTGCATCTGGCCAAGGAGGTGGTCATGAAAAATTTTGAAAAATTAAAACTTATAAAAATATAGCCCTAGTCTTAACGAGAATTGAAACTCACACTAATATACAAAGAAAACCAGGGCTTTGTCACCAGCTAATCGTACCATGATCGGAGTTGTCTCTTTAAGAGACAGACATTTTATGTATTCTAAAGCTAATGGTTAGCAACCTAGTTTCACAGGCCATTTGATAGTATAACAAGACTAATCCACATCAAGTGCCCTGATATTGGAAACTTAATATCCAACTTAACCATATCAAAAGAAAGAAAAAAAAAAAAGAAAAGATTTAAAGTACTGTTCTCTAAGTATAATTGGGATCCTTTAACAAAAACTGCTTCCAAACATTTTTTTCTACATGCCATCCTCCCAATTTGTTGAACTTACCCTCAATTCTTCCTATTTTAATCATTAAAGATAAAAAATAACACAGATGATTTTTAAATGAGTTCATTATATCTAACCAACCTATCAGAGAGTTCCAGTGTTCAAAAATCCAAAACTCATTCAACAAGTCTGATATTGAGCCTTAGTAGATAAACTCCTAAGGAAATTCTACCATCAACTTTGGAAATCACTTTGCTGGAATTTACAATAATTTTCTTTTTTCAACTATTTCAATTCAAGAGCTTTTGTGATCAATCAACTTTTAATGGATTAGTTAGCAAAAATACTTTGACTTATTAGTAATAGAATATGAATTGTAGTAACAGTAAAGTTACAAGCAATGGTTACTCCATTATCCATAAGATTTACTTCCATAGGATTGATTCAAAACGTAATAAATGACTAAATGTTGAGTTCATTCAAATGAATGATTTGATTTGATCCATCAAACTTTTCAATCAACACTGACATCTTATCTCAATAATGCATCAGCAATGCATATGACAATAGGAATTTTATCAAAGTATCAAACACTTATGGCAGGTGGAAACAATATATTAATCTTTTAAACAAATTAAAATACAAAAGCTCTTCTTTTGTTGATTTTGAAATCAGAGACAAGAGAGCAAACAACACTCTCAACCCTGTTTGACCACTTTCTCCAACATAAAGATGTAGGTTACTTTAACTTCAAAGTTGCAGCGGAGAGAGGAGAAATGAACCTGTAAGCATCACAAAAGATAAAGTTCTGACTATCAAGTCATTTGACCCCGATGTTACTGCTGCTTGGATGATCTTGAAAGGTCAAGATCACTTACTCATCAAGTGCACACTGAGCAAGAATGACTAGGTAGTACTTATCTTTCAGAACCAATATAAAACAGAAAATATCCATAGCCATACTGTGGACAAGAGTTATCTTTCAGATAGGGAAATACTTAATCAATGGAAATTTCATAGCATAGCTATACAATAAAACAACTGTCAATTTCGTTTTTTTACTAGTATTTCTTTCATGTTAATTTCTATTGCTTTTTATTACAACTCCCTGGGAATCGAAGAGATTTAAAGAGCAAGTCTCCAGCGAGACTCAAATCTCTTAAGGATTCTCCTTTCTGATTAGATAAGAGACCAACTAGCTGGAGTCATTCAAATCATACTATATAGTCTTAACTTCTACAAACACCAATGCACCACCAGATCTATTAACACTCATTAGTAGGATTAGACATCATAGTATTCAAACCTCTGGTGCATTGTCAATTAATTAATCTATTGATAATGATTTATCTAAAAGATTTGAACACTAGAACAGTTCTTATCTGTTGAAAATAAAGACCTACAGTATTTAGTTTGATTATAAATTGCATTATATTACATAGAAACTTATTTGAAATGATATTCCGTTGTTATATAATAATGTATCACTCACCCTAGACAATATAAATAGAATAAACAATTAAAGAAAATGGGGCTGCTGCAGAAATCAAATCTGCAACCAATAGGGTAGCTGCTTTAACACATTGATGCTTTTGTCATGGAGCTAAACAGCCGATAAGACCCCGATAACTGTTTTTCACACAAAATTCTCATCCTGTTTATTCTCAGTCTATTTGTTTCTTTCAACGTGAGAGTATTTAGTTTCTGACATCCATTTACAAATTGATATTCTTGACAAAGGAGAAATCAAAAACACTGAAATTCTGCTTAATAGTTCTTTGCTTAACTACCATAAGTCAGCATATAAGTTGATCCCAAAACTAAGGAGTTAATTTGAGTTTAGTCCAAGATTTGCTGGATAGACTCTCCAACATAAGGCATCATTATGTCAAATCAATAGTGTCTAATATGATCTATGGGGAAAAATACTTGATGCTTAAAAAGTAGAAATATGCTGGCATGTATGGTGACTAATATTTTACAATACATTGTTCATGGCTTGAATCATAAATGGGCAATCATAGGCCTGCAGGCCAGATTTGGCCCGTGGCAACATTTCTTTGTGGCCAATGGCCAATCGGCATTTATTTAAAATCTTATATAATTTTCTTAGAAAAATCAATTTTGTAATTTATTTTGTGAATCAACTATTGTTGTGGCTTCACAAATCAATATAATTGTTATTCAAATGTTAGTCTAAAATAGAAATTAAGAAAGGTTTCTATAATACGATCAACATTTTTCAAGTAATAGTGTGGCGTGAATAGAGATGAAAAATGTCTGATGTGGCCCACTAGATTTTAAAGGTTGCCTGTGTCTGGCTTAAATACAGGTGGAAGCAAGTATCTTTCAATTAGTGATGAAAATGGGTTTCAGAACCAAGTAAATGCTGCACCATACACCTGTCCCCCCCCCTACCAGTACTGTTATTAACCTTCTTGAAACCATGGATATATCATCTTATCACTGAATGGTATAATCTTTTTATCCTAAAAGGGGTTAGAGTACAGGTATGCAAATACTGAAAATGTCGCATATCACAGCTATGCAGGCAAAGATAAAATATTAGAAGATCAATGAGTAATATCTAGTGGCAGAAGAATAAGAATGTTTTAGAGATTTAAAAGTTATACGCTTACTTGGGATAAATGGATGGGAATGAACAAGGGTTTTGTCAAGCTCCAGTCCAAGTTTATAGCTGGAGTTTACTTGGTTTTTCCACCATAACAAGAACAATCTTCACCTAATTTAGAGGAAACAACTCTTCACAGATCACTGAAGAGTTGCCTCCCTTGAACTTCTGAGTTCAATAATCATTCTGAAAGAGTTCGACTCTACAACCACTAGGCTTGTTGATTTATAGGTACTCATCTCCAAGAAATCTGTGAGTGTGTGTGTGTGGGGGGGGATTGATTCTTCAGTTGTTTTGTCATAAACAGCATCAGTTTGCCAAAGAGTATGCATGTAAATCTTCAACTAATATTACACACCATTCTATGTATTGTGCTCAATCAACTTCTACACCTGGTAATGACCATCTTGGTTAACTATCTACTGTAGAGTGTCATGTATCGGGCAACACTTGATTTTTGACCAAGAAATCAATTATGATAAGCTACATGTATAAGTCAACAAGTTTTTGAGGGTTATTGGAGAAAATATAAAAGTCACGAAGCAGCGGGTTTTATAATGAATGAAATTATACTAGGAACTCATGGGAAAAAAAATCCTCTGCAATCTAAAGTGAAAAACCATATGGCAAAGATGACATGTTCAGCATTCATTATTACAGCACTTTATACTGAGGTATGGAAAGTAAAAATATTGTATTCATTTATCCTTTTTAGTTATGATAGATTGCTATACAACTTTTTTTCTTTGTAACTGGTAAATATTTTTCATGTCTGAAATAAGATGCTCCCAGGTCTTATGTATATACTTCAACCGAACGAGAATTATCATATAATTTTTTGCCCCTAAAAATTCAGGTCTTCAAAGCTTGACTTCTACACTAGTATCAAGGTCATCCCATCAGTAATACCTGAAGTATTATTCTAAAATGCCTAAATGATAACAATACATGCTAGCACATGTTTGTGCAGTTTTATGAGCAAGTTGTTGTCACAATATGATTCAGGTAACTTAGTTACTAACTTGACCTTCCTTAAGATGGAGGAGTCTATGAAACACACAAGACAAGTTTAGAAATAGCAATAATGCAGCAAAAGCAACCTGAAATATTCATGGTACTTATGGGATAGATACAGTGACTGGTGATAAAAAATTGATATTTTGTAGGAAAGTAAATTGATGCAGACAATAGCTTAGTGGAGTAGAACAGGTTAAAGCACACCTCAAAATGAACCTCAACGCAACAAAACTTTTGGTAGGGGTTTGATGTGATTGTGTGATTGACTCCGAGTGGCTACCAGCTAATATCATGATAATAAGAGACATTTGTAAGTACTGCTATAAACACCTTTCCTTTAAAAAGGCCAAGTTTGATCAATTGCAAAGGTGTAGAGTTCTACCATTATAATGCACTACATCAAACAGTAGAAGTCACAACTGAAAAAATTAAAGACCCTTGCTGGAAAAACATTCCACACACTTATTCTCTAGCTTTTGTTCAATCTGATTACCACCTATTTTCGATTGTACGCTATCATTTTTGACTTATTGTTAAAACACATGCAGAGGTGAAATCGATCAGCCTTAGATTATTTTCCCTCCACACCAAGACTTTCACAAAAACGATATTATGAATTCAGATATTCATGGGATAAGCTGATATATAAATATGGTAACTAGCTGAAGTACCCGTCAATGCCAGGTGAAATATTTAAGGGGTAAAAAGGACCTGAGATTTCAGACTTGTCAAAAAAAAAAAAAAAAAAAATATATATATATATATATAATTTTTTTTGACTTTTGACTCAAGAGAAGCATTATTAATGCTCTTGGGTAAGGCAATGCATCTAAGTGATTTTCTTTGTCAGAGTAATAACCTTGAGCTTGGCAGTTATCATAGCTGGTCTCAAGTCCCGGTAAAGGAGGGTCGAGCGTTGGGCTAACAACGCCATCACAGTAGAAGAAACGTACTTGCCATCCGCACCCCACAGAGTGCTTGCGAACCAATGGCCCACAAGGCAGCTACAGGAATGAACAATAATGCTTTATGTATGTAGGACTGCCACTCATCATTACACGGCAATTGACCTAGTTTATTCAACACACTGCCCCAGATGAAAAAGAATAACATTACAAAGGCAATAGTTTCTCTCAACTGATTAGTTGAATGTCAATCCTCTATTCCAGAAGAAAGAGGTCAAAGGTCAAATAAGACAACTCGGTGAAACACCTGTCTCATATTGAAGATGATAATCAGAATATCAAGAATACTACCACCACGGTCAATCAAATCACTGTCAACATAGGTTTCTTCCATTTTCAGGTGAGGTTGGTTGGCTGGGTATGCATTTTTCATGCAAACATGCTTCATCAATGGAGCTAGAGTTGCTGATTTGGATGTTTTTATTGTTTGTTTTCATCACATTCCAGGATTGACAGCATTTGGAATTTACAATGTAAATCTATGCTAAATTGGCCCCTAAGAGTCCAGAATTGTTCATTACAACCAAACAGAAGATGAGAGATGTAATTAATTTATTCATTGATCAACTCTTTCGAAAATTTCAATTGGTCACTCCATAGTCACAAGACCGTTTCTATCGAGTGACTATTCAGACCTGTCTACATATTAATCATTTTTGTACATACCTACAAACATATTTACAACCATTTACATTTCTGTTATATCTACTGTCATCTCTATAATATCAGAGTCATCCAATTGTATATATTTACATCATTGTTGTTGTTCTCAAGTCACACAAAATAACTGAGAATAACAGGTCTACTCAAACCATCCAACCACTTTCTGTTCACAATAACTTTGACCTCTGCTTCCAGAATGAGACTCTGGTCACTGAGCAACTTTGCACAAAATCATAACACAAAGCTTATCGATTACTCAGTTAAACTCTTCCATTTATACACCACTCACCTGAGTAAGTGATACAAAGTGACGACAGTAGAAATGAGAGTACCCAACAATTTCCCTGAAATACAGACAGTCACAAGTTGCCTTGCAGCCAACAGATTCATTAATGGTTCATACTTATATGTAGTATGTATACTGGTTTTTGTATTATTAGAAAGTTCATTTTTGTGTATTGATTTTACTATATTCTTATAAGTTTAACAAAGGGGAAAATTTTTAAAAAATTCAAAACTGGTGATAAACCCCTTAAGAGATCCTGTGAAGGAGATGAACAATAAGTATCTTAAAATCGAAGCGCATGAGCCTGCTGATCATTCTTGAAACTTCTTTGAGGAAGAAAACAGATTTCATCACCAACAGAATAGAAACTTCCCAATTTTTACAGCCACAGCATAAGACCCTGACAAACCTTAAAATATTTCATTTTCCGAGAACTTTCATTTAAGAGATGCACATTCCAGTTTCTTCAAACATACTTTGACCCTCTAAGTTACTTACAGGTCTCCTTGTATTTGAATGTTAACCGAAAACCTTGGTTATCCCAAACATACCCGAGATAAAACTTCAGCTGACCATCTGCTTGAATGGACACAAGTAAAACTTATTTCAAATACAGTTATGACATGCTCTCACCTAATGCTTGTATAGCAATTGTTAATTGATTTGATATGCTGAACTTTGATTTCTTCAACACACTATGGTGATTGACCTGTCTTTTTATAAACACGGAGAATGCCATCAAACAGTTATCGAAATCAGTCCATCCCAAACACTTTATTTAAAATGAAATAAGAATTTAATAATTTCATATAGAATTTTTATAATCCTAAATTGTTCATAACAATAAATTCAAATACATAACATTAAATGAAGGACATATTTATTGTTATTAGCAAATTTTTATTATCTAAAAGACCCTGTCCTGAAAAGATCACTTTAAGTGTCTTCCTGTGTTTGCAATATAAGTTTCCTGTTAAATTTTAAAATCTGGCTACTTGTCATGAAAAAGACAACACAAGTAGGTCTTATAACATGTACACTAACTCATACGTGGAATACCATTTACAACATAGAAAAAAAATTTTTTTTAAACTAGACAGATATTACACTGCATCTAATGCACTGGTATAATGACAAAGGAGCCATTTACCAAAGCTCAATATTGACAGACTTGGAGCTTAGATGAGTTTCAGGAGGTAGAGGTCCCCTAAATACCCTCATATGAGTATTCCTCAGCATAGGCTTCTCCTTCAATGTTTTCTTGAATGGAACCAAGCATTTTTCTCATTATGGGGAGAACTCAACAAGAACATATATTTCACCTATACTTCCTCTTGTGGCATTTGGATTTGAGGTCTTTCACTGACAAACATTGCCATGGAAATTCTCAAGTTTAACCAAGGCTCCTGGCTGGATAGTCAAAAATTATGATGCAACATCTGATTTTTGTTTCCTTCCTAGTTAGTGCAGTCGAATTAGCATATCTTTTATTGCTGAAACTATTGTCACATTTTATATCTGTTGGTTCATAAAAAAGTATTCATATAATCTAAAATATATGGTATAAATTCAAGCATGGCCAAGTATTATTATAAAACCAAGTTGGAATATACTTGCTATAAACAGTATCTTGTCATCAATAATTTTATTACCAATTCTACAACATTGTTCAACATGTTTGAATAATAAAAATCAAGAGGACACAGTTTGAAGAATACTTCTCAAAAAGAAATGTCTTTTGAGGTTATTGAAAATATTTCATATTTGTAAATGTATCAACCACAATTTAAAACACATTTTTTTAAATTAGATTATCTAAACATAAATTATTTAGATTCCTCAACAGTAAAATCAATTCTCCAAGTCCTATAAGTCATTTGATTCAAGTACAAAATCATTTAGAGAGTAAGTAAAATGTCAGTTCAGATTTCCATTATCATTGCACAAAAATCTTTCCCTGAACAGTCAAGTACAATAGTTACAAAGGTTATTTTTGTCAAGGTTGTTGAACAACTAATTATAAATGATTCTCAAGCCAGTTTGTTTCCAGAAGTAGGTGACATTAAATAAAGTAAAAGTCTACATGACATTGAATTGAATCCTTGACATTTAAACAGATATGCAAAGTTACAAACTAATGTACTAGTAGAGCAGCAAAATAGCAACTGAGAAGTTCATGTTACTTCTCATTTATACTAACAGTAACACCAATAAACATGTTGGAATAAAAGGACTAGGGCCCCCAATGCCCCCCACAAACACTTTTTTGCAAAACTGATATTCATGTAAGGACTTCATATGACTCTTTGTCCATCTCTATAATCCTATCTTTTGAGACAAGAAAGGAAAACATTGTGTTTCAAAAACATTATCTACTTTTTTCTAATTAGTTACAGATTTCAGTACGATTTCAAGAATCTGATTGGTTAACAGTTGGGCAATCTAATTCATGATTTTGCACTCTTTGAAAATCATGAATGGATGGGCTTTATTGAAAACAACACAACACTTTTTATGTCAATCTCTTCAAATGTCCAGGAATATTTCAAATCCTAAACAAAAAGAAATGGATAGCCTCCTTGTGAATGCATAGAAATGTGTTATTCTCAGCCTGTTGCACATTTGTTATTTCTGTTTTTTGATTTCACAAAGAATTTCTCAAGTGCTTTTTCTATGAAATATTCAGTTTCAACATTTTGGCAAGTTGTGAATTTTATCTTTTATAAAAATAAGGTTTTGAATGGGAAAAACAGGGGGTTGTGTCCACCTAGATGGTTTAAAACATTTCAATGGCTTTATTATGACCAAATGAGTGATTCCTTGTTTTGATCCATTTGTAAGGCTCAAGAAAGGAGAGGAAATCTTCAAAATGATGAGAATAAGACCATATACATATCAGCAAAGGTTTTCGCAACTAGAAAAAGGCACCAAAATGTTTCATCAACCATCACAAAACTACTCTTAACCATTCTGGCATTATTTCAAAATCTGATGATCCATTCGAAATGGGGAATATCAAGGTTCAGAGAAAAGGTAAGAAAGTACTTCATTAAAGTTATGGAATGTGTGGTTTCTTGGCAGACAAGGGTCAGCATTTCAATGAGATACATTTCTAGAAAACAACTTTACCCAGTAAATGAAATTAGTTGCAAAGTATGATACAAATTTCCTGGAATATTTATAAAGTAGTCAAAAAGCAAGAAAAAATACACAACTTATCAAAACAAATTGTTGACAATCATGACAAACCAAGATTTAAAAAGACAGTTGTTGGAGATTGATTAAGAAAAAGTATTTTCTTTTGTGCGTGAATACACTGACATGGCAAACAAGGAGAAACTCATGTTTTCACTGTTACCCAATCCAAGAAAACTTTCCCAGTTTTTATGAACCAACAGATATAAAAAAACGACAAAAGTTTCAGCAATAAGAGATATGGTAATTCTACTGCAGAAAGAAAATCCAACCAAGAGCCTTGGTTAACCATTGGCATGGGCATTCAAGTTTATCAGTGAAAGACATCAAATCCGAATGTAAAGTCTTCGGTGATACAATGGGAAGTATAGATGAAATGTATGTTATTAAGTTCTCTCCAAAATGGGAAAAAGGCTTGGTTCCATCCAAGAAAACATTGGAGAAGTTGATGTCGAGGATTACACACACATGTGGATAACATGGACTGTTCACATTTCATGCTTTCAGAAAATACTTGTTTATTATAATCAACTGTTACACAAGAAATTGACAGCAAATGTTAGAGCTAGGATTGTCGGTGCAATTTACAAGTGCAAAAATTTCAATTTCATTTTAGTCATTCACTTGGACAGAAGTTATACTCATTAACAGACAACTTGTCCAAGACATTGAAAAATGGGAAGATGGCAGCAATTAGTGGATAACGGCTTGTTAACCTGAATGTTTAGACATTTGAAGAGATGCAAAGTCCTACTTCCTTCAAATTTTTCTCTGAAACTAAAAATTGGTGGAAGAGTCCTCTATGTCGAGAAAGTAAAACGGACTGAATTGTTCGATGATGGGACTAATTGATGGCTGTGAAAATGCTCCTGCTTGCCACCCTGCAAATGATGAAAATCACTACAGAATAATCTACTTTTAAGCTGTAGATACAATGATTCATTGATTTAAGATAAGATATGACAAACCAAGTTTCAAAACCTTTGTAATGATGGAAAATCTCAGTGCCATCTCAGCATTTGAGATCTTGAAATCAATATTTCAAGATGTCAACTTTGTTTCAATGACATCTATAAGCAGTTAAAAAGGGTTACAAAAGAAAAGTTACTCATCCCAAACACCAGAATCTGATAACTAAATTGCTACTCATCTATCCTGCCATGACTGCATCACTAGAGCAATCATTCTCACTGACATGTAGAATTGAGACATGGTTGGATGCTACAGAAGAGGCTCAATGTATATCCAAATTGATGGACGATCTTCATCTTTTAAAAGTTGGAAATAATTCTGTTGCACTTCACAAGGACAAGTTCTCCACATTCAGTAAATTTGATAAATTGGACTAACAAATCTGATGACTGATGTTTATATTGTAGTTTTATTTTATTTAGCGAGGGAGCTATTTGTTGTCAAAATTATAATCAGAAATCTAAGGGTATCATGAACAGGATACCATTCATGTTTGAAATACCAATTTCTGATATTGATGAATGTCAAAACATAACTAAATGTTCCTTGAATGCATTTTCTGGCAATCTAGAAGTCAATTCTTGAAATTTTCACTGAAGTACTGACCATTGCATCTGGCAACACTAATTTAGTGCCCTTCCACATTTAAAACCTCATTGAGGACCATGAGGTCTTTACATTGATGGTCAGTCTTCTACTTCGAAAATCTACTGGTAAAGAAATAATGAATTAGAGTTACAAGATTTGCACAGGAGAATTCAAGCATGAAACTTCCATGTTTACATTCATATATATCTTCAGATTTGTTTTTATACAGTTTCAATTAAAAAGTGCAATCAACTCATAACCAAATTACATGCAAAAAATCAGTCATTTGGGTTGTCCTCCAGTCTCTCATAGAACCATATGTCATTTTGTTCTGAAGAATGTAAACATGGAAGTTTCATGCTGGAATTCCCCTGTGCAAATCTTGTAACTCTAATAGATTATTTCTTTACCAGTAGATTTTCAAAGTACTCTGGGTCTGAAGCAAAGGTTTTGATCCTACCTCATGGTACTGGATGGGATATTGGATAGTCTATAGTCACACTGAAGAGTTGTAATACAACAAAACAGCTCTTCTTCCGGTGAATGATTATGTGTTTTTAGATTCTTGCGGGTGTCGCTATGAGTGGGAGGAGTTTTTCATTTTGTTTTATTGTTTTCAGTAGAGTGTATGTTTTTGCTGGTGGTTGTAAGTTACATGTCAAAGTGTATGAGATAGATGTAAGAGTGGATGCTGAATTGCGTTCTGAGGGATATTTTGATCTTGACCTTGATATTAATCATTAAATTTATTGCCTATATTGGTATCCTTTATGACCAATGTGGATTGTATTTTTTACTTCACTTGGACATGTGAGGAAGTAGATAATGTAGGTTAGAAGTTTTGGGGATGTGAATAAACTGTCTATTTTATCTTTAATTTACTAATGTATGGATTGCTATATGTTTTTTAGTAAGAATTTCGAACAATGCCTGCATTTTAGTGTTATTTCATTTTCTCTATTCAATAAATCTACAATTGTTTTTTTGGTTATTTTAGCAAAAATTAATACTTCAAATTTCTCATTTAGGCAGAGATTACAAGGATTTTCTATATTTTGGCAAACATTGGTTTGTCTTGAAATTTTCCATCTGGTTTGTAGTTCATTTGGTACAATTTCCATTAATATGCTGATAAAGATGTATTATTTTTATATTTTTCATTTGCGAAAGACGATGTATCATTCAAAATTCTTATTAACAAACAAACATTATATAAATATATTTTATAGTTTTATGAGCAGGATGTGACATTAAGTTGGTTAATGCAAGGTTGAGTATACAGGAAAGCTCACAAAATTGCTCCAGTGTCTGCAACTAGTGTTGCGAAGGCATCAAGGCAAACAAGACCTTTCCTTTTTAGTACAATGGGAAGGTGCTGCCCCAGCACTTACTGACCCCCTGAGACTTGACGGAATTATTTTTTGAGGCCACAGAGTGAATTCTAGGCCTCTTGCGCTTAGCAATACCACGCCCCAGTAGGCCATCATCAGCTATGTCATTGCACCGGTACAAAACTACCAAAGAATGCACCGCAAGCAGATACTACACTTTGATATAAGGAAGAGTGTCAAGGATTGATACTTCGTTTCAGGGCAGAGCACACAAACTGATCTGTGGCATGAATTACAACATTAGTAAAACTGGGCAGAAGCCTTCAAGATTTTTCTCCTTACTTTCTCTGAAGTGTTGTTGATATGTTCACAAATACTCCTTACCACAATATTGTAGCTGAACAACCTGACAAATTGACAGAATCAGCAATATAAAAATACCAGCAGTAACAAAACAATGAGTGCACCTGAAGCAGAGCACGAACATTTTATAAACAGTAATTTTGGTGTTTTCCCCACTGATGCTGTCGCCTGGTAAAGTCAGCTACCCACCTAGAGAGGCCACTGAGAAGAAGAAAAATAAATTAACAGTCCATCAAAACTCAAGTCTATCATTTTCCAGAGGTTTTTCATTTGCAGAGAGAGTGTTTTTCATTTGTCACTTCATTCTTCGAGTGAAAAGATTTCAAGTGATCTCTCGTACGATGTAAAAGGTAACTGACCTAGTGAAACCACTGCCAAAACATAGCTGATCTAACCGAATATAACTTTACTTCGAGATTTTTTTTAGAGAGAGAGAAACAAATTAAATTTTTTTACGTGAACCGAGTGAATTGGCTCTAGATCGATTTACTATGTACGCATCCGGTAAAACAGGACACTGACTTCATGGCCCTATTTACGACACCAGATGTTCAGTTTTCAATTACAAATATCATCTAAACTGGACCCTGACTTTCTGGCTGCAAACATGGCTGCCATTTTTCCAGATGAACTTACGGCGCAGCTTCCCCTTCCACACGCTCACCCTCGGGAGAGCCTAAAAAAATATTTGACCCCTAGAAATGCATATTTCAGTTGCGTGACTAAAGTGCAAAATAACAGTCGCAATAACAATAGATGGGTGTGGAACAGAGTTCTCGCTAGACGCAATTGTGCCCCAACTCAATTGAAAAAATAAATAAATAAATAAAAAATAATGTTCACCAAGTCAGGGACCAGTTCAGATGATATTAATATAGAAAACTGTTCATCCAGTGTCGCAAAGATGGCCACATAGTCAGTGTTCAGTTTTAGATGATGCGTACACTGTAAATCGATCACCCACTTGAGAGACAATTCACTTATTAAAACTTCAAGTCAAATCCAGAAGATAGGCTAATCGAAAAAGTTTTCATCGATTGCGATTTAACAAATCAACCAAAATTAAATAAATATTGAAAATGAAATAAATACTTGTGGGCTAGGTCTCATTACCTTGGCACATTACGAAAGATCATTTGGGTTTAATTTAATGGTGTAATAAATAAATAAATCGCTAAAATACAGCTATACGAGACGCAATAAAAAATATCCTGAACTTATGGTGCCTTACTGAGGTTACTTAGTTCACAAGCGAAAATTGACAGAAGAAAAGGCTGAATAATCTAAAATGTTATTGAGTATTTACTTAATTTCCCATCTTCCCAAAAGATGAGAAGTGCTTGCAGATTTTAGGGGGTTGTAAGGGATATTTCCTACGAGAAGTGAAATTGAAATAAGGACTAAAACTTCTCGTTCTTGAAAAGAAAAAATAATAAAAAATAGTAACAGTATGTTTTCAGTTTTCTGCGCTTTTTCAATCAATATTTTGGTTTTACTTGTTTGAGTTTTTCTTTCTCTCGGGAAGAAAAAAAATTATTTCGAAAAGTCTTGGGATAATGGTGTGGAGGAATCAAATTCTCTTCCAAACTACTAAGATGTTCTTATAGTTCAGCGCAGTCTTCAGACTAAAATTCGTCTTGATTATTCCTGAGAGCGAATGAAATTATTATAGGAGTGAATCGAATCAAGGGTGAATGACTTATTAACCGAAATATTCATATTTTTATATACTCGAAGTAATTGTTGAGTAAAAATCTAATTCAAAGACTTTTCCCCAATTTGATAAAAATTAGCAAATTCTGGTAAATTCAACAGCATTCATTTTATTGTCACTCTATGTATTATTTTTTGGGATATCAAAAAAAAAAAAAAAAATGAATGTAACTCCTAACCGAGATCATTCATTTCGTACCACAAGCATAGAGCATAAATTATGTATAAAATTATATACAAAGGAGAATAAGATGAAAATGATAAGAAATTTTTTTAAAAATAAATTAGCCACGGAGAGATGAAAATTTAGTAGTAAAGACTTCACGGTGATTGCATAAACACTGAAATGCAGCGGTTTCGAATTTAAGGGTCAGTCGAACGATACACAGGGTGGGGGTCCACAACAGCCTTCCCTCTGAACATAGTATTGTGAATCTTGTGGTAGAGAAACAAAAATATCAATTGTACAGTTATTGAAAAACAATTATTGTAGGTATAGTACACAAACCTATAGAATTCAAATTAATTTAAATCATGGAAAATAAATACGATTTTTTTTTTAGAGAGAAAAAAAGGTAAGGGTTTATTTTGTAGTTCATTGGTTAAAATCTCAAAATTAAATGCTAAAAATAGGGGTTCGTCAGGATTTCTCTTTTATAAAAGAGGGTCTTCAAGATTTCAAAGTTCCGAAACCACTGGAAAGTTTCAGAAACACTGGTGTAGTGTTACCATCGCGGCTGCTGTGGGTGATGGATTGAATAATCGGTCACTAACAAGCGCCTTGGTCACTGACAATTAAAAAATTAGCAAATGTCAAATCTACTAAAAACATGGGAAAAAATCCACGAGTAAAATAAAATTAAACACTTCACCAGCTATACTAACTATAGGTATATTTATTTTTTTTCTGATGAAGTACGGCAAATCATTAGGATGAAGGTAAATAGTACAGAAACGAGGAAAAAAAAATGTTACTATATAGTAAAGAGCACAATACACTAAATTCTTTAGTTTTGAAAGCTGGTGGCATGTTTTCTTACGAAATTGTTTGAATAAAATACAAATAACAGTAAAATACGCCAATACTGTCGGAAAAAAGTTTTAACTCGATTTAATATCTGCTTCTAAAGCTGGTGTTTTGTTTCAACTGACCGAGTGCACTTAAAACAACGACTGAAAATTTGGGATGCTCAACTAACATTATTACAGAAAATACGACGAAATCGCCACTAGTTACAGAATAAAGCAGTGATGTCATGTTTGTTTTTCTCCCGACTAATTTGACTTTCATTATAATTTTCTTTTAAATGGAGAGAAAAATAAGATAGAATCATGGAAATAATTATCAAAAGCGTTTAGGATGAAAGATAGGATAAGGGAAGAGACTTCAAAGTTTGAAGTTCAAAGTAAAAAATAAAAAAACAAAAACAACGAACTCGGACATTTTTTTCAATTTTCGGCAAACATGATTCAAATAAATCAGATGAGTCTTGTGGGTGAAATTGATTAAAAAGAGCGAAAGAAGTTTGGTGAATTTTAGTAATCAGATGAAGGGGTGTGGTATTATTAGTTAAAACTAAACTTACAAACTCTGCATTTTCAATTGACCACTTCAAAAGAGGAAAATATCGACCAATTTACACGACTGACATGACATGGTTAATTCGAACAGTAGCAGTAATTTTACTTTATTTACAAACCTTATCGGTTCACAGTAGTTAGATTTTATAAATACGATGCCTATGAAAAAGTACCTAACAATAAAATGAAATAAAAGGTTTCTTACCACCAAATATCGTCCACCCAGTTATTTCCTTCTACTTAAGACTCTCACTTACAATGAAAGGAAGCAGAAGGGGGAAGATTATTTCTGTAGTCACGCACGCACAGGAATTTAATAGACTTAGTCTCAAACAAAATTTACATAGAAGAATGTAACTTCCCACCGATTTTTTTTTTCAAGTTGCTGAATAAGTCACTTTACTTCTGTGATTTCAGTCACATGCAACATAAACACATAGCCGAATTTTAAGATTTTAGAAGCAGACAAAACCTGCGCTTGTTTGCTTAGAAAAAAAAAAAATCAAGTCAACCTATTATCGACAGCTTGTCACATGTACTTCCTGAAAAAAAAAAAAAAAATTTATATATATATATATATATATATATATGTGTGTGTGTGTGTGTAAAAGAAACGGAAATTTCAAATAGTTATTTTAACGATTCGTTTTCTTTTTTTTTTCATAAATCTAATCATCGTTATCGAACACTATGGTACCACTCAGTAAATGTGGTCCCGATCAGACATCATGCAGATATGCTATCTGCCGAAAATTTAAGAAGCAAAGCAGTAACAATATAATTCGAGTAACGGCTTACGATTTTCTTTCATGAATTCTGTTATTTCTACTTGTGCGCCATTTTTAAACAACGGGTGTGCACAGGCGTGAATTTTTTTTTTCCTTACACTTCCACTCGCCACGCGACACTAGCGAAATTTCAATGCGGACAGCTTTTGGTAAGTAGCGCCAATACTATATTTCTCACCGTAACGAGTTGAAGCATAAAATTATATTTGAAACTTCAGTACACAATCGTACACAATCGTGGCGAAAAAGTAATAAATCCAAGTGACCAGATAAAAAAATGCAACTAGAGAGCACTCATTTGCCAACACTATACATCGTCATCTGTGGCCGTTGTTGAAAATAGACCTTCCCCAAGACTCGCCCGACCTCTATCATTCTACTTTCCGAACTTGTAAAAGTTAGTCTCGCCATTTCATTTTTTGCTGACCATACTTTCACGTATGATCTCTGGGGATTGTGTGTTGGGATGTCTAGAGGTTGTATGACAATCTTCTTGCTTCATGACCAACCCATTACCATTAACTAAAAACTGAATGAAAATCTACTCATATATAGCTGTGACGCAGTGAAGGTAACTCCATGATTAGGTTTTTGAATTTTTGGACAATACACAAAAAATTTGTCTTGATCAGTGAAAAAATTCTTGGATCTGATCCAAAATTTAATCAATTAATCCTTAGCCCATGGTCCAAGAATTTAATCAATTAATCCTCCGCCCATGGCCCATATTTTCACAAAATGTCATTGAAATTCATGGAGAACTTTCAAGATATCATGTGGACTAATGGATTGTAAGATAAGTTCTAAGACTGTTAGCTGAATTTGTGTAAACTAGAAAAATTCAAATGATTTTTTCTGATTTTTTTTTTTGCCTCTCCTAGTTTTGAACAAAGATAAAAAATAAAAAAAATAAGACTAAAATAAACACTCAAGAAAAGGGTTAATTTATGCTTTTGGCTCACAATACAAAATGAATTAAAATTATACACAGAAGAGAATAAGATGAAATAATCAAAAACATCAGGAAATTCAGGCATTGGTGAATGAGATTTTATAATAGAGACTTTCGGGTAAATGACACTGAAATAGTTTGAGAAATCCAGCACTAAAATTTGTACCAAATATTCTGAACTAAAAAAAAAAAAAAAAAAAAAAAAAAAAAAAAAAAAAAAAAAAATTTATATATATATCTTTCAAATACACAAAAACAAGCTTCATTTCAAGATTAAAAATTTCTTCTGGCCTATAATGCCAGTTAATAACCATATTTCACCAGGTATAATCCACCTCTTTTTCCAGAAATTTTTAGATAAAATAATCCAGGTATGTATCACGTGTGGAAACATTTTTATACATAATTCTATACACAGGATGATATATTTTACATTTGATATTGAAGATCAATGAGGAGGTGGTATAAATGGTGAATCATGCCCTCCCCTAGGATATTGCAGAACTGTCCCCAGGCATAGAGAACCTCTGCTACACCACTCTTCAAATGCATTCTTTTTTATCCCAGGGGAAAAACAACAAAAAAAGCTTGATATCTATTTTAAAACGAGACCACATTCCTCAGAATTCTAATACAGAACATTATATCTAACAGCCAAGTTGATCAGAATTTTGACACACACCTTTAAAAATAAATCTCAAAAGAATAGGATAGTGGTTCCCAAACTTTTCATTACCAAGGGCCCCCCTTTAATTTAAATGGTCACACAGACCTCAGGCTTTTGAAACGCCTATCTACTCAACAAGCTCATGGACGCCAAGCTTTTAAAAGGGCCTGCCGATTCCACAAGCTCACAAATCTCAAGTAATACTGAAATAAGACAATGGATTGTCACCATGACATCAAGTTTAGAGTATTATACAACTTTGGAGAAGAAAATATTACACGACGAAAAAAAATCTTTGTAAGAAAATCGGTACTTATGACAAGACAAAAGTTTTTCAACCAATAACTCCACATTCTCCAACCTCACTATCTGAACGTATTACTCAAAGAGATATCAATCTATCATATTGATAAAACATCAAATTGATTCAGCCAATGCACTGCATCTTACTTGTACAACATTGGAAATTGAAAATTCAGGCATGTGGACCAAAAATTCTATGCTCTAATACTCAAGCTAGTTTTGCATGTGTAAGTAAACCAGAGTTTAATCACTAACACTTCAAGTGATCTAAAAAGATAAGACAATCACTATTTTGAATTGAATGGTGCAGAAGCAACAAACACACCATAACATTTCTGCCAAAGGGAACGGAATGGAAGGTTGAAAGTTCATTTAGTGCAAACGTCCATAGTGAAACTATTTGCATTAAGTTACAGCAAAACAACAATGTTTTTACAAATAAAGCATTATGCAATAGTGTTGCCATGAGTAATTGAACTGATATCAACCTGATCAATTCAGGTTCAATAAGCAATCTATATAATCAACAAGAAATCAATATTTAGGCTTATGGACCATGAAATAACAGATTTTACTTTTTGTGGAGAATACAAACTAATAGTGATTTTATGTTGTATAATGGAATAGGTGACTGTCTCAAAGCTAAACTGGTATTGGCTAAATCTATTTAAAAATGGACTATTGTTGACTTTTTTCTTTGGAGCTTCTTAATCATCTTTAAGCCATTCATATTTGGCACTGATAGGGGGGACTATTTTTCAATTCAGGAAGGTGTATATTAAGGAGGGTTAGTCTAACACTAAGCCTGATAACTAACACTTCCTAATGTTATTCGGCAGTGCATTTCAGAAAGGCAAGGACTCGGAGAGAAAAAAAAAGAAAGAACACTCCCCAAACATTTTTTTAAAATGAAGTCTGCAATGACAAATAGGCTGTATATAATATGTATACACACAAAGAGAAATGTTAAAATTGTATATGGTAAATATTCTAAAATTCTATGCATTATTTTCATCTATTAAAATATATATATGATTTTGACAAAAAAAAAAAGGGGGGGGGGACACTTTTAATATAAAGAAAAATGGAAGAGGCTCAATTACCCCAAACTTCGAAAGTGCACTTGTGTACATTGCTGAAGAATCCAGAATGTTTAACTATTTTTTCCTTTCAATAGTCGACCCAGTGCATGTCTTATAAGTTGCTCTGAAAGTGAGGATTGCAATATGATTGGCCTGCAGTACTTTTTCAAAAATTTCCCTCATATAAGCACAGGAAACCACCAACTTGAAACACTACACATCTAAATTTTTTTTAAAAGGTTTTGAAAATTTGAATTAAAAAAAAAAAAAAAAAAAAAAAAAAAAGTATATTATCTTATCATGAAGTTTAAGATATTTTTACAAATTGAATCAATCAGCCTGCTTATGTATATATAGACAAACCAAACATTTCTATTCCGATATACCTGCTTTCAGCAGATTAATCAATACCAGAGAAGATAAAATCAATTTTAAAAATTTGTTTCAAAATTTACATTTCACTCAAAATTTCAGCAAAGGTGTTTTTAGGAAACCACTGAAACAATGAATTTTTAGTATTCTTGATTGAAAAGTTATTTAGCTTAAAAATTTGAAATGAACAAAATGTCTCCACAAAGATTGACAAAAATAACTTGTTTTTATGTGTAATCAAAAGTTCTCCAATACACAGTAAGACTGAATGTAAACTTTTGTTCAAACTGGCTCTTTGGCAGTATAACTTGCATTTTATGTAATTCATGTTGGATGTTGAAATCAATTAAGATAAGTTTCTGTTCTTGAAAAGAGTTTTGAAGCTAATCTATTTCTGCTTTAGACAGCTTTAAAAGAAAAACAAAAAACTGAAGTCATTTTGAGTACAGAGAAATTTCAAAGAATACTGAGGTATTTGACCTATTCAGGATGACTCAGTCTCCATTCAATTCATTGGACATTTTCAATTCAGAAGTAGATTAAAATCTTGAAAGAATCTGAAATCAGAAACTTCTGTCCAAGTTGTAATTTAAACAAATAAAAAGCAGATACTTTTCCCTGCCATATTTTCCTTAGTCTAAGTCCATTCATTGCAGCATTGTCTGGATAAAAGTTTGAAAGAAATCAATCAAAAAGTCATCAACATTTAAAAGAATTAACATTCAAGTTATCAAAAGTAAACTACAAAACTAATACAATATAACTGATGATAAAAAATCTCTGGTGGCAATTCATTACTAAATTGAAGTTATATATGCAAGAGGGTTAATCTAACTACTCAAAATTGAAGGAAAAAAATAAGTATAATCATAATCATTGAGAATATGCAATGAATTTAATATTGAACTTATTCAAGGTAAGGAAACCTTGACATGTTTTTCATTCTCAACATTAAATGAAAGAAATATTCCCTGTGCTAATCAAGCCAATAAATGGACTTGAAATTTGATATTTTGAATATAAATACCCCAGGGTATCTATCCCCAACCCTACCGGCCTTCTCACCAGGAGACTAAGATACCCCCCCAACCCCAGAAATGAGACTTTTTGCCTCCCTCTGGAAAAGCAGCAACAGATGCCCATGTCAATACCATTAATATATCAATAAGATATACCTGAAAATTGATGCAGCATTAGGGTCTGCAGGAGGTAATTGGAGACCCAGGGAATTTTGGTCAAAACCTGGATACTTTTTTTTTCTAAGTTTCTAACAAATCAAATACCTAAAACTCAGTTTGTGTTGTATATCTCATTAGAAAGCTCTGGAGATGTACTTCAAGCGTTAAAGTCAATTTCACTTAATCCATTAGAAGTATACTTATCTGCTTCTTCAACATGCACAAAGAAAAAGAAAAAAAAATTGTAGAATTTAGTAAATTTAATTTCACCATCAAAAAACTTCTATATACAGGAAAATGTTACAAATCTAGAAAAAAAAGAAATGATAACATCGTTGGATAGCAGAGACTGTGGGTTGTCTAGCATAGAAATAGTTCTAACCAGCCTTCACTAATCTTTAAGCTACGGCCAAAAATCTAAAATAAGGTAATTTGGATCATCTATTACATTAGCTTTTTATTTGTAGCTATGCTTTGTGGTCATTTTTGTAAAAGCCTATGGTTTTTAAGACTATCAGGCCTATACTAGTTGATTACTGTACTTTATTACACATGTAAATCTATTTAACCTATAAAGGCTAGGTCTAGGCCTATTCAGTGTGCTAAAGAAGTAGGCCTAATTTTGCATTTAATTCAAAATCATTGTCAACAAAATTTGAGATTCAATGTTACTTGGTCAATATATTATTATAAGAAACAAGAATTTAATAGACCAAATTGTTTGACTATTGGTGGCTGCAAAGGAGCTGTATACAATAGTAGCAGTTAGGCTGAAAGATGGACATTAATGTTGAAAAGTAGTTTTTGTAGATCTTTGAAGCATACAGAAGCTTATGAAAAACTTATCCTTCTAACATTTGGTCACACCAACCATTCAATACAGTAAAAATGATGATTCTGCATTTGCAACCAAGTACTTCAGAGTCATGCATGACAGCAGTTGATAAAGCTGCGCTTCCCAATCCTCCTGGCCACACTGCGGCAACAGTTATACCCTTTGCATGCCATTAATGCGTTCGGGGGAGCGGGGATGTACCCTCCTAACAGACAGGCTGCAATACATTGAATTCTGTCACCTACTGATGATTCTTCAGGTTATACATACAGCACGAAGAAAAACTTCAAGAACGGCCATACTTGGCGTCTCATTACCTGAAACTTTGGAATAGACAAGCTAGTCAAGAACAAAAAAGGAAAAGCGTCAAATAGTCCAAGGACAGGTAGATGAGGTGTTAACAGAAGAGTCAAAAGAGGCACAAGACAGAATCCAAGATAAAAGCGAAAGTACAATCGTAAGATATTCAGCACCAACAAGAAAAGTGATAGACCTATAAAAATAAAAAATGAAGCATAAAATTGAATATGAAATAGCTCTGAGTCAGATATTGAGATCATTGTCAGTTCTTAACAGTATAGTGGATAAATGCATGAAGGCATTACGAAGGGTCCTATAACCCAGGATTACTGAAAACAATAAAAATGGTGTGACTAAATTGCATGATGAAATACAACCCTAAAACACGGAAATGACTAGAAAGGCAAGATATGAATATCAATTGAACGACAAAAATCATCATTAATTGGCAACAGTGCCAAAGATTGAACAATATTGGACGTGAAGTTTCAAATTGACAAATACAAACAAATTACTAGAGTACATAGTTAAGGATAGACTAATATAGTAATTTTAAATGTTTATACACTTGAAAAAAAAAAAAAAAAAAAAAAAAAAGAAAAGTATACTTCTACAAAAATAAAATGAAGTATGTTTATAAGAGAAAAAAAAAAACATTACAAAGAAAAAAATAAATAAAAAAGTAGAATAAAAACACAGAAATCATTAAAAAAATCATTTAGTTATAAAATTTCATCTTATAACCAGAAATACCTACTCTACAATAACTGTCAGAATAAATCATGGTAACAATATTTCAATGTTATTATCTTGCCTAAAAATACAGGTAAAATTGATTACCTATATTACCCCATTGGTCATCAGTTTTGTTTGCGTTTTTTTTTCCTCTTATTTCAGTTTGAAATAAAAGGAATTTCATCGATTGTTTGATAGATGGAATAACAATTACCAAAAGCAAAGAAGAGTATATTCATGATTAAGTGTATAGCTAAACACTGCTATATTTGTGTTTCCAAATAAATTGAAACATTGAGCAGAATTTTTTTTTTTTTTTTTTTTTTTTTACTTTCAACAAATTTGGTTTGGTAATCAGAAAATGAGGTGCAGAGTGGCATAGCAGTTACCAGCAAAAAAAAAAAAAAAAAAAAAAAAAAAAATGAATCAGTAAATAGAAGTTGAGTTTTGACAAAGGCTGTTCCCATTCACTTTGCACTAATACCCTTGTGAGAGGCATGGATTTTCTTCTCCTGTCAGCTGTAGGTAAATAAGAGGGCAGCTGGGGCCCTTCAGCCCTGTAAGGCAGTCCGTCTTAGGCATGGGTCTGTAACTCAATCCTGTAAAAACCACTTGCTGCTGAAACTGCTATGTTCAACAAGGAATGCAAGGGGGGAGGGGAATAAGGAGTCAATTAATCAGCTGAACAAATCTGACACATATGCAAGCAGTAAGGGTTCCTAGTGCCCTGGGAAAAAACTGAACTTAAGCACCCCTCTGAAGTACAATATCTTATCTATTTATATGCTTGTGACCAAGGTTCACTCCACTCATCTTCCCTCCCAGACCCCAGCTATTGTGAGCACTATCTCACAAAACTAGCTAAGCCTAACCAGGTTTGTCATCAGTCATGAGAATTTCCTTTGCCAATTTATTCTTTTAGTTTCACCACAACAAGTTTCGGACACATGACAAACAGCCCACAAACACTTGGCACAGGGCTCCAGATAAACTTTTTCCTCCCCAGTGTCATGGAACCATTCCTCCCAAATAATGTAAACCATCGCCAAATCAGAATGCTTCTTTACTTTGTTATCAAATTACCATAGCCCCACGAATTGCCTGACCAATCAGTCAATTCAGCCGGTTTCTCAGATATATTATGCTCCAGAGCTCCGGTGCCCCTGTCACATGTGGCGTCTGCAGTCCCATGCAGCACATCTGATTATATTCATTTTGCTCAATTCAAATAAATTGGTTTCAAACAAAACTGAAAAACTATAAGTAAACTTTGGAGCTGCAGCAATTAATTGATTTGTTGACTATCAAACTAATTACCAACATAGTCCAAGACAGCAAAGTATATAAGGAAAAAAAAAACAAAAAAAAAAAACGGATATCTGCGACATCATAGAAACTATTAAAAAACTCAAATGGCAATGGGCAGATCATGTTGCAAGAATGAAAGACATGTCTCACAACATGGATCCCTAGAGATCACATAAGAAACCGAGGCCGACAGAACACAAGATGGAGAGATGAACTGGACAGATTCAGGAAATACTGGCTCCGCGACGCCCATGATAGAGAATTGCGGCGAATCCTGGGGAAGGTCTACATCCAATGACGGACGTTAAAACACTGATGATGATGATGATCATGGTCCTCTGTGACAGTAAACAGAACATACTCGAGTTGTAGACAAAACAAGACATTTAAAGACGTCACTCTGGCTTTGAAAAAACAGTGATCAACAATTTTCGCCATTTCTTGGCATTTTATAGAACATATAGAATACATTCTTCTAGACAACTAATCCATTTGGAAGATAATGAAAAGAATTGTTAGTTGCAGCCCTAGTAGACTGAAACATACAGAATCAACTTCAATACCACATTCTCAGTTCTGTCTTTGAGCAAGAGTTACCAGATAGTTGAAAATTGTTTATGAAACATTGCAATTCAGCATTACACTCCAAAAATGAGAATTTATTAAAAATACGCCTCCTACAAAGTTAGCTCACCTCAATCAATCCTATATTTCAAAGTCCTACAATAAAGGTTCCCAAGCGGTTCTACATCATTGACCCCTTCACGCAACCAATGATCCTTCATAAACATACAGGCAAGGATAAAAAAATATTAGTAATAGACAAGCAGACATGCATATTTAGGTATAGTTTTATTTCATTTCAGTTTGTTTTCGTTTTTTTAAATAAAAATCAGAGAGGAAAACTAATTCGTGGGCAAATGTTTTCAAAAAAGCCAAATAGTCTATGTGTCCACCCAACTATGGACTGACGTCTCCCTGCCCAGCAACCCTCTCTACCGCTGCTGTCACAGGGTCATTATATACAGAGGAAGAGGAAAGTGAAAAATATACATTTACATATACACTTGGAGAGGGAAGTGTAAGTAACTCTTCTTGCGCACTTCCTTCTTCCACTATATATGAATCTAAATCTGCACTTTTTTCAGTTTCCTCTTCCCTTTTAGAGAAAGACCAGTGAAAGCTATGGTAGAGAGAGCCAAGGCAGAAGCATATAAAAAGTGACATGAACTCTCTAATCCATTGACCACGGTTCAATTCATCTTAATAGTTCCTTTCCTGACGATCTCTCTTCGTCCCAAACTCATTTGCTACTGTCCCCGGGACGACAGAACGTCGTTGATTTTGATCCCAGACTTGAAATCCAGGGCCGGGCCAGACAAGCAGTACCTGGTAACAAAGTGATCAAGGTTTTCTTAGACCAAGATTTGAAAGTATACAATGCAGTTCGTTGATAATGGTTAACCAAATCTTTTAGACATTTAACCTACTAAAAATGTAGTCAACACGGGATCCAACCTTTTTAGCTTTGAAATG
Source organism: Thysanoteuthis rhombus (assembly GCA_963457665.1). NCBI lineage: Eukaryota > Metazoa > Mollusca > Cephalopoda > Oegopsida > Thysanoteuthidae > Thysanoteuthis > Thysanoteuthis major. The sequence goes on along the minus strand of OY735220.1, from coordinate 30,411,728 downwards.
GTCTCAACACTTGCCCATTGCGGATAGAATAAACAAATAAACAAATAAAAAGCAAAGCTTCAAGTAGCTATTTGTTCTTTCTACATTTGCGAATCAATGAACAAAATAGGTACATAACAAACAAACAAAAAGAAAGTTAAACCTGTCTTCCTGCTGCAATGTGCCAACCAAGTTTTCCTTCATGTGACCAACTAATTATACCAAATCTAACTTTATTGCCTCAAGATAAATGACACTATGGAAATACTCAAGAGCATTGCAGAAAACCTAAACAAACTTTCCAATAAAATCCGATAATTCAGCTAAATCATTGAAGTGTGCTACACTCTGGAAAGAGTAAAAACAAGTCTGGTTAGTCACACAGCAGAAACCGTCATGCTACCAACGTTTTGTGTTGCAGGTGATCAATTAAAAAAGGGGTGATCAAGGAATAAGTCACCTATTTCACCTTTTGTTGGATTATCTGAATTTTCTAAAAAAAATTTTTTTTTCTTAAAAGCATGAATGCCACTGACACAAACTGAGGGGCCAATTTAGCAAACATACTCACATTGCAAATTGACCCCCCCCTCACTAAAGACCGATGAGAATTTTCAAAAAACAAAAAATTGACATCAGAGTTAATGTCAGAATTTTCAGCCAGCTAGCTACACTGGCATGGCCTATACATGTGATACATAGATAGGTCTCTTTAGTTTTTAAGCTGGTCTGGCTAGGTTGACAGTTTTGGTGTATAGTTTCTGATAAGATTACAGTCCAACTTGATCATGCATTATCCTGGTGACTTGATCCAGTAACAATATACACATGTAGCCTTGATGGAATGTGTAAATCACACTGCACTGATCTTTTGATGTACTCTGAGAACGATCTAAGTATACTGAGAATTAATCTACATTTGAATAAGAGGAAAGCTCAAGATGCAAAGCTGATAATGTTATAATATCTGTATTTTGCATAATTGAATCACCATAGCCCACATGTGTACCAGAATGATTACCTAAAAGATCTTTATCAAAAAAATAAATAATCTCAACTTCGGACATTGTTTATTGCTCAAAAATGACCATCAAGACCTGAAAGAGACATTTTTTAATGTTGCCAAATGGTGTGCTTGCACAAGTTTTCGAGGTTCGTGACCAGTAGAGACCGAAGACACAAACAGACAAGCTAAGAGAGAAAAATCAGTAGCCAATTTAGCTGGATGATCAGTCAGGTCTTGGGTGGGGCTATGGGGATTCAACATTGCGATGAATGATTCCTTCCAGATAAGTCTCAAACATACTTAAGGCTGTTGAAATTTGAATGTCTAACTGATAGGATAAATTTGTGATTCCTTAGACCTAATTAGAACTGTAACCTGTAGTGCATATATTGCACAAAAATTGAGTATTTATAAAAAGTTATCAAATAATCATCTCCAAATCATTGATTCCTCCTCTTTATTGAGGATAAAATTATTATCTCTCACATTGTTGATTGATTTGCAGACTATGTGGGTTTTGATGTGCCCTTCATAACCGGCTCAATAAAGAGACTCCAAATGCCAATGGAAAAAAAAAACACACAATTTTTATCACCTATATAAGTGAAAAATAAGCAGTGGCGAGGCAAAAATGTAGCCATAGTAGGAAATCCCCTTTTTGCCAATCGGGACCCTTTAAAATAAGCATTCACTTGCAGTTGCCAGGGAAAGGAGAACATCCATATAATATAGCTGTTCCTCACCCAAATTAGTCAGTCCCTTCACCATAACAGGGACTCAAAACTCAGACAGTTTGGTCTACCTCACTCATAGAAAAGCAGTCTCAAACCTACTTTGTTGACAGACAGATTTTCACTGCCATTGTGATAGTTGTTTTTATTGGGACTCACTCAAAAATCCTTTACATCTTCATGCACTCAAAACACAAAGAATGCGCCATAATCTTTCAGAGCGTGCAGTGATCTTCACAGATCAACAATCAATATACAGAACTTGTTCCACTTCTTCACACGCACACACACATAATTTCAAGGAACCATTAACTGGAATCACTTTGGCTTTAATAAAGATTGGGATATATTACAAAACTAAGGTCTTTGCTTCTGTATTTCGTTTCTGTTTCAGGCTGCAACATTCTTTTAAAAGCAAGTAAAAAAAATTTTTTAATTTAAAAAAAAAAAAAATGTATCTATCAATATAATACCACCCACATTTTGTGGAAATATTACAAGTTTTGAACAATTGAGAATATTAATCTGACAGATCATTGTGAAAACCAATTCTTTACTATCAGTGTTTGTGATCCACGAAGAGGACTTTGCAGAATTAACATTGAATAACTGGATAATTTCCAGACAAACCTCATATTGATATTTATTAAACTCATATCTTTATCTTATATGCAACAACTACAGGCAAAACATACTACACATGTACTACAGTCAGTGTAATGTACTGAGACGCATACTATATATCACATAAACAGTTGAACACTGCCATAGAACAGCAATTAGCAAGTTAGTCTCATAGATCATTGCCAGTCCAATGTTTAGGCCTTATTAAAGTCCTTGTTCTACAGTCTCTGTACCAGACTAAGCCTAGATTTACATACCAGGTTATGTAGTATGCTTGAGGCTAACCTGACGGATATAAAGTAAGGGTCCAGTCTAGCTTGGAATAGTTCAAAAACCAATACACTATAAACATGCTCTGGGGGCCCCATTTGTAACTATGGAAAATTTGGTGGCCATAGCTCAAGCTGTCCTAGAGTCATGCAAGGACTGACAGATCGACAGATATTCAATGAATTGTAATGACATACAGATTTATTCAATTGATATCCTCATCTTGGTTATTTTAGTCATAACTTTTCAGCCATGGTACCCTCTAGACTCCGGTTGCCTGTCTTATTTGGTAATGTTCTTGGAATTCGGAATCAGACCGATTATCCAATCCACAGGAGTAGACCATTCTTGTTCTGCTGTCCATGCAAGGGGATATCTTGTATTGGTTAATTTTTCTGTTATTTAGTCCTTTTGCAAAGGACTCTTTGTGATGCCGCTTCTGTTGATTCTATAGGGATTATATTGCCTGACACAGGAATTGAACTCATGACCACCAAGTAAACTCCAACACGATGCTGATACCCACTGGCTTTTAAACATTGACTATTAGTAGCCAATATGCAACTACTCAATCCACCAAGCCAGCCAAGAAAACATGCTAACAATTAAAAAGGCAACGGGTTTCTTCAGTTATGGCTGGCTATCTGTGTATAGACCACACCAATGGAGGCTGAAAATTTGAACATTTACACCTTATTCTCCCCTAAATAGGTTTCCGGGGGGGGGGGTACAATTTGCAATCTAAGTTTGTGCTAAATTGGTCCTTTAGTTTCTGTACAGCTGCATTCACTCATTTTTTAGAAATCAGACTCAAGTGATCACTGCCCAACAAAAGAATTGAACTACTCATTGATCACCCCTTTTTCAAACTTTTTTCAATTGATCACCACCAACATGGCATGTTGCTCAAATATGTTGGCCATGCAATGGTTTCTCTTGAGAAACCAACCAGAACTGTCCTATCCTAATCAGATCCACCTGTATTTTCAGATTCATTTTTATCCAGGTTAAAATGATTTATCAGTTTCTAAATTAATTGAATGACCAACTTTCATGGTCAACTAAAACTATTAAGAAAAAAAATCAAATACCATTAATTATTATTTCTATTGATATCGTCATCTTGGTTGTTTTTCATACGTTTCGGCCGTTGCAGTCTACGGCTTTCATCAGGTATCATCTGGTTCTAGGTTCAATCCAAGATATAACAAAATATAACAATACTACTAATGCTAAGAGGGAAGTACGGTCAATATACCCCCATCGGATAAATAAAGGGTTCCGGTTCGTTACTTCCCCACACCTACCGGATGATACCTGATGAAGGCCGTAGAGTGCAACAGCCGAAACGTTGTATGAAAAACAACCAAGATGAGGATGGTCCGAATACCAATAGAAATAATAATAATACCTCATCTCAAAAATTCAGAGATATACCATTAATTATAATTACAAATCATGAAAAATGAAGTGGTCCTGTCAGGTTTCAACATTTCATTTGTGAATCATCTTGTGAGGAATTTTATCACATTTGAAGTTTTATCTACAATGCAAGTAATGGATCATTAAAATGGTCTTAAAAGAGAAGTTTGGGAAAATTAATTAATTTCTAGAAAGATTCCAGAAATATTTGAACCATGGACATCATGAAAGTGAAAAATGTCAATGCAAAAATTAGAAGTTGGCAAAAATAACTATCAATTTTAAGCTAAATTATCATTTTATGATCTATGAGAAAAAAAACCCCCAAAACATTGGTAAAGTAAACGGGTCACTCACACACAGAGTCATTTATGACTCGCAAATACAGGTATACCTTGATTAATGTGTCTAATTGATTCTGTTCAAGTCTGATAATTTCAGGTGTTATTTTCCAGCTCATACCTAGTTACAAGAATTTGTACAGCAATACTTTAACTGTACTCTATTGAAACAGTACCATTCAAAGTATTCCTGTAGATTATGAACCAAAGATTTAAGATTAAAATTAACCTTTGGACTCACTGAAGTAAGATTAGATTAGAGCAGTAACATAAAATCTCATGTTCAAACACGATCAAATTGTTCTCACTAATAAACATCAAATTTGAAATTACAAAACAGCAATAAATTTAAATGAAACTCCTGTCCAGAGATACTTGTATACAATTGTTCACACAAGCACAGTATTTACAGAGATTAATATTGTCTTTCATATACAGATTTCCCAGGTTATCATGAAGCAGGGCATTCCTATGAAACCTTTCATAAGCCAAAATGACTTGAAGCAAATACCATCAATTTATATGGGAAAGACTTTTTTTAGCAATCTGAGACATCAAAATTAACCTTATTCTTGGTCTTCCAGTTCTATCCAAAGAAAAACAACCTTACAAGCCAAGACCTTTCAAGTCTTGCTAATAAATGCACGAAATAAATCAAAGACTGTTCAAATATTGTGGCTTGAAATCTTTCATAAAAGCAAAGTGGCCTGAAGCAAACTTTTGTAAGGTAAAAGATATCTGTATTACTAATAATATAACATTTTTAAAAAATACTTATTCATGTTATGCCACCTCTTTAAAACCTACGCACTAGAGACAAGAATGTATTATCTTAAATCCCCACTGATAAATGAAAACATTTCAAAAATTTTTTAACCCCATACCAAACTATTCAAACTTTACAGGTGGTGCGGACAAATCAATAACCTTAAAATTGGTGAAGATTTTATCATTGCATGATGCGGTTATAGTTTCCTTAATCATTAAGAAAGTACAAAATCTTATACAGTTCAGCATCTTAAACAGACTCCAGAAACCCCAGCTATTCTTAAGACTTAATTATCAAGTTTGAATAATCCTATTCCATATTTGCTCATTTTTACTGATCTTGCTGAATAACTATGTTTCATAAGCATTTATGTAGCATGAACGATATCAATAAAGATGATTTTTTTTCAAGTCATAAAAATTTGTTTTTGTTTTTGTAAAACCAAAAATTGTAGGTAATTGTTTAGGAGCAGTGCAAAGATAGATTTCATAAAATTAAATGAGCATTTTGTTAATATTAGGGTACTCTTAAATTCTGTTCTATTCACATAACTTTATCATGTTATTGATCTATAGTACTTATAAGTGGGCCTGGCTAATGCTACACCAAAAACCTGGGAATTTCAGAAACTTGGAACACCCTTGGCCAAGAGGTTACTGAATATGTGATGCTCAACTGTTCTGTTGTGGAAAATAACAGAAACTAAACCTATGATCTATATTAAAATAGCAAGCAATAAATATATTGTACTTTTGCCCACGAATAAATTTTGTACTATCAGATCAAGAATCATAGCATTCCATGACTCCTGCAGTTATCTCTGTACATTTCCTATAAAATGCTTTGTTAAGACTGCCACTGTAAATGCAAAATCTTAATCAACAACCATATAAAGGGCATAACTTACTGAAGGTACAGTAGACGTCATGTTAACATGCGATATGTTGAAAATTTATGAAGCGAGTCAAAACAATTGAACTTATGTAAAGCACTAACAATATAAATTATGTTTCTACTCCTGATTTTTTATGAATTCTTTCATTTCTTTATAACTATGTGCCATTTTAAACACTGAATGTCTGTGAGTGTGAAATTTTCATGCTCAGAATCCCAATTGAGATCACATTCTCTAAGTTGAGCAAAGACCTCTTCTGAAATGATAATCAAATCAGCTTCAAATTTACTGGAATGCATGATAGTTGTATTTTCTTGGCCTACCTTGAAACAAATTATTTTTGGCCTAAAATGACAGGTAAAATCCTTAAAGAAAACACTCAAGAAAAAATAAGCTGTACAAGGTTTACAGCAATAATAAAGTTTTAAACTTTTTTTCCAATCTATTTTTATTCTGAAACCTAAAATTTAACTATGAATATTTATCTGTAAAGTTTTTTTTTATAAGGCCAACAAATGGTTATTACAGAAAACCCTATCCGGTACTCACACAAGACTGGAGTCCACCGACTAAGGCAATAAAGTTATTTCCCTTGAATCAATTCATTTTTATATCAATTCGGGCAGGTTTTTAAAAAATATATAAAAATCGACTAAAAATTAAAAGAGATCATGAAAATTTAAGAAAAAAAAGAGAAAATCAAGGATTTATAATACTTCATAGAATAAAATCAAATAGAAAATATCTTCATTTGACATCCAGTTAGGTCGCCCAGGCCTGAAAATGTTACATTTTACCAGATTTTATTCTAATTCAATTCTAAAACAAAACAAACACTTTAGATGTAAGGTACGTCTGGATTCACAGTCTGCAATGAGTATCATCATGTTCTTGTGGGCATCTTCCCGTATCAAGAGAAAGATTTCAAAATAAAGATAGTGATCAATTCGCGTATGACCGATTTCGAAATCGGGGGGGGGATAATCAATATATATAAGAGGAATAACATTTCTCCTTAATCGTTGGACCCCAGTCTTAAACGAGTATACATTGAATTTGAAATACACATATTCAACAACGATGGTGCAAAATGTGACAATCTTCTAGTGTAAGTAATTGAAAAAATAATTCTTGCTTTTTCAGACTTGGCTAAAGACCTTGTACCCTGTCCATGAGGCAATGGGTAGTAGATACTATCTGATGCACGATCACCGGTCACTTGACTACTATGTTCGTCTTCTGCCCCAAGGTAATGTCAATGCATCATCCAATGGTACAAGAAATGTGAAAATGAGAAACGTTCCAAGTCAGTCAGTCACAAGCCAGCGGCCGCTGATAAAATGAAATGCCCTCTCACTTGAGTGTAAAAAGAAATACACAATATCAAGAAGTGAGACCTAAACACACACTGAAGAGTTGAAGGGAAACACACCAAGTTGAAAGCCTGCCTGCCTGACTAATCACAAAACACGCGTAGTCACAACGAACTGTCCACGACAATGGTTTGATATAAGACTTTTTACACACTTTCTTTCTGATTTTGAAAGTTGAGGTCACAACAGAGTAGAGAGAGATTCTATTTAAATGCTTGATTGGATGCTTCTGGCCATACAGTAAGTTTTACAAGGTAGTCAGGCGAGAAAAACAAACACCTGTCAGTGGTAGTAGTAATCATGTTAGACGTGCCTATTTCGCAATGAATACCGGATTAAATAATCGCTCGCTGTAGTAATAAAACCGATTTCGGTGATCCTGCAGTTTAGCGTCACAAATTATCGTGGTTGTTGATGATGAAGGAAGGCACTCTATCAGTTACAACAAGCAGACATTCAATTGGATCAAATGTAAAATCCGGACCCCGAAATCAATTGATTCAAGTCAAAAGCGCAGACTATAAGATTAAACCGAAGTTTTTCAAACTTTCACTTCTTTGAGAAATTTTTTTTTTTTTGCAATATTCTTTTGTAGTAGAATTCAAAGATGTTCCTGGTTTTGATTAAATTTAATTTTGATTATACAGTAATTGAAATTTGCACCTTTGACTGTAATTTCAGGGGTTCGGATTCTACATTTGATTCCAGTTATTAAATCTCAGAGATGTAATATTCAAGTGCAAGGAACAACATCAAACTAAATGTAGAGAGCGAGAAGAATTTTTCAAAGCCAGTTAGACTATGGTCTTTATTCTTTAGAGTGCTCGAGACCATAATCGTAAGACAGCCTAAAAAGAAAAATGGAAGGGTCTGGGGTGTTATCCAATCCAGCAAAACAAGTTAGACGGTATGTGAACCATTCTCACAATCGCAAACAAAAAATGAGTCGTGACTTCAGAGATTTAAGATATTCGGTTTTTGCAGATAAATAAAATCTCCAAATCCACAAAGAGAATGTCTTATTGTTTGTTCAATTGCACTGTTTAGAAACTGAGAACATTCTGTGATTTTGTAACTATTTCAATGGTGATTTATATTTTTTTTAAGTATTAAAACTGGATTAGACAATGTTGGTTGATTCTACCTAAGATTAATATCCTGAAGACACAGATTACAAAGTAAATTATCATTCTAACACAAATTCCAGAACAGTTGCTTCATGGGGATAACTTTTGAACTTTCTGGTACCTACCAGCAAGCACTGGTTTTGGAAAAAAAACAAAAAACAAACAAAAAAAAACATACTTTGAAAGTATACATTCTCTTGAAAAGTTTGCATGCAATCACCAAGAACCATTTTCAAAGGCTTGATAATATTGTTCAGGGTATTATTTTTAACCATTCGTGAGGCAAAGACCGAGAAAAACGTGAATGATACGCAGTTGACTTGACACACACACAAAAAAATAGCTGGATGAGGGGGGATCAATTCACTTGATATACAAACGTTTCCCCCCACCATCCATTTCTTTGCTAACTTTGGAATTCAAACCAACTTGAAGAAATAATAATCATAATTAATACTACAGTAACTTATTGTCAGTTGGAAGAATCAATGGAATATTGCTTTAGCTCTCTTTACGATGCATTTTTTAAAGCAATGTTGATGAAAGGACAACTAACTGTTGCTAGTTATGTTAATATTAGAAACCAAGTAGTAACTTAACTAGCTTAAAGCAGTAACTCACTGAGAAAGCTCTGGGGTTTATAGAAAAATAAATAAGTATGCTCGCCTACGCCTAGAATATGTTTGCGACAAAATGGTTACGTGACTAAATATTTATAATTGCAAGACAAAATATTAAACTGAACACTAAAGCTAATCAAGTTTTTGATGTTCAGTATTTTTTCCAAGTTGTTTTTTTTACCATTTAGCAGCATCAATAAAAGTTGGGTTTTTTTTCCATTCTTGACTACGTCATTTTATTTTTTTCGTCGCACACACTGGATTTCAGAGAAAATTACGAAAAGTGAAAGGAATAATACAAGTAAATGAAAACTTGTGGAAAATTTAACTTAGAAATAGACAGTAGTCACTAGTCAGTGAATTCGATTAAGTGACTACTAACCAAAAAAGGCATGGTTTAAACTAAGGCAGGTGGGAAGACAGAAGAAGAATACACGGATATTTTAAAATAAATGTATCCATAGTTGCATCATAACATTCAATGCTTAAAAAGGCAGTTAGTGCTGCAATGTGATGCAGTAAGTTTTTCATTTTTTGCAGTAAAGAAAAAATTGGTACGTCGAAGTTTGAACTTGACTCAATTTTCATGGAATCAACAAAACAAAAAGATGATTAGCAACAGGTACGTACGAAGTGAGAGCTAGGTTAACTTGAAAACACAAAAGGAAATGCAACTAGATTTATTTTATTTATCGGAAATAACATTTGTAAATAGCTTAGGAAAATATCAATTTATCATCACAGATTAAATCCAAACTGCATTCAAGTTAAAGAACTAATACCAAAGTAGTGCTACCACTACTAGCGCTGTATGGATAGGACATGCCTACAAACACGACGATTGTCGAAATAAAATTAGCAGAACATAGGCTTACTAACATGGTACAGAACATGTAAAAATATGCAAGAAAGCAAAATGAAGATATTTACCTATTTCAGGTTGCTGCGAGGTAAAAATCCCAATTTTGTAGTCCAAAAATTGAAAAAAAAAGCGCTCAAAAATGAGTAAGTACTTCCAGTGAAAACGGTGACGTTGTTCGGTGTTTAAAAAAAATGTATATTTCTTATTTTTACAAAGCAAAAAAACTAAAAGCACAAAAAAGAAAAGGCAAATATTGTATGATATTATCTCGTTACGTTTCGCGGTTGAAGAACACTTAGATTACATCCAAATAATAGTCATTTCTCTTCCTGTGGAAAATTTGCAAGTTTTCATCTTGATCCAAGCTGAGCCCGAGCCCGGACAATAATTAGGCAAATTAGTAATGCTTGTTGCTTGTGTTTGCATACTACCAAGTTAGTCGTACTAACATAACAGAACTATAGGACATGCAAACAAAATCTATTTCAGACCAAATATTGCAACGATTTTTTTTTAAATTGTTCGTTACTTAGTAAGTGAATTTTTTTAAGCAGGGATTTCCTTTCCTTCTGCAAGCTTGGGGGCTCTGCTGCACTACTAAACTAGTACGCACTAAGTAGCAATAAGTATATCTACTACTCCTGGTACCTTCTCAGCAGTAAGCAAAAAATGTTCATTTACTAGCAGCAGCTTGATGTTGCTCTCAGTTCACTATACAGCCTTTTAAATAAGGTCACTGGGCCTCTTTTGCTCACTTGCAAGGACCTAGCGCAGAATTTAGAAGAGGTGGGGGAAAAAGATCTGCATGGAATCGAAGTTGATTCAATTTTGAATTTTGAAGGTGTTTAAGCTGAAATCCATCAAAACTGAAGATGCTCTGTTATTTCTACCTGCACCAGAGGTTGCAACCCTCTCTGCAGCTCAACGCTTGGTGCTTGCTTTTTTTTCTCAGCGATTGTGGCCTCCTTTCCAAAACAGTTAGGCAGCACTTTTTTTTACGTCTCTCTACCACTCAATACTAATGATACTTAAAATGAAAACAAATATTGTCACTACCTGGACACAGACATAATGATGAGGAAGATAACAACATCAAACCGTTGTTATCCAGCTCCGCCTATCGTTATTACCGGGTGGTTGTATTTTTTTGTACATAGAGCCATTAAAAAAGAACAAAAAAGTTATTGTAATAGCTCGTTGTGGAAATTATGGACAGAAAAGGAGGTGTTCTAGCCTTCATCCTACCTTTCTTTGCATAACAACCTTCTTTTTTTTTCTTTTTCATTCATTCATTTATTTTATTTATTTATTTTGATGTGCGGTCGGGTAATCAAATATCAGTCCCAAAACAGACCCTGCCCATAATGTTGAAAGGCCAAGGTGAAGGACACTGAAAACTCTCTTCTCTTTTGGAATAAATAATACATGCAGAATTCTGTCCTAACTGGGCAACCGACTAATGCTCACACACATAAACTTGTATTCAAACCTGCACAGGCCAGAGTCTTTTTCCCAGGCCTACCCTGTATCTTTATTTAGGAACTGAGAACATAGTTAGTACAAGCATAATAGAAAAAATGTAAACTGCTGACCATTTTCGTAATACGGAAGTCCAGTGGTACAATAATATGGCAAGACCCTCAGCGATCCACTTCGGATGAAGTGATGATACAAATCGTTCCTTATTTATGTGGCCCTGAAATTGATCTTCCTATTTAAACAAGTGAAATAATTTTTGTAGGTGGATGAGTGTGAAACCGTACGCATCATTTGATTATTATTCAGAAATTGTGTCGCAACGCAACACGACCAGAGGCGGGGGAGGTCATAAAATTAATTGAAACTTGTAAAAAGTTGTGTAAGATTTTGCTATTGATCAACAGATTAGTAGCTATGGTAAGGTATTTTTGCGTCCACTAGACAGTCCGCTACATTACCAAAATCTACAAGTGGGATGAAAAGAAAAATGATGATTGCAAAGCAAACGATAACGGAGATATTTCTTTGTTGTTTTGGCATTGGCAAACAATCCCAATGTGTACAACTACTATAGCGGAATGTCAACTTGCGATATTGTGGTTAAGATCAATATTCTTAAAAAGCAATTTTGTCAATACAGCTAAATTTCGTGGCAACCATCACACCCCCTCCTATCAGAAAAAAACATTAGTGTCCCAATACGACCTGTGGTATTCACATAAGGGGGGGGGGTAAAATAAATCTGAATTTTGTGCCCAATATTTCTTTCTGGAATATTTTTGTTTTTCCAGAAGTCGCTACACAATGTGTTACAAAGATCAATATAATTGGTTTTCTTACCAAAAGCTGACGTACACAGTCTAATCGCCAATCGTTGATGGTCTTGGATGGAGGTCGGGATCAATTTTGAGTAAAGCCTGTTGAGTTGACCTGGACTACTCTGTTTTTTTTTACGTTAGATCCGAGTCGTCGAAGGTCAAGGGAACTCACAATTTTAATCCAGGATTACCTGGGTTAAGTCCCTTGTTTAATCGATCGCGGTCAGGTCAATCCAAATATCTTAGTCAATGATATCAATCTTCTTTCTGGAATTTGGCTCCTTTTCTTTCTTTCTTTCTTTCTTTCTTTTTTTTCTTTCCCCTTTTCGATCGCATGAGGGACGATATGCTGGTCTTCAAGTCTATATTCCTAAATTGGTTCATATTAAAGCGAAATTTATAAACCATGATAAACTTTTTTTTAATTTCCAAAAAGTAGACACATTACTGTTTACTTTTTTCTGCCTATTTGGCGTTCAGATAAAATTCTCCAAAGAATAATAAAACAGGTATGGATTTAGGAAAATTCGTTATTTTGAACTACTATACAAGAAGCATACTTATTTCAACTCTCCATGAAAGAGTACATTTCACATCTTCCTTGAAATGAATTTTTATAATTGTAACAAATTGTGCCAAATAAAATGAATTACATTATGTAAGATTTTAGGAAAAACAGGAGAAAAACGGATTACTTCCGACACGGGGTCTGTCTTTACCAGTACTGAATTACCTCCCCAAATATTCTTATTGAGCCTCACATTCTACCTAGCATTTGAAGTAGTGGACACTTCCACTGGAACTATTTCCGTCGTTTTTCTCTTTAAAAAGAAAAACTCACGAAAACCTCAAGTTATACATTGAAAAGTAGTCTTCATATATTCATCTTAATATTTTAGTTTACTCACTTGACTCTTTCGGGACTCCTGGGACGTATGTATCCCAAGGTTTCTTTGACTGCTGGAATATATATCCCATATATCTCATTTAAAAGTCTACTGGGACATACTAATTCAGACATTAAGCACCTTAATAGGATAGTCATCAAATTAACTTAAGCTCAAAGATGAATTTATTAAGCACTCGGTGAGAGATCAACTAGTTTGACCAATGATGATTGCCATTCACTATTCAGTTCTCATACTAACATCATTCATCTTCCACTTCTCATCTAATATTTGGTATAACTAAACTGTGAAAACCTTGATTTTCAGTATGGTTCAGTAAGATTATATACTGATTGATTTTTATAATATATTAGCCATCTTGTGTGGGTGGAACTATTTATGAGCTATAAAACATTTTGATACTAAGAGCTGTATGTGTCTTCAAAGTTGCCTGCAAGAATGACCAATCAGGATACATACTTATCAAGGTTGACTTACAATCTTTTTTTTTTTCATACTAGTGACACCAGATACTAGAGAAATAATTTGCAAAAATTTTTTGTGCACTTAGCAGCTGGGTGATTAGGGTAGTGGTATATCTTCAGAGGATTTGTATCCTGCCAAGTGGGTGGATATAAAAACTAGTAGGTATAAAGTCCTGGTTCCAACTAGACTGAAGACTTGCAAGGATCGCAAGAGAAACCAGGACTTCGTCAACGGCTATTCATACTCTGTAAGAGACAAACGATTAACCTTACCTTATTAGAAGATGGTTTGCATCAAATATAAGCAGAAGATGAGGAAGGAAACTATGAATCACCAAGTTTGCTACATCCACAGTAAAAAAATACCAAAATACATGCATGAAAGAGTTTTCAAGGTCAGAAAGTTTTTAAAGGTTAATTTGGTAACCATTTACAGGTACACAATCACTTATCTTAAACGCTTTGGAACAGACACTTTTCGGAATTTGGAATACTAGTGCAGGTACCATAAATAGTATAGACAATTGAGTAAATTGTTAGAGAATAGCAATGTCTCTGCAGTGGACCTTGTAAATACTCAAACTGAACAGGGTAAATTAAGATTGAATAATATTGATTTATTTGTACAGTGGTAAATAAAATGAGATGAAGATAAAAAAAAAAATGACTGGTACCTTTTTGTTGGTAGGTACTGAGAGAAAATAGTTTAGTACTTTTTATTTTTAATTCTTGAAATAATGCTAATAAACTATTTTTCAAGGGAAAAAGCTTCTGATTAAAATTATCTCCTTTTGACCATTTTGTTGATTTTTTTCAAATTTTTTAAAATTCAAATCACAGAAGAGTTCCACTATTTTTCATGCTATATTGTTTATACTGTCAATGACAAATGGTTATAAGCAGTTCAGTAGAAAAAGCCCCCAAAACCAAACATTTTTTCCACACACAAAAAAGTTTGGTTTTAAGAGCTTTTTAGTTTTCAGAATTTCAGTTAAGTGATTGTATGCCAGTAGGTGAAGATAAATCATCAATAAAATGCCATTGATTAAAAAATCATTTATCATTATAGCATTGCACTGAAAAGCTGTGATTGAAGAATGACCTGTCAGATTCATGGTGGACCAAATGTTTGATGATAAATAGTTTTTTTTCTTCATTACATGGAATGAAGTAATTTCTTAATTATATACATTAGGTTTATGAATTTAAACATACTTTTGCTGAATCATTAAGGATAAAATCAATTCCAGTTGAATGAGTCACCAATTAATCAGAGTACTCATTTATTTGAACCAAATCGACAAAAACATAAACAAATCAAGTATTAGTGATTTTTTTCTACTAGTATTTTCTTTCATTCCAATTATTTAATTGCTTATGGTTGACAGTGCCTTGTTTGATAACAAAAATAAATAAAAATAATATTACTAGTGCAAATTCAAGTATCTTCTTGTGCATAAAGCAATGAGAAGTGTCACACTGTGTGCTTGTATGTCTTCCGCATTATAGACACCACCAAAACATAAGCACAGCCCGACCAAATTTGGTATGCATATTGAATGGACCTGGAGAAAAGTTTAAAAAAAACAATTTCAAAGGTTTCAGAGGGAATTTCTATTTACAATGTGACTATAATGCTCAAGTCATAAGGTCAAAAGTGAAGAGAAATTTTTTACCTTTCAAAAAGGGTTCAAAAGTGAAGGAGACTTTTTCTTTTCTTTGAGGGATCAAAAGTGGAGGGAGAGTTTTTACTCCTTTTTAAGTGTCAAAAGTGAAGAGAAACTTTTACCCTCTTTGGGGGAGTAAAACAGGATCAAAATAGAAAGTAAATCTCCTCAATTCACTTTTACCCCATTAAGGGAGTACAGTCTTCCTTTACTATTGACCCCTGAAAGGTATGGGAAAAGAAAATTTTTTTTCTCCCCCTCAAGGGGGTCAAAAGTGAAAGGAATTTTTTTTCGCCCTGTGAAGGTAAACATTTTTCCCCTTTAAGGAGTCAGATGTGAAAGGAAACTTTATCCCCTTTAAGAGATCAAAAGTGAAGTGAAACTTTTTCTCACAAGTCTGTAAGCTTTGGTTCTTTTTTTACTCCTCAAATATTTTACCCTGCATAGACGGGTACTTCAGCTAGTATCTATATATCTATATACATATATATATAAGTCAGAGGTATCACATGGTCTCTGTGTGTGTATGTGTGTATGTCTGCCCATTTGTCTGTCATGCTATAGAAACTGCCAAAACATGGACGCAGCCTAACCAAATTTGTCGTGCATCCTCAATCGACCTAATGGAAGGTTTTAAAACAAAAAGCTTTGAGAAAAAGAATCATAAGTTCAACGATACGTCCTCCATCTATGATAGTAGTAGCAGGAGGAGGAGCAAGAGCAAGTAGTCTTTCTTTGGTTCAACTGATTCTCATACTTGTAAAATATTGTAGTATAAAATAACCTGCAAGTATTATTTTCAATAAAAATTGTAGAAGACCATTTTTGACATCATTAGCAGCTGATGAAAAATATTGATTTGGATAGATTTTCTCTTGACGCATCACATTTTTTATTGACATCATACCTTTGAAAGACGTCACACCTCTTCCCGCCTTCTCATTTCATCAGAGGGACCAATAGACCAACCAAATAGCATCTTATAGAGATGTGTGGACCCATCTGAAAAATGTTTTGAATGTTATGGGGAGGTGTTCTATTTACAATGTAGCTATAGGCTCACCAATTTCTTGATGTAACCCTTCTTAGTGGCGACATCTGGGCACTGACTTCTCGGCCAACAATCCTTAGGCACAATTATAACTTGGCACATGATAACTCAATGCAAGGATCAACAAGAAAAAACTATGGAATTGAAACAATTTGTCGAGATACAAAAATTAAAGTCATTTTTTTGCATTGAATTATTCAAGTGAATTAATTTTATTTCTGTAGTTCATTTTGATAATTTATAGTTTGCAGGAACATACTATCAAGTGAGAACAATTTATTACAAAAATTCAAATTATTTTGAGTTCACAGTAAAGCTAAATGAGTTTGTAAACAAACTACAAAACTATTTATAGAAATATCAAAATCATCTTTTACTTCACAGTGTTGGTATATGAGTTTTTAGACAAACTCTGAAGCAAAAAGGAAAACTCTTTTTTCTCTTTAAGGATCAAAAGTGAAGAAAACTTTAAGGGGTCAAAAGTGAAGGAAGATTTTTTTCACCTTAAATGGGTCAAAAGTGTAGAGAAACTTTTCTTTCCTATAGGTGGTCAAAAGTAAAAGTAGACCTCCCCCACCACTAGAATATATTGATTTTTGTCTCATCCGACCATATCACGTTGTCCCAAAATGTTAAATTTTCAATTCTTATTCTCCTGTGCAAGGCAGGTGACCTTGGGAAATTGGTAGATCTGCCTCAAAATGTAAACTTGCGAACTTTTGGTGATATTTTGTTGTGCATGTATAGCTATGATGCAGGGGGTGGCCATGGGATGTTCCTGGATCCATTCAAAAATGTAAGCACTTTTTCCTTAGTTGATCGCCTACCCTTCTACAAAGTTCCATTGAAAATTCATTGAGAAATTTGAGAGATATCATGTAGACCAAAAGTGAGGGTCCAGTTCCTTGTTGTAAATTGATGATATAGCAGGTGAAATCCGCCTGGATTTATCTTAATCTCTACATAAAAGCACACTGAAGATGCGGGGCTAAAACGATTCACAGTCCGATTCAAAGCTGGAGCAATTGCCACTGTTCCATCATTGCATGATGGACAGCTATACTTGATTTTAGATCATTTTTAGATAATTGATTCTGGTACATGCACAGGCTATGGTGATTCATATATGTGAGATATGGATATCTATGTACAGTTTGGTTATGTAAAAGCTCTATTGACTTTTGATTGTGGTTGTTGAATTCTGAATTGATACAATGGGAAAATCATCTTATATTTCTTACTATAAAGCCTTTATTCTATCATTAAAAAGTCTATGTAATTAAACTGTTTATACATTGCATAACCAGAACAGCAGCCTAATTGGGTCAAAACTGTTCTGTTTCTGTTTTGTCCAATTAACTACTGGAATCTGCTGAATTTTTATTTGTATTTTCATCCTCAGACCATTATCTTGAGGTAAAAATGATTATGATGTTCTGAGAATGATATGAATAAGCATGAAAATACAAACAAATCCACCAAAATCTATTGTAAAGCTATCTGAATGTATTAGAAAAAGTAAGCTTTATGAAGGTGAAGATGTGGCTCATGCATAGGTAACAGGAGATATAAAAATAGGTAATATTTAATGAGAAATAGGAAAGTATTACCCGATTGGATTACCATCCAGTTGTTTTGTAGAAGTCAAGAATTATTTAGCAATTCTTCTGCTCAATTGGAAAGAGTTATAGCTAGCAAATGTTGTCTTTGAGTAACTGATTGGTAAAATTTTTCTTGAAAGGGTTTCTATCCGTGTTGTCTAGTGAATGTGTGCGGGAAATATGGACAATCATGAAAATTTGTTTAACCATGTAGTTGCGAGGACTCTATCCATGCATACTGTTAGTATGCCAAGGTGAAAGAGAAAAAGAGTCTGGTTTTTCCTTGCTTAGGAAGGGTGCACAGACATGAGTGTCCACTGAGATGCTCCTAAATCAGGCCTTCCCACCTAGAGTGAGGGGATTTGAAAGTTCAAACCTTATAATGGATAATGGAGGTGTATCATTGTTACTTCAAAGTAATGTCATCATCATCATTAGTCTTTTAACATCTATTGTTAGACATAAACTTTCCCCAGGATCCGCAATATTTCTCTATCATGGGCGTCCAGAGCCAATATTTTCTTAATTTGTCTAGTTCATCTCTCCATCTTGTATTTTGTCAGCCTCGGTTTAGCATGTGATCTCTGGGGACCCATGTTGTGAGTTGTGATGTCCATCGGTTGTCTGTCATTCTCACAGCATGATCAGCCCATTGCCATTTGAGTTTTCTAATAGATTCTATGATGTCTCGGACCCCCGTCTACTTCCTTGATGTACTCACATAAAAAGATGGTAATATTCTTCACTGGTAACAGGGTTGCTGCTAAGATACATTCTAAGTATATCCTTTTTCCCTGCCCCTGGAAATATATCCTTTTGCCCCCCACCCACGGATAAGTGGCAGCTGATGCCCATGTGTATAGATGTATGATACCATGGCTTTTGACTTGTTTAGGCAGTAAAAGCTTATTTCTATAAAAATAGCAAGACTGACCACTACAACACATTGGGCATAACATTTTATAAGCCTGTTTTTAGAAATTACCTTCATTTCTTATGTTTTAAAATTGTTTCATAGGCAATTTTCAGAGATGATACTGTCATCCCACTTTATAGTGTTGTTGTGGGGGTTCAAGAAAGACAACTGCATTATAACTTGACTATGGATAATCAAAAATCAAGTGCCAAACAAGTCCACTGGTGAATGCAAGTAAATAGATGAATAAATAAACTATGTGTAAAACCTCAGGTAATCATATGTTGATTAATTGCAAATTGAAGAAATTCAATATTTTAGTCATATAAAATGTGTCATTCGATGAAATTTTGTTTTCATTCGTGGTTTTCTGAATGAGTGGGCAATAACAGAAGTAAAAATGTTAGAGGTCCACCACCACCCACCTGCTTCGTATCGCAAACTGCGCTACAGCAAACTACACTATATTGAGGGACTCTTATACTACAAATATGTTTATTTCAGGATCATTATGCATGAAAATATTGATTTAATGGTATTTTTACTTTGCATCCAGGAAATTAAAAGCTAAGTACAGCAATTTTGAAGAGGATGTGCAAAACTACACAATGGGTTTCGGGAACTACATCTACAATAAAGTCTAGTTTTGAGAACTAGGTTTACAATAAGGTCTCCATTAGTAGTCACTGAGCATAAGAAAAACCTAGAAATTGAGATGAAGGTATACACTAACCCTCCTATTTCCATTCCTGCATACAAGTATCAGAATGAACATTTATGGTCAGCAACCAATACTGCACCTCATTTATTCATCAAGTCAACGAAATAAAAAAAATCTTTAAAACCAAGTTGCTTGGTACACTGAGCTAAGCAGCTGCATAGGGCCCCATGGCCACCAGAGTGCACCCAAGAGCAGGGTGTGTGGGCAAGAGACAGTGGGGGGGGGGGGGTAAATCAAATTTTGCTCTGGATCCCATAAAAGCTGTAACGAGCTTTGTCAGATAAAAAGGAAATATAAGTTAGAGGCTATGTAAAAATAAAGAAAGGATAAACAATGTGAACTATGATTTCTTTCTTTTTTAGGACAATCATCATCACAAAAAAAATTTCACCAGTTAGTTTCCACTGAAGAAAAGTCGCTTGAGAACCTGAAAAGCCCAATGTATTGATAATGAAATGAAACACTCTGTGACTGAGCTTTAGTAAGTTATTTAGTGGCATTATATATTATATATATATATATATATATATATATATATATATATATATATATATATATATATATATATATATATATATATATTATATCATAAGTTGGTGTTGCTGCTGTAGCATGAAGTCCTAAAAGCATTCCTTTTAAATGTTTATAAGTCTGAAACCCAATTTAGACAAAGAATATGTAAGGATATGTAAAAATCCAGATCTGAAAAAGATATATACAAAAATACTGAGATATTATCTAAAATACTCATGTAAACCATTTTTGTATACTCAGTTTAACCATTTTTCTGTTCTCAAGACTCATCCCCTCTGGGCCTCTAGGCTTGAGTCTACTCAACCTAATGGTTAATCCAACACTTGTTTCAATGTATAAAGAACAATTATATAGTATTTTTCCATTAGCCATTATTTTCTTGCTATCTAAACATTATGTAGGTACATCAATAAGTCCATACCTTTATGATGAAAAAAAGCATTTATTTCATTAAAGAAATATTTGTTTTTCAGCATAATCTCCTTTCTTGTCACTGCATTTGATTCAAGGATGAATATTAATTGCATACGCAAAAATATTGTGCAATGAACATTTCAGATCCAAATTTATGATTTTGTGTTAGTCTATGGACTTATTGATCCAACCTTGGTAGTAGATTGCTCATAGTCTAGGACAACACCTACTAAAGATAACGAGAATAATCCATTGTTACTATACAAATATGGTCCTGTGGCAGGCCTGACTCAATGTAAATAAATAAAAACTTGACTGTTAATAATGTCTTTGATTGAGATAGGTATTGACAACATAGAACTGAATTATCTCAAGAATAGAAATGTGCTGGGAACTATTTAACCTGTTTTCCTGTCCTATATATAATTACAGTTGAATCTGATTCAATATGAGACTTGGTAGTTATTCTCCTATTTTATATATTTATTCAATAAATGCAGAGGAAGCAGTGACTGTGACTATAACAGGAATGCATTGTATTCAAATATATAAAATTCAAGTCTCACATTGTTTTAATTTACACTGTTTAATGCACACTGATTACTGGTGCAGATTTTTGTATAAAACAATATGTTGATAGGTGAATGTGCATGTCTCAAAGGAACAGGTTTATTTCTGGATGCTTCTAGCTCATTGGCCAATGTCATTTAACTAGGTACTTGTTTTGCTTAAGATAGTCGCACCCAATCAGTCTATCTCTTTGCTTTCTCATTAAAGCTGCTCTTCATTGTAATTGTAATGAGAATAGTTTCTTGACAGTATATACAGCAGCGATTTTCAACTCAAGTGCCGCAGCACATCAGTGGTGTTTTGAAGAGGCCCATTCCTCCCTCAAACAAGAGCCGTGGGACAGTGTTCCCAGCATGGATACAAAAATAACACTTGAATATGTTTTGACATTACCGGTACTTTCATGGAGCACATTAAACTTCTTTTTCTTCAATCATTAAAGGTCTAAATAGCAGTCTCAAATTCTCTTCTGAATTCCATAGAGTAGAACCACCGGTCTGATATCATTTTTTAATGAATGGTATCTTTTCCAGTGACATCTTGTTTCAATGTATAGCAATAACAAATATTCACAAAACTTTCAAAATCTTCTGAAAATCATAATCAACTGTATACTTTTGGCAATAAGATTTATAAAGTATTAGTTTATTCAACTTATGAATACATTATCATTCATTTTCTTTTTAATGATCAGATCTATCTTTAATGATCAAATCTATCTGTGCCTTGACCATTTTAGTGCCTGGCTCACTGTGCCGTGAGATGGAAAGACTGAAAATCAGTGGTAAAGAGGATCATTGTTACTTCTCAACCACTAATAAACTCAGTAATCAATTAATTGATCAATGATACTATAATTAAGAGTCAAGAGTGCTAGAAAAAAAGGAAACCTTACATATATATTACTAAGCTTAGCTTAGGCTACAATTGTGGGGCATCCAATTAAAACCAAACTCACAACAGTAGTAATGGTCTGGGAGGCTAGCTTGCAAACCACTGCTACACAGATCCTATATATATGTGTGTGTGTGTGTTCTACTGTTTTGTTGTGTGTGTGTGCGTGTGGTCCCTTTCAAGTTCATCTTTTACCATCTTCTGATATAAGCTGTATTGTATTTACATTTTTTCACCATTCAATGTTATAGATTTCTATAAAAAGTCAAGTTTACTTTTCAGATTGAGAAGAACATGCCGTGTTTGGGGCGATCAATTAGAAAATTGGAAGAAGAAGTGATCGATGAATTACTGACTTCTCTTGCTTTTTATTGGGCCTTGATCACAAAAAAAATTAATTTTCAAAAAACAAGCATGAATGCTGGCGGACACAGACTAAGGGACCAATTTAGCTTAAACTTAGATTGCATATTGAACCCCCCACTAAAAACCTATTTGGGGGGTAATTTTCAGAAAACTGTTTTTCTAAACATAATAAGGAGTGAATGTTCAAATTTTCAGCCCTCTGCCTCCAATAATGCGGGCTGTAGATACACACATAGATAGAGAGATAGATAGCCAGTTAACCAGCCCGTTCCACCTTGAAACCAAAGAAACCTATGTTGACAGTTTTGGTTAATGGTTTCTAATATTGAGTCTGGTGTGTATGGAACATACTTCTAGGAGTTGTCAGTCGTTGTGACACAATTGTCTGTACTGAGAAATTGTGATATATTTGACAAAGCTTTGTCAAAAGGAAATGACACAAGTATTTCCATCTATACAGCCAAAAATAAACATGAATGGGAAGCTGGTACTCAGATAAAGTGAGAATAATTTTCAGTAGGAATATTTATCCCTTTCCTTTTTTGGATGAACTAGCATAGTATCCATTAAAAATGATGGGATTTTTAACACATGGATCGGCTCTTTTACCAATACATTACTAATTCGCATATTTATTAAGATGAACCTCTGTGAGTTTCTATAAAAACTAATTTGACAAAAAAAATATCTGGAAATATAAATTAAGCCAATTAATTCACAAATCTTCCCAGTATGACATGAAGTTTGAAAAGCTGAATTGACTGTCCCTTCTTTCATCTTCTTCTTCATCATCATCATCATCATCATCATCATCATCATCAGTAGTCTTTTATCGTCTGTCGTTGAATATAGACCTTTTCAAGGAATCACCAGAAATTTCTATCATGGGTGTTGCGGAGCCAATACTTTCAGAACTTGTCTATTTTGTCTTTCTATCTTGTATTCTTCTGGCCTCGTCTGGATCCTTATCATGAGTTGTGATGTCCATTGGCTGTCTGCCATTCTTGCAACATGACTAGACCTTTGTCATTTGAGTTTTCTAATGGATTTTATGATGTTGGCCTCTTGTTTTTTCCCTAATATATCATGCTGTTTTGTGATCTCTCCATGTAAGGTTGGACATGATTCTTTCATGCGCTCATTGCATGATTCTCAGTTTGAGGGTTAGTGTCTTGGTTAGGTTCCATGTTTCAGCTCCATAGGTAACTATCGAAAGGATACATTGGTTGTATACTCTTCTGTTTAAGACTAATGGGATTTTCTTGTTCTTGAGAGTTGAGCTTGCTCTGTCATCCTAGAATGATTCTTTCTTCAATTTCTTCTTTAGAGGATTTCATGGAGATTCATTGTCATAGGTAGATCGACTAATCTACCTTCTCCTGTTTTGTGTTTTCAATTTTGATCATTGTGTGTTCATTTCCAATACGATTGTTGTACATGGCTTTTGTTTTGCTGAAGTTCATGTGAAAGTCAACTTTCTTTGTTCAGTTGGTCAAGCATTAATTGGAGGTCCTGAAGGTTCTCTGCCAAAATGGTGATGTCATCAGCAAATCTTAGGTTGCTGAGGTATTCGCCGCCTATTCTTATACCTTTATTTTCCCTGTCTAGGTTCCAGACAATCATCTCAATGTGGGCTGTGAAGAGTTTGGATGAGCTGGTATCACCTTGTTTCACTTTTTCTAGTTGAAAGGGCTCAAAGTCTTCACGGAGCCTGATAAAGGATCAGTTGTGTCTGTATATATGTTAGTATGTTGATATATACAAGGTCTACACCTTGTACAATGATAGTCTTAATGACCTCAAGCATTTCCACTGAGTTAAAGGCCTTCTTGAAGTTAATAGATGCTCATGGTATTTTGTATTCTGCAGCTTCCTCTTCAAGTTAATTTATTGAATGGTTGAGTAACTTCTTCTAAAGCCAGCTTGGTCCCATGGTTGGTTTTCATCTAACATTTTAGTGATTTGGTTTGTGATAACTTTGGTGAAAAGTTTTGAGTTTCTAAAAACTAGCATAGTATTGGTAAAAAATGATAGGATTATTAATGTGTGGATTTATTATACAAATATATATTTTAGTAAAAATTTATTCATTGCAAACAAAAAAATGCATTTTATGTCAACTTTCTACACATCATATTCTCAGTTTTTAAATGATTTTAGACCAATATGGCAATAGAATTATGTAAAAATCACCTTCTTTTTCAATGTGAGTAAAACATCAATTTTATTCGTGAAAAATCAGAAATGTCTATTTTTGTCTTTTGTTCTATCACTAAGTCATCAGCAGCAGTGGTAGTAGTAGTAGTAGTGATGCAGGTGCGGACACACTGACAGATAGTTGTGTGCTTTAGTGTACGCAAACACAGACACACAAGTTTCATTTTACTCCCTTTCTCTCTGTTTGCTTTAACATTACAGAAACCAACAAACAATTATAAAAGGTAACATTTGCTTCTATATACAGTTAGAAAACCCATTATACAAAACTTTGAAAAACAAAATATTCTCAAATCTTAAACTTTTTAGAGCTAACATGGTGTTACAAGAGGAAAATTACACAACTGATTTCACTGTGGTATGATTCAAAGATGAGAAATCAAGCCTATTTTCAAGGCGTTTAACTTATTCTGACTACAATATAAGCTTGATGATCTTAGTGTGACTCTTTAGAAACGTAAAACTATATTTACAAATGGTAGAAGACGAAACAAGTTCCAATCAAAACAAATTATTGTCATTGTCAGATTTACATGCTTTAATTACTCTATTTTTGCATAATCACTCATCTATACAAAAACTCAATTGAAAATGTCAAAAAGAGCTGCAAATCCTCCAATGAGTAATAGGGATAAGAAAAAGAGAAAGCATTTATGCATATCTTATGTATATGCAAATATTCAAAAGATTAAAAAAAAAGGATTTTGGATGAGGGATACTCAACCTATGATAAGATCACTCATTGGAATTAAATGTTTTGCAAATAAAGAGTTGAGTACATCATCACTGAAGTTCAAATGTCAGCTTTTCTATGGCTCAATTGACTGGCTTTAATTTTCTGCTGTAAAATTAATGAATCATTTTTTAGTTTACTTGCTGCAGCAGAGCTTCATGATAAATGTTCTTGTCAATAGTATAAGCATTGATACTGTAGGATTTCTACTTGCCGTATGTAGTGAGCCCACAAATGCCTTCAGAGTTGAAAAATGAATTAATGCCACTTCTAAAATCATTAATGAAAGTATGTTTGAAAGATGTAGTTTTTAGCCTCCTGTAACAAAAATTAAGATACTTGTTACATAAATAAGCATCCGATTATTAACCATCTCAATGCATTATAATTTTATGAGTAGATACTTATGGCTATTTTTTACAGTATGAAAAAGGAATTTACAAGAGAAAAAATTCTATAGTTAAAGACCCAGCTACTGTAAATGTATTGGTAAAAAGTGATCGAAGATAGAAATGTAAACACTTGTTGATCTAGTTTGTATGAATGTTTATCAATAAGTCTGCTGTCTCATGATGAAAGCGGCATTCATTCTACACAACAAATATTCATTTTTCAACATAATCTCCTTCCTTGTCAATGGGCTTAATTCAGGGGCGATTGAACATTAAACAGTGAAAATTCCAGATCCAAATTCAGCTCATAACTACATGTCAGATAGTGAACTTATTGACCCCCCTTGAATATAGCTTTTAATTTTATTATTTTTGTCCCTCTTCCTACTATTTGTGAGTGCCAATATATTGCTTGATGCGACAGACATCGAATTGAGTTTCTTCATTTAATCTCAACTTGTGTCACAGATACTAAGATCAACTCAAGGCTACCCTCCAGAAATTTGACATTCAACCATCCAATTGTGAAACATTTGCATGTGACCAACCAAGATGGAGAAGAATTCACCATCATGGAATGAAGAAATTTGAGAACAAATCTAGATTAGATGCATAGCCCGAGCAAGAAACATGCAAGCAGTGACTACAAGAACAAATTAACAATCTGAACATCACCGGGCAATTTCTATGCATTGTGTGCATTGAAAAAAATGCCTTTCAATGATTGGATATCAAAGCCATCAAAGAAGACAATGATATCACGCTCAAATCAACTAGACTTGAACATATAAGCTTCTGCAAAATTCCCCGATGAGATCTTCAATTTGTTTTGAGCAAAAAAAGAAACAGTAGAATCTCTCTTTATTTTGTTTGGTATAATAGCTTATTTTCATTTATTTTATTAAGTTTTCCAAACATTATTTATCACATTAATGTTAGCCAGACAATGATTATTTTTTATTTGTTTATTTTCAGTACATTTTTGATAGGCTAAAACTACAGTCTCCCACAAACTAATGAACTGAATGTACTGAGCTACCATTTTTTTCTCCTGGGGAGTATGTGATAAGTGAAAGATGCCAAAATCTTTGTAGCAGGTGTGTTTGCTTTTAGTGGTATGCAAACTTGCAGGTGATACCTCTGAGAAACAATTCAGAGTATGAAACTGTTTTCCAGATACAAAATTACAGAAATGTCTAGATATTTCTGGCACAGATCTTATTAGTTTGACTACTAACAGCCTGAAAATTAAGTTTTTGTCATCTTTTTTTTACCTTCATAATCTGGATATGGTATTTTTAAAACCTTGTTCAGAATCATTATCATGTCCATTATTTCACTGTGTAATTACTTGCTTGATAATCTAGTAATCTCATTTTCATCAAATCAGGGATCAAAAATACAAAATTTGTTCACACAAGAAATATAAGTTTCTGTTATACACATAGCAACTCTTGAGAAATGTAATATAAAACCATCAACAAAAATTATCAATATAGGTCAACATTGTTATTTTTTTTCATTTTTTTTATGAATTTGGCTGGTTGGCTGGCCAGCCACGTATGTCTCATGTATATGGGCTACAGCAATGGAGATAGGGGCCTCACAAAAAACCGATGGACATCACAACTCACGACATGGATCCCCCGAGATCACATGCGCAACCGAGGCCGGCAGAGTATTAGATGGAGAGACGAGCTGGACAAGTTCAGGAAGTACTGGCTCCGCGACAACCATGATAGAGAGGTGTGGCAAATCCTGGGGAAGGTCTATGTCCAACGATGGACGTTAAAAGACTGATTATGATGATGTCAAAAAAATAGTTTCTTGTTTTTTGAATATTTCCCTATAAAATAAGGTTGGTGGGGGTATGTACAATGTTGGCCGCTTACTTTATGTCTGACATTGTTCATGCTTATTTAATGAATGATATTCAGTGATCCAACAAAAGCTGAAGTAACATTTATTGATCACCCCTTTTTCCAATTTTTGAATTGATCACACTCAAAATGGCATGCAGCTGATAGATGTTGGTCTCATGACAGTTTCTACCAAGTGATTAACGAGATCTGTTTACATTCTTTGTCTCATTGACAAGTGACAAATCAATCAACTGTACAAGGTACTACCCGAAAGTAATTTAATTTTAACAGTGAGTGTGAACAGGATATAATTCAGATTTGGGAATTTTATGACAACTCTTTGTGAGCAATTTCTTTTTTCAAATCACTGTGTTAACAACAGGCGAGACGTTAGTCCAGAGGAGTCAATAGGCAGTAGATACAAGGTTATCATTCAATTCTTTATTCATCATGCCTGCTGCGGTTTCAACGTTGTAACAACACACCAACAGACACCTCTCCACTGGCTCCTGTTTATTTGTCTATTTCCTCACTTTGTATCATGGTATGTTAAAATAACCCAGGTCCAAACTAACAGTGTTCATCTAGCATTGTCTTTGGAAAGTTTGCGCACAAGATCCTTCAGACGCGGAACAAAACTGTTCTATAATGAATATGAGGTTAAGTCACATCCTCTCATGGTCGAATTCTCCAAAACTTTTTGGTATATATATATATATATATATATATATATATATATGTGTGTGTGTGTGTAATAATGGGAGATCATTTCAAATAGAGTTTCAAAGTAAAATAATGATTTGATAATTATTTCTGACTGATAATATATCAATTCCTTAATGATATATATATATATATATATATATATATATATATATATATATATATATAAGACTATCCAATATCTTTTCCAGCACTGCATGATAGGATCAAAACCTTCGCTTCAGACAAAAGGCAGATGTTCTGCTCCTGCACTAGTTAGAACTGGATGGTCAATAGGACCAAATCAAGCAATATATTTACTTACGCACAATTCCCCATCCACCAGAGTGCTCCATTCCAGAGTTGGAAGAGCATTGCATAGAAGCTTATAGTGGACGAGTACCCTTCTTAAGAGAAGGAAGCTACCACCAAAGGTTTGTTCAGTCCACACACATTGTTCAAATTCCTCAAACTTTGTGGCGACACCTCATACGCACACGCACACACATACACACATACACACACACACACATATATGATTTATGTAGCAGTAGTTAGTAAGCTAGTCTCACAAATATTACTACAGTTGTGAGTTTGGTCCTACTTGGGTGCTCCACAATCATAGGCTGAGGTCTGTCCTATTTCCTTAAAGGTTATATTATTTCTGCATATTTGGGGTTTATTTTGGTGATTTTCCTACATTTTTCACAAGTACATTTTGAAAAAACAACGAGGTATTGAAAAAATATCTTCATTTTCTTGCTAAAATCATTTCACATTGCTTAAACGTTAATGATGTAAAACTATTATAGCGGTGTCCACTCACCTCAAAATTCTTCATACCTCACCGATAGTATTTTGTCTGTTGAGATCTTACTTAAGATAAATCAGTGAATTTATTTATCCCAAACTGCAGCATGAAACTTTCTACTTAGAGTAATTTGTGCTTCAAAGTATCCCTTGAACACCATAGGATAGATAGCTATAATCAAAATATGATGTCAGATTAAAAAGATATTTCCTACTCCTCGTTGATCCCTTGAGTATAGAAAAAAATTTATGTAGCATGAAACAGAAATGAATATCAAAAAGACATGAATAAATCCTGAGATTAAATGATTTTTGCACTTCATAAAGAAATGACAACACTCATGATTGAAAGGAATCATGAAGATTTGATAATTAAAACAGATTCACACCTGTATTTTCACCTGTTTGTTCTCAATAGACTGGGATTTCTAGCCTCGGTCTCCTTCTAGTTATTGGTAAATAATAAGGTAGACTGGGATCTATTCTTGGTTGGCATCCAGGCTAGGAAATGGACAACTCTATGGAGCTCTTGAGGCAGACTTGTTCTTCCAATAGATCAGATTAGGTATTACTCTTTGCTGTATGTAATTCAGTACAGCATGTTACTTGGAGAAGGAACAGGCAGTGCCAAGTAACTCCCATTTCCCTGAGAAATGTTGTAAGGGGGTCCTCGACAATCTACTAAGTGAAGGATTGAATTGAAACTGGAATTGGCTCTCAGTCAAGTAAGAGAAGATTAGTTGATCTTAATCTCATTTTTACTTGTCTATCTGTAGAATCGCAACCAAATAACTGAACGAAAAGGAAAAACAAAAGGCTTATCATAAAAAGCTCCAATATATTTATCATGAAAAGCTGTCAGCCATAACAAACAACATAGGTTTCTTCAGTTTTCAAGTTGGTATAGCTAGCTGGCTGGCTATGTATGCATGTATTATGATATCCTCGATAGTCATCAGTTATAAGATATATGTGTGGTTCTTATGTGTGGTTCTTATGTGATTAAGGATTAAGTTGTGTTGGAGACAAAGGATTCTGCCTTCATGTGCTTTGGTGGTAGTATCAACATCATTAGAGATGTGGAAGGAGAAAGGGAGATGTACAAAGAGAAAGCGTACCAAGTATGAACATAGATGTGAGGATGAAACAAAGTAAAAAGGAACACATACAAGTATTTGGATTGACAAATGAAATGTACATTTAATACAGGTACAATAATGACAAATGACAAATGAAAATGAAATACATATAATGATAAAATTAATTCAATCGATTGCGTTAAGGGATGAGACAAGATAGTGAAAGGTAGGAGCTCTGTTGTCATTGATTGTATAGGCGTTGGAATTGAAGCGGAGGTGTCTGAACTGCTTTTGAATCCATATGACTTGGGATGTACCAAGGAATGAATATGGAGACCAGGTTCAGTGTGTATGCCAAACTGCCAAGTTGTTCGAGTGACTTGGGGGCTATTCTCTGATGCTGATAGACACTCAACAGATAGACCATGAAAGACAGAGAACACAGAGTTTTATCCATGCATGTTTCCTAAAGTAAAGAGAATTGAGAGAGATCATTGTGACTATCAGATAATAAAAAGCATTGCCATTTCATTCACGAGAGTGAGAGGTGAATATGCATTTGGAGCACATGGTGATGACATGGTTGTGTAGCCATGTAGCTGCGCATATGTGAGATGCCTCAATATCGGTGAAGTGAAATGGAGAAAGTTAGAACAGAGATAAGTCATGGTGGAAAATGATTAAGATCGGATCGGCTGGGAGGTCAGCGAAATGATACCGATCTTAAGGAGAAGGAAAAAGAGAGAAAGAGTAGCCGGCAACAAGTCCTGGGGCCTCAAGCATAACCAGCTAGGAGTCCCAGCACCAATGAGCATTTGACCATGTGTGTCCAGGGCTTTTATAGGGGTCGTTGTAGGAAGTGATATTTTTGATATCAAGCTAAAAGAAGGGTTCCGTATTTAATTCCCAAGTAAAAGTATAGGGGGCGCTACACATGATACATATATACAGGCCACAGAGAACTAGAGGGCTAAAAATTTTAACATTTATTCCTAATTATGTCTAGTAAAACCTCTTTTTTTAAAAATTCCCCCATGAAGAAGTCTTTAGATAGGGGTCAATTTGCAATGTAAATCTATGCTAAATTGGTCCCTTGATTTGTGTCTGGCAACATTCATGCTTGTTCTTTTTAAATGGTGATTTTTTTAATGATCACTGTCCAACAAAAGGTGAGAGAGGTTACTTATTCATTGATCCCCTTTTTTTCTGATCTTTCAATTAATCACTTCCAACATGACTTGCTGCCAAAATACAAAAATGATTGGATGACGTTTTCTATTGAGTGACTAACCAGACTTGTTATAATGATATTTTTTGTTACAATCATTGTATCATGGTGACTATCTCCAACTTCTAAGAGAATCTAACAGAGATAGAGAAAGTGATCTGGATATTTGATAGAGGAATTAGCTCTGATATGAAAGGTTCAAAATCCATTGAAGGCAGTTCTTTCCTCAATTCCCGGAAAGTATTTATTTTTGATAATCGACCGGAAGATACATATGATAATTGATCTGACCAAGCCAAAATTAAAGAAGGAGATATTATCTTTTAGCCACTACTGCCTGGGTAGTTATGGGAGAATGGTATACCTAAGTGCTCACTCACTGAAGATATCAGACAATGGGGTAAAGCATAGAGAGGAGTGGATTCATTATTTTATTTCACTAGCATTAGAGCAAGGTGAGTATAGATAGTACAGGCCTCCCCCATTACAGTGTGGTTTGCATTATAACGCAAGTGGATGGTGGATCCAAAAATCTTAATAAAGATTCAAAATAGCTAGATCTAGCTCCCAAATAGCTGGATCTTGCTCCAAAAAGTCTAAATTTTATTGTGGCTTGGTTTTATCACACTTGGCTTTCTTGGACCCCAACACCCATGTGGGACACCTGTAATTAAATCAACTTGAATTTTTATTGGAAGAAACATTGTCAACCATTATTAATTTCTGACTTGTATTTTTTTCATCGTAATCTGCTCTGACTGACAGTTCACGGCAGTTAGGACTGATGGTCTGAATTGTAACAATGCATATCCACCCACACACTAAACTTTTCACATCTCCATTTGTAAGTGATTCTCCTATAAATCGCTGACAGGTAAAAATGAACTGAGAGGCTAAAATGTTCTACATTTATCTGTGTACTTTGCTATGTAGTATATCGGTGATTCCTAACCTGGGATCTGTGGACACCACAGAAGGGGGGGGGGATGTCCATGAGCTTGTTGAGTAGATAGATCTTTCAAAAGCTTGGGGCTCCATGAGAAAATTTATGCAAATAAAAATGAGTCCATAGTAATTTAAAGGTTAGGAACAGCTGTAGTATATCTTCATGTGCAGTATTTCTTTGTATTTTTCTCATGAAAATTATTTGTTAACATTCATATCTTTTCCAAGCTTGCATTTACATCTGTTTCATCTTTAGATCAGAGTGTTTCAGTGAAGAGCTTAAAACTGGAACTTTTTGTTTGGATTTATTATCAAATGATATAGGGCAACTGGATATTTCCGTGCTGTTTTTAGTAAACTTTGATACATAGATAACCCATTGCAAATACATATACCAACTTCTGTTTGGGCAATCTGATCTCTTCTTTCCATCTTTAATGTTGGCAAAATATTTTGACCGCTTTATTCTAAGGTCTTATTTGGGTGTAACTTAATGAAAGAGAGTCACTTTCCATCAGTCTCTTCCTCTGGCGGTGCAATGCACGAAAAAACAGTATCAAACAGAAAATTTTAACATTAACCACAATGTCTGTAAATATAGTATTCTGTTTTAGTAACATGTAATGCCTCTTCTCAAAGTTATAGACATTTCTTTGATATATTTGAATCTTTTGCATTTGTCAAATATAGTAAAGCTCCATGGGTAGATGATAATATGCTTGACTAAAAAAAAACAAAAAACAAAGAACTGTTAATCTTATTTCTACTAACAAAACAATGACATCAACTTGAAAGAATTCTGTTTAACTTCTATTTCATGCACAGAGAACATTCCATCTCTATAGCGGAAATGAATATCCTGTTGATGAGTTCTATAACAGGACATTTCTTGTACTGAATATGCATCACAAGACTGTAATACCAAATATCTGGCATTTTTCCATCATGGTTCCTGATTTCATTGGTTTACTTTCTTTTTCTACAACAGATTACTAATTCAGAAAGGATTCCTAATTTTGTATTGGTTTCATAGCTGATAGAAGGGGTTAGCAATGAAGGAGCAACATAACAAAGGAGTGACAACACAGAAATAAATTCCAAAGGAGTGACACAGATCTTATAATAACAAACTTGTGATGTAAAATGCTTCTGAATAAATTTTACTGCTACAGAAGTATTTGTAGTTCTGAAACATAGAATGAGACAACAATCAACTAATTACTTCTGAAGTAATTTAGATTATTCTTACCGTTTACTGTATTTATGTCACTCCTTTGTTACGGTATTCATGTCATTCCTTTTAACAGGACTGAATAAAAAAAATCCAAAAGTAATTGATGATCAGTTCAACACTTAGATTCATAAACATGTGTGTACAGTCGAATTGTGTTGGGCACTTGGGTTCTCATAAGATCACCAAAGTTAGGCTCCATTGAATCTGGTCATTACCTAAATGGATATACGTCTGGGAATACCGAGTATTGTAAGACCTCTCTTTGAGGTTAAGAGATTGTGCACACACAGGCACAAATATATATCATTATTAAGGTCAAGGTGACCAGGTCAGTTCATTTTTTATCTTTTCTATAAGATCTCTATAAAACATTTACTATATCAAAATTTGCAATTTATGAGAATTGATAATAAGCGAATAATGTAGCTTATAAAAGGAAAGGCATGTTGATTTTTGCAATCCTTACATTTATTATACATGCAAATGATAACATTGTTTTTTTGCCTCCTTCAATGTATTATTTATTATCAAAGATTGAGTTCTTGCTTATTTTACATTCTTGACCTAAATCATTGAACATTTTAGGAAAAGTATCCTTCAGAAGTCTTCCTGTAGAACAAAAATGTTATATTTATTGAAATATTTCTGATTTGTGGTAAAGTGGGCCAAATAAAAATAAGACTAATGTGGTTTCCCTTCTATGAATAGATATATTTATAAAATAATTTCTTTACATCAAATCCAAAAATAATGATGTGGTGGGGTTCAGTAAATGTGGTATTTCTGTCTCTCACTGCTTTTTCTTTTCTTTCTTCTTTTCCTAGCTTCCCTTTGTACTTGTCTCACATCTGCTAATATCATCTACTGTTAGATAAATAGGAGAAATTATCTTGAATGACTAAGATTCCTTCTGTTTAAATTGCTATCCTCCCAACAGTGACAGTCTTATTAATACATGAATTTTGTAGTGTATATATTTGTTGGAGCTTATAGTTTGACAACTGCTAATGAGGCATGTCTGTATCCTAGTGCAATAAACACCCTTAGAATCTGATTATTCTGTATTGTTTCAATTTACCACCAACAGATGAAAGAAAGTTCAAAGCTAATGGTTGGGCAACTTACCATGAGGCATATCTGTATTCTAGTGAAATAAATACCCTTAGAACCAGATTGTTTTGTATTGTTTCAATTCACTACCAGCTGATGAAGGAAAGTTCCAAGCTGATAGTTATTATCAGATGAGCAAATGCTTTAACTCCTATTTAGCATGTGCCAACCAATAAAAAAAAACTTCTACTACTGCTTTTGTCTGTATGTTAGGAAAGCCATCAATCAAAGATGTCAACATAGTCACATTGGTCTCTTCAGTTTTTAAGTGGTTCTGCTCAACTGGCTGGCTATGTATGTATGGATGGATGTATGTGCCACATGTACAGGCTAGACCAATAGAGCAAGAGGGCTAAAAATCAAACATTTACTCCTTATTATGTTTAGGATTAATGCTCCCCCCACCTGTTTTTTGGGGAGGATGAGTCAATTTACAATGTAAACTTCTTGTTGAATTGGTCCCTTAGTTTGTATGCTCATGCTTGTTTTTTTTTTAAATCTAACAAAAGGCGAAAAGAAAGAAACTCATTTATTGGTCAATTTTTTTCTCTCCAATTTTTGGGATGACCCCCAAAATGGCATGCCATTAAAAGATGTTGGTCACGTGTTTTTCTATGTCTTTTGAGTTTTAAGACACAAGCTTTATTAGATTTTCATTAAATTAATCATAAGGGCATTTCTTAGAGAGGCTTCCGGAATCAACCTCTTAATTTGAAAATTGTACTCTTAATTATTACTATATATAAAGTGAGTTTGAATCCTGAAACTAATAGTTATGGTTAGTAGCCCAATAGAAATCCCCACATCATCAACGCATTTTGGCAGGATGCCATGTTGGGGGTGAGCAATTGCAAAAGGGACAATCAGTGAATAAGTAACTTTTCTCATCTTTTGTTTGGTATTGACCTCTAAATAAGTCTGAATTTTTCAAAAAGCCCTGCATGAATAAGGGACCAATTTAGCACAAACTAACTTTGCAAATTGATCCCCACCACACACATTAAAATCCAGTTTTTGCGGAGAATTAAAAAAACACAATAAGCCATAATAAAGAGTAAATGTTTGAATTTTTAACTGTGAGGCTCAAAGTCACAACAGTACTTATGGTCTACAAAACTAACTAAATTACCATTTCTCCATGTCCACTTGTTTACTAAGCTTGGCTTAGTCCGGCACATGGCAACAGTAGTTAAGGATCAAACTCACTTCTCTATCTACTTGATTTCCGAGAAGAGCTTTCTAATCAGTGCTCAAGATATACACTATTCTTATATATGGTGACCAAGGATCAATAATGTTTATTATTTATTCTGCAGCTAGCTTGAATTTTCAATAGAGCTGCATTATTGGTATGGTTATTCAGTTTTGACTTATTTCAAATCATTATCATTAGAGTAAAATTTCAGTTTATCAGAATCTTTTAATCTAAATTCTCCAGTTTAAGAATAACTTTGTGGCCTTAAACATTATTATGTGTACAATTAGATCATTATGTAATCATGATTTAGAATCATTATCTCAGAGCAAATTAGAAACCATGAAGCAAAACAAAACTGTCAATATAGGTCTCTTCAGTTTTCAAACTGATCTGGCTGGCTGGTTGGCTAGTCTGCGTTTTCTTTTGTTAATTGCCACAGACTCCAAGGCAATTGCAATCTCCAGTGCTCTCTTCACAGTGAGAGCAACACCTTCACTCAAAAGACACTGCTGGATTCTGTCATCAAATGGTCCCACAACGTATAATCTGAGGAGTTCCCATATGCACAATACTCTGTCATTTGCCGTAACACCACCTTATATCAGGCAACTGTTTCACTCAGTAAACAGTTGAGTTTGTGAAATTTAAATCCTTAAGCAATTGGGTTGGGAGTGGGTCACTGATGTTCAGCCATTAACTTGACCAGGTCTGAGTGAGCATGCTCACCAAGCTTGGTTGGAGCAATAAAACTATAGAACAAATCATAGGTGGGAGCACCACATACACTAAGTAGGATGACTCTTTTCTTATCTGCATCTTTAATGTCACTTGCTGTAAAAAAGAACTCCAAGCATTAAACATAGTTGGGCCATTCTTTATTATCACCATTAGATTCATTGATCCTATCAAAAGTAACCATATCCAGAGCATGATGTTCAGGAAATCCTTAAACAAGAGAGGACTGTGAGTAAATCTCTTCTAAACAGGAGACTTGTAAATAAATCTCTTCACTTGCAGATCCATGTCACCATAATTGTAATAACTCAAGCTCGACTTTCAAAACGAATTCGAGCAGTAATTCACAAATAGACAAATGCTTGTCTCTTCCGATTTATACCTCCATACACACACACATACACATAACACTCAACTGCAGAAATTTAGGTACTTAGCTGAATCTGAATCCTCTTTTCAGGTTACAACACTCTGAAAAAAACAATTTTTCTGTTTTTTTAACCACCCCAACGTTTTTTTTTGTTTCTAGTGTCGTTCGATGAACAATGTAAATTCATACTAAATCGGTTCCTCATTTTGTGTCTGGCAGTGTTCATGCTTCTTTTTGGAAAATCTGAACTTTTCAGATCATCCCAGCCCAACAAAATGTGAAAGAAGTAACTTTATAATTGATAACACTGTTTTCCAATTTTTTAATTGATCTCCCCAACAAGGCATACTACCAAAAGACATTAGTGATGTGACAGTTTCTAATGAGTGACTCACCAGACCTGCTCCAAATTTGTTTCGATTTATTGATGCCTTTGTACTTGAAAATTTCCATTTTAAAAACACTGTAATTGTGCCTGAGTATGATTTTAATCCTTAAAGTAACTTTATTATTCATCAAGCTGCTGGAAAGAAGTTTTTTTACTCTATCGAGTCTATTAACTAAAATGATTGGAAGTTACTTTAGTTTTATCAATTCGATTGCACATGTGCAAAAATACTATTGCTCTTTTATATATTTCATATTCATTATTATCGATACTTATGCCGTTTATTTTTATGCCTCATGTTCTCCTACAGTTTTCAATTTATCAATGCCACTCCAGCTCTAACAACTGCTTTTTCATGTTGTGTATTGCATTTACAAGTAGTTTCCAAAAAGAGTCCATTTTCAAAGGTTTTAGAATGGGGTTTACAATGTAAGTACAATGCCAAACTGAACCGTTAGTTTCTGCCATTTGTACTGTTTTGAAGTACTTGGTTGTATAATTTTTTTCTCTGGTAATTTTTTGCACTTACATTAAGATTTTGATGGAGAGGCTAAGGTGTAATTGCAGTACCTCCCAGAAATGAAGACGCTAGTTTATTTTCTTTTTTTTTTTTCCTCACTTCATTTGTAGGATTTTGAAATCACTAACCAAAACCAAATATACCATAATCCATTCATTCAAACCAGCTTGTATTAAAAGTAATATTTGTAGGTGCAGTAATCAACATTCAGATTCCAGGACAGTAGCAGCTTCCTTTTTTCCAATCAAACGTATTTTGCGTAGTCACCATATATCTTTCAGTTTTGCTGTCATCTCTCTCTACAGTAGTCAGAACATTACAGTAAAAAGCACATCACTAGTATGACTGTGATGCCCTTAGAAATGTACTCTCTGACACTCCTCCCTCGTCTCAATTGTCTTAAGTGTCTAGTTTGTGCCATTTTATTGTACCATTCAGTTTAGAAGAGGAAAAAAAAGGATACGTTGCTCCATTGGATTTTTAATCTATCAGATAATGTGAATGAATTGGTTTAAATTATTCAACTTTTAATTAACATAGGTATATGCAAAACCCCCAGAAGTATTTGAGTTACAAACGATTTTATAACTTCTAAATAGAAGTAAGGTTATACCAGCAAGTGTATTTATTATTCATTCAGATGTGACTTTAAGCATCAACTTTAATCATTGTATCAGGTCATGTTCACTTGACTTTGAAATAAATTGATAAATTATTCTTTTTGATTTTGGTGCAATGAATCAAATGCAATATTAGATATATATTACAATTTTTTAAAGTTACATAATTCTCTGTTTTTGATTTGATTGACAGTAGATCATTACAAATGACATCTTAACTTCATTTTTGAGGAGGACTTGAAGCTCAGCAAAAAGCTCAGAAGTACTTGAGTTATAAATCATTTATTACCTCTAACTAAAAATGAGGTCATAACAATTACATTTATAGTCTTATTTATCTACTATGTAACCTTAAACATCATCTTTCATTATTGTATCATTTCATGTTTGCTTAACCCTAAATCCCATTATGAATGAACATAAGATGAAAGGGTAAAAGTCAATGGGGTATGGTGCTTTGTATCATCGGTGTACTCTGAGCTATGAATGCATAAAAAGGCAAAAAGATTTTAATGTCTGTAAAAATATATGGACAGTAAAAGCCATCACTTTATAAAGACACTAAAATAGTTTTGCGTTTTTTTGCACCTATAGCTCAGTGTGCACCCATGATACAAAGCACCAAACTCCAATGGTTAAAGTAGAATTCAATTTTTGTATGCAATAAATGAGCCAAGTATGAAATCGAGGGGAGATAACTCAGACTAATATCCTGAGGAATAAAAATATATGGTAAATACGATGAAATTGATAACTGTTTACTCTCATAAGTTTATTATGATATTTATAGAAATATGCTGGATTTTACTCGTATTTTTTCTTTTCTTTTTTGTAGTTATTTTTCTTTGGTTTAATGTGGGCTATGACATTGACATCAGTTTGAGTTTGTATAGGTAGGAATTTTGAGATATAAACTTTACGGAGTATTTTGTCAGAAATTGAACAAACAGTCAATTTCTAGGTTTGAAGCCATTTTACCTACTCCATTTGCTGATAAAGGTTTTAAATACTATTTGGAAGTAGAATATTCCTATAAAAACCATTTCTAGGCCAAAATGACATAAATCAAAGAAGCAATTATCATTGATTTATATGGGAATTTTTTTTGCATTCCCAGACCCCCAAAATATTGATAAGGGTATTTAGGCTAGCTGGTGGGAGGTGTAGGAGATTGGTACATAGGAGAGAAAGGGCAGGCCCCTGTAATGGCTTGCTGCAAAACAAATGCTGAACATTTTCACCATTTGCTCTTTTAATAAAAGCAAAATATAGTGTAAAGCAAACTTGGGGAAAAATAGACATACCTGTATCATTCAAATTAAAAAAATTTAAGGTCTCTTTCCCTTTTAATGTCATACTTCCATCTAGATCCAATTCCCAAAACAAAACTTTCAATTCACCTTTAGATGATATTCCGTGGAAGCAGAGTCTCTCAAAATCACCATTGCTTGATTTTCTCATATCTCCAAAAGCTCCAGTGTTACTATGAATAACCCTTCCTACATCAAGTAAGCATTTGACCCCTAATTGACCAAATGCATTGATTTAGGGACACAACATCCTATGACTAAAATTAGTTGATTTTTGGATCAATCAAAAAACAAGAATAAGTATTTTTCAGCACAAAAATCTGATTTTAAGTCTACCAAAAATTTTTTCCTGATTCCAATTAATTGACTTTTGTCAGGATAAAAGTCATCTTTACAGCCATTCCCAACATTGGTTTACTTCATACCTGGCCTTGACAAACCACTGGCAGTTTTTGGTCTTCAATATGCCAATGGTACAGCCAATGCTCACATAATAGTCACCGGCAGATTTACTCAAGACACACCAGTGGCTCACACCAACACAAGTTCTCACCCATACAGACATTAATAACAATGTGAGCCATCTCAACACCAGAGAAAAATAAATACTCACTCATACACACACATTCTTTGAGAGACTTTGTTTTTACACACACATATATTTAAGACAATAAGATTTATTCATTCATTTACATAAGAGTTTTTGTACTCATGACCTCTCATGTTTTACACTCACTTATGACTTTCTCTTTCCTCTTCAACAAGTCTCACAAACACAACATATAACTATTATCCTACTCACATGCCACATACAAACTACATGAACTATTTGCTCTTAGTAACCTAAATAAACCATTGTTGTCTGTTGATGTACAAAAATATTTCCATGTGTTGTTTCCATTTGATTTGTTCATGGTTTGATCTTTGACCCAAGTATTTTGTCTTCTTTACTATGAATTTAGCTCCCACTACAATTTCATCCATGGTTTCCACACAACTTCTGGAGTTGCATTTAATATGAATTGTAAAGGCATTACTTCGAATAGTAGGCTCACTAAATAGGTTTCTCTATTCTAATGATTAGGTAGGAACAATATGGATGCTATCTCAATGGAAAATCGACACCTGAGAAATTTTAAGATCTGGCAAAAATCAGCATATTTGATTTTAATGAAACTTTCCATACTTATTCATTAAGGGATGAATTTGAAAAAAAAATTTAATTCCAAATATTGGTAAATAAGAATTTATTTTCACTATGATTCTTATCATTTTGATTGCTCAAACTTGGAATCTTACTTGGGGAATAAAAAAAACAGGAAAATTAAGGGAAATATATATTTTTCAGAATCGAAAATTTTATTGAAATCAGATGATATGCTGATTTTTGCCAGATTTGTAGATTTCCCAGATGTTGATTTTCCAATGAAAATTTTCTTCATATATACTAGAAGTGTTCCTAATTATCATGTAAAACAAATGTTCTCTTGGTTAACATATGAATTTGACAAGAATTTGAGAAAACTAGATTCTGTAAGCCAAATTTTGTTAGTTTCAGAACAGTAAATTCCAAGCCTGAAAAAGAAAGGAGAAATATTGAAGATTAAACAAAAATAGCCATGGTCAATAATGGAGAAAAATTACCCAGTTATCTCCCCGGATTAGCCTCTCATATACACATGCATCGGTTATGACGTATTAGTGGTAAAACAGTAGGATTACTTTCATTATGTGACAATACTCCCAAATGAAATTTTGCTTCTTTTTGTCAATTTTCAATATTGTTTCGAAGTCTTGGCATGGAATCTTATTAGTGATTTTTAATATTCATTTTTAAAGACATGAAAACATTTTTAAAGTTTTTTTTAAATTTTTTTATAAATATTATTGTGGTCAATTCGAACAGCTTCTAAGGTCTACAGTGTTACCTCCCTTGAACCAAGGCTAATCGTTTTGCTCAGATCTTAGATTGCATTTGTAAAATAAGTTGATTTCCAAAACAACAGACGGGTGATTTTTATTAAAGCGTTTTCATCAAAGTTTGCAAACACCGTTAAGAACTAAGAGAAAACATGACTCAAAGTTTAGTTATTTTTTCACACTAAAATTCTTCAATTTTAAAACATCACCACTGAGCAGAACCAATTTCTTCACTTGACTTTAAACTTTTTTAAAACTAAATTTGATTAGAGTTGACTTACGTTGGAGCAGAAGAGAGATAACTCTGTAAGTCTTAGAGGATGTTTGAAAAAATCACCATAAAATTGAATGTCACTGATTTTGTTGTAAAAGGATTAAGAAATAAAGCAAGAAACAAGTCTTAAAATAAGTGAATATGAATTTATAAGAAAAAATTGATTGAATGGTCGACAATTTTTTTGTGTTGATTTCACCAGATGAAGCTATGTTGAGGAGTTGATCCCAGGTAAAGCTCATCAATGAGATTTAATTTTCTTAAAACTTAGGTGTTTACTTACATTGTCCCAACCATAGAAAAACCCTGACGAGAATGCCTACTTGGTCATGTGACATGATCAATGCATACAGATTCAAAATGGAGGCAAACAGATGCCAAAAGAAAATGCTGGAAAACCGAAATAAGGCTTTTT
Source organism: Thysanoteuthis rhombus (assembly GCA_963457665.1). Taxonomy (NCBI): domain Eukaryota; kingdom Metazoa; phylum Mollusca; class Cephalopoda; order Oegopsida; family Thysanoteuthidae; genus Thysanoteuthis; species Thysanoteuthis major. Next base: position 30,369,244 of record OY735220.1, on the reverse strand, counting down.
TAGAATGTTTTTGTTGTGTAGTTGTCCAGCGTATAGCCAAACCTGAGTTGTAAAAATTCTGAATTTTGGGCTAAAGTTATGTTGGATATATGTCTAGCATTCACAAGTGGTCCCATAATTGTCAGACCCTCACCCCCAAGCATCAATTTTTCGGAAGCAAAATGTAGAATAGTGGGAATGTTTCCTCCCCAATGTCAAAAAAAAAAGCAAGCATTACATTACGCTACACAATAACTTTGAGTCAATATCTCTGAAAAGGATAAGTTTTTGTTGTTTTGAGTTTGTCATGGACATTTTCATTTTTGCGGAAACTTGATGGAGAAAAATTTCAATCGGGAAGTGATTTGATTTGATTTCTATCTAAAAGGTGCTATTTACCAAAAAATGTTGGAGTTTATTTAATCAAAAATCAGGTAAATGGTTAAAGAGCAGACAAAAGTAATTTTTTGATTTTTATCTTTTTAATAAGCATCCGGGTTTTGTAAAATGAGTTGACCAATTCAATCTAATTTGATTTTACAAGAAAAACAATGATAATAGTAAAAGAGGAGTTATAATTTTTCCCACCTACTAAGAAAAGATATGCCCCCTGTCTTTTTAAAAACAGTTGTAACTTTATCAGCCGATGGATCAGTCCTTCATAGGAGCAGTTTGTTGACACAGCTAAAATTCAAGGATTATAAAACTGCGTGTTGGGATTGATCTCAAGCTTGCAAATCAATACCTGTTCTCAAAAGTTAACCATTTCTATGGTTAACATTCAGTTCTTGACATCTATTTTATACTATCTCACTTCTCCATAAGTGGGCCATCAAAAATATGTGAAAACAATAGACCATGTGATTGAATAGGCATTCTAATTGTAATATTTCTATGATCCTAACCACACAAAATAATTATGATTATTAGAGTTCACTATATTTTTGTTTGCTTTTATTGCTGAAAAGATCCTGAGTTTTAAAGAATTCATATTTACTTACCAAACAAAAATATTGAACTGTAATAGTTATAATTATTTAGTTTGGTGGGGATTAATGAAAAAACCCAAAGTAAGGATCTTATATCTTAAGGATTATAAAACCAATATTTGGGTGAATAAAGGAATAGTCAAGAAAAAATATGGAGATACAGAAAGTAAAAGTAAGGAAAGAAAAAAAAGAAAGTTAGAAGTAAAAAAAAAGTGAAAGACATTAGGAAAGAGGATGAGAAGAAAAAGAAGGAAAGTAAAATAATTTTCTTTCAAATCAAAAAAGAAAGAATGGAAGTGATATACAGAGAGAAAGTGAGGGAAAATAAGTGAGTGTTGACAAAAAAGTACATGAAAATGACAAAGCAAGAATCCTTTCAGATATTCCAAGATACACTCTAAAATACCTTTCAAGATCCCGAAAAATAACTTGCTCTTATTGAGTATATCAAAATTTAATTGAGTATTTAATCTATGGAGCATTTATACATTTTATTTCTTCAGTAATTCTTTTTAGTGGTCGTACATGCACCAATTTACTGTCTGACTCTAATACTTACCTTAATAGCTGCCTTAAACCAATGCTGACATGAAAACTCACCCTAAACTATACCATCAAAAAATCAATACCAGCCTTGATAAAAATGAAGGATTAAATTCATGAGCCACTTGTAATTGAATATGGAACTTTTCAAGGAATAGCATAAAAAATAATGGATCCCTTCTGTGAATTACAAAGAAAATTTTTTAAATCACCTAATGATCTAAGGGAGATAATTTAAACCATTAGTTATCTCCCTTGATATTGTCATTCTATTTTACTTACATGAAGTTAAGAGTCAAGATAACTCAGAATCAGTTTCACAGATGCTGATAAGACTCTATGAAAGTTTAATGAGGTGAATGTATACAAGGTAAAAAAAAATTTTCAGTTTCTGAAGATGGAATTTGTGATAAAATCAAAGTCGATTTTCAGGTCTTGTATTATTTTGTTGAAATCAAGTCAAATTATCCCATGACCACGTAGATCATCAGCCAACCATGTAGGATTCTTCATAGGATTTCAGAGGCCAAGTAACATGTTACTGCTTCCACTAGGTTATCGAGTATCAACAATAAAGAGTAATCCCTAACCTCACCTATTTAGAGAGGTAGATTCATGCCTTTCCCAAGGCCATTTTTGTGAAATGGACGCAAACTATCTTTGCCGGAATTTGAACCTATTCCATTTTCTCATTCGGACCACTCCGAACCTCCCATAGAAATACTGGAAATTATAAAAGTATTGAGTGATTGAACTGTTGTCCATTATGGCCACTCTGAACCTCCAACTGAAATACTGAAAATCATAAAAGTATCAATTGTACCATTAGGTATTGGATAGAAATACTGGAGTTATGAAAGTATTGATTATAATATCAACCATTAGGGCAAATCTGTACCTCCCATAGAAATACTGAAAAAAATAAAAGTATTGACTGATTGTACAATAAACCATTGGGGCATTTCTCCATTTCCTTCCTTGTACTAAAGTGTGGATAAACAATGGACACTCATAAAAAATCACAAGTCGAAATTTCTCCGTAAATTATGTTAGTTTTTTAATGCGATTTCCACTAGAGATTATTGAATTATGCAAGATGAAAATATTTTGAATTATTTTTAAAAGTGTTTTTGTAAGAAATATCAAAATTTTATTGAATTTCTCTTTTTATTTTTATCAATAAAATTCGAAGAAGTAATCACCATTATTGTGCAGGGATTAGTGATATAGTCTCACAAGCCTGTTATAATGATATCTATTAGACTCTTTAATGCCTTGAGAAAAAATTGAATATCATATCAAGGGAAATAGTTGATGATCAAGATTATCTCCCTTTGACCATCTTGTGAATTTTGAAATTTTTTCATTTCAATTCACAGATGAGTTTCATTATTTGTAATTCTATTCATTAAAAAGTTCCACTGTCAATTACAAGTGCTTAAAAGCAGTCCATGAGTTTAAAGAGTTAAATTAGCTCAGCCCTGCATTAAACAATAAATATAAGGCACCCGGTTAGGATTGACCCTACTACAGTGTCTGTGAGATGAGCTTACTAATCATTGCTCCACAGTGAGTTGTACCAAGTAAGTGATAGAGAGTTTATTCCTTATTTGTTAATTCCTGATTTTCTAGTAAATGATGGCCAGGTACCTCTTTGGAGCCAAACAAAATTATGAGCAGACACTTGCAACTCACACACTAGTTCACTGAATGGTCACAGGTCGTATTAGAATATGAGAGTAATTACTGTGAAGGATGGCTTCAAAGGTTTAAGAAACATCATGCAAGCTCGATGTATAGGCTGTGGAGAAAAACAAACCATAAACGCACTGCTAAGAATGTGCATGAATTTGCTCAGCTCATGGATGACAAAAACCTCAGTCTTGAAAAAATGTATAATGTGAATGAAACTCCTTTATATTGGCGATGAACCCCTTGGAGACTGTTTGATTTTTATACTTGTATCTATTTTTTTTATATTGATAAATTATCATTCATAGTAATGTATTGTATTTAACCATCTAATTCATATCAGAACCATCATCAAAACTGCCAACACAGGTTTCTTCAGTTGCCAAGTTAGTCTGGCTAGCTATGTATGTACGAATCAGGTATATAGGCTGCAACGATAGAGCTAGAGGGCTGAAAATTTAAACATTTACTCCTTCTTATGTCCCCCCAAAATGTTTTTTTTTTTTTTTTTTGAAAATTCACCCCTAAAAAGATTTTTAGTTGAGGGTTCAATAAGCAACATTCACTTGAGCTAAATGGGTCCTTTACTTTGTGTCTGACAGCATACATGCTTGTTTTTTTTTTTGGAAAATTCAGACATTTTTATTGATCACTGCCCCAAAAAGGTCAGAGAGGTAACTTATTCATTGATTACCCCTTTTTTTAAATTTTTTTTAGTTGATCACTCCCAACATGGCATGCTGCCAAAAGATGTTGGCCATGTGATGTTTTCTATTGAGCAACTAACCAGACCTGTTTAATACTTGTTTGATTAAAGTTTCTTGCAGAACTATTGGTTTGAAGATATGATGTATGCATAATTTTTGGGTCAGAGGCATATTATTGAATTAATACATCATGAAGTCTGTTGGATCGGCAAAAATGGATAATCTTGTATGGTTATAAAACCAGGAATGCCAGAAAATCAGTAGAGTAACTGGAGTACTGAAGAAAAAAAGGATATAAAGAAGGAGTCTGAGAAAGAAAAGAAGAGTTTAGAAATAGGAACGAAATGAAGGAAAGCATAAGCAAGAAAGAAAAAGAAAAAAGATATGGAAAGAGAAAGAAAAGAAAGAAGTTAGGAAATCTTTTTTATTCGGAGAAGCATCACATTTATGTCAATAAGTACTCTATCTGTTCTGATTTTTTGAAAGCTCAAAAAGAGGCTTTAAGCATGTTAGTTCTTGCTTAGTATTAATCAATTGAAAACTTGGTCAGCGCTTGAACTGGGAAATGATCCTTAAACATAGTAGAGAATCATGATAAAGAAGAGCTGTGTTCCATCTCAACACAAAATGAAAAATCAATTAAGAAAGAACATTTTTGTAAATAAATTTTTTCCATTTTTTTCAATCTGTCTTCACTTGCAAGAGAGATTTACAAAAAAAAAAAATGAACAAGTTCTTGAGATTATAGATAGAAACACTCTAAAGATTTTTTTTTAAACATCAAGAGTGAAAATAGGTTTTGAAGATTTCTCCTATGAAACAATTCATTGAAGCGCAGTCCATGGTACCTTATGCAATAATTTCTCCCGATAAGAAATTACATAACTTTTGTAAATATTGCTTAATTTTTGTTACTATTTCGAGTGGGGGTGAGTGAAGGAGGAAGTGTGCCACAAACCACAAACTCTGGATCAACTGGAGGAGCGCATTTGTCGTGGTTATGTTTAACATACCGCTGGACTTTCTGAAAAGATTTATCAAGGCCATACCAAAACGCTTACAGAAATTGGTGTCTGCATTGAGTTTCAGCACAACAGGCCAATTGTACCATTGTATGGTCCAAAGTAAAGCTAGTTTTACTAATTATTACCAATTTCCAATATTGAGCTTTTTCTCACCCACCTTGTAAAAATAGTTCTGCTAGAACAGTCATAATTTTTCTTTATTCTAGGCTATTACCAATATGAATAAAATGTATTTGTGTTTTTCTATTTGTTTACTAGGACCTCAAGAAAATTATAGTATATGCTGGTAAATAAGGCTGACATTTAGTTTCTCAAAAAAAAACTGTACAAATATCACACTGCGTCCAGTGTACTGACTTGGAGGCTGACTACCAAAGCTGAATTTAGACGGTTTAGGGGTTTGGATGTATTAGAGTAAGTGTTAGTCCTTCGAATAAACAGTATTCATTTTGTAAAAGGGTTTGAATAATGCTTTTTTACATTAAGGGTCATTGTTAAGATATTTTGAGCTAACTTTCTCTTGATTTTGATTCAAATAAAGAGAAAAGGGTAACTTTTGATTTGTAGTGAACTTAGGACAATGGTGGCCAACCTTTTTAAGAACATGTATCCACATTGTCATTGATCTTTTCAAAAATTCCCTCTCATACCAATGGGTATTTCTGAGCAGCAGACTATTTTTTTTATCATATGTGTATTTTGCAAATTATTTCATGGAGACAGACAACAAAATCTTTGAAAGCATTCTTGAAGAAGTCTGTTTAGACAAGCTATAACTTCTGAACTGTTTGAATGGGACAGCTTTAGGAATTATTCCCACGTGCCAGTGAAATGTTTTCCCATGTCACCTTGCACATACTTGCCATAGGTTGGCCACCCCTGACTTGGAACATCACCGATGAATTTTAATGTAAATATTCCAACACAATTGAACAATGGCTGACCTGAACGTTTTCTTTATTATGCATTTTAATGACTCTGAAAAAAATTAATGACTGGGAAAAGACAGAATTTGTTTGAAGTATTTTTAAAACGTAGACATATGGACAGGCATCCACATATGCACACTAAACATTTAAATATCTATTTAACTATCCTAAACTTAGCTTAGTCTGGCACAAAGCCATTTGTCTAGGATGCTCAGTGAGAATCAAACTCACTATAGTAGGAATGGTCTACTAAAATAGCTTATTAACCATTACATAATGATGAGGGGCTTGTCCACTATCTATCTATCTATCTCAATCTGTCCATTTCTACATATCTATCCATCTATCTCAATCTGTTCCTATCTATCTACAGCAGGTGTGAATGTGAGTGTATAAGAAATAAGTTACGTAAGAAATGTAAGAAATTAATACTTAGTCACTGCCGATTACTAATCACTGCTACCCACAACAGATCGGTTCAATCTCTGATGCTGGGTTTAGGTTATTCATGTGTTCTGACATTTATATCTATCTATGTATCTATCTTGACTTTTTGGAGCCCTTATTGTTTATAGCCGAAACTTGAAATTTTGTATGCACACTCCCCTCAATGCGCAGGGGGAATGGTTTGGTTTTTTTTGCGAGGGGGAGGGATCCTCCCCCTAAACAGGTTCAATTTACAATGCCAAATTAGTTTGTGTATGTGTCTCTTAAAACAAAAATCATAAATTTATGATTCAAGCCATACTGGTAGTATTTTAATCAAGGTAACTTGATTTTAGCTTTACCCCCATTGCTTGATTTATGAGGAAAAATCAGCATATATGGATGGTGGTGATTCATAATTTCCCTTGGAATGCTAGTTTTTATATATTTTGTTTTCTTTCTTTATATTTGAATATTTCAAGTCCATTAAAGCAAACTTGAAAAGCTGCCTCGTACAGAACAGAAGAAAACTATTCAGTGTGATTTTTTCCCATTTGTTTCTCTGTTCATAACAATGGATTCTTCCACTTGAAGATAATAATTTGGCTGATTAAAATATCTCAACACACTATTTGGAACAATGGACTCTCCCAATCAAGCCAGTTCAGTGGTTTCTTTTCTAAAAAAGAAAATAATCTTATAGAAATTCAAATATATCTCTGAAATCTTTTTCATGGGGATTGACTAGTTAAGGATAATCCCAATAGCAATTTCATCCCAGCATTGCTGAGTAACCTTGCAACTCTCAAATAAACAAGTCTCCCACAATTATTGTCAAGTGACCAAATGAGAAGTTTATATTTGGACTCATGATTTGAACCATTTTCCCTCCAAGCAAGACTCAAAGATAACACTATGCAACTTTTTATTGTTCCAGAGAATAATTTCACTTATCTGGCCAGTAATTACCCCTTGATGGAGTATTGAGACTGGCTGCCGGTTGGCCCCAATTTATCTCAAACATCTGTGATTACAACAAGCTATTTCTTAAGCTAAAGATCAGGGCCCCGATTTTTTAGTAAGAGAATTTATTGGCATATGTCAGTCTGGTTCAACTCCCCAGTCTTTCTGCAGTCTTTGCTTGAACTGAGTTATTGTTTCAGTTGATACTGTAGACTCTGATAGTCTATTCCAGTCTGAGATAACTCTGGCTGGAAAGAAATGATCAAGAACTCCTATGGTCTTTCAGTCGGTAACTTTGCCCACCAGTGTGTATGATGACACTTAGCTGAAGCATTTATTTACTTGGACTTTTAGGATATTTAGTTATCTCATACCAGGTACTAATGTCATTTCTCTTCTCTGCACATATTCTACTGTATGTATCTTGATCCTTCTTTAGGTATTAATGATGTTTTGGTTATAAGTGTTGTTTTCCCATTGTTTGTACTTAAAAAGTATAAAATGAAGTCAGTTGTCCCTTCAAATTTTGCTTTCGTGACCAAGACAGCGATAATTTGAAATCTACTTATTTTAAATTGGACAATAGGTAACATTGCAAATTTTTAATCTCACGAAATAATAAAAACAATTTCATATGAATATTACTGAGTTTGGTCACAAAACCAATCAGAAGATAACACTCACTATCTAGGAATAAAAATCGTGTTGCATAGTGAAATCCAATAATCCAAATCCATCTCACCTGGAATTACCTTAATCAAAGTTATTGATTGATAAATTTGATAATGGAATTATAGAATGCCTGTACTGGAAATGTTGCTTGGTCAATTAATGTACCCATCTCAAGTTGCAAGTGACATATCATACTGGGTACACAGTACCAGCAGGAGTAAATAATCTTTGACCTGACCTCTTGGGAGAAGTAGATTCATGTCTTTCAAAAGGGAAATAGTGAAAAGTGAAGACAAACTGCTCCAGCATGATTTTGAACCTGGCTGCTCACTGATTCCATTTTCCTTGCTGTTAACTATTTAGGCCAATTCTGAAATAGATACTGAAAATTATAAAAGTATTGTTTATAGTGATGATTTTTATATAAATTGAAAAAGTGAACCATAATTTTGATTGTTCATTACAAAGTTATCAATTTTTGTCATTTCAGCCGTTTTCTACATTGGCTATTTATTGGCATAATCCTGACAAGGTGTACCTCCATATGTCTCTCTGGAAACTTTTACACACATTGACTTTTCAAAAATGTATAAGTATAAATAATTCTAAGAATAACTTGAGATAAATTTATATAATCTGGGATAGAAAATAAATTGACTGGGCAATTTTGAGAGTAAGTCAGAAATTAGCACAAATTATATAAATGAATAAAATGTTTGTAAAATATGCACTAATTTACATAAATATTGTATGTGAACTTTTACTTCACATACTAGCAATATTTTTTTGCTTTTAATGGCATATATTTTCCTCCTGGGTATCCTTGCTAAAAATATCTTATTCAAGTGAATTCATAATTGTCAAGGAGCCAGATCAGACTTTGGTGTCACCACCTCTGCCAATGAAATTAATTTGCATAAATCCAACCCAAAATTTAATCACTTTTTCCATCGCCTATTTACCAGCTTTTCACAAAATTTCATTGAAATTTATTTGGAACTTCTGGAGATATTGTGTGGACAGTGGAAATGGAAAAACATCTCTCAATTGAAAAAAATATTCCTGTATCCATCTCCAAATTTAAGTAATTCTTCCTTACCCTTTTGACTACGATTAAATTTCATTGAAATTTGTATTCTTTTGGAGATATAGTGTAACTCACTTTCCAATGGAAAATTTGGAATAGCGCTTTTAGTCTATCATAAAATGGAAGTTACTATTTTAGGTGGGTAGAATCCTTGCAACCATTCTGTGACTAACCAGATCTGTTTATCATATAAAATCAATTCAAATTATTCCTGAATACAGAAATCACTCTAAAAGTAGTGGTTCCAATTGATAGATTTATTGGGATGTTTTATCAATCTTCTTTCCTTTTTTCAATTATCTAATACATAAAATGAATTATTGCAGGAAAAAAAAAATAATCAAATAAAATTGAATTGTTCCATGACCCATTAAATCATTAGGAACAGTACTTGGTGCCATTTTTTGAAACAATGGAGATTATTTGGTAGCTGTGCCCATCTCCAGAAAAAGAAGAAAAAAAAAAAGTTTCTTTAAACAGTTAGAATTATTGTGATATATTAACATATATTGGCTGATTGAGGTCAATAATAATTTGATCAAAACGTAATCACTCAGTCACACGGAAGGATAGAGATGACAATGTTACTGATAATGATAAAGATCTATTTAGTCAGGCTAGATTATTTTTTAGGTCAATGATATGATGCAGATAAATCTGGTTGACAGGTGTACAAGCAGTGGACTAAATAATCAGATACTAATTATTTCTACTGCAGATAACTGTAGTGGTAGCTTATTAGGTCAGTTTGGATATTCTGGAAAGAGAACAGAGAAAAATTTTGTCCAGTCATTTCGTCCAGTACATTTAGTGCAATATTTAGGTATGAATCAATATTTACTGAGAGCAACTTATCTTGTGGTAATCTTTTTGCTTTTATTTATAATATCCATCCAAAATTCTTTTGGAGTTGAAAAGAAATCATCAACCAGTACTGCCATTGCACTATAATAATAATAATATAAAATATCTGTACCTTGCATGAATGAATCGCCATAGACCATGCATATACCAGAATTGATCATCTACAAAATATCTAAAATTATCTAAAAAAATACCAGCATAAGATTTAGGCATTGTTGGTAGGTCCAAAATGACCATAGAGACCCGAAATGTTCCTGAAAAAACAAAAAAAAACCAGTCTAGATGGTGCCCAGTGGGATACTTATGCAAATTTTCAAGGTTGTAGCCCCAAAAATCCGACCAGGGGACACACACGGACAGATATGCAGACGCTCGCACAAGCAAAGAGAGAAGAATCTGTAGCCCACTTGGCTGATTGATAAGGCAGACTATTTGTGAGGCTATGGTAATTTGATGAAGTAAAATCATTTTTTGGATATTAAAATCATTATTTATGTATTTTTCACTATTGAATACAGAGAAAATGTTCACATGCTTGGACAAAACATTTCATAAATTCCTAAACAATGTTTATTCAATTAGAAACCGTCAACCATAACTATCAAAATAGGTTTCTTTCAGTTTTCAAGTGAATCTGGCTGGCTATCCATCTATATATGAGTCATGCATACAGGCTGCACCAATGGGGTTAGAGGGCTGAAAATTTAGAAATTTACTCCAATTCATGTCTAGAAAAAATGATTTTCTTCGTTAGAAATTCCCCTCCTGAAATAGGTTTTTAAAGGGGGGTTCAATTTGCAATGTAAGTTTATGATAAATTGGTCCCTTAGTTTCTGTTTGGCAATATTCACACTATTTTTTGAAAATATTTTTAATGATCATGACCCAACAAAAGGCAAAAGAAGTAATTTATTGATCATCCCTTTTTCTGATTTTTTAATTTATCATTTTCAATATAGCTAATCTCATACTTGTAAAATTTCACAATATGGAAATATTCTGGAAGTATTATTTTCAATAAAAAATCGTAAATGGCCATTTTTGGCTTTTTAAAATACAAAAATGCAGACCACAGACATTTTTTAATGACATCATTAGCAGCTGGTGAAAAAAATTGATTGAAATAGATGCTCTTTCAGTGGAATCATACGTTTTGAGGACATCATATTTCTTTTTTCTTTCCTATTCTGGTGATTTAACATAATAAGGACCAACCAACGAACTGATCAACTGAAAATTGTCTTATTAACATGTGTAGACACATCTAAAAACAAACTCTAACAGACCTTAAAACTGTATTTTAGAATTCATTTGGCCAGAGTATCCAAAACTTCTAGAAAACATTATGTACCTTTGTCCTTCTCTAGAATCGTTAGATTAAATCTAGCAAAAAGATTTTTTTAAATTTATTATTTTTAATTTTTTCATTATTATTTTTATTATTATTATTATTTTTTATCATTATTATTATTATTTTATCATTATTATTATTCTATTATTATTATTATTTTTTATCATTATTATTATTTATCATTATTATTTTATTATTATCATTATTATTTTTTATCATTATTATTATTTTTTATCATTATTATTATTTTATTATTATTATCATTATTATTTTTTTATCATTATTATTATTATTTTATCATTATTATTATTCTATTATTATTATTATTTTTTATCATTATTATTATTTTTTTATCATTATTATTTTTTATCATTATTATTATTTTATTATTATTATCATTATTATTTTTTTATCATTATTATTATTATTTTATCATTATTATTATTCTATTATTATTATTATTTTTGTCATTATTATTTATCATTATTATTTTATTATTATTATCATTATTATTTTTTATCATTATTATTATTTTTTATCATTATTATTATTATCATTATTATTTTTTTATCATTATCATTATTTTATTATTATTATTATTACTACTACTACTACTACTACTACTACTACTACTACTACTACTACTACTACTCCTTCTCCTCCTCCTCCAGTTTAACCCTTTCAAGACTCCTGGGATATATATATCCAACGACTGATGGGATATACATGTCCTGTAGATCTCTCTTAGTAGTCCACTGGGACATTATAATTCATGAAATCAACTATCAAACAGCAAATTAACCGAATAATGTCATATATTGTACGCTTGATTCCACATCTGCAGGCTTTGTCTTTTCGTTGGACATTATTATGTTATATTGTATCATGAGTTAAGCATCATATTAGGTTATTCTTGAATGGGTTTCAAACCTGTTTGAGATATCCTCATGCAAAATGTACTCTCATCAATGGAAAAATTGTATTTTCAAGGTGAAATATTTTGTTTAAAAAATTCAACTTTTTTTCCACATTTGTCTTATACAGCTTCAAAAAGATTATGGTTTGAATATTTAAAAACTTAAATTAAATCCCTGAAGCGAAAAAAAATGAATCCCCCAAGCATGGGTGCAACTCAACCAAATTTGGCATGCAGGCCATTTTTTTTCAACATCCACCTCTATATGGGGGGGGGGGTAGATTTACAATGAAATTTTGATGTGATACAGACTCATATTTTGAGAACCATCTGTTATGAACTAATGTGAAGTTAAAAAGAATATTAGATTATTCTTTTTTTAATCAATTCTCCAAGAAGTGATGTCATGACGCATTAATATTTTAGGAAGCAATGTTAAATCATTCAATTTTTTCAATCAGTTGGAAAATTACAACCACATGCTTATATTGTTACAGCAAAAATAACTACGATACTTTAAAGTTACAATCACAGACAGCACTTATTTCACAGCACCATTTTGATATATTATGTGCTCTAAATAAAAAAAGACAGTTGCTTTAGTAACTGCTTGTGACTTTTTAAGGCGTCCCCCCCCCTCCAAAAAATGTTTTTTTACTTATTTCATTTGTTTCACTTTGGTGTGAGAAGTTTTGTAGATGATTGATTAATTCTTTTACAGCATTTACAGGGTGATTAATAGGCTAAGACAGAAAGAATTAAATTTTGACCTCTCACTTGGTAAAAAATATATAAAGAGAAAAGAATAACTTGATTTAATGCCAAAAAAAGATGTCTGTTTGAATTTATAGACACCTGGTTGTACTTGCTTTTTTTTTCATGAATAAGCTATAAAACTGACCATTCACACTACAATTTTGCATGTGTGAACAAGAAAAATTCTCCTGTTATTGGCAAAATAGCAAGGCAGACAGAGCTCCTTAGCCTGGTAAGGCAATTATAATGCTTCTAGCTCAAAGTAAAATAAAGTGATACGAGGTGGTGTCCTTTTTTTTACCCTTTAATTATCCAACCTGAAGTAGATTGATGTTTCAGCTAGCTTATACACAAAATTCACAGATTAATTTCTCTTATCGGCACTGAAAATATTTTTTTTTTTTATTTTCAAATTCTCAACAAACACCAGCTTCTTTTACAAAGAACTGGCTCTGAAGGACTCAGCCTACGTGACTGAACTAACAACTGTAGTCATTCTGAGGCTTCAACAGGTGGCCGGCTGGTGATGCATGTGTTGAATAGTAATTAAAAACTATGTTGTGTTTGTTTACAAATGCATGTTGTATATATGAAGATATCTACATATACTGAAATAATAAAGTTGTTATGAAATTATTCATTACTTTCATACTTAACAACTTTTGTGTTGATAAAACAAGTGAAGTCAATACTAGCAATACACGTCCTGAGTTAGAGTACATCCAACCCATAGCACTGAAATGACAAATGACACTCGGGTTGTTTACTCTGTCAGCTAATGGTACTAGGTACTACTTAAAATATATCAGTAACACACTACTGACAGTAATAGGCAGGACATGTGACTAATTTCCACAAAGCTTGAGATAATGTTTGTTCTAGGCTGAGATTCCAGCTTCATCATGAAAGAATCAAACCATCTTAACAATTTCTATTCCCCCCTATTGCCCAGGAGTAGTTGAGAACTAAAAAATCTTCTCTGCATTGGTGAATCTCTTTACCTACTTAGGAAGGCTTTCAAAGTGTGGTCAGATTAAAAACAAGCTGAATTGCAAGGGCTCCTTGTTGTGGGTCTAGCAAGTAGCAAGCTAATGTCAACCTACAATTAAGTCTGATTCTCTCTGGATGCCCAACACAGTTCTTGTGGCCTTGGGCTAAAACTAAACTTTTGGATACGTTTCTATAGAGCCATGGTAAGTGACCTTGCCTAGAAGACTAATGTCTGAAATGCAATGGAGTAATTTGATCCTCACTATGTGCTTAGCTTCACTCTTGTGCCTCATAGAACAGAACAAAGCTTAAATACTGATGACTGATTGCAATGGACATGCAAAATAGAAATCTCTCCAGAAGGTCATTTTTCTCCGTGGTTAGAGAGCTAGCCAGTGGCTAAAGAAGAACTAATGTTTACAGTACTCCATTTTTAAGTCACGACTTTCAAATCTCTAACAGTGAATAAATATTTACGTACATGCACACAGTATTAAAATAGATCATCGTACAGGTTTTAGACTGACTAATAAAAGAGAGGACTAAAAAAATAAATCAATATCACTTTTTCCTTACTGTTTCTTGTAGTGAACTTGAAACTCGAAAAAATGTTTAGATATCATCATCAGCCTTTTTGCATCTGTTGTTGGACCTCCCCCGAAATATGCCAGGCCTCTTTATCATGGGCCTCTCAAAGCCAATACCCTCTGAACTAGTCTAGTTTGTCATGCAATCTTATTTTTTACAGGTCATAATTTCACATTTGATCTCTAGGGATTCACACTTTGAGTTTTGAGTTATGATATTCAACAACTGTCCGAGATTCTTACAATACTGCCAGCCTATTGCCATATGAGTTTTCTAATGGATTCTGTATCTCTAACTCATGTTTATTCCCTAATATACTGTGCTGTCTTGTGATCTCCCTAATTGATATTGAGCATAATTCTTTCCTCTTGCATGGTTCTCAGTTTGAGGGTCAATCTTTTGGTTAGGTTCCATGTTTTAGCTCTATAGATGACTATCGGGAGGATGCATTTCTTTTCCGAACTAAAAGGATTTTCTTGTTCTTGAAGGTAGAGCTTGCTCTTCTGAAAGCTTGCCAACCTCGAAAGATTCTCCACTGATTTCATCTCCTTTTGAGGATTTCATGGATATTCGTTGTCCTTGGTAGATGTGGAGGGTCTACTTTCTCCAGTTCTGCATTTTTGATTTTGATTGTAAAGTCATTGTCTCCAACATGTTTGTTGTACATGACATTTGTTTTACTGAAGTTCATGTGCAGTCCAACTTTCTCACCTAAAGACATTGTCTTTTTTGCTGAGAACCTTTATGATATCCGGATAATGTTAGATGAACTGAATAAAGTAAGCAAGTTATTGAGATATGTAACCTCACAAAAACTTTCAGTCAGTAGCCAAATGATCTGGTTAAAAGGGGGCAAACTATAAAATTGAAAAAAAAACACACACATGTATATATCATCCCTTACCATACAAAATCAAGTAAAACTTAGCTTTGGTTGCATAGTTCTCTCTAGGCTGTGCATGCACACACACATTTTGAAACCAGTGCACAAAAAAATCAATGTGCACACAAAAGATTTTGAATCCTGTAGACAGATTAGTGAGTCTTTATTGAAAAAATATTGTATAACATGAGTTTTTTTTACCAACTATCAGGTTATAGATCCCAGACTATGATGTAACAAAAACTTGTAATGATCATATTCATCAGAGCCACTTTCTTGAACTTTGGTCAATTTCAACACTTGATTATTCATCTTGGACTGAGTAACTTAGTTATTAGAGTGTTATTACATCTGAAAAGGCTAGTAACTGGAGAATAATCCATTCTCGCAATACTGTTAAAAAAATCGAAAAAATTCTCAAGTCCAACCTGATATTTAATAAATTATTTTTTCTTGGCCAACTCGAATGCGTTCAGAACTATTGGAGATATTGTTTTTAACAAACGAACACTAAGACAGGCAAGAAAACTAATACGTACGAATGATATGTAACAGTCATTCAAGAATCGTTCGAAAAGCCTCGCTTGAAACAAATCAACATGCGAGAATTTTACAAGATTCAAGAAACAACAGCTTCGCTTAATAAGCATAAAAATGAATTTGTCCCTCAACTTTTGAGTGATTAGCATTTATTTCGAAACAACCTTACTGCAGGCAACTGGGTGAGTGAGTTATTCCCTTCTTTCGACGTTGATTTCGTTGGGTGGGTGACTTATTTGACTCTGTGACACACTCACAAGAAAATAGAGGACTTTTTATGGATGCGTGTGAGAGTTGGTCGGTCGGTCGGCGAAAAAAACTCTTTCCTTCCTTCCTTCCTTCCCTTTTTTTTCTCTTTCTCTCGTTTCAGTGGTTGGATTTTAAAGAAGGGGCGTAAGTTTGAAGCACAACAACAAGCAAGTAGGAAAACATCAGCTGGGTCTGATAAACACAAAAAAACACGCTCAAGTTCGTCTAGTCGGTTGCCGAGAGAGGAGAGTTAGATATTCATTTCTACACACAATGTTCACATTTTCTTTTTAGACTTTCGTTTTGTTCAATATCAACCACACTTTGTTGTTACCATCAACATTGGATGTGATGACTACACGCTGAACTAGATGGCATCATGGTAATAATAATTCTTCCTTATTTTACTTACCATGCATACTGAGGGTCCAAGAACTTAATGTACTCTACACTACATTGAAGGAATGTTCGGACAGTCGAGTAGTTGGCAAACTTGGCTGAATTTAAAAACTATATCGTCACATATCGCCGAAATGTGTTCATAAAAATACCATATCGTATATGTTGTGTATAATATCACCACAGTGAATGGATTTTACTGCTGTCTTAGTAGTAGTGAAACTAAACGTGGTTGCTGAGATTACAAAAAGAAAAAGAAGAACTGTCCTTTACGTTTGAAAAAAAAATTGAAGGAAAGAAAAAAACAACAACTGTTTATTTTGTTTTTTTTTTTCTTTAATATTTGAAAATATTTCTAGGAACGATTGGTTTGCTTTCCCTCTTCTTTCCGTGGGCGAAATCTTTGTCTTGGAGGAGTTGTTGTTGTTGTTACCATTATTCCCAGTAGTAGTTGTTTTGTGGAGTGTCTAAGGCACTACCACCACCGCCAACAACTAAATCAACAACAGCAACATTTTTTTTTTAATTATCCCGTCCATTCAATTGAAAATCACCTCGGATCATACAAACTTCTCTCTCGGACATGTCGGATGATAGTTTGCAGGTAAAAAAACCTACCCAACTTTCTTGTGTTTTTAATTCAATTTAATTATTTGAATTACCGGTTCCAACCGTACCGTAAATGAGATCCGTAAAGGAACACAATGCAATAATATCTTTCGAAATATGTCGTGTAACTTGTAACTAAATTCATCTGTAGTGGTTTAGTGCTCTCACACAGTGCACATGATTGCAAGTTCACCTGTTAATTATTCATTTAAAACGTTTTTCTTTACTTTTTCCCTCTCTAATAGGTAGATATTTAAAGAGGATTCTGTTGGATATTTTTTTTTAATTATTTGGTGGAGAGGTTAAACGTGTTCCAAAATTTACTCTCGGTTCTACACAAACAATATTGATGACAGTCATTGTTTAGTTTTCGTTTTTATGACTTTAACATATGAATAGATTTGATCGCAAAATGTATTTTTTCCAATTTTCTTAAATTGGATCCTGAAGGAATTGGATCATATGGCTAGACGAATATTTGCCAAATGAAGTGTGCGTGTGTGTGTGTGTGTTTACTTCGGTCGGATTAGTGATTAAGCAATGTAATAGTATCTTGAAACTAAAAAAAAAAAGAAACACACACACACATGAATTAATTTAGTGCTTCTACCTCCCCACAGAAAAAAACAAAACAAACTGGTTGACTCAACGATAACTACAGAAACCCAACTGATTTTAGTCTTAGATCAAATTTTAAAAAAATCATTTTAAACATGTGCATCTTTAAACCAGAAACCCCAACTGCCTGCATTCCACATTGTAATCTAATAATGGCTCTCGTAGTAGTTGTAGTATTTAGTACTCCTACATTTATCTGAAAATTCTGATCATCCCAAAAATTACATTAGTTAAATGAAACCATTTCATTTTTATTTTTTCCTACTATATAATAGATTCATTCACTTACACATACTTATTATTTACCAACATGTGAAAAATCCTCATGATCCTATCAGCTCCACGTATTTTATTTCCACGAGTAGAACCTACTTTCATTTGTAATTGTATTTACCGGCATATTTTCATTTTTTCACATCTTTTTGATGCCTTGGTCGTTCAGATACAATCTGTTCCGACCATTGGTTTCTTTTATTTAAAAAATTGGCATGTTTTAAACGGAATAATCTAATAATGATAAAACAACATAACTCGAGTGTCCCATAATATTTCTTGAATGTATATATAATGAGGGAAACGATCTGGTTCTGGATTCTGGGACACATGGAAATAATTTAATATAGTTGTGATGGCATGTATTTATTATTGTGTGATGGAATGTTATAATGTATGAAGTCCCAGGGGAGAATACCTGTCAATAGTTTTTTTTATTCATCCGTTTCATTCTAAATACCTGATTACCCCACTTTCTTGTTTATTGCCTTATTAACATGATAACAATGTGTGTGTTGGTTGGTCCGGCTGTCACTAGGAAAAAGGAGTGTGACATTTTAATTTAAATTTCTCTGTTCTACTTTCCTTCTACCAAGCTAGTTTGTTGCACCTCACCCGCACAGCAACCATCAACCCACCCAATGTCAAGGGTGGAAAGTGTTATTGTAAGATTATGAAACTTGTGATTTAGTTGAATCCCTAGGGATTTCGTACCTTTCTGTCAAACTGAACTGTCTGTCCAATGTAAATACTGAAACAGAATATACTTGATATTTACATAGTTTAGTGCGCCACAAGGCACCCAGTGAGGGTTGAACCTATTACATTAGTAATGGTCAACGTCACAAGCTTGTTAACTTTTCTACACATGATTTCACCATATCACTATTTTCACAATCTAACTGTCATATATATATATATATATATATATATGTGTGTGTGTGTGTATATATATATATATATATATATATATATATATATATACACTTATGAAACGAAAGGCTAACCTCCCAAAAATCCAGGCAAATGTGATGGAGTGTCTTCAAGTGTGAAAATGAAATATCATTCCTATGACTCACTGTTTCTGATGATTTAATTTTGTGTTGTGAATAGTAAATTTGGAAGTGTTTATAACAGGTTAATTCTTACAAGATATTGCATAAACCTTATTTAATATATTTGACAACATTAAGTGAATCTTTACCACGTTATCTATTTTATTCATCTATTTATTATTACTGGACTATGAACCTGCCCATTAGGACAGGTTAAATCGCTGGTTAAAAAGAATGAATAGAATGAATAAATTAGTGGAAATCAAATAGTTTTTTTAATTTTATTTGTTTTAAAAAGTGATATTTGTGGCTTTTAGTGTTTTTCTTTTTGTATGTTCACTAGAAAATAGTCATTCTTCTTCTTACTCTTGGCCCCTCCATAAAAACGATACCAAAGTATTAAGTACCAATTGATTTCTTTTGTAAGAACAATACAGTCCCCACTTGCTATGTGAAAAGGCAGTTTTTCTGCACCTGTTTAACTGCTCAAAAAGTTTCTATTTTAGCATGAATTTACTCTGTAAACGGACCCCCCCCTTTCATGGTGGGTGGGTGGGTTAGAAACTAATTTATCCAAATTCTTGGACAGACTCTTGGTGAATTATAATAAGAGATTCATGGTATGAATGAATGAATAATTGCCTTTTGACATCCAAAATAATGACAAATATTGAAAACCTATTGAATTGACAAATTGAGTTAAACAAACTTTGAAAATGGTTAAAGAGAGTAAGCAACCCTACTTGTCAACATTATTGCAGTCATGTGGCTGAACACACCTCTTGTCCCATGTTTGATAATACAGTATGTGATTTGGGGGGTTTATTATGAATAGGTCTAAACAGATTTTTAATCAGTAAAAAATAGTGTTCTTTGTTTTGTTTTTGTTTTTTTTTAATTCCTTTTTACTGCTCTTAATTCAGTTAATTATTTATTTATTTTTAAATTTTAGCTTTATGATCTTTGCAAAAATATAAACCCAAAAAAAGCTCTCCAGTTATGAAAAATCCCTGAAAAAGGTATTAATATTTGTTAAAAGAATGTCTATTCATTTAAATTTTTACTTTTACTTATTGAGAGAAATCTTTTAATTCATTGATAATATCATTCAACTTGATGTTATATTGTATTGGTTTGATTGGGACAGTCACTGAATTGCAATTATACTTTTTCCTGTTATTGCTGCATCAAAACTTGTCTGCAATGCCAATAATGCTTGAACTTGTTCTGTCAAATTCATAATGTACCAAGTATGCAATATATCAAAATTCTAACTTTTATAATTGCATTATATTATTTTCAAGGATTTTAGAATGTTCTTTCCCAACATAGGAATACCTTAAATAGTGCCATTTTTGATTAGTGTAGGTTTTTATGTAGTATGGCTATTGTATTGCAATACATATTAATATAACCAAGAAAAAATGTCAAATTATGAGACCTTGCAGTTCCAAACATTATGGAAAAATTGAGAACAAATTAACTGCATTATTCATGGTATACCTTATTAATAAATTTATTACTCAACTTCGATTATTTTTTTTTTCTTCCTTCAGTTTATTTGACTCACATTATTCCTCTATTCACGTTGACCAAAGTAACCATCCCTGTAAAGTTGAGGTTGCAACTTGTTGATAGTTTGCAATTTCCAGGTTGTCTAGAATAAGCAAAACTCATGAAAATTGATCTTAATAAGCATCAAGGTAAATACTGACACATCATAGAACCACAGTAAATGGTGTCTTTGTAGAGGAAAAGATGTGACTGGAAATCCTGTTAGTGAATGCAGCAAGTTGACACAATATAATCAGTGAGCAGGCATGAGAGTAGGAACAGTGATACACTAGGAATTGTGCAAACTAGGGCTGTGCCTGTTTGGAAGGGGCTGGATTTTTTAAAAGTCTTTGGAAATTCTGGAGTGAAATATCTAAACATGACCATTTTTTTCTTTTTTTTGTAGGGGAGGGGATAAAACACAATTTTCAGGGTGAAATGTGATAGATAGGATAAACAAATCTCCATTATATTTATCATTTTTTGAAGTTTATGAGCTACTTTCATGCCTAAAAAAGCTTTAAAAATGTTTTACTTTTAAAAGTAAGAATAATAAAGAAAGAAGACAAAACTGATTCTGTCACCAATTACTTGATTTCTTGTCATGAAATTCATCCAAGGGGTTTTTGTCCTGTTTTGCACTCAAACTGAGGGTTTTTTGTCTTTGGTGTTGGTCGCCTGGCTGTTTCAATTGACAATAAGGTGGAAATAGAAGGAACTGGAAAATATTCAGACCTTGCCCAGGGACTGAAAAAACTGTGGATCATCAGGATCCTGGGCCAGGATCATGCCTATAATAATTGGTGCCATTGGAAAAATCCTCCAAAACAAGAAGATTGATAGAAGATTTGATGACGGATTGAGACTGACCTGACCTGACCCGGAAGTCAGCAAAAATACTGAGGAAGGTGATAGCAATCCGCAGAGAGTTACTGTCACTTCTCTCTAATGATAGTCACCTGACATTTGCAGTGAAATGTACGAAAAATACAATGGTAGTTTTCCCTACTTGGTCTCATATTTTGAAGATCCTTTATTTAATACTTATGGCAGTATTATGATGATCAGTTAAATTCAATGAACATGAAAATTGTTTTGTATCTTTGCTAGTGAATTGTGGTGAAGAAAAGGCCATAAAGGACTAGGAAAACTCTGGAAAACTATTAAGGACTGATTTTTTTTTTGATAGGGCAGCCTCATATGAGTTGTTGTTGTCTTTTGGGTTTTTTTTTCTATTTGTAAGTGGGGCTAGTATTTACAGGCCTCTAAGGCAGAGGTTCTCAACTGGGATGGAGTGGGGTGAATTTTCTTGGTTCCAGAAGAGGAATTGGGACCACAGATTAGCAGATTAAAATTGTCGGAATATATATATTTTTTGGCGCTGCTAGTATATACTTGAATTACTTTTCCTTTTCAAAAATGTGATAATATGGAAAAAAGAGATGTACGATATTGAATGTATATTATTTGGAATGCTCTTTTTGAGCCAGATAATCTTAGAAAGAGGGGAATGATAATCTTGCAAAGAGGAGAATGATTTTCTGAAATATGGTGAAAAGGGTGCAGGGGTAAAAGAAGGTTGAGAACCTCTGGCTGATTTTCTACCATCATCCAGTCCATTCATCATCAGTCTTTCAACGTCGGTCATTGGGCAAAGACCTTCGCCACACTTCTCTATCGTGGGCATCGTGGAGCCATTACTTTCTGAATTAGAGTAGCTCATCTTTCCATCTCATACTCTGCCAGCCTCAGTTGCGCATGTGATCTCTAGGGATTCATGTTGTGAGTCGCTATGTCCATCGGTTGTCTGCTGTTCTTGCAACATGGCCAGCCCATTACCATTTGAGATTTTTAATGGATTCTATGATTCTTGTGATCTCTCCATGTAAGGTTTAGCATAATTGTTTCATGTGCACGTTGCATGGTTCACAATTTGCGGGTCTCTCTCTTGGTTAGGCTCCATGTTTCAGCTCCATAAGTGATTATTGGGAGGATGCATTGGTAGTATACCCATCTTTTTAGGATGAATGGGATCTTCTTGTTTTTTTTTATATAGTGAATATAAATTCTCTTACTACTCAGAAAGATGTCTTTAACTTTGTAGTTTGCTATTTCTAACTGCCTTGTTCCTTCCCGACCGCTTTTGAAATCAGGAAGTTTTTTCTTGTTTTCTTTTTGAATTGATATAAAAATACACCAACAGTATCACCAAGTATATTAGACAATATTGTAATTTTTTAAAATATCAAAATTTGAAAAAAATCAATTTGCTTTAGCTTAAATCAAGATGCAAACAGTGTACCTGATTAGTACGGTTAATTTGTTCCAAAATTTTCTGTACTATTCAAAACTGCACTGTTCAGTCTTATAATTTGATGTGTGTGTGTGTAGTTTTTTTTTGTAGTTATTTTTATTTGTACAGCAATACCTTAACCATTCTACACCAAAACTATACCATTCAAGGTATTCCAGTACTTTTCATTCCTCAATTACTATGATCGCAATTTTATTTCTTTAAAAAAAATTGTAGTCATTTACTGAACTTTGCCTAGTTTAGCACCAGCAGGTTGCATTAACTGCTGTTCTCAAATGGTCAGCCATCAAAGTAGGTATTTATTTACTTCCCCCATAATAGCAGAATGCTTCACAAGGTTGAGTTTAGTGTGGGTAGAGAAGAAGAATTGTACAGTTCCTTCAGCAATTCCCCTTTGGACCCCTAAAGCATCAGGTATTGACCCTACCCCTTTAAATGCAATGGGGAGGTGCAGCCTAGAGGAGGAGATCCCCTGGAACTGGACATTATTCAGATAGGCGTGCTGTAGCTTTTTAAATAAAAGTATCTGTTATAAGTTTTTATAAACACTGTATTTGACTCCACTTCTTTCCGAAAGAATGTGTGGCCTATTTAGCTATCTAAAAATATATTTTCTCTTTTTCTCCCCGTTACCTAATTCATTCCACTGTAACCACAAAGTAAAAAGATTTTATTTATTCAATTGAGCAAACAAAATTATTCCTTGTTGGAAGTCATTGCCAGCAAAAATTCTTGATGATAATTGTTTTTTTTTTTTTTGTTTTTTTTTAACCAAGTGATATTTTAACTGTGTTGATTGTCAACATTCACTTTATGAAAATAATTCTCTAATTAAAAAAAAATGCTTATCAATCAAATAAATCAAATATGATTTTTTTTCCTCGCCAAAATTCATGTCTCTTGAAGAATTTTAGTTGTTTTTTTATGAATTTTAAATCTTTTCGGTATTAAAGTATTAAAAATTATATTTTTTTTTTGTATTCAATACGAGACTTAATTAAAGTGATTAATGAAAAATGCAGAGAAATTTTTTGAGAATTCTTCAGTTCTTTTTTTTAATAATACATGTTTTTTTGTTTATAACAAAACAAAACAAAACAAAAAACGTTTTCTTCTTCAGTCATCCTGAATTCGTTATATGAGTCTAGATGAAAAGATATTGAACATTTTTCAAAATAAAAACAAAAATGATGAAAGATCGATTCTCTGATCAGATTAATCATTTAACCACTTGTTCGGTTTTACCATACAATTCTGTAATAATTCTAAAGACCTTAGACTAAAATGATTTCGTTGTTTTTCTCTTCATGAAAAATATGGCTTCTGTCTGCTTCAGTGATGCCCCCCCCCCCAACATTTAAAATAAAATAAATTTCAGTATCAAAATGTTCTATCTTCTCATCTCATCTTTAAAGAACTTGTCTGCCGTATGTTACAGTATGCTTTTTTTTTTAAACATCAGTCAGTACCGTATCATAAAAATGGGTCAACGATTTTTTTTTTGTTCCTTCTTTCCCTTCTGCAACTTGATTCACTCTGTTGATTCATTGGAATGTGTAACAAGCAACCGCTTGAAATATTCATTCATGGGAAATGTAGTACAATCTTGACCCTGCCTGGTACACTTTGCTTAGTAATTAGCCTACTTATTTTTACGTTAAAACAATATAGAAAAAACAGATGATAAATGTTCGTGTGTGTTATCAGAATCGGTTTTGAGCAGCTAACAGTTTATATCAATTCGCAGATCCAGTTAGGGTGGGGGTCCAAAGGGTCCGGACCCTGTTCCCTGCTTGGGCGAAGCACATTCAGAATTTTAAAAACATATCCAGATAAATCTATAAATAAAAAAGACCCCCTGATTAACCCAAATAATCTAAATTCAACTCTAAGATTTAAAAAAAAATTATGTTCGTTGTCTAACTAGAAAAAAATGGCCCCTGTATTTTATTCACTTTAAAAAATAATCATTTTTGTCTTCCTTTCTATGATATTGTTTAATTTTCTGATGATTAGTTCATAATTACATGGTGTAATATTACCTTAATTTATTTTTATTAGATGCGTCAAAAAATAACTAAAAATAAAGATGATAGTGAAAGAAAATACTAATCTAAATTAATGATAATTGCATGTTGTCTTTAATGAATTTAAAAAAAAATTCCCCGTTGGGTGTTGGGTGCCACACTGTCTAGTGTTTATTTGCTTCCCTGCCCCTCTAAAAATTGAACGATTATAATTACAAGTCAGTGTACTCTGAGAAGGTGGTTTTCTAGTGAATTTTTAACGAGTCTCCCAACATGTGACCTTCGATTGACAAGCTTATGCAGTGACTGCAGAAACAGGATGTCAATTAGCAGACATTTAAGAATTGCCAATTCTAAGAAGCAAAATTTTAGTTTTGCCTTCCTCCTTAGGATATTTGACTGTTTGTATTATTGCTCTGTAATATTATCAAGAGGTAACAAAATAACAAACTTGTTTGTTAATAGCTCTCTGAAATCAAGGCATACAGTAGGCACCAGTGATACCAGCAGTTGCGCAGGGTGCCAAGTGCTAAAGGGTGCCTGTCATGTGTCTGGGACAAAACTTTGCGAATGAAAATGAGGAAAATAAATAAATTAAACAGAATAAAAACGGTTAAAATAAGTAAATCCCCTGATGTGAAGTTTTGAGGAATATCTGACAGTTAGATACTCTCTGTTATGATTAGACTAAACAGAACAGTTGGTAAAGGAAATTCTCATGATTGATGATAAGCTTGATAAGACATAGCTAGCTTGGTGTGATAGGCTATTCGGTTGAGTTGAGGTCGCAAGGTAATTTCTGGACCATGCTTGATGTACCAGGGTGTTGAAGTTCAGCGACTTTGGATTTTCCAAATATCCCTAACTTTTGTTAACAGAGGCAGGTAAAGGGAGACTGTGATTGTTGTGAAGTTGTGACTAAGTGGGAAAAACTCGCTTTTGAAGAAATCCAGTTATTCAATGTTCATTTTCCAAAGAGTTTCTTGGACAAGATTTTAAAGTTCATAGAGATGGGAGTATTTTCTGTGAGTTCTGTTGGCAAGATGAATGTTGATTACAGGAGAGTTCTGTAGAATTGAATTTGTTGGAGACTGTCGGTCTAGCAAAGTTCTCATATATTTGAGATTGTAGAAGTTAGCAAGTCGAGTTGATCTTCAACTGGCAATTCGTTTTATTGATGTATTTGTGACTTTTCATGTTACTATGTCAAAAATAGCATGTTCAACTCTGACACAAGTTGCTTGGTATGCACCGACATCTGTTAGGGGCAAATCCTATAATTTTACATTACAAAATGCAATAAATTTTCAACAATAGCCTGAAGGTGCCCATCCCTCTGCCGGGTGGTTTAGAGAGTTGTTCATCTTCTGGAGTGGTTACCGGCCATGATTAGAGAATCCAGCCTGCCCTATTATTTACCCATAATCTGTCTCTGCCAGATTATGTTCTTGTCTCACCGATTCCATTCTCTGTACTGTTGACTCTTCAGCCACTCCACACCTCAATGATATATTAGAATTGTGCAAAAGTTTCTTGGGGAAAAATTCCTATAGGGATATTTTAGAAGTATTATTGCTTATGTTTAAATACGCTTTATAAATTGTTTCTAGAAAAGTGATATTCATTTTGATTGAAATCCTTGCTAAATGTAAAATGCAAATAAAATGCACTTGAAATAGCCTTTTATTGACAGCAGTTGATTGTGCTTTTGAGCCAGCTTCAGTCTAGTTGGAGTAGAATTGAACTAATGAGAAAATTGGGAGTTAAATATGGTATGACTGATATTGGAAAGATTATTTTTAAAAATGTTGATATTCTTAGATTTGACCACCTTTTCTCTCAGGCTGTTCCATGTGTTAGCTATTCTTGCTGAGAAGAAATTTTTATAACACCTGTGGAGGTCTGAATTTGTCAGCATTTTCTTATCACAGCATTTTTTAGCTGTGAATGTCAATGTCCCATTATTGTGATACTATGGAGATGAAGGGTTAGTTGGAAAAATGATACTATGAAAATGAAGAGTCAATTAGAAAAATCTGTAAGTGGAAATAAGATAACCTTGCGAGGTTGCATGTACTTACAAATCAGAGCGGTTACCCAAGGGGGTTTCTGAAAGAAACTAGGTGGATAAGGAACAGATAAAAATCTAAAACTGTAAAGCAATATTGAATCCAGGACTAAAGCACTAAAAGATCTGACGAGTGAGGCTTGGACATAATACAGATGTATGACTAATCGCCTTTGTTTGAGAGGTTTAAAAATCCCTAAGTCAGGAAAATATCTTCAGTATCTGGGCAGGTAAATTGATTTCTAGAGGATCTAGTACTGCCTATTGCCTACACATATTTCTAAATGAAAATTATGGGTTCTCAAATTTGGAGAGAGTGGAATGAAGATTGCTTAGGTTAGCATGATTTTAATATTTACCAGCTGAGAAGGGAAAAATCCAACATGAGCCCTTTAGCCATCTGGGCCCCATTCTCAAAGGGAGCTGACCATCATATAAGCCAGCTATTTTTGATTAGCAGGGAGTGGGTGCTGAGAAGTCGCCGGGACGCTGCATAGAAATCCACGTTCCTTGTCACCACGTATGATTCTGACCCCAGAAGAGACAAGAACTTTAAAGCTATACAGATAGATATACCAGAAGACATCAGTTAGATGATCCCAAGAGACTTATAGTTTTGGCTCAAGAGCTTTGTTGAAGCTATACAAATAGACATACCAAGAGATATCAAATAGATAACCTGAAAGACGGACTGGTAGTCATTCCATAATGTCCTTACCGACATCAACGTATATTTTGACCAGTCATCCTGTAATAATACTGACATTATTCTTGTTGTATATTTACACCCAGTGTCGATTGTTCCCTTTCAAATTGTGATACCTCTGGGGGGGTTCTTTGTTCCAGCGCCACAAAGTCTTTTAGCCGACAGCTGAACCCCTTCAGATCTGAACACATGGGTAAGGTAGGGGTGACTAGAATTAGAGATACAGCAACCAATTGACTACGACCTGACCAGCGTTGCAATCACCAACGGGTGAAGAGATTTCAGAGACCAGCTCGAAGTCGCATCACAATATATAGCTCTGTGGTGTTAGTGCGAAGTAATCATCCGTGTTCAAAGGGTTAAAGATGGATTGGTCAACTTGCGTAAATTGTGCATTGAATTGGAAAAGACCTTTCCTCTTGTTTCAAATGATCATGGAATTGGAATAGGAAGTTCTTCTATCAGCAGTGTATTCTCTAGCTCATCATCTGTTTTGCTCCCTTCAACACTCTCTGCTTTAAAAATACCCCAAACAAACAAACAAAAAAAACAATATTTCAAGTGTAACAACCTAATTTCAAACTATTACTTCTTATTCAATCATAAGCATAGACCAGGTGCCTCTGATTTGTTCTATAATTAACCATCTTTGTTGGTATATAGAATGTAAATATGGTTTTCTGAAATATTAACATTCATAAGGTTTATGTAACACTAAGCACATTTAGTTTTTGTCAAATTAGTCTTTCAATTTCATGTTGTATTTAAAAGAAAAATTAACAGCCAAAAATCTGATACAGTTTTTGTTATCCATAATCACATAACTTGAAATGATCTTCAAAAACTGAGCTGGCTATATTCTCATTCTTTGTATAAAAAAATTTCATTGTGATCTATTTATTTATTTTTTTATTCATAAATCATTGAGGAAATTTCTTGTAAATCTATTCTTGATTGGAAATATCTAGATAAAAGTTTTTTTCAGATTAAGCCTGTTTGGATATTAAAATCAATGATTTTAGTCCTTGTTTTGTGCCCCAAGAAAAAGGAATAACAATTATATTTTGAGTTTTTAAAAAAGATTATGATTCAAAAATTGCAAACAAGATAGGCTTACAACTAGAATTAAAAATACAAAATATAGTAAAAAAAAAATATGATCATCTTCTAACAACCCTTAAATCTGTTATTCTTTGAGGCATATTTCTTTTTATCCCACTTTGAAATACTTCATCTATTGATTAGTCTGGGTATTAAACAAAATTGTGCAACAGAATATAAAACTTTGTGCTTCCAGATATATAAATATAAAATAAAGGTGATATTAAAAACGACTCCCATGCTGGTAATGACACTTTGAAATTGTAGAGTTACGGTCCGATTCAGTTTTGATAAAATGCGACTGAAAGTTTGGATGAAGGTAAAAAGCTAGTCAAAATTAATGATAATATACCAATTTTTGTTTGGACTATCTAATTTCTTCTTTCCATTTGTGATGTTGACACAATGTTTCAGCTGATTCATTCTGCTGCCTTCTTCAGGTGCAATATATAATATCCATAAGGAAAGAGTGACTCTTTTTTATCGTTTCTCTCTCTGGTGGAGCAAAAAAAAAAAATCAGAACTTATGGAACATGCTGTTCTGCATGTGTGGCTAAGATAGAATCATTCATTTACAAGCATTGTGGTTAACATTTAAACTCTTAATTTGATACCATTTTTTGCATTGCACCAATACAGAAAGAGACCGATAAAAGACATTCTTTCCTTGAGTATATTACATATTATTCCTGGAAAAGGCTGTAAAATGAATTGGCTGAAACATTGTTTCAACATCAAAGATAAGAAGAGATTACAAAAGTTGGTATACAATATTAAAATGTTTTTGTTTTTATCAATCAAGTTCATTGGTGTCTTTTTAAAATGAAAATTGTTATTTTTCTTATTTTACACTGTTAAGTGAAGCACATTTGCAATATGATACATGGTAAATGATTTGATTTATATTCAATATCAACTTTTTTTCTTCCCTGTTGTGAGATCTACTGAATAAACTAGTTAAAAATAACATTTAATGGTATATTTGCCGTAGAGATTTTGTAGATGTTCTACTTAAAGGAATACCAACAACTTTCTCTATAATCAATGGATTATGGGGGAAATTACTAGTGTCTGACTTTCCAACTCATCCCATAAGGTACAGTGGGGGTGGTTGAAGAATGCTTGGCATGATAAAAGAATCATTACCACTAGAAGACCGCAATCAATCGTGTCCATCTATGTTAGGGTTCTACTTCTTGGCCATGAGATTTTAGAGACCATCAACCAAAACTGTCAACATAGGTTTCTACAGTTTTCAAGTTGGTCTGGCTGGCTGGCTGGCTGATGGTGCTAGAGGGCTGAAAATGTCAACATTTACTCTATGATATATCTAGATTTTTTTTCTCTTTTTAAAATTCTCCTAAATGTTTTTAGTAGGGGTTCAATTTGAGATGTAAACTCTCTCTAAATTGGTCCCTCAGTTTGTGTCTGGCAGCATTCATCCTTTTATTTTGTCAATTCGAACACTTTGGTGATTGCTACCAACAGAAGGCAAGAGAAGTAACTTATTGATTGATCACCCACTTTTCTGATTCAATTGATCACCCCAAACATGGCATGCTGCCGAAAGACATTGGTCTCATGATGGTTTCTATTGAGTGACTATCCAGACCAGAGAGATTTGAATGTTTATAGTCAGAATTTTTGTGACCATCCTCATTGAGACGTTTTTCTCGTTTTGGCTGGTTTATTCACTGGCCTTCTTAAACTGGAATTCTGTCTGGTATCGATTATTGTTAGTAAGCCGTTGATAGTTTGGTTTTATAGCGGAATGCTGTATTTTTGGGAGGATTATGTCCTTTCTTTTTTCTTTAATTATTTTTTAGAAATTCTATTTTGTGTAAGTCCGTGTCTGTTGGTGGAGGGCAACTTGGCCACAGAGAATGGAATTAGAAAACCAGAGTTTAAACTCTGGCTTTGGACTGTTAGTATTCAATTTGCACTTATGACCTTGTGAAAGGCATGAATCCACTTCTCCTTCCACTTCCCCTTATAGGTAATTAGGGCTCTTTTGCCCTGTAAGACAATCCATCATAGGCATTGGACTAACACTGTGACCCCCCAAAAACCCTGCTATGACTTGGTCTCTAGTGAGAAGAAGAGACAAAATGATTGCCTCATGTGTTATGTGACACGAAATGCAGCATCATGGTTTTTTTGTTTTTTCCTTTTACTTCTGCGTCATTGCTATGTTTTATGTGGATTTGATTACTGGTTCTCAGGTCAAGAAAAATTACACAGTTTGTCTATCACATTCCACAACACAGTAGAGTTACCAGAACAGCAACAGTCTTGACACCAACTTTTTTTTCCTTCAATACCCCCATGCCTTAGCATTTGTAAGTTTTGTTAAAGAACTGAATTGATTCTATCAATTTAACATGTGTGTATGATTGCAAAATACGGTTTACCTCATAACCCATTCAAATCAATTTTGTTTGATCAACATTCATGGTCAACATTCGTTTTGCTGATTGTAATAACATATCTCGGTGATGAAACTTTGTTCATCAGACAATTTTAAAGGATGAAGGTAAAAAAATTGATTAATAAGCTGAAAATGTGGTTGATTTTATCAATATTTCAATATTTATCCACATCCTCAGGATTTTGTCTTGAGTCTGAAGAAGTTCATTAGATACAATCGACTATTAATAAAACTGGAGGTAATACATTAGTTAAAATTGGATACAAGCAAATATTTTTAAAAAAAGAAAAGAAAAAGGTGTCTGTGAATCTAGCTTTCTTTGCCATGAATATTATCTTTTTTTCACTTTCAGTGTTTCTGCCCAGAAAGTCAATGTCACAAAAGATAATTGGTTTAAAAGTAATTGTACAATGCATTGGTTGGATAAGTTGAAGGTGGCGGTAGAGAATGATGCATAGAGGAGTAGGAGGAGTAGAAAGAGAATGAGAATGAGAATTTTTTTTTTTTTCACTCTCCTTTTTACACATATGACCTGCTGATGCTCTCCGAACAATTTTGTAAAGAATGTTGTAGCATGGAACATGTGTTTAGGCTGTAATTGTTCAGGTCTCAAAGTGAATGTTTTCCAGGTCACAAAAAGCAATTTAGCTATTACAATATTATTAAGAATGCCAGTCAAAACCAGGCACCCCTATCCATTCTAAACTACATCATGAGCCAGTTGCTGATAAATACTTAACTACTCTCTGGGAATTCAGAGCTTTGAACTAGAAAATTGCACGAACTGATTATTATTTAATGGACAAAAATTCTTGGATGAGTTCTGCTTTGATCAAAATGCTAAATTGATTGTCCTCTTCAAGTCATACAAGGGACACAAATCTCTTGTTATTATCAATCATTTTGAATCTTGAACTCTACCACGGAATCCTTTGTTATACATTCCCTGTCTTGATGGCATTTGATACTGGAAACACCAGCATCTTTACCAACTGACCCCCCCCCCAAAAAAAAAACAGTGGCTGTCAATTTCCCACCAAAATGAACAATTATATAGAAAACTAACTTCCTGTGTACTGTAGAATCTAAATAATAATAATGATAATTACTTTGAGATCATGATACATATAAACTATTGTACACGCTGATGTTTTGTTAGCTGTTCTTATAATATTCTTATGCAGGTGTTCCTTGAGATACGAAAGTTATTTCAATCGTTCCTCCAGTTGAAAAAGGCGAGTTGGGAACATGAACTCTTAAAATAGGTGATTGGTATTTAGATACCAAATTAATTTTAAAAACGGTCAACCAAAACTTTTAACATAAGTTTCTTCAGTTTTTGTTTTAGTCTGGCTTGCTATGTATGTATCATGTGTATGGATTGCACCAATGGAGCTAGAGGGCTGAAATTCTCAACATTTACTCATGTCTTGAAAGAAATTAAAAATTTTTTTGTTTCGTTTTTTTTAAATTCCTTCAAAATGGGTTTTTAGTAGGGGGGGGTCAGTGTCACACAGCATTCACGCTTTTTTTTTTTTCAAATTCTGACTTTTTTAGTGATCACAAAATGTGAGAAAAGAAAATTATTAATTGATCACAGCTTTTTTCAATTTTTTGATTGATCAACCACAACACAACATGCTACGAAAATACGCTGATCGTTGTACAGTTTCTATTGAGTGACTAACCAGACTTGTCGATTATTTGAGATGGTTATATTTTAATACTCATAAAATTTTATAAAATGTTTTCAATTTGTTGTCTGCTGGATCATCATGGACCCAGCACCTATAAAATAAAATAAGTCCTTGCAATAATAATGTAACTACATTTTCAGATTTGCACTGAAAATTTTTTTTTCTACAAACACACATTGTCAGCCCCAGTAGAAAACTATTTCTTGTGTACTGTACAAGTATATATAAAAAAAATAGAATATAAGGAGAAAATAGGATGTCTATCCTCAGGTAATTCTGAACTACAAAATTTTGATCGTATTAGTTTTGCTAGACATAAAATTATCTATTTCTAGTACTTTGGTGCTACCTAACAGTGGTTACCATCAAAGGATTTTTAAAAAATAAATAAAGATTCTAAAACTATTAGAGTATGATATTTAAACAACCAAACCATGTCCTTGCATAATCAATTAATGTATTCATTCCCCACATTTCATGAAGTCCTGCTATCATGGAAAAGACTTCTGATCTAATGGTTGTCTAATACAAAATCATTGACACATTCAACATAGAGGGGGAAGACATAAAACGTTATTGCTGAAAAAGTTGGTTGTTACCAGAGGTCCATGTTAAAACGTAGAGGAACATCATCTGGGCGAGCAAAGTATGGCTGAAAGTGGTTCACCAGTGAGAGGGTCGACTGCAGCCTTGAAAGAATCGTCAAGAAGAACCTGTTTGATAATTTTGAAGTGGATAGTGGCAGGAGTACTTGGATCAAAGGCTACCAAGCACAGGTGGCTCCTTGAGATGGGATACATCAGCCAAGTACCGAGAACCAAGCCCCTTCTCAACAACAGGCAGCATTACAACTGGCTGACAAGGGTTCAGGAGAAGCAGACGCAGACTGTTGCTCAGTGGCCCAAAGTGCTGTTTTTTAATGAGGGCAAGTTTTGTATCTCTTTCAGAAACCGAAGTTGCAGTATTTGGAGGAGGGATAGAGAGGCACAAAAGCCTAGTTGTTTGTCATCAAGTTCCTACAGTCAGTCGTGGTATGGGGTACCATGTCATCTGCAGGTGTAGGGTCACTGTGTTTTCTCAGGGTCACAGTCAAGATAGCAGTCTATCAGAATTCCATCAGTTGAAAAGCTATTTGGTGATGTAGAAATTGTGTTCCAGCAGGATTTGGTTCCTGCGTATAACGCAAAATCAACCATTGCTTGGTTTGCTGATCATCACATCAATGTGCTTCCTTTACCTGGTAACTCACCAGACTTGAAACCCAATTGAGAATTTATGGGGCAAGGTTAGAAAAAACAATGGCGAGCTTATATCCTGAGTTAATCAGGCAGAGTTCAAGGCCGTTACCTGAGCAATGCCGCAAACTAGATAATTCAATGCCACAATGTGTTCAGGCGTTCATTGACACCAAATGAAATCTAACCAAGTTCAGATGGACTTTCTAGACTTATCTTTCAATTTATAACCAACATACCCTATTGTACTGATTATTTTGGTTGTTTAGATATTATATCCTAATATTTCGAGATGTTTGATTTTTGATAATCCCTTCATTAAAACTGCTGTTGCTAGATTACCCCAACAAAATACTAGGAATAAATCAGTTTAGTTCCAATAAGACTAATGCAATTGAAATATTTTGTGTACACATTAATTTCCTTTGTGTACTGGTTGCAAAACAAGTTTGTCTGCATACAGTTCTGAAGAATCTATGGTGCAGGTTTAGATTTCCTAGACTTCTGGATAGCACCTTTTATCATAAAAATGTTTAATTGATTCCAAGTTAATACCCAGAGATGTTATTAACAAAGTTTGCATACATTTTTTTTTTCCTGTGAAGGACACCTGTGGGGGTGTGTGTATAAATTTATCTTGAGTAAAAAATTTATAATCTACTCTGGGAAGCGCAAAACTATTTTTGCTAATTATTTTCTTTGTCATTTATAAGCATAGATAACTTCCCAGTAAAACAATTTGCTCTATTAATATCCTAAAAACTTGTATCTACCAACTTATTTGAGCTGCTGGTGGCCTAATGGTTAATGGCATATAGAATGGAATCCATGAATGGAGTTCAAATTTCGTGCTGGAACAGTTTGTGCTCACTTCACTCTAATGCCCATAGAAATCAATTAATCCCTCACCCCCAGCCATGGGTAAAAAGCAGGGTAGTTAGAGTCCTTTTGACCTATAGGGCAGTCCATCTTGGGCATTGGGTTTGTACTCTGGTTCTGAAAAAACTCTAATTTAATAAGGGTGCAAATGTCATCCCAAGGGATTTCTTAACAAAGTGAAGGAATGACTGCTGGGATTACATTGCTAATGAGGTATTTAAACATGGACTTTGTTTTGGCTGAATTTGTGGCAGCTCCCTGTGCCATCATTAGTCCAAACTAGTTGCAACTAAGGAGACTTTCTCAGATTTTCATTGACTACTTAAATTCGGAAAATTTACACAAGTAATTTTTCAGCATAAAAAGAAACAATAAAAAAAGTTAATAGCTATTTTTTCATTGCAATTGGGTCATAGGAAAAATCCCCCAATCAAATGTAATGGTCACAGAAGTACCCTATATCCACAGAACTAACCCACCCGTCCCAAGCTGTTCGTCATTAAGATTCATAACTCGGAAACTAATGAAATTAGAAACATGGGGATTGCACCAATGAATAGTATATTCCTATGCCAAATAAAATGGACTATGTAGTAAACTGAAACATACAATGGTATTTAGGGAGAGCAATTATTGTTTTAAAACTCATTATCAAAGTCCCAGAGGTCAGTCTCTTCATTTTCAATTTTATTGTTATTTCAAAGCTCTTCATCTCCACCTCACTTTCACAGTTTTGTACATTTTAGTGATATAGCTTGACATTTGCAATGCACAGCACACCATCCTTTGATATGGGAGTGCCACACTAACTAGAGGAGTGATTTGGTGCACAAGGAAGGATACATAGAACTGGCTTCCTCTTGTGTAATCTGCAGGGCTTTCAAATCCTTCCCTTCTAATGACTTTACTTCATTTCTCCGACTAGACACTAGACATCTTTCCATCCTCTGTGTTGAAACTATGGCTTTATCTGAAAGATATGCTGTTTCGGAATGAGATAGAAGGGTTCTCATGCTAATGTTCGCAATATTAATACTGTCAGTGATTTTGAATGCAACAGCTCTTTTCTTTTGCATGGAGTTTGTATGTGAATTTCTATCAAAGCCTCAATTAGTCCGAAAGTTATATCTTGCATCACTTGGAGAATTTGTGAAGTATTTCTTTTCCTTTGATTTGACAAGTGACCTAAGTATGATAGCTTGGTACTTATCAGATATGAAAGAGAAAGTAAACATCCTAAATTGTGGAAAAAGTTTATGAGAGGAAATTGAGTTTGTTAACAGGACGAGAGTATATTTTGGTTATTTAGATTTGGATGAAGCTCTTGAACATAGGATCAGGGCAAGGAAGGTACTCAATGGCTTGATAAATATATCACAAAACAAGCAGGCTCTGACATGATTCTCTTTCACCTCACCCGAGTAATTAAGGCTGCCTTCAAAAGCAAAGAAAATGCTTTGAATCATAAATTATGGACTGTCAAAACATTACCACTTAACAGCATCCAAGTGATATACCAACAAGGCGTCAAACACCTGCCTCATTGCATCTACTTCTCCTATGATATATGATGGAAGTGAATTCCTCAATATCCATGCAAATTCTGTTTTAGGGTAAAATTATTGAAATTAATGCATCAGAAATGACAAAGAAAGGATATCGTCCCTTACAACAACTTCAAGAAAGTGGCTCGAATCAGACATTTGTTATCTATGGGCACTCATGAAGAAAGAGTGCGCACTAGACTGTAAACATAAAAATATCTGACACCATAGTTCAGTTGAAGGCAGATCTTCCACTGCTCACATGTTTGCTAGTTGTATTGGGGAGCCGCACTGATACAGATATAAATGAATGTCTCAACAAGTACAAGTTCTTTCCAGTGCCTCTTTCAATGTTCAACTTAGATGGGACAATGATTTTTGCCTATAAATAAAAGCAGGTTAATGAAAATTTTGGAGGAGCAAGAATCTATATGCCCTAAAGGTGTGTCAGAGATTCCATCAGTTCGTACTATGGACAAATTATGAGCCAGAGCAAACCGGTTACAAATAATTTATGGTCGCCACCTTTGATGGAGTGGCAGTTACAAAAACTGAAGAAACGCCATTACGTAGCTATTGAATTCAACAATAAACTAGCGCCCCCTTTACTGAAGTATGATGAAATTCATTCAGTCTTTGATATCTACCTTGAAAATTCATACCAGAGCTCCACATACAAAATAAAGAGCTGAAAAAACAACACCTTTTTTCAAAATCACTACAAACATTAGCATGAGTAACCCTAACAACTTATCTCCCAGATAAAAACATAGTTTCAGCACAGAGTATCAGAAGATGTCTAGTGCTTAGTTGGAGAAATGAAGTAAAGTCATCAGAGGGAAAGGATTCGAAAGCCTTGCAGAGTACTCATGAGGAGGCAGACACTAAAATAATTCAGTCTTCTGTGCCTACACTTTTTTTTTTTTTTAGCAAGACACAGATGTTTTTATGTTTTCACTCTGGTCAACATTGTTCCCATCTGATACTATGTTTGTGACAGATGTTGAACCAAACAGAAGAATGATGGATTTCAATAGTATATGTTCCTGCTTGGGTTCAGGAAAGGTGAGGTCATTATTAGGTCTCAAAGCTCTTTCAGGCTGTGATGTTACTAGTTGTTAGGTTAAAAAAGGAAAATCATCTTTCTGGAAAGCCTACAAGACTCCAGATAAAGACATCCTAGATTTTTTGGCCAAATATGAGTTTCTAGAAAAGGTTCATTTATCAAGTTTACCTACTCGAAACAAAGATGTTGAACTTGTCTGCTCCATTTGAACATGTTCAACTCAAAGTGAAAATCTTCCCTCAACAGGATCAGGATCATAAATTTCAAGAGTGGCGATCAATCATATCCAAATTTGCCAGACCCATCATGTTTTGGCAGAGCACAACTTTACTTTGATTGTGTATCCTTCCTTGTGCACCAGAATCACTCCTCCAGTTAGTGAGATGCTCCTGTATCAATGGATGATGTGCTGTGTTTGTGAATGTTGAGCTATATCACTAAGATGTATAAAAGTGTGTAAGTGTTGTGGTAACAAAAAGCTTTCAGATAACAATGAAGATGAAGAGACTGACCTCTAGGACTCTGATAATGGTTTTTAAAACAATAATTGCTTTCTTTAAATACCATTAGTTGTTTTAGTTCACTACATAATCCATTTTATGCTTCTATCTTCAACAGTTCCTGAGATATGGGTCAGTTCTGTGACCAATCCATTTGATAGCTATTGATCTTTTTTTTTTTTGTTTCTTTTCATGTTGAACAAATTACTTCTCAGACAAATTTTTCAAAAGAAAAGAGTAGATGAAAATTTGAGTTAGTCTCCATAGCAGCCATCATTTTGAACTAATGATGTCACGGAGACCTTCTGGCACAAATTTAGCCAAAACACCTGGTAGTCCATGTTTTTAGATCATATTAGCATTGTATTCCTGTTAGTCTTTTTTTCTGTTCATTCAAAATCCAAAGGACTGAGATTTCGTGACATTTGCACCTGTACTAATTGCTACAAACAGCAAATAGATCTCCATAAATCTTTTGAGGAATGAAGTCAAACTTGTGGCCTCATGTGTTGTGCAACATATAAAGCAGCTTTGCTTTACTTGTTATTTTGTTCTTTTTAGGACCCTGATTCACTCCCTCTATCTTACTCATTTATTTTTTATAGCATTCCTCTCTTCCTTGCTCTTACATTTACTATTCTACCTATTAGAAACTGTCAAACAAAACCGTCATTATAAGTTTCTTTAATTTTTGAGCTGGTCTAGCAGGCTAGGTATATTTATATATATAAGTATCGTGTGAACATACTGCACAAACAGAGCTAGAGGGCTGAAAATTTGAACATTTACTCCTGGTCATGTCTGGGAAAACCTTTTTTTTTCTTTCTTTTCGTGACCTCAGCTCCCTCAACTGGGTTTTGAATCGGGGGTTCAATTTTCAAAGTAAGTTTCTGTTAATTGGTCTCTTAGTTTGTGTCTGGCAGTATTCACGCTTGCTTTTTTTGAAAATTCAGACTTTTTTGTGATCTAATGGAAAAATTGTTCTTTGATCATCCCATTTTCCAATTTTTTAAGTGATCATCCCCAACATAGCATGCTGCCAACAGATGTTGGTCTCTTGATGGTTTTTAACCAGACCTGTTGAAAACCATCAATCCAAAATGACTCCTGATCAGTCAACATAGGCTTCTTCAGTTTTTAAGTTGGTCCAGCAAGTTGGTTATGTATGTATGTATGTATAAAGTGTACTGTTACACAAATGGAGCTAGAGGGCTGAAATTTTCAATACTTACGTCAAAAAAAGACATCTATAAAAGAAAAAAAAATGTAATCCCTCATAGGTATTTTGTGTGGTGGTTCAATTTGCAATGTAATTTTATACTAAATTGATCCCTTAGTTTATGTCCAGCAGCATTAATGTTTGTTTTTTGAGAATTCAGAGTGCTTAAGAGAAGTAAATCATTCATTGATCACACCGTTTTCCAATTTTAATCTAACAGCCCCAACATAGCATGCTGTCCAATGACATTGGTATGGTGCTGGTTTCTATTGAGTGACTAACCAGACTTGTTTTCTTCCACACACACACCACCTCTTCATATGCAACCTTTGCAGCTTTTTCTTCTGGGAGAGTGTTTTTCTGATTATTCTTTACAAGATTAAATAATTTAAAAAAATATTTAAAGACAAACCTAGAGAGTTAAAAATATCACCTGGGCAGCTGTTACTGACCTGTCTAACAAGAGATAATTAATGTGATTCTCATCTACGACTGTTTCAAGGACATTACCCTCAAATTTCAATAAGATTACTAGTTCCCCCCTCTTCTATTTAAATAAGTTGCAACAAAGAATAATTTCCAATAGATAATTTATTTTATGTATAATTAAACGGCTTTATGATGAGAATTTTGTAATTGCACAGCTGCTGCTGTGTGTTCGTTACTCGAAGAAAGCAAGTAAAAATAAATGGGAACATAGCATTGGAAATTCAGATTTATTAAAAAAAAGAAGAGAATCTTGTTATTGTGATTGATATACACAGCAATGTAATCTCTGTTTTTGTTTCTTTCCTGCTAGTTCTTTGGTTTGCGAGTCCATTATGGAGACTCCTCTCTCTATCAACATTAAGTCAGAAACATTCACCACTACTTTTATTTTCAACCAGTAGACTTATCACCCTTGGACTACCTAAATCCACCCCCATCGATCGGGGGAACTACTGATCTACGACTCCCCTCTCCCACATACTGAAGAGTAACCAGACCTTCACAATAGCTAAAAGGTTTGGGGTCTCTTTTTGAATAGCTTGTTAAAATTTAAGTGAATGCAGGGAACAGATGTGCTCTGTAGAAATAACAGATGGTGTGGGTGGCCTAACGGTTAAAAGCATAGAGAATAGAATTGGTAAACCAAGTTCAAATCGCAGCTGGGATAGTCAGTTCATCTACCACCAGTACTCTTGGGAAATGCATGAATCCAGTCCTCCTATATAATATTTAGAGAAATAATATCCAATGAGGGCATGTTTTCCGTTGTTTGCTCTGTTTTGAAATGAAAAAAATCTGTTTATATAGCAATAACTTGGAAAGTGCGGTTTTGGTTAATGTGGGTTTTGATGTAGTACGGTGAAGGTATTCCTATACAAATTAATGTAACTAAGTATGTGCAATAAAATAAGAACACATTGAATTATAAGAACTTGAACAGAGCAGTCTTTAATAGAAGGGAACCAGTTAGAACAAACTAAATGTACTAATCAAGGTATACTTGTATCAAGAAAATGCTTTCTACTTCACCTCTTACCTACTTGCATGTTATAGCCATGATTTTATTAATGGGAAATTTTTAAAAATTCCTGTTTAATACCTTGTAGCTGTATTGAAGCCACAAAAAACTATTCAGATATCAGTTTATATTTGCTATTGAAATTTAAGATATCATTGCAGATATTTTTATGTAATATCTGTATACTCATTGAAAAGTGTTTTTTTATAGTGATTATTCATTGAAATAACCAAACTGTGTTTATCTCTTTGTTTTTTACCTAATTAATTATTTCCATTTTGTCAAATGATTTTTTAAAAAATTATTGGAAAAGGTGAAACAGTATTGGATGAGATTAACTTGAAGTCTCACCAGTGTATTTAGCAATGAAAGATTAATTTTTAATGTTACTATAGATAGGAGATCTAAGGAAATTGATAAAAACTTTAATATTAAATGCCATGTTGATGTTTTTGCTTATATTTGTCTGGTTTTCATAGACTTGAGGTGTTTAAGGATTCACATTCTGGTTGAAGTATTTGTAGATACTGAGCTAAAGCTCTGAAACTCATCATATCATCGACTATCTTCTTAAACAGAGACAAAGTAGTTTTGTATGCTTTGATCCTTGGCCACTCAATGAATATGAGAGCTGCAAGAAATTTGAGTGTCCACTTGTAATTCTATCTGGATCAAATAAGAACTGACACATTCTTTGCTGGAAAATCAGTTTTATACCTTATCTATTGGTAATAGTAATGTTTTTTTACAATTTTGTCAGGTTTCACTTTAATCATTAAAAAAAATCCCAAAACAAGATAAAGAAACAAAAAAAAACTTTAAAATAAATGATAAAGTGAGACATTTTATCGACTGTGCCAAATAAATCATCCATAAAAGATTTGATTAAAACCTTTCGAAACAATCACTCAAGTGTATAGATATAAAAGTTTTGAGTTTACTGGAAATATAACGATATCTCCTCTTCATTAATGTATAAAAATTTATTTCCAAGCTCAATTACTATGTTAAATACACTTCCTTATGAATATATTCCCGATTAGTAGGATCCCAATCTTTTAAAATCGAGGCTGAACAAGTACCTTTTACCAATGTTTGTCTTTTTCAAGTCTTTTATTGCTCTTCATTTGAGTGTTTTTAACTCCTATAATTCATTTTAACTTTCTTTTGAATGCTTTTTAGTCTACAATTTAAACGTCATATTTTAACATGTATTTACTGGTCTTAATTCCTTGGCAAAAATAACTCCCTTTTTACTAACCCTTTGATGTGAAAAGTGTTTGAAAGGCTTGGTTTAATGTGACCAGAAATAAATTTTAAATGTGTCGCAGGTTATTAGATTTAAGTACACAATTTTGAAATTTAAAAATAAATGAATTACATTCTAACGAGTTTTATCCAAAATAATATATGAAAAAAACAAACAAACTCTTGAGATGAATTTCACTTTCTAAGTGTAGGGGTTTAAAGGCTGTGCTACCTTTTATCAGTTGAGCTACAATGATCTGTTCAATTGGTTGTTTGTTTTGGGATGTTGTGCAGTTAATGTCTTTCAAAGATTTTTCAAGTTGGGCTTTATTCTGAAGGCATTCCATTGATAACTTTAGACATTGACTGACAGCTGAATCTTTTCTTTGAGGAATACAGTTTAATGTACAAAGTCTGATTTCACTGTTTAAGGGTTGGAACCTATCTTGTAAATGTCAGGTGATGTGTTTTTCTTTTGTCACATGTTATGTACATTGCATGCACACACACTTTGGAGGAAACTTGCAAAATTGCATGCTACACACAAATCTTAACCCTTTTCAAGACAAACCTTTCAAGGTGCTTAATGCCCAAATTTGAATGTCGCAGTAGACTTCCAAAAAGAGATCTATGGGACATATATATCCCAGCAGTCATTGAAATCTCAAGATAT
This sequence comes from Thysanoteuthis rhombus, assembly GCA_963457665.1. Lineage (NCBI taxonomy): Eukaryota > Metazoa > Mollusca > Cephalopoda > Oegopsida > Thysanoteuthidae > Thysanoteuthis > Thysanoteuthis major. The sequence goes on along the minus strand of OY735220.1, from coordinate 30,326,375 downwards.
GTGTCCCAGGAGTCTCAGAAGGGTTGAATGAATAAAGTTTTGCAATCAAATAACATTTTGCTTCTAAAACAAACACAACAGCAGGTCTGGTTAGTTATCCAATAGAAACTGTCACATGACTGTCTTTTTGCAACATGCTATGTTAGGAATGATCAATTAAAAAATTAGGAAAAGAGGTGATTAATGAATAAGTTACTTCTCTCACCTTTTGTCGGGCAGTGATCAGTAAAAAGTCTGAAGTTTTTAAAAACAAGTGTGGATGTTGTTGGATACAAACTAAGCATAAGTTTACATTGCAAATTGAATCCCTGACAGGGATGGGGTGTCAAAAACAATCAAGTTTTTTTTTTAGGCATAATGAGGAGTAAATATTTAAATTTTCAGCCCTGTAGCTCCATTTGTGTGGCCTTTACATGTAATCCATACATACATATGTACTTGGTTATATGGTCAGCCAGACCAACCCAAGCACTGAAGAAACCTATGTTGATAGTTTCTAATATATGAAGAAACCTGCTTGTTAATACTTGTTCACACACACGCTCTTGTACACTGGAAAAAAAAGTTGTTAGAGAATGTTTTAAAATATGATAATTGATATATAACTGATTGATGTATCGTTGTAGTTTATAGATAGACATTTATTTACTATTCATACTTGCACGTATATTTTAACAAAAACTTAAAATTATAAGCTACATCTTTATTGCTAATATTTCTGGATTTTACAAGATGTGTTCTGAAGAAAGAATTTACTTACTTGCATGCATACAGTCACATACCATAAAAAACATTTTGTGTACTTTTAAGAGAAGACCAAATATACATCTTTGCCAAATATGTGAACTATCATCTTTCAAATAGGAAAGTTGTCAAACATAACCAAGTTACACAACTCTTGTTTTATCATCAGTTGACAAGATTGGTTGTTTATGTGATATGATAATATTAGATCAGGTTTTCTCAATCTTTTTAGACTGGAATAACCTTTGAAATAACTGATATCCCAAAGAACGGCTATATAGTAATATTATATATGGCAATTGACACCTTAGTGTGTTCAAAAACTTATATGAATTATAATCTAAAAGTACAGGAAAATAATTTTCTATATATTTGTTCATTTTGGTGAACATTCTGAGATGATTTTTTTCTTTTTATAAACTTTATATACTTATATAAGAATTCAGAAAGAAAACATAATAAAATCGTCAAATAACTGGTTTGATATAAACAAAATTATTGTTCTCTCAAGTCTTGATTAATGAAGATGAAGTTTGAAAATTAATTGGCTCTAAGAACAAAATTATGAGTCACAAATATATAGTAAAATTTTGCAGATCCCCTTACAACCTTTTGCAGAACCTTCTTTCAGAAAAGTTGCATGAAATTAAAGATGCTCTCCTGTGTTCAAGAGGTTTCTCAAAGAGAGATGCTTATTTAGTAACATAGTTCTGAAATTCTTCATCTTTTTTTCAATCAATATTCTAAGTATGTACACTAAATAAAGTGATATTGGGATATTTCCATCATTATAAAGAAAAAATCAACATGCATGCATTCACATTTGTAATGTGCATTTACATGTTGACACATGGGAATGTATATGTTATATGCAAGGTTTGCTTTAAAAATAACTTTCCAACTGGGGTTTTTAAGAGAGAAAATAGACTTCAACTTGGAATGTTATTTATGGAAAGTTTGAGTCATCACTGGGCAGAATGATCATTGAGGGTAAAGCAAAGATTTTTTGTTGTAAATTTTCTTTAATTTTTTTAAAGCCTGCCGCTTATGTGTGGAGGAAAATTGCTAGGTAAACTTCCTAGGCCGAAAGGACGTGTCATCTAGATTGGATCTGAGAGGAAAGATTTTTAAAATCTTTTTTTGATATTTTTTTTTCTTTCCCCTGTGAAAAACCTGGTACCTTGTTTACATTTGAATGTATGCAGGACACTTGACAATTACTTGTATCAGATCTGTGTCAGAATGAAGAGGAATGACTGAGTCTGATTATCAGCTATTTGTTGTTTAATTACTTTTTCTTCTCTCTCTCTTTCTTCTTCTCTCTCTTTTTCTTCTTCTCTCTCTCTCTTTTTCTTCTTCTCTCTCTCTCATTTTCTTCTTCTCTCTCTTTTTCTTCTTCTCTCTCTTTTTCTTCTTCTCTCTCTTTTTCTTCTTCTCTCTCTTTTTCTTCTTCTCTCTCTTGTTCTTCTCTCTCTCTTTTTCTTCTTCTCTCTCTTTTTCTTCTTCTCTCTCTTTTTCTTCTTCTCTCTCTTGTTCTTCTCTCTCTCTTTTTCTTCTTCTCTCTCTTTTTCTTCTTCTCTCTCTTTCTTCTCTCTCTCTTTCTTCTCTCTTTCTTCTCTCTCTCTTTCTTCTCTCTCTCTTTCTTCTCTCTCTCTTTCTTCTCTCTCTCTTTCTTCTCTCTCTCTTTCTTCTCTCTCTCTTTCTTCTCTCTCTCTCTTTCTTCTCTCTCTCTCTTTCTTCTCTCTCTCTCTTTCTTCTCTCTCTCTCTCTTTCTTCTCTCTCTCTCTCTTTCTTCTCTCTCTCTCTCTTTCTTCTCTCTCTCTCTCTTTCTTCTCTCTGTCTTTCTTCTTCTCTCTCTCTTTCTTCTTCTCTCTCTCTTTCTTCTTCTCTCTCTCTTTCTTCTTCTCTCTCTCTTTCTTCTTCTCTCTCTCTTTCTTCTTCTCTCTTTCTTCTTCCACTCTTTCTTCTTCTCTCCTTCTCTTCTTCCACTCTCTCTTTTCTCTCTTTCTCTTCTTCCACTCTCTCTTTTCTCTCTCTCTCTTCTTCCCCTCTCTCTCTTCTTCCACTCTTTCTTCTTCTCTCTTTCTCTTCTTCCACTCTCTCTTTTCTCTCTTTCTCTTCTTCCACTCTCTCTTTTCTCTCTTTCTCTTCTTCCACTCTCTCTTTTCTCTCTTTCTCTTCTTCCACTCTCTCTCTTCTCTCTTTCTCTTCTTCCACTCTCTCTCTTCTCTCTTTCTCTTCTTCCACTCTCTCTTTTCTCTCTTTCTCTTCTTCCACTCTCTCTTTTCTTTCTCTCTATTCTCCCTCTCTCTCTCTTTTCTCTCTGTTCTCCCCCTCTCTCTTTCCCCTCTGTTCTCCCCCTCTCTCTTTTCTCTCTGTTCTCCCCCTCTCTCTTTTCTCTCTGTTCTCCCCTCTCTCTCTGTTCTCCCCTCTCTCTCCTCCCTTTGTCTCTCTTTTCTCCCTTTCTTTCCAATTCTAGTAAATGTGCCTCTTTAATAACACCTTATTATGCAATGCAATGTTATCCTCTCTGTGGTTCAATCAGTTCTGTTATTGATGCTGGCCCAATGCTTATTCTCTGCTCAAATCTTTCACTGACAAATTGTCCTCAACCTTGCTTTCCCCATCCCAGTTCTACATTGTCAAGATTCCATATTTTTGACAATTATATTCAAAGAAATTCCAAGAAACAGAACCCTGAATTGATTTTTGGATACTTACATGTAAAAATAAAGTAAGTTTATTCATCTGAATTGAAAATTATAATCCTTGCTTTTAAATCCTTCAACACATTCAGCAGAAAAGATGGTTGATTAACGTTATTGCTTCTTTACCAGTTGAGTGCCAAATGATGTTGATTACTTAATGTCCTTTTTATATTCATGCCTTGTCTTCATTTTGTCCTCCATACATTATTGCGACTTATACCAGATGTTATTTAGTCTCTAAGGAATAATCACCATTTTTCTATTCTTGGCCTACACATATCAAGAATACAACAAAATTGACACTGAAGGTGTTAATAGCTGTAGTGTGAATGTAATCAGATGTTATGTAACTTTATATATATATATATATATATATATATATATATATATATATATATATATGTGTGTATAAAATATACACACACACATCCCACACTTTTTGAAAGAGGAGAATCTGTAGCCCACTTCGCTGTTTGATCAGGCAGGTCAATTGTGGGGCATTGGTGTTCCAATAATTATCATTTTATGATTCATAGAAAATAAAGAAAAGGGAGAAAAAAATGATATTAAATGTGGTTTAATTCCTTTTGAAAAGTGAAAAGACGAATTGTTTTCTGCCTGCTTTTTGTGTCAGGAATTTTTGTTTTTGTCTGAGTTTCCTCCCACTCCATTTTGTTACCAAATAAAAAGTAAATGATACTAACTTTCCTTGCTCAGCTGACATATCCATTTTCTTTTCTTTTGTACTAATAATGGCATGAATTATTTTATTAATTACTTGTTTATTTTGGCAATAATTATTCTACTATGTTAAAACTAAGTTGGATGGTAGCTGCTTTTGTTGCAGATGTTATAGAGACTTTGATCATTTTATCTGTTTGCTGAAGATTGCTAGATATTTTCGCTTTTATTTTCTGTATATCTAAATCTTTTCACATTCCAGAAATACTTGAAATATTTTTACCTGACAATATCAGTTTTTTGAGGTCGCAAAAAATATTGGGTGTCCTAACTGAATCCATTAATGTTTTGATTTTGTGGAAAAACAAAAAAACAAAATCTATACTAAAAAGAAGTTCTCTCATTTGATACTCCAACCATTTTATCAGCTTGAAAAAGTGATAATTGTTGAAACCTTTATTTTTTCTTTTAGTATAAAATTTATTGTGAAAAATGATTTCAGTAATTTTTATTCTTTCCCATCTTGTAATAATATTATATTTAATTTAGTGAATATCGAAGTCTCTGTTATTTGAATATCATCATGGCTATTCCTAGAGGCTGAGGATGATGGTTGAAATTACACTGAATGACACTGTATGGGTATCTGTTTAAAGTGTACTTGTTGCACTCCAAGAAGCACACAATACTCCACAAATCATCCAACTGATTAAAATGAAACCCAGATGATTGGAGCTGATGGATCTTTTATATTGACCTTAAAATGTTGCTAGTATTTTTTTGTTTTGATTATATCTTTTGAATACAAAACAGAAAAAAAAGAAAAGTCTTTTAAATTGTTGGAACACATTGTCCCTCTCCAATATAACCAAGTGATTATATTGTGATTGCATCCATTAAAAACTAATGTTTCTTGAGAAAAAAAAGTGTCTGTTCTCTTTGATTGCCAGACTCAAAAATCTATTTGAATATTAAAACTTACAAATGAGGATAGATTGCATTTATGGCCATGAACCTTAACAAGGGTACCTTTATCATGAGTAATTGTAGACTAGCTAGTCTGGCAGACCATTACTACTGTTAAGTCAGTTTGATTCTGACTGAGTGTTCTACACTTATAGTCTCATACCAGACTGAGGTAAGCTTAGTAAATAGCCAATGAACCTTAATCTAGTATTTGAAATAGAACCTCAATCTTCCTGTTTACTTATTTGCTGCTCTAACCTCTGAACCAAATTCACTGAAAATAGTGTTAATGTTGTGCTTGTAAAATACATTGTTGTATAAATGATCATCGTAATTTATCTCTAAACTTGTGCGTGTAGTTCAGTGGTAAAGCAAAGGATTTAAGGCCAGTTTCCACTGCAGATGTTAACTGGCATAAATTTGCTTTTATTCTTAGTTGTAGTCATTTAAGATAACTAGCCTGGTTTTATGGCTCTGCAGTATTATAGATTTTATAGATATTAGACTGCTGCTGGTGGAGTGGGCTCTTTTTGCCCTGCTTCGTAATCATTGCGTTTAGTTATTGGGAGTAGTAATGTGTATGTGTGTGTGTGTGTGTGTGTTTTCCAGTTCATTTTTGTTAATGAATCTAACCAGCTTACATCTGAAATGAATTGCTGTTATTATTCCATAACCTATTTGAATTAGTATCCTCATTTTTGTTGTTGTTAATCCAATGGAATGGAACCTCAGAAGTCTTCTCTGTCATTTGACCCATTGAATGAATGTCACCTGAATTGTGACCACACATCTCCACTCAAAAGGTGATACATGGTTAGAAATCTACTGAGCAAATGACCAATAGGTGACATGCATATATTGATATAATTTTGAAGTAAAATACCACATTAGTCTATTCAGATTTTTACTATAATTTTGAAGTAGAAAGTGTGTTTTTTGTGAAATGGTGAGAAAGTTGACTAAAAATTCTAAAATCCAAGATGTCCGCCACCTGATGACATCATCTTATGCCAATTACATTACTATTTTATACCAACATAAACTTAGTGCTATATCAATTGTTTCGTCTCCGTACAGCAACCTTCTATCATGAACCATATACCTCTATAGCTCTTCAAAAACACCGAGTCAAATTTACGAAAAATTATCCACAAAAACTTGCCTTCTAAAGGGTAATCTTGTTTTTTAGTTTTTCTTTAAATTGTGTGATTGTGATAGTCATCAGCCTGTCCATTGCTGATCATTACTGTTGACTGTAATATTCCTGCTGCACTCTTTCCACTGGTACCCGTTGGTTGCCAGATCTTTCAGAGTTGTCACGATGGGTTCTCTTCTTTCACCCATAACCACTCGAAGCACTGTGCCTGATAACAGCATGGGGATAACAGTCCTTGTGGCAATTCTTCTGCCAAGTCGTCACTGGAGCTCCTCTGGTCTCCTCCATGATGGCTTTGGCCCGGCTCTTAAGGTTCATGGAAGGAAACCTCTCAGATGGCAACCATTGAACATATCATTCAAGTCTTCTTTCTGTGACAAATATACTCGATGGAGTAAGAAGCTTTCCAACGATTAATTGCGCTAACATTTGTAATTTAAACAAATGAAGATACTTTTGTTTAATCTATCAAAACTACTAGCAAAGTAGTGATAATGATAAATCTCTGTTATTGAGGTGTGGATTTGGCAGGCACTTGTAGGAATGGATTTTTTAAAAACACCGATTAAGAAAAAGTTAGCCTTTTTCTAAATAAGGAAAAGTTAATATATCCAAAAGAGAAAAAAAAAATTATCAAGCTGCATTTTCTTTTTCTTGCCAAAAAAACCCCAAAGTAATGGGTCATTTTTGTTGGTCCTCACAATGAAAATCTTAATCTTAATGAGAGGTGGCAGGGGGAGGGTAACAAACTAAACTGTCAGTTCCTAATGGTTATTTGGTTAAGTGGAGACTAATGAAGAAAACTGCAAATGCTGTGTCCAATATTACTATTTATCTCTTATTTCGTTCTTTTGATGGCTGGAACCCAACTAAAAAATTGTACAAGACTGACAATTTGAGAAGGTCAAATGTTTTGATTCTCAAACATAAGATTGCTGTTAAGATTTGATCCCAAACTAACACCACAAATAGACTATTTTTCTCTCTCTTTAGACTTCCTTACTTAAAACTTATAGACATTAGCTCCTGGTTCAGACTAAGGAAAAAGCCCCAAAGTTTAACTGGCTGAGAAGTGAGAAGTTCCAGATAATCTTTGTAACCGTGGTTGAAATCTATTGAGGATAGTGTCTAAGAAGACATTGCTCTCCACCCCCAGATTCTTGATATGCTCTTATGCATCTTCCATAAATACAAATGTAGCCATTTTACCTTTCCCCTATGCTTCCCCCTTCCGAGTAAAACCACTTAAAATCTAGTTCTGCCAGTAACTCCAAGGTTTTTCTAATTGCAACTCACCGACTTTTTGCAGTTTCGTCCCTTGTAAAGATTTTTATCCTCCTCCTCTTCTGTGTTTTCTGTTTTTTTGGTTTTAGAAAACAGGATTGATTACCTTGCTTGATGTGGTCACTGTTAGTTAAATCGTGTGAATAGGTATGCGTATCTATGTGCATACCACAGGGAATGGGAAAGCGCAGATTGTTTGTGAGAAGGTGGTACAGGTAACGAGAAGTCATTTCGTTGTGGAAATGACTTGGCGGTCTACTTAGATAAGTTTGTAGTGGTAGGTATAAACGATTTGAGAAACTTCAGCTTTGTTAAATAAGCAGAAAAAGTACCAGATTTCCCAGCATCTAGGAATTCATTACACCTAGGAAATAGGATTTTGTATTTGCATTCATAAATGATTTCATCTTTTATCTTGTGTTTTTTCTTTCTGATTTGTATATGACATGTTATATCAGTTATACCTGCAATCAAAATGTTAGAAAAGTCAATAAAAAATGTCATCAAAACCGTTGACATAGGTTTCCTTAGGTTTCAAGATAGTCTGGTTGGCTCGCTGGCTCTATATGTATGTATTGCATGTATAGGCCCTATCAATGGAGCTAGAGGGCTGAAAACTTGATTGCTCTTTGTTATGTTTTGAAAAGATACTTTTTGTTTTTCAACTTCCCTCTCTGGTTTTTAATTGCAATGAAAGTTCATATCAAATTGGTACCTTAGTTTGTGTCTGACAGCGTCCACAATTGTTTTTTTGTTTTTCTTTTAAATTTGGACTTTTTTAGTGATTGCTGCACAGCAAAAGGTAGGAAAGTAACTTATTTATTGATTGCCCCTTCATCCAATTTTTAGATATATCACCCCCCCACCAGGTTTGTTACCAAAAGATGTTAGTCATGTGATGATTTTTAACAAGACCTGCTCTATAATATTGACTTATGAATGCGCTCTGGTGCTATTTACTGTAAAATCTTGCTTTTTATGAGTCGTTTCATGTATTTAAATTCAGAAATGGACCTTTACACTATCTATATTTCCCAAACTGATAAATAAGAAAGTACTTGTAATATGTTTGCCCAGTTACATTTGATTAAATTTTTTTTTGTTTTTTTTTTTTGTGCTATACTGTGCTGAAGTAATATGTAAAATGCAGTTTTATGTATTGAATTAAATCTATCATTTAACCAAAAATAATGTTGGAAATCAGTTACACAAGCCTTACCACTCAGTGAAAATAATCTTGGCATAGTTTAAAGTTTATTCTGATGTTATAAATCTAAAATTATTTGATTGCCATTATACCTATTATAACTTATGTTATATTGACATTCAGGAATTTGAATATATTACTCAAGCTAATGAGAGAAAAAATATTGATAACTTTGAGTAATTGAAGTCAATATATTTTATTGTGCAATAAGTGCAGAGACATTCATCTCAGAAGTGGATAGACACCATGGTTCTTCCAATAGTCACATTATCAACTTATAAAATTGTTTTCAAACTTGCATCAGTACTTACTCAACTTGCCTCAAGCAATTTTCAGTACTTTTACTTGTTTTTGCATAGAATCGATAAATTCTGCTATTTTCTGGATCTCGATCCAGGCTGCATACTAAACGTCGAATAGCTCTCCACGGGACGCTGGTTTTCTGGAACTTCTTTTCACTGCTCGATCAAGTATATCGCCGACATGCTCAGTGGGGTTCATATCAGGTGACTGACTTTGAAGCCGTTGGATGTCTTCCTTGAGATTCCGTTCCTGAACACAGACCTGTAAAATATGTATAATGACTTGACTTGATTGTGTAAAATGAATGACTATTGAAAAAAATCCTGGTATTTATATGGCCGTTTCTCTGTGTGTAATTTGTATTTATATTTAGCAATAACACTAAGTATAGCTGCAGTGTCAGTCACTGGGAAGATATTTACAAAAGAATACTTTCTTACTTTTCTGTGTGGTTAAATTTGTTTTCAAGTTGAGTTATCGGTCAGGTATTGTGTATATTATGTAATAGATTTGTTTTTCTTTGAATCTTTCAGATGAGGTATCATCAATTTGTTTAGATTCTTTCAAACTACTGTCCTCGTATCATTTATCTTTTGAACACAACATTTTGGTCATTGTACCTTTTGGATTCTTCAGGTTGGTGTTGTAAATAGGGAGGGTTTAGGATTTTGAAATTGAATGTGTTAAAATCCAAATCTAGATGTGTCTTCATTTTTCTACTAGACTAACAAGAGTAATCCACACCAAAATTATGGGTATAAAACTGATACGTAAAATTCACATTCCCCTACTGTGATTTGAACTCATGACCAATTGATTGCCTGGACTGAGCTAAATTGACATGTCTTAGGCATTAACAGAAATTCATCATACAAATATGTTGAAGCTTATAATATTTATACAAAAAAATATGTATTTTTATTTATTATACGTACAATACAAAGTTGCAGTAATCATCTTCAGTCAGAATAGAAGTTGCAGTAGAGTCTGATCCTGCAGCAGCTAGTCTTTACGTTTCATTTAGATCTATGATTTTCCATTGAATTAAAAAAGATGGTACTATGCTTTGATCATCAACAAAAGATAATATTTTTGATTGTAAGGATTAAGATAATTTATAAAGGTCTTTTTGTATCTATTACATTTATAAACTCAAGCAGATTATCAACAATTTTATTATTATAGATCAAATTTCATTGGTCTATTCTTTTCAAGATATTCAATTTATTCTATTTTACCTTTTAATGTATATCATCTACCAGCCTGCTTGACCAACATATATCATTACTTGTAATGCAGTGTGCTGAAATGAAGAAGAGTACGATAGTGAAGTAGTTCATAATAGTTCAGAAGAGTACTCACTAAAATTAGCTTGGAAAGTTCATCAGGTGTTTGGTTTGAATCATGTAAGTTAATGAATCTCTGCATGAGTAGTGAAAATTTGAATTGACTCGTGTTGAAGTTCGAGTAGTGGGGGGTGTGGATGGTGTTGAAAAAATTTGTTAAACTCAGTAATCATCATCACTTCTGGCAAACTTAGCCGAGACTTCTGCATTTAAGAGCTAAAAGTTGGTCTGACAAGCTCAAGAAAAAGTTCTGGAAACGGTCCTCAGCAACTGTTCTTATTGGATGGAAAATATTTACAATGTTTTGCCACTAATTTTTTTTTTGTTACTGAAACTTGCTTTTTTGAACCTATGTCTGTAAAAATTATTACTTATTTGAATTCTGGTCATTGAACAGTGAAGACTGTCTTTAAACTATCTCCATGAACCCATTGAGCTAAGATTTATTTTAGTGGATAATTTGAAATGAAAAAACTGTTGCAAGAGGATCATATTTGCAAGTTTAGTGTCAGGAATGTTCAGATTGTGTTCAAAATCTTTCTTTTCTTATTTTTTTCTCTTGAAATATGCAATATATGCATATGTTTGCATTTATAATTCTGTGATGTATATGTTGTGAGTGTGTATGCATATGTAAATTTACCATACTTATGGATAGTATTATCAAAAGCTTATTTTTATCAAAATCACTTGGGCCCAAAACACTTTATTGATAATGAACTGTGTAAATTTGATATTAATTTTCTTTTAATGTGAAGTTGTTTATTACAATGAATTAAATAGCTTAACAATAAATTCAAATTTATAACTATGCATGTAGATTGTACCAATTTTCATGTCCTTTACCTAATGTTATTAACTTGTTATTGGTATCTAAAAGACCCTGCTCCAATGTGACCAAAATAATGGCTCCTTCTGTATATAATGTGTATGTATATAAAGTTTGAGTTGAGAGGAAATTATGTATCTCTTTTTATACACACACACACACACACACACACACACTGTTCAGATTTTACGTGCTTATATTGTACATATGTATATATGAACTAGTATCCATGGGGTTAGTCCCAATCACTCATTATTAATGATAAACAGCCTATCAAGGTCAAAGGTGCCTCAGACCCTTTCAAAGTACCCCCTTGGGACCTCACTCACTTATTCCAAACATCTGACAAAGTCCATGATTTGAAATCTCTTTGGGTTCCTTGCAACTGCTGGTTTTGCCCCATCTGGAATGTAGGGGTGGGGGGCTGAAAAAATCTGAGTGATGCAATGTTTTTGTAGAGAAAAATCCTGCACAAGACGTGAAGAATGGACAGATGCGGTCATTGTGAATGTCACACAGCACACTTACTCACTCCATGGTGTCTCACTGTTGACTGGGTAACTCCTGGGAGGATATACTGTTCGCTAGTGCGCAGTAAGGTCCTCTCTAACTGGTTGCAAAGTTAAATCCAGGCTACACCACCAGTTTTAGAGATATTTCAATTGGCTTGACACTTTCCAAACAGACCTCAAGTACTTGGAAATGTGTGGCCACCATTTTGAAAAAAAAATCTAATAATGAAATTGCTGTGATCAGCAGATGCATATTGAAACATAAAACAGCTGGAGAGACAAAAAAGCTTAAATCTGTTTTTCAGAATAAACCCTTAAAAGCTTCTTTTGACTGACATACATCAGAGGATGACTCGTGAGAAAAAAAAATACTGTGTGGAAATAAATAATTTGAATGTTTTTTTTTTTTCTTTCTCCCTCTCCGTTATGTCTTACTATACATCTATCAATTATGGCAATGTTAAAGTTTTTCACCATTTGAAGACTTTTCAGATAATAATAAAAAGTTTAAGTTTTTAAAACTATTCACATGGTAAAGTCATGAAAAAGTTTTTTTTTTCCATGAATTGAATAAAATTGCTCTGAGTGGCAATCATAATTTAGAGTGCAGATGTCCAAGATTAAATCCTTTTAAATTTCACCTAGTTTAGCTTTGGAATATTTCCTAATTCAATTTGGTAATTTTAGTCATCTGTTTCTTTTGACAAGTCAAAATAATATATGTGAATATTTAAAAATATGTAGCAGAAATGTGGTTATTTGCCAACCCTTATAAGAGAAGCTATTCCACTACCCCACCCCACCCCTAATGATCAGATATATTTAGTCAAACTATCACATGACCAATGTCTTTTGGCAGTATGACATATTAGAATGATCAATTAAATAATTAGAAAAAGGGATGATACGTGAATGCTACTTCTCTCACCTTTTGCTGGGCAGTAATCACTAGAAAAGTCCAAATTTTCAAATAACCACCCTATTTGGGGGACTTTTCTTTGATTGTTTATTCTATTTTACGTTGTCTAGGCTAAGTGATACATTAACTGTGTAGTGAGAGATCATTCCAAATAAATGTTTCTATATGATATAATGCAATTTATCATATAATAAAAAACAATGTTTAAATTTTCAGCCCTTTAGCTCCATTCGTGTGGTTTGTGTGCATGATATATATCTAAATATATATACATATCTTGCCAGCCAGACCAACTTGAAAACTGAGGAAACCTATGTTGACAGTCATGTTTAAAAGTTTAAAATATGGAGATACAAATGTGGCTTAACTGCCAGAGTGTTTTTTTTACTTTTTCAAGATTGATAGTAATTTACCTTTACCAATGAAGTTTTAAAGAGGTTTATTTGAAATGGTAATCATTTCAGTTACAATTGCTGTTAATAATGATAGTAACCTTATAAGAGAAGCTGCCCACCACCCAAAAAAATTACCAGAAATAATGAGCCGATCCTTAAACATTCCGAGTGCTCTTCAAATTAATATGTCTAAAACGTTATGCGCTTTAGTTTTTCAATGTAATACATAAATTGAGCTCTTTTTATATATTGAGTTAAAAGTTATTAGTCCAATCAATTTTTATATACTTGAAATAGTTTTTTTTGACAGCAGTTGATTGCGTCATTAAACCAGCTTCAGTTTAGTTGGGGTGGAATTGAACTACTCAGAATATTGGTAGTTAAATTTGGTATGACCAATATGAGAATAAAGGCTATTTTAGAAAATATTGATATTCTCAGATGTGACCATCTTTTCACTCAGACTGCTCCATGCATTTGCTACTCAGGCTGAGGAGAAATTTTTTCTAACACCAGTGGAGGTCTGAATTTTTAATTTATGGCTATGTCCTAGTTTTACTATAGATAGATAACATCAGTATTTTATTATCAGGGTATTTTGAGCCATGAACAGCAGTATCCTCTGTATGTATATTGTTCCGGATTCTATAGACTTTCGAAAGGTCAGCATATTCTCTTTTGTATTCAAGGGTTTTTAGATTAAGTTGTCTTAATCTTTCAGTGTAAGCTACATTTCCCCAGTCACAGAATGATCTTGGTGGCTCTCCCCTGTGCTCTCTCTATGGCATCTGAGTTGTATTTCATGTGAGGAGACCATGTGCAAGGAGCCAGCTCCAGATGTGGATGTATCAGAGGTTTATAAAGTGAAAGGAAGCTCTCCTCATCAGTATACTTGAATGAGTGCTGTATGTGGCCGTGTGTTTTATTCGCAGGATTCACTTTTTGTGTATGTGCTGTGCACTGAAGTTAAGTGTGTTGTCTATATGATTCATTGGACGTTAATGGAATATGGAGACATGCTGATGGAGGACCTCACCACATTACAATGGTGGGCCCAATCTATTTAGAGGAAATTTCATCCTGACAAATTCGAGGTCATGCACTTGGGTAGAAACTACACAAGAAGAAACTATTCTATGAATAAAGATAATGGAATGCGACATGTACTGGAGTAAACTTCAATGGAGAAAGATATTGGGATTTGTGTTGATAACTCACTGCACAAAGTGAATCCTGCGAATAGAACACTGGGCTACATACAACACTTAGAATTTGAAAAAAGACATATTCAATATTCATGAAAGCTTTATTAAAGTGGTGTCTCATTGCTTGTGAATATTTCAAATACTTAAGGATAGACTCAATATACATGATACTCTAGTAAAGTTTTTTTTGATAGTTTTTCTTATGAAAAGTTAACTAAACAAGTGGATATACCACCTTTACAGGCGGAATTCCCTGCTAGATCCTGCAGAAGGCAAAAATAGGACCAAAACTGTTTCATAGGGTTGCCTTAATTCTATATCTCTGGCTACAAGACTCCATTTTGGCTACTTATAAATTACTTACAAATAAATGATATCAGATTTTTGGTTCTATATAATTGGATAGTTGAATGGAAATCAGATCATTAATTTTAGTGAGAGTGCAAAAACAGAATCTACATAATCGGTATTTTCAATTTTCAAAAACCAAAATACAAAAAATATGGCCTGATGCTTTATAAGTTACCACAAAAATTTGGTAGCCGTAGCTCTCGCTGTCCTTGGGTTATGCAAACACAGATGTATGGACTGATATATGGTGAATTAAAATAATAGTATATTTTCAGGAAAACATGAATGCAGATTGACACAAAATAAGGAACCAGTTTACCCTGGTACTTACATTGTAAATAGAACCTACCTCTCTAAAAATTAAAGAGTTGAAATCTCCCCAAACTCACCTACTCCGGTGTCCTATAAGTACACAGGTAAAATTTCATTAGGACATGTTGCGTTATTCTTGAGTTTTGCTTACACAAACAGTTGAACATTTAGTGAATTATAACTATAGTAAATTTCTTGGTCAGCATGAATGCTGCTGGGCACAAACTCAGGGACCAATTTGGGACAAATTTATATTGTAACCCCCCCCCCCCAAAAAAAAACAGGCAAGATCTACCTCAATTTCCTTTTTTTAGTTTTGCTAGCACAGACAGATGGACATTTAGTAAATTATAATGAAAGTTTATTAGAATTAGATTGATTTCTTTTTCTCTTTGATCTTTTCAGAGTTTCATTTGTATTTTTACATCATTGTTTTGAACTAAATATATTTTGTAATTATTTTTCTTACGCTTATATGAGAATATATGTATACTAGCGTAGTACCCATGAAAGCACTTCTGCCGAAGATTAGAGTGCTAGTGCACTTTGTTTAGGATCAGAGTGTAGCATCTGTGCACTTTGCCTAGGATCAAAGTATCACTTCTGACTAGAATAAGAGTATGTAGTATCTTTACATATTATTGAAAAGTGTTACTCACACAAACAAATATGTATATTTCAATATATATGTATATATACTCACATGCACAAAATTAGCTATGACGTATAAGTTTGATACTTTGAAATTCACAAAACCACTCAGAATAGCTCAGAGGGTAATTAAGCAACAAAAATGGAAATGGGCAAGGCGCATAGTGAGAACAACAAGAGATGGAGCAAAAGGCTAACTGATTGTTGCCCATGGGACAGTAAACACAGTAGAAAAAGACCAAACACAAGATAGAGAGGCAAGATAGAAAAGTTTGCTTGTTAGGCATGGCTGAGTATAGCACAATCATACTTGTCATGAAAAGAGATAGGAAAGGCATTTGTCCAGCTGTGAACTTACAAAGATGATACATGTGTGTGCATGATCTGAAATTTTTATAATTAGAAAACTTGTGTCAGGATGCAGCCATCTTTTAGAAGTTAATTATAATATAACTAACACTTGGTGGCACATACTAACACTTAGTGGTACGTATGCATTTTATTTAACACTTTAGCCAAATCTTTGATGATATCCTTAACCTTCCTCGCAACCAACTCAGCACACCCATCTATGGAATATGCATTTTTTACATTTTTGCCTTCTCTAGCACTTAGATAAAAAGATTTTGTCGTATTCAACTAGCCTGGTGGTACCTTCAGATGTGACACTCAGATATTGTATTCTCAAACGAAAAAAGAAAAAGAAACATGTTTTGCTGTTTGCTACGACAAACATCGCTCTAAATATTTCCTACCTGTTTTAGAAACTCAAGTTTCTCAAGGATAGTAGACATTTTTCTTTTATCTATTTTTTTTCTTGACACCTGGTCAAGGTGTTTCTTCTTTAATCCAATGTACGTGTGAAATGCTTCAAGGTGTACGTACTAAAGATTTTAGAAACTGTCAATCAAAACTGTCAACATGGGTTTCTTGAGTTTTCGAGTTGGTCTGGCTGGCTTGCCATGTATATATCGCACCAATGGAGCTAGAAGGCTGAGAATGCCAGCATTTACTCTTTATGTCCAGAAAAACTTAAAAAAAAAAAAGGTTTTCAATGAAAGGGTCAATTTACGATCTTAGTTTATGCTAAATTATGTAGCAATTTATGTAATATCCAATGAGAAATCTCTCATTGGATATTACTTAAACTTTTATTTGTACTTTATGATAGCCATCAGTAAAGTGGCAGACCATGGACGAGTTTTTCATAATCACAGAGACTATATTCCAATGTGCTGTTAGTTATTTTTAACCTTTAATGAGTCACTGAAGTGGTATACAATAATAGGTGATAGCTTTTATGATTTTTTTAATATCAAAAACCATCAGCCGAAACTGTCACCAAAGGATTCTACATATTTCAAACTGGTCAGAGTGGCTGGTTATGTATGAATGTATCATGCTTACAAGGTGTCCCAATGGAGCTAGAGGGCCGAAAATTTCAACATTTATTCCTTATGTCAAGCTTCCACTCTTGTTTTCTGAAAATACAGACTTTTAGTGATATAACAAAAGATGAGAGTAGTATTCATTGATCACCACTTTTCCCAATATTTCAATAGATCACCCCCAATAAGGCATGTTGCCAAAAAAACGTTGGTCATGTGACGGTTTCTTTTAAGAGACTAACCAGACCTGTTCTATCATATTCTTTTGTTTTGCTAAAGTGCTAATGTTTAATGATTCAATCTTTTTGTAAAATGATCTCATGCTTATTTTTATTTATTTGCAGGTAAGTGAAGATTCAGAGAATTAGAAAGAAACTGTGAGATGAAACTTTTTTACCCTTCACAACTAAAGATGGACAATCATAGAATCACATCTGTCTTTTTTTATGACTTGAACATCTGAAAATAAGTTATTAGATTTATTTTTCTCAGCATTGAAATACTGTATGTATTTATATTTCTAAACCATTTATTATTATATGAATATCATATTTATATAAACATAACATAAAATATTGAAGTAATTTGTACATATTTCTAAACAATCTATTACATCAAACATTATATAATGCATTTTGTATGTATTAAAGAAATGGGTTAAAAAAAGGGCAGAAATATTATTATAGGTATCACTAAGATGATATTTTGTAATAGATCTGAAAATACAAATAAAATTGTATCTTAATGCTTGGAAACACACTGAAAGACAGCTTTTAATGATCAAGGTGATTATGCAATATAATGTAAAGAGGCCAGAATATAAGGCCTTGTGTGTATATATATATATATATATATATATATATATATATATATATATATATATATGTAATAATATATATTATATATATTATATATATATGGTCTTGCGCTGTGGATTAAAATCTGAAAAGGTTTTCCATGTTTTTGTGAATATATATTGGAGAAGACTATGGCTGATATTTATTAAGTTTAGCTTAGTTTGACACAAGGTCACAGTTGTGGTCACCCAGTGAGGATTTAACTCATTACAATAGTAGTAACTATTACCTCACTGATTGTGAAACTTGGGATTACATGAAATTTCTGAAATGTCCAAGGGTTTCACAAAATCTCTATTTTCCCAATCGTACTATATATTTATCCTACTCATTCTGTCATGGCCATTACAATCCAATCCGGACACTCTTTCTCAAAATATATCATTATTTTATCTAGAATTGTAAATGTGTCAGTATAACAGATCTTTAGATTATGTTTTCCTACTGACAAATGATCTCTTTCATTTGTTTATTGAAATTATTGACCACGGCCCATTACAGATAGAAGGATATACCAAAATAGACTGAACATCCATTATGATATTGATGACCTATCATTTGTATATGAGTAATAAAGGATATTTTTCTATGGAGATTTTTTTATGTGATGAATATGTCCTTGATGTCTGAAATTAACTAGAGTCTCTAGGTAGTGACAAAACTCTTGTTTATCTGGTCTTTGGCTATTAAACAATTTCTTTCTTTGTTTATTGCAGTTCAAATCATCCATTAATACCTTTTTCCTTTTTGCTCTCTTTTTTTGATTCATTCCCTTACTATGTTTTACTCTCTCTCCCTTTCCATATGTCTACCTCTCTTCTGTATGTCACTCTCTTTCTTTTTTCTGTTTTAATCATTCTTTCTCTGTCTCTTCCTTGTATTTCCCCCTATGTTTCTTATTTGCTCTCTCCTTATTTCTCCCTGTGCTTTATTTAAAACTGCCAACAAAAATATAGGTTTCTTCATTTATCAAGGCTGTGCCAACAGAGCTAAGGAACTGAAAATTTAAACAATTACTCTTTATGTCTTGAAAAAAAATTTTCTTCTTCTGAACCCCCCCCATCATGGGTTTTTCATGGGGGTTTCAATTTACTAAGTTTATCCTAAATTGGTCCCTTAGTCTGTGTCCAGCCTAATTGAGGTGTTTAATGAAACTTTGAAATTTTTTAGTGATCATGGCCAGACAAAAGGCAAGAGAAGTAATTTATTCATTGATAACCCTCTTTTTCCAATTCTTTAATTGATCGCCGCCAAGAAGGTACGCTGCTGATGACTAACCAAACCTGTTTCAAGTCTGTTATATTTTGATGGGGGTGGGGGCAGCCATCTTTATCAGAGAAAAAATATTTTCCAGCTGTTTACAGAGGAAAAATTTGCCATTTACATGTTTGATGCTGAAGAAGAGAATGAATAAACAACTAAAATGAAAATCTATTCTCACAACTTGAAAAAATTTGAAAAAAGGTTTTCTAGGAAAAAATGTTATATATTAGTACAGTATATGGATTTTTTTTTCTTCATTAGAAACCATTCAGTGTTCATTGCATCATTTATTCCTATTCTTACCTTTCCCAAGGGCATTAGTACAAAGTTTCAACATAGCTTGCCGATTCCATTTTCTGTACTGCTACATGGTTGGCAACAGGTATGTCCACTGATATTTTCAGAAATAAGTATTTGGCTGGACATTGCAGTTTATCTCCTAAATTGACCTTTAAGGACAATAGAGGTAAGCAGCACCTATTCCATGTTAACCCTGGGGTCAAGTCGTCCATATAGATAAATTTTTAGCCCCCAGGATGCTGCTGTTTGGGCAATCATAAACACGCAAGCAAGTAAACAAACATTCACTAGTTTCATAGTTATTGATGTATCTCTCTTCTTCTCTCTCTTTACATGCATCTCTCTGGCACTCTGTCTAGATCTTCATGTATGTCTCTATCTCTTTGCTTGGTAACTCTTTATCTTTTTATTCTTCTCCTGTTATCTCTTCTTTTATCTATTGTTAATCATTGTACTATTTCATTCCTACATTCGGCTACCCACATTCCATTCACTGATTACGAATTCCTGACCTTGGTCAAAGCCATTTTTTCCCCTTTTGTCAACTGTCACAACAATATATGAATATATAATCAAACTTCCTGTTCTTTTCCAAGTAAGTAAATACTCAGAACTCAAGAGTGCGGTGCCAGCACCTTCCTTTCTAACTAAGAAGTATATCTTGATTTACTGTCAGTGTCCTTATTATATATTTGTAGAGGAAGCATTGTATAGTATAAATCAAAATAGCCTTCAAGATTATCATTAAGCAGTCATTGATTTGAGATATTTCATGAACTTTGACCAGATGGGTTTATTAACCAGCATTGATAAAAGCTGTAAATCATATCAACTTGTATTAAGAGAAACAGTGGTTTCAAACTATTCACTCCTCAAGCATTTAATGTTATTCTGGCCTCTGCTTATCTGAGACAACCAGTTTAGCATACTTCTCGCTGAACTCAATTATTATGGTATTTAAATGTATGTAAGATGTTCTTCATTCCATTACAAGGAAAATTCTCCTCTGTACTATATGTGGAAGTGAAGCCTTCCATTGGACATGGGTCTTTCTCAAGGTCTGTTGTAAGTGAGCAGTGATTGGCCTTACTCTGCCACACCTGTATTCATGGGTGGATTGATCTTAGTGAAGTAGCTCAGTCTTGGCCCATTTGACAATGTAGAACGTACTCGGTATAGTCCTTGATTTCTTCACTGCTTATAAAATTTCTGATTTTTTGTTAAAAAGAATAGTTTTCATAAAGCTTTGAAAAAATTATGTCTGTTTCCTTTCATTGTCAAATACAATTGACTCCAAGCAAATAGTAGATAAATAATCACATTTTTATTACATCCATTAAGAAAAACTGATCTAGGAGTATCTTTTGCCCCAGTATCTTATGACATCAGTACTTTACTTCAGAAGGATAAATATAAGTGGGTACATCATTCTAAGTTTATTAAGTATACTCTTGAAAAATAAGATGAAAATAACACATTGTAGGAAAAGAATTGTCTTTTATTACAAAAATAATTACCATTTATGTGTGACTTGATAACTGAATCATAGCGATATTTAGTTCATTGGAAGATTTATTTAACCTCATCCATTCTTACTGTATAGAAATTTTCAACTTTTCCCAGCAATTTACAGAACAAAAGAAAAATGTTATCCCTTTCAAGACTAACCTAATGAAGTATTCATGCCTGAATTAGAATGTCTCTGTAGACTTCTAGAAGAGATTCATGTGACATATATATCCCAGCAGTTAAAGATACCTCAGGATATATACATCATAGTAGTCCCAAGATAGAAACCTCAGGATATATACATCATAGTAGTCTCAAGAGGCTTAATCAACTTGAGTCAGTTAATCGTATTCCTTTTCTGCTGTTAATTTGTTTTATTGTGATTGCCATATGATCTTCAAATCACTTGATCATCTGAAATGAGCTGAAATCTTATGAAGACTTTTTAATCATGAAAAATTGCACAGCTTACTGCTTGAACCAATGTGATGATTTTTCTCAGTCATTTTTATTCAAAGCTGGTGCTGTTTGTTTTTGAAAGGCACTTGTTTTGAGTATCATCATATACTAGCTATTTATGTGACCCTTGATATCACTGGGAGTGTTTATTATACATCAAAGTTTTTATTCTCTCGTAATCACATCAAAAAGAAAGTATCCAGCCATTTGATATTAACAACAAAAAAATAGCTTGCCTAGAGCAATGGTTTGTCCCTTGGAAGAACTTCCCTTTGAGACCTCACACACTTATCCCAGCATTCCTTCCACTTTTCAAAACAGTCAACAAAATAATTTGTGAGGATTGCCACGAGCAACCTAGTCACCTTTTCCTTAATCTCGTCCATGGTCTGAAATCCCTGTGGGAAAAGCTAGAAGTCACAGGAAGTCAGATCTGGACTGGAGGAGATTGATAGATCTGGATGATGTGATGTTTTCCCTACAAAGCCCTACATGAGACAAGAAGAATGGGCCGGTTTGGTCATCATGAATGCAACGATTACACAGTACACAAGCTCACTCATTGGTGAATCAACATACAGAAGAATGGCTGTTCATGAATGTGCAGAAAGATCTCCTCTGATTGATTGTAGAATTACATTGAGGCTATGCAGCCGGTTCTCAAGATACTCAAAATGACTGGATTGTTCTTGGACAATCATTGTATGCAGTAACAGTATATTCTGATGGTAGTGAAAAAATGAAACAGTAATCACTGTGGTATTTAAGTGCAGGCTGCATTTGAGCTAGGCATACATTGGCAAGGTTTTGGCTTTTCTTTTTTTTTATCCTCTGACTTTAATTCTACTAATGTACATTTCTGGTGGTAGGCGAAAACAATTTGATGTTGAAACAGAATTAAATTAAACATCAAATCTTGTAATTTTTTACCTAAAGTTTGTTAAACAGGTTTTGGCACTTAATCCATGTGTAGTATTTTGAAAATCATGAACAAAAGCAGTTTCAGTGGTCAGGAATTAATGCAAACATTACTGATAGAATAAAGCTATTATATGTGTATTATTTGATATTTGTATTAGCAAAATTTTACAAGAATGCATACGTACTGACTGTTAGGTATTTGGTCAGATGACACTTGGTAATTTTTTTTAGTGTTCATGACTAAATGTGATTTATGAATAGGAATAATAGTCACTACGTCACATGATGAAATATAGTGATAATAAGACTAAGATAAGGACTTCCCCAACTCAAATTGTATAATTTTTGGTACATGTAACCCTGTTGTTATATCATATCTCTTTATGGGCTGATATTACATTTTTGATTGACAAGGGATTTATGTGACGTTGTTCCGTTTTTGTACAGCTAGCTGGTGACCTTCCACTACCAATGCAGCTGTTATGAACTTATACTTTTTATACTTACTTATTTTGCAACACTAATATCTTCAAGTAGATACTGAATGAATAGTCATGTTGGTATATTTTGAAGCATTGAACAACCATATCCATCAAAGATGGCAAAGGGTTCTATCCTTTTTTTCATATTTCATATGTGCATGTGTTTGTTTGTTCCAGCACTTCTGGCCATACCGTTTTGTCTATAGACTTGAGAATTGGCATCTGTACTCCATTAGACCTTTTTTTGATTTTTGGAAAAAAAAGCTTCTTTGACCTTCTGGTGGTGGGGGGATCTTATTCTGATGGGTTCATTAATAACATCTAGATTCTCGAGAATCTAAATGTTTCTAGGTATTTTTTTTTTCAACTTGTGATGCTACAGTTTCCAATTATTGACTGTGATTTTCTTTTATTTCAATTGAATGATTTTCCATCTAATAGTCCCAAATTATTCTCTTTCATAAACATAGATGGAATAATTTGATTAATCATGATTTTTCAAATATATTCATTAATATCTACTTTAATTTCAATTTCTGGGTTTTGCCTTTATATTCACTAGTAATCTATTTTATTTTAATTAGTTGGCTTGCCATTAAATATTGCAAAAAAATCATTTCTGAATACATCATAATAGACACATAATCACTTCGTATAGAATGGCATAAGAGTCATTTTTCATTTTAGAACCTAAATAACTTTTCTAATAAATATGTCAAGAAATTTTCCCTTTGGATATAATTGTCTTTGACCTAGAAAATTACTTATAAATAATTGTTTATTGATCTTTTAGCACTGCTAGTATAGTTATATTATTCTTACTCTTTAAAAATAACCTAAATGAATGTATGTGTGCTGATGCAGAAAAGAGAAAAGATTTTCAATATCATATGCCTACTAATTTACCCCTTGCCATTGAAGATGATTGCAAATAATCAAGTTATTTCGCAATTGCAATGTACCTATGAGGTATCAAAAATGTTATTTTGCACAGTATTTTTTTTTCCTGAATATTAAACTAATCTGAAGGAAAAATTAAGTTAAGATACTTTGTATTATCTGGTAGTTTTCTTTGTTTATGATTAGTGATCATTTTATTAATCACTACTACCTACAGCCAACCAGTTTAATTGATCTTGCTGGGTTTAGGTTATCCATGTTTTGACATTTATATGTATGTATATAGCTATCTATCCAAACTTTATCCAGACTTAACTGTTCATTAATGAAACCTGGGATTTTGCACTCATACATACAACTCAATGAGTATGGAAAATGTTGTTTTGTTTTAACCCCCTCTTCCCTAAATTAGTTTTTATTTGGGAGGTTCAATTTACAATGAAAGTTAATACCTAATTGGTCCCTTGACTTGTGTTCATTTTTTTTTTTTTTTTCTTTATTAATTAATGATTTAAACCATACTGGTAGTATTTTCATCAAGGTAACTTAATTTTCCTACCACACTGCTTAATTTACTAGGTGAAAAGCAGCATATTCAAGTGGCGGGGATTCATAATCTTCCTTGGAATGCTAGGTTTTGATATTTTCTAGAACTAAAAAAACATTCTAGGTGTGTGTACATTAGTCTTTATACATACTATGATGATCATTCATACTTATTTTAGATACATATACAGAAGACACTTACAATTCATCAAGTTCATTGTAACATAAAATTGTTTTTCTTCCAAGTTATGTCAATGATGATGGCATGATAGATGACAAAGGCACATTGCTAATTATTAAATGTATGGATTATTTTGAATACACCTTTTGAGTCAGACAATTTTAGAAGGCTAATGGCATTCTGAAATAATACGAAATGGGTACACAGGCAAAAAGTTCTGTGAACTTCTTCTCTATCAGATACTGAGTCACCTTTCAACTGAGCTGGTTGTCACTTATCAGTAGCAAGGTTAATTCTATTAACTCAGAAATTAGCACCTGATGGCAGATTAAAAAGAATCTTGCTAAAAGTTTTGTTTGCTAATAGGAACCGAACACAATAGAGAAACAATTTCAGATGGATAGCGGCAGTGGAAGTCATCTAATGACTCAAGGCCAAGCTCATTGTGATTTTGAATAATGATAGGTTTGAGCCTGGAAAATGGATGCTGGATTGTTGCATGTGATCAGGATAGACTGAGTACATAATGCAAGTCTGTGTGGAAATATTTTTAGCTTTTTTTTATAATCATTGATCTGAATATTAATACACTTGTTTGTACCTACCTTATGTTGTGTGTAAAAACATTTCCTGCCTATTCTTTGGCATTTTAAGGTTAAATCATTGATACAATTCTGTAGTATGGACTTTTTTAATAAGCATTTCAGTGTTCTGATCAAAGTGAATGTGAAACGGCAAAATTTTGCTCAGGCTCTAATTAACATTCAGTTATCTTCGACTAGTTAAACCCCTTTTACTGAACTACAGGTACCAGAGCATTCATTCAGCTCCCAGAAAACTGGAACAATGCACTCTTCACCCACTAGAGTATACAATACAAAATCATAAATGAAGAGGTAGCTTACGAAGAGACTTGAACTCCCTTCTACTTCTTTGGATCCTAGAATTGTATGGAAAAATGTATTCATTTGTCTCTGTATGTTTCTGTCTTTTATAAATTTTGTAATTTTCTATCTTTCCTGTGTCTGGGTTCAGAGCCACACTGGGTGTCATACATAGTTAGAAATGAATCCAATGGGACATTATTTCAGCTTAGGAATAGTGCAGATTCATAAAATAGATACTTCAAAGATTATTGGAAAACTGGTGTTGAAAAGAAATTTGGAGAGTTCCCTTGAGATTACTTTTTTGACTCTACTAGAAATAATATCTATTTTGAAATGTTTTAGGTGAAGTATCTTCACTATTTCTGTTCCTTAATCCTAGCTCAAGTCAATATAGTTCAAGGACTACTTGTCTTTACCAAATACAGCCTACTCCCCCTATCAAGATAGTATTTGGGGAAATGATATGTTTATTTTGTCTACTTACTAAATTGGTATTTACCCGATGAACCAAGATGCATGGTTCTGGTTTAATTTGATTTTAGCAGCTGTCACTTTTTGAAGCCAATCCTTATAGGTACAAATATGCCGAAAGAGGTATTTGCTTACATATTGACGTAGAAAGATACAGATATGATGTTTCTCAAAGCATATATAGACAAGGTTTTGACACCTGCTAAATCTTCTTTTTTTAACACTCTACAAACTATTTCAAGTTTGGAGAAACTCCAAATAAAACAGATTAACTCTTTAATTCATGGACCGCTTGTAAGTGCTTGTAATTGACTGTTGAACTCTTTAATGAATAGAATTAAAAATAATTATTTATGACCTCACTGACGTTTTCCACTGAAAAACATCTAAAATAGAGTAAAGAAAAACATCTAGATTCTGGAGAATATAAAAAAAGGATAGAACCCTTTGACATCTTTGATGGCTATGGTTGTTCAATGGAAATCATCTGTGAATTGAATCGGGAAAAAAATCACCTAGTGGTCTAAGGGAGATAATTTCAATCAGAAGTCATTTCCTTTGGAATTGATATTCTATTTTCTAAGTAAGAAATTAATAGTTAATGTCAAGGAGTCTTATTTTCAGTCCTGCTTTATTGGTATATTGTATTATATTGGTCATGAAACAGCACCAAATGTAATACAGTGCAAAATGTCATGAAATGGCCAGTGTTCTTTCTTTGACCAAGTATCTTCTACTGTCATAGTAGGATGTAGAAAATACATCACAATTTATTTTGGTTATGATTGAGAGATCTTGTTCTGTTCAGACCCTTTATGTGGAGTACAGAGTAAGAAGTTGAAGATTGAATGAATTTTCTTCCTCTGCTATTGTCTGAATCAAACAATAACAAACCCCTGTTATCTCATTTTGTCTAACCACTTCTGACTGCATGGGAAGGCAGGGAAGTTGAATCTGATCGTGAATTTTGTTCCATTGATAACTGTGGCTCACTGGTTGCTTTATATAAGTTCTATGGTTGAAGCCAAATGATCATGACATGTTCTTAAGTCACATGACTAGTTTACATGTATTGTCTTCTTTCACTACATGTGCCACAGATGAGTCTTTTGAACATGTCATTCACAATTTCCATTTTGGGATAAACCAGGTTGGTTAAGTGTGCCTGCCTAGAAGTTTAGATTCTGAAGACTGACCGTTTCCTATTTTGAGCATCAAGGCTTAATTTCATTCTAATAGTAGAAAAGGAGAGTAATTTCTGATTAAAGTCAACTCCTTTGCACTTTTTGGTAATTAAAAAAAAAAATCTTTTCTTTAATTCAATTCACCAGAGATCCATTAAAAAAGATACTATTCATTGAAGAGTTCCACTGTGTTTACAAGTTGTCTATGAATCCAATAGTTGAGCTGATGATAAAGGAAAAACTTTAACCATTCTACCACAAAAACACTCTTTTACCCATAGGTGATATGTGTATATGTGCGTTTCAAAAGTAACTGAACTGATTCTAACCAACCAGTGTGTCTGATGTACAGATTTTGAAATTGAATGTTTTGAAAAGATTCGATAGTTTAGGCTTATTTCGCTAATACTGCTACAGAAAGAAATCTTATCCATCAGAGGATTTCAATACACAAAAAAATGATGGTAACTTTGAAAAATATGCCTAGAAGTAATCAATATTTCAATTCCAGACCTGGCCATTGTGTTTTTTTGTGCTTTCATCTTAAACCATTTCTGACTTTACTCTTTGGTTTAACTATACTTTGAGGTTCTGTCCATTTCTTTGCTTTAGTCATTGTTCTATTTCATTCTACTTATTTACTTTCTTGTTTTTATCCTAATAGTCTGCCAGTTTTGTTACTGTTCTTCTATCAAGCACATTGTGAATATCTGCCAACTCCAGTTCAAGTTGGAGTTGACTTTATTTTCACCCCCATAACAAGAACATTCCTCGACTAATTTAGGAAAGTAAACTCTTTAATGTTTTAGTGATTGCTCTCTTACCAACTGAGCCAAACAGACAAGCCTTATATATCTATAAATTTATTTATGATGTATACAATACAAAAGTTACAGTAATTATCTTCAGTCAGAATAGAAAGAGTAGAGCTTGACCCTGCAGCTGCTTGGCCTGTTGACTAGTATTTTCTTTCATCTTGAATTTCATATTTGCTTTTTCTCACAACTTTACTCAGACTCTACAGTAGTCAGTAATCAGGGCTGATGGGGAAATAGAAAATGAAGAATAGCTCTAGGCGAGACTCGAACTCTTACCTCAGGAAGCTGCCTATGTACGGCACTTTTCTTAATGACTGAGTCACCAGATCTCCTAAGGCTGGCACAAATCAAATCTAATCCTCAAACTCACACTTTACCTTCTCCAATTGTTTGACATCACATTTGATGAACAACCGTAGCCATCAAAGATGACAAAGGATCGTATCCTTTTTATACGTGTGTGTTTGTTTATGTGTTACAGTGCTCCAGGCCATACTGTTTTGTCTCAACTCGAGAATCAGCATCAGTACTCTCCTAAACCCTTTCTAAAAATGTTTTATTGATTTGGAAAAAGAGCTTTTTTGACCAGTCGCGGGCTTCATTTTGATGGGTTAATCAATAACATTTAGATTCTCCAGAATCTGCGTTTCTATTACTATATAATGTATTTTTTTCCAGTTGAAAAGACCAGTAATGTGATAAATAGAACTTATTCTGACCATATTTATTATTCAGTGGAATTTCTTTTTACAAAACTTCAAATTTTGATGCCACTGTTATGTAAATAAGTTGTAGTAATCATATTATCCTGATTTATTTCACCATATGAAGTATTGCCGATCATTATTAATTTTTGAATATCATTTTCTTTCATCTTGAATTTTTTAGTTGATTTCTATACTCGGTCTAGTTATTTTCAATTCATAGCTTCAATTCATTCAATTTGAAAATGGATTTATTATTTGGGTCGAGTAGAAGTTTTGAATAGATATAGAATAGTAGAAAGGAGATAGTTATTCGGAAAACAAAATGACCCCATGATTTTGAAGATGGTGATGAAGAAAAAAAAGGACAACAATTAACATTACTACTTTGTTCATTTCCCAACAAAGAAATTTTCATTCCATGTAGATCAAGTGATATTTCAACACATCTACCTTCAACCTCACCAATATGATCTATTCCAGATTTCTTTTATTGGTTGTTATTACTGGAATTTTACACTCTGTGAAGTGTTACCACTTGTAATTTAGTGTTAGCAATGAATATAGGTTTGCCTAGATTTTATCTTTATTTCAGGATTCGACATCTATAATTCACTTGTTATTTTGTTAGATTTTCCTCCAAGGATACTTTGGTTTATTTATACACTCTGGCTGAGGTATTGGTTGTATGTTGCGAGCTTCTTGGAGTTTTATTTATAGAGTCTTGGAAAAATGTACCTACATTTCTCCATCTTCTGGTTCTAACCTGAAAGTTAGATAAACTCTGCTCTTAGAAAAACTCTATAGAATAAAACATTTATACTTATTGAATTTTTAAATTGATTTTCAGGTAAGAACCAGAGTAATTATTAGCATACAAAACATGAGTACACTTTTCTAAGACACCCTGTATTTACTAGATGTTTACATAACCCGTTATATAAGTGATGAATGATTTATTGAGCGAAAATGTCAGAACTTTGATTCATTCTAATGATTACCTATATTGTAGCACGGCAAAAACTAAATGCGTATATATATAGAAAGCAAGCAGATGCCAAAAGATGAGTTCGATTGATATGTTCTCAAACTGGTTCATAGGAGAGGTTGATGAATAGCAAGAAGTGGGAGAAATGTTATTTTGACATTTTTGTGTGTGTATGTGTTTCTCTTTCTTTCATTGTTATATAGTAGGTATAAGAAACTGTCAATTACTGACCCCAAAACTGACCACTGTTCAACGTAGATTCCTTGAGTTTTTAAGTGATTCTGCCAGGATGGCTGTCTATCTATGTGTACTATCCTCATGAATGGCGGCTGAAAATTTTAGGCATTCACTCCTTATAATGCCTAGAAAAAAATGTCTTGGTTTTTTTTTTTTTGTTTTTTGATGATTCCTTCACAGAATTACTTTTTAGTGGGGGTTCAATTTACAATGTAAGTTGGTCCCATAGTTTGTATCTGGCAGCATTCATGCTTATTTTTTTGGAAATTCAAACTTTTTTTTTTAGTGATCACTGCCCAATAAAAGGCGAGAGAAGTAAGTTATTCATTGATCACCCCTTTTTCCAATTTTTCTCTCCATTGATCACCCCTAACATGGCATGCTCCCAAAAGACGTTGGTCATGTGATGGTCTCTATTGAGTGACTAACCAGACTTGCATTTTTAATTATTGGCCCCTCAAGAGAGCAGTATATCTGCCACTTTGAATGTTCCCCATGAATCTCTTTTATTTTTGCTATTTAGCTTATAGTATGGGTATTGTGCCTGAATCACTTTTCTATATCAATATTCTTTGGCTTCACGCCACACATTGGGAACAGAAAAGTAAACAAGTCCATTACACTCAAACTTTTTGTTTTTTTTTATTTTAGTTTACTTGTGTGTACGCTGAAGTTTTTAAGCGCCTACAATGTTGTGTCAAAGGTGCTTTTTGAGGTGTGACTGCTGAGAGGATTATGTTTGCAAGTTGATAGAGGGTCAATAAGTGATATATTGTTGGAAAATGTTTACTTTTATCATAGGGTGGTAATGCTATCTGCTGTCAGATACTAAGAAAAGCCAAGTGTTTGGATCACCAACTGTTTGAGACCAAAGACGTGCACCTTGTAAAACTGACATGGATATTTGTTGAACAAGAAAGTCATTCTCATAAAAGAATAGAGAAAGAGTGGCTAAAGATATCCCACTGTTGATATAAATTCTATCCTTACCCAAACTAGGTAGCACTCAGAGAGTGCATGCCTCTACCACCATCAGTTTCATAGGAAGTGATTGAATATTTAGGTGGGTCCTTATTCAATTACTTCCTATGAAAAAGTAATTGAACAAGGATCCGCCTTAATATTCAATCACTTCTTCTGTAGCTTATTGCCCACCTTTCTACTGAATTCCATTGAAATTAATTCAGGACTTTCGGAGATATTTTGTTGACAGTCATGAACTTTTGACAATATTATGTAGTATGGACATATAACTATGATGTGTATGGATCTGCCAACTTTTTTTGTGGCCTATGGTCCACCTTTCAACAAAAATTCTTTGAGAACTTTTGGAGATATTGTGTTTACAGACATAAGCAATGTATGGATAAAAAGAATTGGAAAATATATTTCAATCAAACAAATATTCTTAGATCAGCCCCCAAATTTAACCGATTCTTCCTTACCCAACTAATGGAGATATCGTGAAGACACAGGCTGATGGAAAGAAAGATATGACCGAATATATACACCTCTCCAACTTTGTGGGCTGAGGTAAATAACACTTTGCCAATTGTGAATGATTGTATAATATAATTTTTGATTTTCTAATTTGTGTAGTTTGATCAATTTGTTCATCTGTCAAGTAACTCAGCATTTCTTGTCTTACCAGACATTTTACTCATCTCTGAAAATCATTCCTCTAGGAAATAAAGAACCTCATTTCTATCTCATCCATTTCACACCTTGAGTTCTCCAAACTTTAGAGTAACACTTGTATTTATGCATTAATTCGATGCTCTGTTGTATACCCGTATTCCTCTTCCTGCAACCAGCTGTGATGCTCATCTTTATCTACAGTCAGAGATAATAATCAGATGATACTTGAAGGCAGTATGACCTATACTAACAGACAGTGTTTACTGTATTAATTAAGTCTCCAGTCTTGTTATATCAAGACTTTTATTTCACAAAGCAGATCGACCAGAGATTGTTACAGTAGAAATTTGAGTCACTAAATCTTCTTAATGAGTTTGATTTAATCTCAAAACACTGTTCAAGAGACACACTAACAACTCCTGCTATAATGTCCTGTCATTAATATAGTTATATATACACTAGTTGGAGTGTTCTACTTTGTCCAGGGGAAAAAAAATTCATACATAGCTCAGGAAAGCAAATAATATTTTATAGAGATTTTATGAATTGAATATGGTGTGTGTGTGTGATGGGGATACTCGAATGGCCCCTTTGAAAAATTTTTCTAGAAACTGGTTATTCTTATGCTTACTTTTGGCATTAGTAATGAGAGCTAACCCAATCTTTTCCTTTTTGGTGAAATTAGGAAAGAATGAGTAGTTTCCCTTCTATTTGTCTTATTGAAAATATTTATTTTTTGCAGCCCCTTGGGTGCAGCTGCTTGGCTGGCTATAAAAAGATAGTAACAAACAAACATTTATCATCTTTATAGTATTATTTATATATATATATATATATATATATATATGAGAGAGAGGTTTATCGAATCTTGGGGAACGGTGGACGTAAAAAATCTAATGATGAGATGTGTGTGTGTATATATATATATATATATAGACATATTCACAAAATGCGATAAGCACCATTTATAAAAGAAATGTATTTAATTGAATTAAAAAATCATGTTTTTTATTTGAATTTTTCACCTCTTTAAAACCTTATATGTATGTATATGTATATAGAGATAGGTTGACGCATCTTTCAAAATCCCTTTACGATTTTCTATCATTTATCTTTCCTTTGATGAAGCTATTTTGCCCTTTAACTTCCCTTCTCAGAACTTTTTATATAACCCCTTTTATGTGTGTGTATGTATATATATATTCAGTTTCTATTCTGAAAAAAAAAAGAATACTGAAAGTTGGTGAGCATCATTTATTGAAAGTACTGCTGTTTTTCATTTTTCATTAATGTGGGGGTAGATCAATAAGTACGTTGCCTGATACATAGTTATCAATTGAATTTATGTGATTGATTTATGTGATTAATATTCACTGCTGAATTCTTCTCTGTGAATTTTATCTGACATTTTCTTCAGCTTCAGGTGGAACTTAGGGTTCTCGACTGTCAGTTTGTTACTATTGATCTTAATTTGCATGCGTCTAAAATGCACTAAAGCGCATTTGTGGTGTTGTGTAACGCTTTATCTCAGTCCAAATCAGTCATAATAGATTTTGCCTTGTCGCAGCCTGTCATTGATAAATTAACTGTGTAACAGTCAACGTATGGTTCCATGAACTTTCACGTCTGTCTTTTTTCTCTTTTGACCTTGGCTTTTTTCTTCACAAGATGATATTTCCTCATTGAAGGTTCATCTTTCACTCTTTGATTTCTGTTTGTTGAATAAGGTAGAAAACGAAACTTCTGGAAAAGCGTTCGGGAACTGGGAGACCCACTGCTAGAAAATCATCCAAAAGAAAATATGATTCTTGTTTTGAATTCATCTTTTTAAATTGTACTGTTCTTCTTCATTAAAAATGTAGTCATTTTATAATCGATTCCATCAAGACTGTAATCCGAAGATCAACAAGTCCATTGACTCATAGTTATTAGCTTAATTCTGACATGAAATTTTCTCTGTATAATGTTCAATCTACGTCATTTATATTCACCACTGAATTGAGCGTATTGATTTGGAAGGAGATAAATATTGATATACCTACATGTATGTTCTGATGACCAGTGGAAGATTAGTACATTCTATGAAAATTAATCAACTGAACAGTCACGTACACTCTGGTTGGTTTTCATGTAATTGATGAAAAAAAGTTTTTTTTTTCCATCAATCCCAACAACACTTTATAATTATAACTATTACAGATCACTGTATTTTTGTATGATGCATAAACGTGAAGAAAAGTTAAGGACATTCTGGCTACTCGGCTGTTATCTTTTTGAGATAATAACCTTGAGTTATGGTTAATCAGTTAGGGCAAAGGTCCATTTGTGTTTGGGGCTTTTAAATTTTTTTGTTGGAATTCACATTTATCTTGCAAACAAAAATACAGTTAGCTGTAATAGCTATAATTATTTATTGTGGGGGACCAATAAAAAAGACATAAAATATTTTTAAAAAGAGGGTCCTGATACTTAATAAATTTATATGGGTTTCTTGATCTTCCAACAAAAAATGAAGTATTAATATATGTCAGCAAAGAATGAATGTACATTTAAACAATGTATATAATTTCACAATATAGAGTACATTTCTAATAGAATTTTTAGAAATAGATCAAATTTTCAACTTGCGTAGTGTGTGAATTTGTTTACGTAAGGATTGTTTCCCTTGACAAAGCTATCCTTGATGGATGTTGAAAAGGAAAAATAAACAAAGTATTTTAGTTAAGAAATAGTGATATATCAAAGTTTTATCACAAACCAAGTATTATCAGAAAAGAAAGGAACTAGAAGGAACAAAAAATTATGTGTGCCATTGTTCTCAGTTATATAATAAGAAAGTTTTGAATGTAAGGCACCACTTGGGCTGTATTCACTTTTGATAGTATCTTGTATTTTCAGAAGAATTACCATTCCTTTATTGTTTCCCAATGTGGAACCTCAGGGTTTTACAAAAAAAAAACTTGGTTTCTGTGAGATGAGGGGTCTTTTAATGAAAAATTATTCTTTAAAAAAATCAGTATTCAGCATTTTCAAAGTAATAAAATTGCACAAAAACCAAATATCAGAACAGACTGGATGCCGCACAAGATATACAAATTGAATTAATTATCCAATATTAAACCTATTTCACAGAGGAGACTGAAGTCTTAGAAACAGCAACATTCTTAGCATTAATCTGTTTTTAATTTTTTGCTAATTTACAACAATTAAAGAGTTGTTTTTTGCTTTAATGTTTCATTTATTATATGTTCTTTATATGAATAAATTCTCTCTAAAACAATTTTTGTTTCATCTAAAGTCTTATTAAAATTAGTGAAGTGGATGTTGTCTTCGAAATATAGGTTTGGGTTTTATGATTTTTAGAAAATCATATAAGGGTTTAGCGACGATAAGTTTGGAAACCACAAAAATCTGAAAAATTCACCTTTTTTTTTCTACGATTGGCTCACCTATTTCCCCCCTTGACTCAGTTGTTTTAGCCATGGGACCCGAGTATGTAGTGCAAATAAGTGTATTACACTTTGATTGTTATGAAACAAAGTTCATTGCTTTCTGGTTATTGCAATGCTTTTCTTTTGTTTCATATGTTTTGTGGATTAGCTGAGTCTGTAACGTATAGTATGGAAAGTTACAAGTTATCAGGTTCAATCCCAGATGTCACCATATTTATTACTGTCTGAAGAATGCTGATAGACCAAAGGAAAAATGAAAAAAAAATGAATAATAACTACTTGCTGTGATGAATGAAAAAAAAAAAACAATTAAATAACTGTGTTTTTTGTTTTTCACTTATTGTTGAAAAATGATGTGTAAAAACAGAATACTTCTTTCTTAAGGATGAATATGCATAATATGGAGGTATTTCATTGTTTGTAAAATATTAGAAACCATTGTAATAAATTATAAAGAAACAATGTCTTATCAAATTGTACTTTCCTTTTATGACAATTTACAATTTGAGCTTTTCAAATTCATCAAGAAAAAGAATCTGATACTTATGTTTACTGATATTTTTCCCTAAATGGCTACCTCTCCAGGGAACAATATCAGATTATAAGGAATAATCTTGAAAAACATTCCAAGTTACGTAAATTCTCAAATATTTAAAAACAAGTTAGGAAAGAATGCTGATTTACTTCTGCAATATGTTTTCAATCTTTCAACACAATTAAGTTTTTTCAAAAACTATTTTTGGGCATTAATAATGCATAGATGATGTAGAAAGTACAAATCTAATCTCCAATGTTTGCAGAAGAAAACTTCATTACCTTTGTGTATGGAAATTTTTATCCTTTTTCTTTCTTTGAGAAAGCCATTTTGCACTTCAAATTCCCTTCCTAGGACTTTTTATAAAACACCTTTGTGTGTGCGTGTGTATGTAAGTTTCTTTTCTAAAAAAAGAATACTCAAAGTTGGTGAGCTTCATCTATTGAAAGCACTGCACAGTTTTTTTGGTTTTTTTTCACATTAATATTGGGGTAGATCAATAGCCTGATACATATTTATCAGTTGAATTTTGTTCTGTTGTTATGTGATCTATATGATTAATATTCATTGCTGAATTTTCCTTCTCTGTGAATTTAATCTGACATATCTTACTGACAGATAAATTTTTATCCATCACATTTTTGGAAAATTTCAGGCTATTATATTTCACCTTGATTTATTACAAATCTTTAAAATCTTGAACAAAGTTCAAATGGCTTTGAAGGTCGAGTTTATCTTACATTTTTGTTATCTGACTGCTTTGTGTTCTCAGTGTTTTCCAACCAGTAAATTCTTTCAAGTAAAAAATCATCAGTGTATTTCGAAAGAGCCACCACACTCATCAGTTGGAATCTTTACGTCCCTATTTTTACCTAACTGCTGGACTTAATTACCTACCTACCAGTGTTATACCGAGCAACCCGGTATTATTTACATACGTATGTATATATCTTTCCACCCATTTAGCTACATTACTAACTACCGCTTTTGCTCAAAGCCAGAGCAATTTGCGAGATAAACTCTAATTCTATTTTTAAAATGAAGTCGGCATGCCCATTATGGTAAAGTAATTTATTATTTATTTCGTGACAAATCCTTCATTGCATTGTTATTGTCAAACTCAAGTCCAAGTTGGTGTTAACTTTGTTCCCCTTTCTGTAACAACAATGATAAGAACAATCCTCTCTAAAATTTAGGGGAATTGACTGTTTGTCTATCACGTCACATTAAATCATGCCAATATATACAAAAAAATTTACATTTCCTACCATGAATTGAAATCATGGCCAATCAAATAATAAGTGTCTCTCTTACCAACTGAGCCAAACTGACAAGTTTCGTATATCTACAAATTCATTTATTATATATCCAATACGAAAGTTGCAATAATCATCCAGAAAAGGGGTATTGTTTAACCCTGTAACAGTCAGGCTTGTTTTAGTATTGTTTTAGTGATGATTAACAAGATTTCTTATTGATAGTTTGGCTGAGATGTCTTTTTCTGTCATTATTCCAAATCAACCTTTATAGCTCTGACCATCTCTCAGAATACAATGGTTACTGTGTCTTCTATTGATATTATGATAATCATATTTGATTTATTTGTTTTTGTATCAGATCTTTTGAATATATCTGTTCCTTTTAGAATTTGAAAGAATGTTTACCTGGGAAAGGTGACAAATTTTGACATTTACACTACATGGAAAATAGATCAGGATCATTTGAAACAAAGACAAAAACTCTAATTTGGACATTTTTTTATAAAAATAATTGTTCATCTTTTCAAAAAATATTTCTATAAAAAATCTACATAAAATCCAATGCAAATATACTTCTGTAATTAAATTACATTGTTTTAGGCTCTATATTCTTCACTAACTTAGAGAGGATTTCCAATGAGACTAAAGAAAGACAAGAACTGTTGATTTGTATTCTCATTGTTAGCAGTGAAGTCAAAATTCCTCTTATTGTATTCTAGTTAGGATCAGAATGTAGTATATGTCAATCAATTTCAAACCTGATTCCAAAATCTAGAAACTTGATGTGAAAATACAATCTTTCATAAATACATGTGTAAAATTAAGTGAAAACTAAATGGCTAATTTTAGGGCTTTTAATGTTACTGGGAGAAATCGAATTTTCCATACATAATTTGTATTATTGTTTTTCTCAGAGTATTTTTTAGACAAGTGTCTTCAGAACTTGAATGCTTTGTTGTGAATATGATATGACTCATTACTGTGATAAATTGAGTATACCAAAAGTCACTGAAGGTTGAAATATTGGACATCTTTTATGCTCATAAATTGTCTTCTTTTTTTGTATGGATGATTACAATTTATCAAATTTTCGTAAATTTCATAGATAGATATGTAAGATGAATGATAAGCAAATAGAACTTTAAAAACCTTTCATCGCCTTTGGGGCATCTTTTATGAAATACTTTGGCTTTTAAACTTTCAACAAAAAGATTTATATTTCTTTCTTTCGTCTCAAGGGGAAAACGATTAGAAATCTTTTATATGAATTTCAATGTGATGAAAAGATTGTAAATACAAATGTGAACTCATGATATTCTACTATGATTCGATCCTCAAAATGATCTTCAGAAAGAGAACCAGTATAAAGAAAAACTCATTGATCCAAGGGAGGCAATTGCAAAAATCTTCCAAAGTTATCTACCTTGACTACCATCATAAGTACATTATGTCATTCTTCATGTGACAACTTGACTCAATTATTTTAAAGATAGTTTATCCGTATCAACAAAAAATGACGTCAATACATGAGATATATGGACACACACTACATTTCATATACTTAGTTAATAGGGATTTGCATTGCAGTAAGCTTGGAGAAATTCTGTTGACTGCAGACGGATTTTTTTTTTTTTTTTTTTTTTTTTGGCTCATATTACTTGAAAAAATTCTTTTAATTCAGCGTTTTTATTCCATCATTAGAACAAAATGAAATTTTATTTTAACGCCTCACTTGAATGACTGAAGATATCCGCACTTTGCTAATTATTATATGTGTGGATGGTAAATTCATAGTTTTAAATTCATGAAAATAGCCATTTTGCTTTTTGAAAAAAATAAATTCAGAATATTTTAATTCAAAAAAGTTAACCCATTAAAATTAAAAGTATTTATAATATATACATATATATAATTGCTAGTATTATCATTGCTACCAGGTATTTAGAAATATCTTTTCATAATTAAATTACAATTTAGATACTTTATAGCACTGGATATCTTATTTTTCAACCAAGAATGTGGTAAAAACTTATTGAAAGAAAAGAAGCATTTTCAAATATGTAAAGACCAATTTGAATTCTTTATTGTACCAAAAATTATTTTAAAATTATTCAAGTAGAAAAAACTCTTCAAGTTTGTTTTTTGGAAATCTTCATATATTTCTTAATATTACTTTGAACTTTGTGTTTTCTTGACTTTTATTGAATTATGGCACTCAGTTGTCCTAACTAATGTATTTAAAAATTGCCCATACATTCTATTGTTGTGTTTAAAAAATTCATCTTGTTTACCTTCATTCTTTTTTACTATTTATTCATTCTTATATCAAGCTTTTAGAGATTGTGAGGCCAAATGCATTAGTCAAAAGTTAAAACCTTTCTGGCTCAAATGAGTTAACAACCACTCATTGACATTCAGTTTTCCTCTATTATTTCATCATGATGAGAATGTATAGCTCCTCTTGGATTATCTGTACATCAAAAGACATTCTATGAAAAATTAACTTCTCTCTTGAATGAAAGGATATTCTCTAATACTACTTGTGTACAAAAATGTAAACAAACAAGATGGCAGTTCAAAGTGTTTAGAGTAGTTGAGAATAAAAGTATTTGGTTAAGTTTGAATGGCTTCAATTATTTGACCTTCTTGGCCTGATTGATGAGGTGCTATAATGGATAGATAGGCTCCGAAAGATGTGAGTTTAAATTTCAGTGGTGACTTATTCTTTATTTACATTCAACTTTGCTTGCTTAACAATCATAGAATGACAATCTGGGAGTTGTAATTACAAGCAACAGAAATAAGAGGAAAGAAAGATTAGTCAAAATGTTATAATTGACAAAGCTTCATTGAAGAAATTCAAAAACTATTGCATCTGATACTACTACTGTAATGAAGGGTAACAGAAGTAAGACAGAAAGACCAGTGAAAAATTATTAATAATATGAATTCAACTTAGTCCTTTTGGAATGTTTATAAATCATCTCTTGCTCAAATGAGAGATAAGCATAATGGCAGCCTGCCTTTATTGTCATATAAAATAACTTTCTATCTGTCTTTTGGAACTATAGCTTTGAAGTATTCTGATTGCCAATTTAGATATTTTATATTTAGATCTAAATAATTTTAAAAAATTATTTATCATTATTGTTTTGTAAATTTCTCAAACTACTGACCCTAAAAACTTCAAACTGAGCAATGCACTGCCTTGTGTGATGACATATATTTCAGGTGATTGCCAACTTTGTACAATGGCCGGTTATTGAGTAATCACGCATATCTGTACAATAGTTTTATTTATTTCTGCTGATTTTCAAAAATAGATGCAAAGCTGAAACATCTTTTTCGATAATTAATCTTTCTTATAATTGATGCTTCAGATGATTTTCTCAATCAATTTTCATGGTATTCCATTTGCAAGTACATGGATTTTACTTTTATGAATGTATGTATGTATGTATATATACAGGGTCTGTTAGGAAAGTATTCAGCAATGGCGCCTTAATCCCCTTCAGTTTACTTCCCTCTTGACCTTGCACACTTATTTGAGCATCCCCTCATCTTTTGAAAACAGTCCGCAAAGTCCTTTTTGGGGATAGCTTATGGCTGCCTCACCAGGTTCTCCTTAATCTCATCCATGATCTGAAATTCCTCCTTTCCTATTGTGAAAAGCCAGAAGTTACAGGGAGCAAAATCTGGACTCTAGTGGGATTGACAAACGTAGATGATGCAATTTGTGCCAAAAAGCCTTGCATGATATGCAAAAAGGACTTGTTTGGTCATTGTGAATTCAGCAGTCACATAGTACACAAGTTTACTTAATGGCCTCTCATCTGTGATTGAGTAACCACACAGGAAAGTGTCTGTTCATGTATGCGCTGTATGGTCCTCTCTGATAGGTTGCCAAGTTACATAACTAGTTCTGAAGATGTTCAAAATGGCTAGATACTTCCCGGACAGACGTGTGTGTGTGTATGTATGTATGTATGTATGTATGTATGTATATATATATATATATATATATACACACACACATCATGTAATAATGGGAGATCATTTCAAAAAGAGTTTTACTATAATATAACGCAATTTATAATCATTCTGTTGAATCATACATTTATTTCTTAATAACATAATTGTCATGGTGAAAGAAACAAATAGAGCAGATATAGAGTGCGAATAAGCAAAAAAGAAATTTGGAGTTGAAACAGTTATTAGGGCCTTGGCGTTACTATCGGCTGTTTAACTTGATGGTAAGAGCAATGCTACGTTGAAACGGCTTCCTTATTGGTCGCAGATTTCTATATAAATGAATCCCAGCTTATTTACTACTTGTTACATGGTAATGAGAAACTGGCATTTATCTTATCTTCATACTTATTAAATACTTGATGTAAAGCATTTCAAATTTAAAATAGATTTTGAATTAATGTTCTTCGAACAGTTGGGAATTATCAATTCAAAAAATAATTTACAATTATTATCAATTTAACTAGTTTTTTCCTGCATTCTGTAAAAACTAGTTAAAATTGAAAATAAAGTTACGATACTTTATCCAATAATAAGAGAGTGTTTGAAAAAAAATTAGGTATTGTAATAGTTTTACCTTAACGAATATGATAGAATAATGCTACTGTTCCAACAAGTAACTTGATAAATACAGTCTATAGTTTTCAGAAGGATTTTTAACATTCAGAGATTTTGACAGACGATTATTGAAATCTATTTTGCTGTTAACATGATGATTCGGTCAATCCATTCAACAGCTTTCTGATGTACTCTTCGAATGTGAGGGTGGCGAGCAGAAAAAGAGTGCAGCCAAATCCAACTTTGTTGCGTTGCTATCATTGGAGAAATTATATTTACCTCTATAACATTCAGGTACACCCGAAAAAGACCGTAGAATAGATCAGTCAAAACGTGGTGTTAAGAATTTTAAAAAAAAAAAAAAAAAAAAAAGAGTTTTAAAAAGATCATTGAAAAATATCTCGAAAAAGTATCACTGGTCTTTGTGTTTCTTAAATATTAAGCTATATTTCATATACGACAAAGTTACCTCCCTTGTTAACCTATTGCTTTTTATTGAATTTACTAAGGTTTTGTGAAGGTTTAGTTTGGATTATAATTCTATTTTCTTATCAGGTAGATCAAAATCCACCCCTGTAAATCAGCCTTGTGACAAGTTTGACAACTGAGTAAATCTGCCAACCATATGACGTGTATATTTCTTTACACAAAAATTTATTCACCTATTTTGTTACATATAAATACTTGGTATAAAATACGTATTCAACAATACCCATATGTACACAAATATTTACATACATATACATTTGTAATGTTATAAGATTTGTATTCTAAAAATACAGGAACACTGGTCTATTTAGTCAATCACCAAAACTGTTGGGATCAATGGCAGCAGGCCGTGTTGGTGAGGATCAATTAAAATATTGGAAAAAGGGGTGATCAATGAATAAGTTACTTCTCTCACCTTTTCATGAGCCGTGGCCACTGAAACATATGAATATCCAAAAATAAGTGTGAATGCTACCAGACACAAACCAAGGAATCGATTTAGCTTAAACTTACATTGCATATTGACCCCCCCCCCCCCAATAAAAACCTATTTTGGGGAGAATTTTCATGAAACAGAAATATGTTTTGTTTTTTCTTTAGGCATGATAAGAAGTACATTGGTGCAGCCTGTATGCATTACACATACACAGCCAGCCAACCAGAATCACTTGAAAACTGATAAAACCTATGTTATCTGTTTTGGTTGTTGGATTCTGAGACACACGTATGTTTCCTTATTCCTGGTATTCCTACTCATGTATCAGTGCTACGTGCAGTTTTTTTTACAATTGTTCACCAAATCAACGTACTTATCGTATAACCATAGCCCCACAAATAGCCCAAACAACCAACCAGCCAAGAGCGCTACAGCGTGTGTATATCTGGGAGCTCTTTATTACATATTTGGGGCTAAAACCAAGAAAATTTGCATCTAAAAACGGGGCGAGGGGTTGTTTTGGGTCTCTATGGTCACTTTGGAACGAGAAAAGATTTCAATAATCGTCTGACAAACTCTCGATATAATATCTAGATTTTTTTTTTCAAATACATTCTTATTATTGGATGAAGTATTGTAACTTGATTTTCAATTTCGACTAGTTTTTAATGAATGAAGGCAAAAACTAATCCAAGTTGATAATAATGGGATGGGTTGTTTTGGGTCTCTATAATCACTTTGGACAAACAATGCCTAAATCTTGTGGGGGTATTTTTTTGGATAGTATCAGATAAAAGATCTATTTCTTATGCTGCCAAAAAGATGTTAGTCGAATAATGGTTTCTATTGAGTGACTAACCAGACTTATTTTAATTTATTAGTTGCTTTTTATCACAACTTTCACTCAGACCAATTACTCTCATGCGTGGGCTACTGATTCATTTATGCAAGATACAGATATTTATGTACGATATTTCTCTACGTCTCCATCTGTTCTGCTCAATATTCTTGGCACAATAGGAAATCCCTTTGTTGGGTTACTCTTGACCTTCTCTTTTATCCAAGTTTTGTTGTGGGGTCAAAGGTTGTCAAAAAGAAGAATCCAATAATTCCCCAAAGACATGCAAGAATCAATTAATTCCAGTCTTTATTCAGAACATTTGATATTTATTCTCGAACTGCACCAAGCTGTTTTATTTGTGTACTTCCTCTGGGAATATGGAGAAGAATAAATACAGGCCTGGTTAGTCAATCTATAGAAACAGTCATGAGAACAATGTCTTTCAGCAGCATGTTATCTTGGGGATGATCAATTAAAAAATTGGAAAGAAGGGTGTTCAATGAATGTTACTCCTCTTGCCTCTTGTTGAGATGCAATCACTAAAAGAGTAATTTTTTTTTTTTCAAAATGCAAAACAAGCGTGAACGCTGCTAGACATATACTAAGGAACCGATTTAACACAAATTTACATTGAAACCCCTACTAAAAACCTATCTAGGAGGATTTAAAAAAAAAAAGAAGTTTTTCTGCCCTCTAGCTCCTCAGGTGCAGCCCGTACACTTGACGCATAGATAGCCAGCCAACTAAGCTCAATCAAATACCAAAGAAACTTACGTTGACAGTTTTTTTAATATTTCTTCTATTTAACAGAAGAGGCAATAAAAAGACTAATTTGCAAAGAGTTTTTTTTTTGTTCATTTTTGCCTCAAAGAGATCAGACAATCTGCGACTATAGTTGACTTACTTTAATTCTTTTTTTTGACCTTTGAGGAACCATGTAAAAATTCAGCTTTGTCTTCATGTTTATAAGTCGAGAAGGCTACGAAAGAACTAACAAGTTTTCAAAGTATTCTTCACTAACTTTCACCTCACTATCATCTTTGCCTTTAATTGAAGACCGTGTGAAATCAGATGATTTGTGTTTAACAATAGCTGACAGTGAAAAATATTACATTCTTCTGTTTTCAATGAATCTTTAAAGTTTATGGATATTTGAAGTGATTCTCTCCTAAGCTTAATTTCATGACAACCTAAAACTGTCATCATAGGTTTCTTCAATTTTTAAGTCGGTCTGGCTGGCTATGTATGCGTGTATCAATCAACATGTACTGGCCATACCAAAGGAGCTTGAGGGCTAAGAATTTTCAACATTTACTCCTTATTATGTCTAGATAAAATGCTTTTAAAAAAGAAATCCTCCCCCCCTATATTTTCTATGGGTTCACTTTGCAATGTAAGTTTATGCTAAATTGATCACTTAGTTTATATCTGGCAGCATTCATATTTGTTTTTTTTGAAAATTTAGACATTTTTAG
This sequence comes from Thysanoteuthis rhombus, assembly GCA_963457665.1. Lineage (NCBI taxonomy): Eukaryota > Metazoa > Mollusca > Cephalopoda > Oegopsida > Thysanoteuthidae > Thysanoteuthis > Thysanoteuthis major. Next base: position 30,281,999 of record OY735220.1, on the reverse strand, counting down.
TGATCACTGCCCAACAAAATTTCAGAGAAATAAATCATTCATTGATCATCCTTTTTCCAATTTTCTATTGATTACCCCCAACATGGAATGCTGTCAAAAAGGTGTTAGTCAAATGATGGTTTCAATTGTAAACGTTGCTCATCAGAGGGTATGTGGGTTCAAGTTCTACCTAAGACTTATTCTCTATTTCTGATCAATGTTGTTCGCTAACTAAAAAGAGTAATTGGTTTGAGTAAAAGTTGCAATAAAAAGCAACTAATGAATTAAGATGAAAGTGAAAAGTAGTCATGAAATTAAAGATAATGATTTATAATACTTAATCTTATATAATCTTTAAAAAAAAATGATCATTTTTGTTGGGAAGTTTTTCAGACGAGTCAAATTGAGGTCCTATTGGGAAAAACTATTTCACTGCAACTCTATTTTTAGATGAGTTCACACATCTCAATCTGACACTTTTGGTTGGTCAATCGGTCTGTCGCAGTTACATTAAACAGGAAGAAAGAGGTGTGATGTCATTAGAAGGTGTGACATCATTAAAAGAACACCTTCTGATCAATTTTTTTTTTAACAGTCGCTATGATGTTATGATAACTTGTACGATATTGTAATACATTGTGTTAAGAAAAAGTAGAAAATGGCCCCAAAACACCAGAAGTGGCCCATTACTATTTTTACTGGAAACGATAATTGCAGAATGTTTCCATACTGCAATATTTCTCATATATGGGAATCAATTGACTCAAAGGAATATTACTTGCTATTCCTCCTGCTACTACGACCACAGAAGGTGAATGCATCATTGAACTTATGGTTCTTGTTTTTACACGTCTGGACAATTTATTCACTAATGCTTATCAAGACTGATTGCATGATTTGAACCTTCATACAAGATGCTATCCAACACTTCAGGGAATTTGACCATGGAAAAAAATTACCCCAACTCCTGGCTTCCCCTGTCTCCTTTGAAGTACTACTTGTCAACTAGGTGTTATTACTCAAAAATCTGTATTTGGTTTGCATGCAGTGTTCAAATTCCTAAAATTTTTGGGTAGCACCTCATAGCTTTTGCTTCTTGCCTAACCTTTTCTCTGCCAAATATATTTTCTAACATAATTCCTGTGCCAGGTTTTTTCTCATGAAAAATTGATGAAAATAGAACGTCTTCATTGCATGTTAAAAACAGTTTTATTTTCGTACAAATCAACTGATTTGAACAACAGAATATTTAATCAATGTAATATATATACGTGTTGAAATAAGATATTTCAATGATTGAAATGAGTATGAACTATCTTGAAACCCGGAACTACCTACTACCTACCAGGCAATCTCCAGTACATCTCTAATGACCTTAGAAGTCAGTGCCACCTATCCCATGTTCAACCTCAAGTCAAAACACTTCGATCAAAACAGAAATTAATAAATAAAAATATGATTTCATATATGTTTGAAATAGCAATTATTTAGTTATTGAAATAGACCTCACATGCATATATGTAGTCATTGTTTAGTGGAGTTTTCCTTAGTATGGTACAAGGTCACTAGTGTAGAATACTTGGCAAAGATCAAACTTCGTACAGCAGTGATAATTCCCTGTGTGACTAACTTGTTAACCACCGTTCCACAGCAATGCTTCCATCTAAATATATTCCTATTTTTTTGCGGTGTCACACTGATCTTTTTTTTTTTTTAATAAATATAAGTATTATTATAGGACAATAAGGAAAATAGTTTTATTTGAATCAGATCTATTCTACTAACATATTTCGTCTTTCAGCTTTATCAAAGAAGTAATCTTAAATGAAACACTATAGAAAAGTTAATATTTTCCATTTATTTCCTTATTGTTCATTTAATATTATCAGATTTCATACCCACTTACTCATCAGATATAAACATGCAAATAAGCTGCATTATAATGTTATCACCAAATTTTGTTCATTTAGTAAAAATACACCCACTTGACCACATATTGTTTAATATAAATACACCCACTTGACCATCATGCCAAAACGTTGTGGTCATTTCCTGACCTTTGAGAGAATCCTGGTTGTGAAACTACTCCTCACTTTTTGGCTGATTATAGTTGGATTTCAGGAAAATTTCTGGTTTTATGGGGAATTTATATGACTTATTTCATCCTGGATTCTCTAAAGAGTCCAAGCTCAGAATCGGGGTTACTTGAATATCTCCTGTGGTTAGATTATTCCAGAAGATCTTATTTGGAAAAACAACTACGCATTTATTTTATGTGGTGGCTACAATTTTAATTCTAAAGATGTATCACTGCCAGCTCAGTTCATCTTTTTACTGTTGTACACTACATGTTAATGAGAACCTGCTTAGTCCTATAGTAGCCAGCAATATTATCTCACTCATGGTAAAGTATTATCATTATTATTGTTTATATTTTATGCATTTTCATGTTAACACCAGATGTATAATGATTATTGCTGGAGTTTGAGTGAGAGCGAGTCTCCTCAAATTTCCAGCACCTTTCTCAGTATCATAACAGATCCCAGCAATGCTATGGTCTGGACTATCCCAACTGTTTCTTGAATTTCTATCTCATGTAATCACTTTTTCAATATACAAAGTAACTTCTTTTGCACTTTTACCTGATGAAGACCAAAATTCATTCATTAAACCTGCACAAACTTATTAAAGTGTTTGTAGTATGAGAGAAAGAATGCAGAGTTATAAATTATAACAATTTGTCGATTTTCTGAGTATAGATTTGGAATTGAAAATCTTAAGTAAATTGATTTGCCTCCCTCGCTTGTATTCTTTTCAAAGTGATCCAGATGAAATAAGAAGTTATTAATCTTTGTTTTCAACTTATGTAATAGATTAACTGCTGAACATCTATCTATTAAAAAAATAAATTTGAAGTTGTTTGGAGGCAGTAAATATCAGAACAATGAATTGAAATCAAAAATAAAATACCCAGTAACTTTACTGAATATTATTCAAAGATTGCTGTGTCATTTAAATGTATATTGATTTTCTTGCTACCAATACTAGAAGCTCTTAAATCAAGGAAAAAATGTGTTTTGCCAAACTAAAAAATGCTATAATCTCATTCATCATTACAGTGTTGGCCCGCAAAATCTGATTGGATTTTGGCATAAGATTTTTTTTTTTAATTAAACTTTAATATTTGATGTTATGAAAAGAACCAAAATTCAATGAAGCGTCCAGAATAAAGTTTGAATGTCATTATTACCAGTTCATGTGACTTTGAGTTGAAGATAATTTCATGTGAGGAGCATCTTATTAGGGAATACTTTTTCTACCTAGTTTCAAGTAAATCTGACTTGGAACAGCTGAGAAAATCATTTCTAAACATAAAGTTTAAACACCATTTTTGCCAGATCATGTGACCCTCAGTGGAAGATTTTTTTATGAATAAAAAGTATCTTATTAAGGGACACCTTTTTACCAACTTTCAAGTAAATCTGTCATGAAAAAGCTGAGAAACAATATGGGAATAGGCAGACCGATTGACTGATAGACAGAACCTCTAAAAATATTAGCAAAAATATGGAAATTATCTTTTCAATTTCAAAAGAATTATTCTAGACTGAAGAATTTGAAAAATATTTTGGAGAGAATATACTGATAAAATTGTTTATATTTGAAAGTGACAGACCGAAACGTATTCATCAAAATCAACTACTTAGTCTGAAACTTAGAAACCAATGTATTATTTTAGTCTCACCAAATCTGTACTTTAAAGTTATTTAGGCTGAGGAGGGGGGGGAGAAGCTGAATATTTATTTATTCATTTATTCATTTTTGGCTAGGTATTAAATTTCACTTGCCATTTCTTGTCCTGGTCCTAAACACTAGACCTGTGGTTCTCAATCTTTACTGTATGATGGCATGCTACCTCTTTACTCCATTAACTCTTAAGTCCATTTGTATAAAAAAATCAAATCAAGAGGAATGACTTCTGATCAAAGTTACTTCCTTGCACTTTAAGATGAATTTTTTAATTTGAAAAAAATTCAGTTCATAAACTTAAAAGAAAGTTTCACTCTATAATGGTTTATATTTGGCTATACTCATGGTATGGAACTTATAAATATATATTTAAATATATATATATATATTATATATATATGATACTCCCTTGTGTATAATGTGTAAATCATAATACAATATTAGAAAAAAAAACCATACTGGAATAATAGCATGTATGTAGTTAATTGGGCTGATGTATCTGCTATATATTACGGAGGGACCCATCACTAACACACTGTGATTTCTTTTTCAACACCTAGCAGTCTCAACCTTTTCCTAATTTTTGTTGAAATCTTGTGATAAAGTCACCAGATTAGAAACTCTGTTGCAGAAACAAGATAGACTTAAGACTCATTCTTGACATATTCAAGGCTCAAAATATGTATGACATCCGTAGTAGATAGTTGTAGTTACAGCCTATTATTGTGCTGCGTCACACAGTTTGAGAACCTCTTCCTTACACTATACAGATTGGAACTGTGCACCAACATGCCATATATATATATATATATATATATATATATATATATATATATATAGTTCTTCTACTTGACCATCAAGTGTATTTTGCAATCAATTTTTTTCTCCTCGTTTTGCTTCAAGTATTTTTTTCATAATATCAACTCTTAAATTCATAAAAGATTTGACTGTCATTATCAAGGGAGATAACTTTTGATTAGAATTATCTCTTTGACCATCAGTTGAATTCTTTGTCCATTCAATTTGCTGAAGAGATCCTTTATTTCTAATTCTATTTACTCAAGAGTTCCTCTGTCAATCATAAGTAGTTACAAATGGTCCGTGAATTTGAGAGTTGAAATCCTTGTCTGCTCTTTGGATGGAATTCTGGTAATTATCCAGAATTAGATTTTCAACATCAGATTGGCTCAGTCATATCAATTGAAGGTAACTAGTCAGCATACTGGTTAAATAATCTTAGGATTCAATTTTGTTATCTGTTTGTCTTTGGCAGCAGTGGAGATACTTTGCTCTGTGTTACACCTTTACACTGAGTTACGTAATTGAAAATATAAGCTGTCGTTTGTTGAAGGGTATAATTGTTAGTATTGGCTGACACACTCCAAGCCACATTGTTGAATATATCTGAATATATTAATTGAATTGCCCCCATCCCCTGAACTCTATAGAAATGCATAATCCACAAAATGCTATATCTATCTATCTATCTATCTATCTATCTATCTATCTATTAAAAAAAGTACGCTGCATACAGATACTAGATTCAGATCTTAGGCAGAAGTGCCGAGGAGCGATACTATGATCCTAGACGCTAACAGATACTACACTCTACACCTAAGCAGAGGGCTAGTGAGTGACACTTTGATCCTAGACAGAGTGCTCTTTTTTGATGGATACCATACTATTAGGTTAGTGCAAAAGCAAATGGGTGCCGAACAAGTTCAATGAAAATAATGAAATTTACCATTACAAAGCCAGCTCTGCATCTGTACTTATGCACAACAAAAGTAATCCATATCTTGATTGCATTGTGACGTGGTGAAAAACTGATTTGATGCAACATTGACGGTGTTAAGTGCAGTGGCTGGACAGACGTGAAGCACCAAAATACTTCCCCCAAACCAAAGTGGTATCAAAAGAAGATTATGGTCACTGAAGGTTCTTATTTTGGTTAATAACTTTTATTCTGAGCTGAGATCTACTGCTTTGAAGTTGATCGTGAAAAAATGCAATTATTTTTCAACTGACCCAATAGTATTCAAATAAACATTTGCCTGATACTTATTCCTTGTTGCTAACACCAACATTTGTGATTCCTTCTCTACAATCCATTCTTGTATATTGACTCTAAATGACATGTTATTAATCTATATGAACTCATCGCTCTCCTAATCCTACATTTCTGGCAACTTTCCCACATATTGTCTGCTGCTTTGAATGTTCTCTGTCCTGTCGGACGTATCAAATAAGTGATATCTCAACACCGATTTGTGATCTTAGTTGCTGCTTATTATAAGCTCCCACCAAACGCTCTCATTTATCTATAATGTTTGCAGAGTATGGAATTCAATGCCGTCTTTATACTTTTTTGGCAGCCCAATCATAGTTCCCTCCAAGTTGTTATGCAATCAGCATATGAAAGAAGTTGATGTACATACGAGAGATTTCAAATTCTACAAATAGTTTACTGAGTTTTTTGGATTATGTGAATGAACATTATTAAACCCATTTTTTGTTTATTAATTGAATATTGATTTTACTTTAGCATTGTACCTGACAAATAGAAATTTGTACACGGAATCAGAGTATCTTTGCACTGTGCCAACAGTCAGAGTGTTGCTTCCCGGCCCTCTGCTTAGGATCAGGGTGTAGCGTCAGTGTGCTCATTGAAAAGTATTAAGCAAACCCCTCTCTCTCTCTCTCTCTCTCTCTCTCTCTATATATATATATATATATATATATATATATCTATATATATATATATATATGTGTGACCATCAATGAGAACATTTACAGATAAATAAACCTTTCTTCCATACACTTTACTCCCGAGTCTGTCTCACTTTCTATAGTTCAAATTATATATATATATATATATATATATATATATATATATATAGCATTTTGTATACTTTTTAGTTTTCTTACTCTACTCATGACTGGGATTATGTCATTCCAAAAGTGACTCTAATTTCTCATTTTAAAGAGTAAATTATTGCAACTAGTAATAAACTGAAAAAATACAAAAAGATAGAAATGGCAAAAGTAAGTATGTGCAGAAACAATCTTGTTGATTTAGATTCCAACAGTTTAGCAATGTTATTTTATTTTATGATCTCCGGATTTTGATCCATTTTTTATCACATACTGTATTTATTTTCAGCATGTACATATTTCTATAAATAGAAAGAATGTATAGAGGGAAGCCAGGGCACAGTGAATCATGATTCTTTTTTTTTTTTTTCACAAATTTGAATACACAGCAGGACAGCTACCATTTTCTTAGTCAACACATCCACCATCTCATTTTATGAAAGACTTGTCTACTTGAGCATTATTGTGCAGTGTGCAAGCTAAGAGACCAAATTTTAAGCCAAATGTAATATTCAGAGGTTCATTATAAAGCCATAACTATTTGTAATTTTTTGATTGTGCTATACGAAGTGAAATCAAGATTGAGTTAGTTATTTTTTGTCCAGACTGCAATCCCTGTGCTTTCTCTTAGAGGAGATATAAGGTTATCTTTTTCAATGATATATGTGGGGTACAGTGGATCAGAAATAATTTTTAAAAACAAGTGCCTGTCAGCTGCGAAGTGTGATATTACATCATTATCTTTATATAACCTATTCCATAGCCAACAGTGTTGATCTCCCCCTCCCCCACAAATATAATAATAAAATCAACTTCTACCTACAATTAATTTTTTTTATCTACTGTGCCCCAGTTCATACATATCAATTCTTTCTCTCTCTCTTTCTCTCTCTCTCTCATACATATATTGTCTTACTAAGTAGTAAGGAAAGTAAAATACTGAAATGATACAGAGAGAAATAGTGATAAAAATAAAACATTTAAAAGAATGATTTAAAAAAATTATTAATGTGTGAAGATATTCTTAGCAAGAATAACAATCTGCTGCTCGAAGATGGTAGATTTAACCCTTTGTTCAGTAAAAGAATGAGGATCCCATTTCAGTCTGTAATCAATCAGCCAACATTGATTTTGGTTTGAGGTTTGAAAAAAAGCAGTATTTTGTCTTTAGGATACTTGATCTTTAAATCATCTCAAGTGGATCAGACGTTTTGTTCTGTGTGAAAGTAAATGAAATCCCAAAATAAAAATGCTATTTTCATTAAATCAATGAAGAAAAGATATAAAGAAAGAAAAAAATCCATATTTATTTGCAAGTTTCATTTTTATGGCAAAATGTCAAGAATTTCAAAGTGCCATTGATTTTTAACTTTTTATTTCCGCTACCAAAACAAATAAGTTATTGCAGATCATAACTTGAGTCCTGTTTTTCTAATAATAATAGAAACTGATTCTGCTTTCATCGTTTCCTTCAGGCCTTTTGCTTTTGAAAGCATAACTTTTGAATACTGATTCATTTCTTTTTTTTTAGAGACTGTCTATCAAAACTGTCAACATAGGTTTCTTCGGTTTTCAATTAAGTCTGGCTGGCTGGCTTATCTATCTATCTATCTATCTATCATATGTATGTACAGGACATGCCAATGGTGCTAGGGGGCTGAAAATTTAAATATTTGCTCTTTATCATGTCTGAAAAAAAATTTCTTTTTGTTTTTTGAAAGTCCCCCTGCAAAATGGGTTTTTGGTGGGGGTTACAATTTACAATATAAATTCATGCTGAAATGAACCCTCATTTTGTGTACACCAGCATTCACGCTTGCTTTTTGATTATTTGAACTTATTTAGTGATCATGAACCAACAAAAGGCAAGAGGAGTAACTCATTCATTTTTCTAATTTTTCAATTGATCATCCCCAACAGTATTCTGGTAAGAGACATTATGTGACAGTTTCTATTTTTATTGATTAAATGCTGCATTTTTACAATTGCATTGCTAAAATCATCCTGCAGTAGACTGTACCGAAGCTGGTCAAATATTGGATTTGGCCAAATACAATGAGAGATATTTGAACTGAAAGTCAATAATCCTTTTTGATAAATGTAAGATGTTTATCAAGTGTTCAATACTTCTGCAGTAATGATTGCTTGGTGGGAAGATTTCTCTATGGACAACAAGGTTTATTACATCGATCAAGAAGGTCAGATTGGAAAAATATTGAACTTGATAAAGACTAAAACATCCCTACCATGATTGTTGGCATAGCTCCTGGCTTGAACTGGAAAGCAAGCTGAATCTCAAAGATTTGTTCTTTTCAATTTCTTGCAAAATTAGTTGATATTTATGCCACATTTAGAAATAAAGAAAGTTTAGGATATTGATGTTGACAGTTGTTCAGTAGAGTTATAGGTTTTATCAGTACTTGACTGGCTAAAAAGGTATAGGGCCTTTTTGTTTGGTTTAAAATCTGAGTTTTGTTTGAAATCTGAGTTTTGTTTGTTTTTGGTTCTTTTGTCTTAGGACTTTTTTCCAAATTTATTTGACAAAATCTTTTAGAATGTCAATGTAAAGGATTGAAATCGTTCTCAGTGGGTTGCAAGAGCAGCACACTAACCACTACATTGATGCAAGTGCTACAAAATAGAAGCATTGTTAGACAAGAGGGTCTTTTCTGCTTCGTCAGATGGAAAATTCTCCCGCTGAATAGAGCAAAGAGCTTGGAGAATAATTATTGGAACAAAACCATTGAAAACTTCCTGATTTGTCTAGCTTGTATCAGATTGCCTTGGCGTCAGTTAATTTACCTCTGGCATTGAAGTTAAAGAGTTATATGTATTCAATTGTGTCTTCCCGTCTGTCTGTCTGTCCACTCAATATTTCTAAAAGCACTCGATGAATTACAATGTGATTTTGCGCCAGAGTGGGCAATGGGCTGAGGGAGAAGTGACTAAATTTTGAGAGGAGTCTTGCTAGATTCCTCCCCTTTATTGTAGTTATGTCTATACCATATGATATCGTCAAAAATTCATATCTTTTCAAACAATATCTCCAAAAGTTCTCTGTAAATTTCAATTAAATTTTATGAAAGGGTGCTTTACGGAAGTAGTGATTAAATGTTAGGGCAGATCCAATAGTGTTGGCAGAGGCATGCGCTCTGTGCTTTCTAGTGGCTGAAATTGATGATATAACTTTGCTTTATGTTTTATCATATTGGAAATATATAGTTGAAAAAAGTTTAAGCAGAGTAAAAAGTAAATTTGTTATTGTAGGAATCGCATTATATGACTATCTCCTCAGACAAAGATAACTCTATTGTGAAATATAAAAAAAATGCTTAATGAGTTGTATTTTTTTTACTGTATTTGCCAGAAGATAAGACACAAATTTGAATAAAATGGAAAATCATGCAAATATTATTCTGAATCCTGTGTGCTGATATTATGGTTATCTACCAAAGTTCAAAATGGACAGCAATAGGATTTGGATGAGTTGTAATAAGCAGTAGTCCCCTAAATAATACCCTAGTAACCATGTGTTGTATTGGTCAGTAAATATGGTATATTCCCTTACCATTTAGCTCTTTTAATTTTTTCAAAGGGCACCAAGATTTTGTGCATTTGATAACTTTTAAAGCCGGTATCTTTGTCTGTTCATGTATATCTGAAATGGACATAACACCACCTCAAAATTCAAACACACTAAAATTTAATTATTGGAATGTGTACAGTAGGAGGACAAAGTTAATGCTTGTAAAAAAAATTATATAGTACTAAAAGTTAATTTATTGGAAAGAAGTGTGTAATCAGGTGACGATGTGATGATAATTCGTTTGAATTACTGTTAGAAACGTTCAACCAAAACTGTCACAGAGGGTTTCTTCAGTTTTCAAATGAGCCTTGCTAGCTGGCTGGCTGGCTATGTGCAGCATTTATAGATTGCATCAATGGAATTATAGAGCAGAGAATGTAAATATGTTTTTGGAGGGTTTTGTTTTTTGAAAATTCTTTCTCAAAATAGCTTTTTCATGTGGAGTTAATATACAGTGAGAGTTTAGTCTGAATTGGTCCCCAAGTTTATGTCTGGCTGTGTTCACACTTGTTTTGTTGAAAATTTGAACTTTTTTAGTGATCAGGCCCCGTGAAAGGCAAGAGAAGTAATTTATTCATTGATCACCCCCTTTTCTGAATTTTCAACTGATTAGCCCAAAATAGCGTACTGTCAAAAGATGTTGGTCACATGATGGTTCCTATTGAGCAATCAACCATTCTGTGCAGATAAAGGTTTATGATTATTTAAGAGCAAGGTCATTAGCTCTTTTATGACAATTTTTTTATTTCACTTATTAATGTTGGCTTTAACTTATTTGAGAAATAATACAACTATATAATTTACTGTTGATATGAAAGGAGGGCACCTTCTACATATCAAGACATGGAATCGTATAAAATGCATTGGGCATACTTGGAAGTCAGCATTTGAAATCTTGGCACTGGTTAGAAATATGCTACTGCCTTAACAACTAAGCAGGTCTTATATACAAATAATAAACATTTATTCTCTTTAGTAAATAGGAAATCATGAATGCACCATAATTCAAGATTGGTTTTTAAAATGAGTATATAACAACTACTTTTGTCAGTATTTACAGTGTTGCCCATAAATGAGTACACCTTTTAACACTTTTTTATAAAAAAGATAATTTTCTGCTTAACCAAGCATAGCAGGAGATTATTATTTCTAGTATAATAATCAAAACGGTTATTATCAGGTATTATCTAAGACCAAATTTTACAGCATTGAAACTCTTGCCAAAAGTTTTTTTTCGTTTATGTAATCATTTTTGGACAGCAACATATTCATATTTTTGGCTGAAGTTTCAATTCTGTAGAGTTTGGTTCCAAATATTACCTGATAACATCCATTTTGATTGTTAAGTGTTCCGTTAAAAATCATAAAATCTTACTTTGTTCGGTTTAGAAGGATTTAAAAGAAAAGGGTTGGGGTGTACTCCTTTATGGCCAATACTTGTTTCTCTGTATTCTAAAGGAGGGTTACCATAAAACAAAGGTTTTATGTGATTGCTAACATGGTTGGTTAAAAATGATCAATAATTTCATTGGAAAATTGGTACAGGTATTATCTTTTTTTTGAATATGGCCTTTTTTGCCTTCACAAAAAATGGAAAAAACAAATGAAATGTTTAGCATTTGTTTTGTTGTGAGTGGTTTTAGAGGCAGCTTGTACACTCTTCCTCTTTTTATTACACCACAGTTTCCTGTGCTTCCCACCATCCACTGACAGCCTAACATACTATCATCACCATTTTTTGAGTCTGGGTATACTAAAAAAAAATGTTCCATGTGAAATAATAGAAATTGTTTTTTCGCTTAATGTCATTTCTGCTTTCAAAAGGTTTTATGGGAGTGCTCTACTTTCTGATGGTGTCTGGAACCAATAAACAGGACTGGTTAGTCACAGAATAGAAACTGTCACATACTCCACGTCTTTTAGCTGCATGCTGTGTTAGGAGTGATCAATTAAAAATTGGGAGAAGGGATGATCGATTAATAAGTTATTTCTCTTGTCTTTTGTTGGGCTGTGGTCACTAAAAAGTCTTAATTAAAAAAAAAGCATGAATGCTGGCTAACCCAAAATAGCATAAATCTATGTTGCAAATTGAGCTCCTAATTAAAACCCTATTTAGGGAGTGGAGGAATTTTCACAAATAACAATAGTTTTTTTTCTAAACCAAATGAGTAATTGTTTAAATTTTCAGCCTTCAAACTCCATTGGTGCGTCATGCACATATGCTACACACATTGCTAGACCAACTTAAAAACTGACGAAACCTATGTTGTCGTTGACAGTTTTGGCTGGGAGTTTTCTAATAGAAATGGTTGAATTACTGCTATACAATCGCTTTCACTGCTGATCAAATTTCAACATTGTACCTTGAAAATAATTGTTGTACGTTGTTTTGATGCTTGGTTTTTGAAGGGAAAAAAAAAACCTGTGTCTTTGATAAATAAATGAATGATACATTGAAACTTATTTTATTTCTTGTATTTTCGATATGTTGAAACTCTTTCTTATATCTTAAAATAATTATTTTCCTTGTCCTTTTTTCCAGACTAGTCCCAAATCTACTTCGCCAAAAAATAATTCTGCCATGATGGGTGTTGCCACAGAAAACGAAAAAATGACCTCTCATAGCAATGGACACGTTACCAATGAGTCTAATCCCAGCACAATCAATGGGGTTGAATTACATGAGTGAGTACTCTTTTAGAAATTATTTTACAATAATTTGTTTAAGAAAAGCTGAACAAGCTCGTAAGCTTGACCATAGATGCTTTATTATCTTCTCGCATGAAGATCTAGCAAGGGCAGTGTGGTCAACTTCATTTTCAAGTTTGGATCTAAAATTGAGACGAAAAACATCTTAAAATACCTAAAAACATCTAGATTCTCCTGATTTATGTCTAAAATCTAGGAAATATATTACATATTAATAAATTGAAAGTGACTTTAATCTTTAACATATATTTCATTGAAATATTACTTGAATTATTAAGAATATTACTCATTTTATTACTATGAATAAAAATAAAAATATCACATCTAAATAACAATTTCTATCATCTAGATGCAACCAAAAATATTCAATTTAATTATAATATGTTTTATATTTCCTAGATTTTGGATAGATATCAGGAGAATCTAGATCTTTAGAAGTGTTTTAAGATGTTTGAATGAAAAACCTCTAAATTGGCAACACTGAGCAAGGGACATAACTAATTTTTCCATATGACAGTCAGTGATGCCAATCAATGTCAGAGATGCTAGCACATCTAAACACAAAAATTATTTATTCATCATTATTTGAAATAGAAAATAAATTTTGACTGCTCAGGGTTTTTTTTTTCTTATGGGGGGAGGATCTTTTTTTTGTCTAATCTAAACAATTAAGCAATTCTTTTAACCCCCTCATAAAAAGATAGTTGTTAGATTCTATGGAAATGTAGAATTGACAATTTTATCAGCCTTTGGTCACTACTTTGCTTTTAGTATATTTGCTTCAGTCATTGAGGGATGAATATCACTATACTCAAAGCAAATATAAAGTTTTGAAAATTATCTTCTCATAAAAAAATATCAGGAGAATGTGTGTATGTGTGTGTGTGTGTGTATAAAGGTGAAGCTCTTACTTTGGATGATCCTATAAAAAGAGTAAACAAAGTAGGAGCTTAACATGTAATTGTTTCAAGATTGGACAGAGCTTCCAGATTGTCCATTTTCGCAGAACTCATCTTGTGCAAAATAAGATATATGTGATTAGTATTCACCGTTGAATTGAGCGTATTGATAAGGATGGAGATTACGAGAAAAGAATATTTCTGCATAACAAATGCTTTTTTCCATCTAATGCCGCATACTTATTGATATACTTAGACACACACACACACACACACACACATATATCTATATCTACATATATATATATATATATATATATATAATGACCCCTCTCTCTGCTATACTCAACCAGAGTTTGTATATGTCTGCTTTGGTATGTTAGTGTAACTGTATGAGTTATACCAATCTTTCTTGAGATATTGCCTTAAATATAATAAAATTCAATGTCTAATATGTCTGTATTTGACTCTTAAAATCAATATATCAGGATTATGTTGGAACTTGATAGACCATTAAAGACCTAACTGGGTGGATATATGTTATTATCATGATAACATTTATTGATATTTCTTCTTCATTTATACCCTCTCAGACTAGAGACTTTTCAATCTTTCCCAGTCTGAGATGAAAGCATGACATTAGAGATTGACCTTTGACCAATATGGACAGTCCAGAGTATGTCTGTAGAGCTGCCAGACTTTTGATCACTGAACAAGTTTTTGAAAATTTCCCGTTTGTTTTTTTTTGTTTTCATTTTTGGTACATAATAATTCTTGTTTTTGTTCTAAGTATTTTTTCTTTCTTTCTTTCTCCTGTTTCATTTCTATTCTTCTATTACATGGTAGTTCAGGCTATGAGATTTATGTATATATTTTTGTGTTGTGAGAAGAATTCTTCAAATCCATAAAACTTTGGCCAGAATATCAGACAGTTTGAACATAAAGAAGATGATTTATTTTGTCGTAACTAACAGTTGTTTTTTGAAGAAATTTTTTGTCTGTTTCATCAAACACAATTTATTTCAAGTTTTAGTTGTTCATAAGTTCTTTCTATCTCAACCATTTATCATAGTTTGGTTCTCAGATTTCTGTGCAACCAAGCTTCATATTTTGACATGATTCTACTTGAAAGCTGCTTGAACAAATAGTCACTGGTCAATTTGTCCTGGGGCAAAGTAGATCATAGGACAATTCATCTCATGTGTCATCTATAATTTGTTACCATTTGTTGGTTTAAACTATATTCATTGGACAAATAATTTAATATCAATTCAGCATATTTGATTTTAGTCTCCAAGTGTTATATTTATTTAAGAATCGTACATGGCTTCCTGCCAGCTAATCATTTCAGATAAAAGAAAAAAAAAACTTTTAGAAAAAAAAAATCGTATATCTTCAAAACTCAACAGAAGTCTGGATCTTTTTGTTTAATAAGAAAAGTCAATTTTTTTGTTATATTTTTATCTCTTTATGGAAATTAACGATGAAATATAAGTTTTCAAATAAAAATAAAAACTTGCAATGAAAAATGAAGAACAATATCTCAACTTCCTGAACAAAATTTTTTTTTCTTTGCACATTTCCAAACATTATGAAAATTATCATAAAATATTTTTTTAAAAAGGAGTTAACACCTTTAAAATGTTTTGAATCAGGAGTATGACGCAGAGTAAAAATGTGGTTTGAGTTGGGAGTGTCTATTTTGAGCTTTTTTATTGGATCTACCAAGGTAGGTAATCTTCAATTCAAGCATCGAAGGGTTACCTCCCATGTTGAAGGATATCACAAAGTCAGAAGAAATGTTAATCGGCCCAATCGGTGCAAGAATTGCCATCTCAAACATCAAAGTACAAACAATTTCAATAATGCCCCTCGCTTAATTATAGCCCATGAATATTTCTATATCTAGTCTGATGTATTAAACTTGAATTTTAGTTTTTTAAAATTTTTAAACATTTTTGGCAGTTCGTAAAAAATTATCTTATTGACATATTGACCTCACATCTTATTGACCAGATGCAAACTTTATCTAACACAATAATAAGCTTTTTTGATAACTTTGCTTCATCAAGAAAACTAGTATGCAAAACATTTTGTATTCAAATGACTTGAAACCATAGTCAGTATACTACTGGTATTCAACCCATAATACTTAAATTTAGCCAATTTTTTGTACAAGGACATTGTTGTGGAGTCCTTGGAATACTCAAGTCAACTCAAATTTGCAAAACTTGTATGCTAACAATTGGACGACAGGCAAGTTTTTCTTAAAACCAAATATATTAGGGTGGTGCAAAGGTTTGCCGGGTCATTTTTGCATGATGTTCAGGAAAACTTTAAGCATCTTTAGAGTTTACTTGGCTCTTTATTGCATATATATGTGTGTGTGCATGTGTTTGTGCATATATATGTGTGTGCGTATGTATTTGTACATATATGTGTGTTTATATGTTTGTGCACATATATATATGTGTGTGTGTGCGTATGTGTTTGTGTATATATGTGTGTGTGTGTGCGCGTATGTGTCTGTATATATATATGTGTGTGTGTGCATATGTGTTTGTGCATATATATGTGTGTGTGTGTGCATATGAGTTTGTGCATATATATGTGTGTGTGCGTGCATATGTGTTTGTGTGCGCGTGTTTATGTACACATATATATGTGAGATCACATATATTTATGTGTGTGTATATATATATATATATATATATATATATATATATATATATATACCTATGCGTGTATATATATGCGTATTTGTGTGCTTATATATATATACATGTATTGTGTGTGTGCATATATATATATGTATATATAGATATGGAAATGTATGTATGCGTATATATATATATATGTATGTGTGTGTGTGCATGTATAAGTGTTTGCAATTATCTGTGTGCATATATGTATATACGTGTATGTGTGCATGTATATACATGTGAATATGTTTGCATATTTATATGTGTATATGTATGTGTGTGGTATATATATATATATATATATATATATATATATATATATATATATATAATGGGATAAATGATGATTGGAAAGTTAAGAGGAAAGCAGGTGTTACATCTCAAAAATTTTCATCATCATGAAGGCATATTTCAATGGTTACCAGTGATCTTTTCCTGAGAAGCTTGCCGCGGTGCAGAGAAAATTGTACGCTGTGTACAGATTTGAGATAGAGGAAAAAAAATTCTTCTCTTCTCTTTACAATTGTGATTTTCATCAACCTTCTGTTGAATCACCTTTCATCCACGCAACAAACTTTTATATATACATAAAATGATGTCATTTGTATTATAAAAAATGTTCACATCGCGTCTATCTTAATATAATCTAAAATTACAGTCAGGCCACTCTGCTGTTTTTTCTTGCAGAGATGGAAATTCAGTGATTTCGACTCATTGTATATAATTGTACATCATTTACTCCTTTGATGTGGGAAAAATGATTCAGTTGATAGGCTTATATAAGAAAACTAGGAAGTTTCTATTGCTATAAAGCCATTTTGATTACTAATGGATATGAAAGAAAATGATACATACCCAAATTATATATCTATCTGTTGTTTAGTCAAAAAATATTTTTTGCCTTATTAGAATCATTGTTATATGATTCTTATATCATCATCTTTGTCAATAAAAGAAATAAAACCTTGTCAGTGCTACAGAAAATGTTATCTGGTTTCGCATTACTCATAAAGATGTTAATACACTTAGATTGACAAGTCTTGTATAGCAATAAAATCTTAAGTCTGTGAAAAGCGATAGCTTATGCATACAAAAGAAAGTATCATTCAGTGTTATATGACTCGTAAAAAATGACTATGCCAAAAGATCTCATTTGTAACTTCTTGATTTTGGTTTACAGAGAAATTGACAAGATTGGGGTAGAGCTTCAAACCAAACGGTATCCCCAGTTACGCCATGCAAATTCTGATGGCTTTTCTAGAGATCCGCGAAGGCGTAGTGCTTCTGTGGCAGAAGTAAAAGAATTGGCAACAGGACGTCTGCAAGAGGAATTACGTAAAGCACAAAAAGTGAGTATGAAGAATACTTCCATTTGCATGTCAATATTTTCTGTTTTTAATCAAGTACAAAGTGCATGGTGAAAATCCTTGTGTGACACCACTTGTCTTTTTTTTTCCCTGTTTGTGGATCTAAAAACTCTGTATGTATGCAAGCCTGTGGGGTGAAATTTTTGACTGATTCTCATCAAATTAAGATGGAACGCATTTTTTTGATATATCTCAAAGTACTTTTTTCATTTTATAAAAAGAGCATTTTTCACAAGTTTCACGAAGGGGATTCTATTTAGGATGTTCCTATAGTGTGAAATTCAACCCTGGTTTCTGCCATAGTCTAAAAATGACATCACCAAAATTCCAATGGAGTGTTTACATGAAAATGATGACACATATCTTGAGTTGAATTTTAACCCTGATTCAATTGTGGAACTCAGCATTTGCATGTGATATGTGTGGGATGTTTGAATTCAATTCCAGTTCATCATTATTGAAAAATTTTCCATTTTGAAGCACTAGAAAATGACTATCGAATACTTTACCAGAATATGTAGTGCTATCAACAGATATAAATGCTTTTAAAAAGAATATATAGCCACCTCAGCCAAAAGATAAATCACTATAGCATAGTGGCTTGATTTGTATCATAAGCATTACATTGAAATTTACGATTTTAAGGTTTCTTCGATAGATATCGATTTATGGTATGTACGTCAGCGAAGCCCGACTAGACATTGATTTTTTGCTTTTCAGGAGAAAAAGTTGATTTATAATTAAATGCGTTAATGAATTTTTACTTGAGAAGATTTTACTTTATTTGTTTCTGTCAACTTTATTTGTTTTTTTATTTATGTTTCAAGTCAATGTTTCATATTAGAAGAATTGTCTTTTCATTTTTATATTGATTTTTTATGAGAATTATTGTTTAAAGTAGAATGAGTCTATTTCCATTCTATGTTACTGAAACCGAAATTACTTCAATTTTATTGTCTTTGGATGAATAGTTGAGAAAGAAAGAAAAAAAAGACCTAGAACTAACTAAGTAACCCCTACCCTGATAACACCACTGGAGGTTTATCTCTCTGTAACCCCAGACTTTACTAAACATGCCTATCTCACCCCAACTCTTAACAAAGTGGTATAAGGTTAGATAAAACAGTACTTAGGATTGGCGTGATCAGAAGTGCTGACATGCAACTCACGAGACCAACAGATATCAGTTTTGGTAATAGATGTTGCTGAACAAGTAGGAAACAAGTATTTCTATTAAAATGAAATTAAAAATCGAACTATGTACTTATTCAATCTCTCTGTCTTTACTTAACAAAAAAAACCCACCCACCCCACCCCACCCCATAAAAATAGGAATTTAATGGGAGATCTAATTTGAAGTGTGAGTTTATGCTAAAATGGCCCCGTAATTTAACCCTGACAGCTTTCACACTTGTTTTTCAAAAGATTGGACTTGTGAAGGGGCATTGGTGCACCATGGATGATTTTATCATAGATCTGCCAAGGGTCAGAGCTTGACAGCCCATCTCTCTTCAGGCTGGTTTGGAATCTGAGCCATCCTGTCCTTTTGACTGGTTGCCAACTCTAGCTAAAGAGCTCAGTCTGCTGTGTTATATGCTCATTACTTGAAGATAGAAGAAATGGATTCAAATCTTTCCTAAGGGTATTGGTGTGCACAAACTGTCTCAGCCAGAGTTTGAACTTAACTCAATCATTCCATTCTCTGTGCTGTAAACTGTTTGGCCAGACTGCACCTCCATCTCAATATTAGGCTATTACTTATGAGAATGTCAGATTTTTTTATAAAAAGAAATACAAACTCTATGAATAATGAAAATGATGATTATCAGTGTGTGATTTTAGGATGTTGCTCCCACTCCTCAATTTGTTGATATTCTGATGATCGAATGATTCTGTATGTAATTTTGATAAGAGTCATTATCATTCCAAGAGTTGTTTGAATTATTGAACTCTTCATTGTGTTGCTTTTATTGTTACAACATTTTGGCTGATCCATTTTACCACCTTACTCAGATTTTTTTTTCAGCTGCTCCTCTTACATCAGCCACCATTTCTTTTTGGGTTGTCATGTTTTCCTGTGAAAAAAATAGACTTTTCTCTGTTAGTACAGATTGTAAACCACGTAAAAAGGATAGGCTGAAATGTTGTAGTAACAGCAAAAGCATTTCGAAGAATGAGTTCAATAGTCTGAACAATCCTTTGAATGTTCTGATATTTTAAAATAATTTTTGAAAACGAAGAACTAACTATGACTCACTTGGGAGAAGAGAATCTCTGAATTCAGAACCAGGTTTGGAATAATTTTCAAAAGTGGGTGGCTGTAATGCCATCAATACAAATCTGAATGTTTCTTGGATCGCTGAAGTATGATAGAAAAAAAAGATGGGTATCACCTAGATTGTAAAAACGTGATAACAGCCAAAATTAATGCCAGATCATTGACAATGTCTAACAATTTACTAAACTTGAGAAATATCTGTTAACAGTTATGCAATTTTTGATGTTCCATACAGATGAGAAAAAGTAAGGAAAGTAAATATTAGCCTATTCTTTAACAAGGTTAGACAAGTATTTAATTTGAAGATCAACATACCTTGAATACCCTGTTCTCTGCTGCAATTATAGTCTTTGTTGACTTGTGTCTCTTTTATTCTTTTCAACACAGTGCTTATTATCTTGTATTTTTCCCTACTTGGTCAAAGAAATGGCTAGATTATATGGCTGTGTACTAAGTTTTTCTTTCATTTTTTTATTATTCTATCAACAGAATTCTTTTTTTTTTTCCCCATTATTTTTGGACTTTATTGAGCATAATGTATGGGAAAGTAGGACTTAATTATACCTTCGCACATTGACCAACTTTTCAATCTTTTGTCCTTATTTTTAATAAATTTTCATATCTTGTATTATTTCTTGACAAATAAAGTTGAGCAATTTCTAATTTATGAGAAAATATATTAAAGAACATGATTAATTTTAGATATTACTAAAAAAATCATACTGAATATATCTAGTGATATCAGTTTTATTTTACTGCCAAGAACAAAATGGTTTGAAACACATTATTTAATTCTTAGTAGATGAAGCATTGTAATGCAATATTTTTATCATTAATTTTGACTAATTTTACTTTCATCTTAATTTGTCGAAGTTCTGAAAAACAGCAACTAAGAATTAATATGAAGGTAAAAACTATCCGTAGTTATTGGGTTTGAAACACGTTTGGAAAACCTGTTCATTTTGAAATTATCATTATTACAATGGAGCAGGTTATATATATATGTCACTGAAAGGGGTAGACTTCTAAAAGATATCTTGAATATGTAAAGGAGAGTTACCCTCCTTGAATAAAAATCAAGGAATTCATTCTCTTATTTTCTATTTATATCATGATATCAAGGGGAAAACCTGTCCAGATGATGGCTTTACTTAAATTCATTTCTTTTTGTATTTGTCCTTCCCACTGAAATACTTTTGTAAAACTCAATAAATTGCAAGTTCCAATGAATCTGCCTCATTGCTTTCTTGACACTTCATCAGATTGCTTCTCTTGCTTCCACTTACTTCGAATTCAGATCCAACTGAAAAAAAATTATTGGTTTACAAATAATTGGAAAATATATAGAGTACTTATTTCATAAAATATCTGTTATGACCATAATCATTACATGATGAAGTCAGTACTATGGTATTAGATATCTATATCAAGATAGTATTAAATAAGAATGTTACTAGAACACTATGAAGACTTGCCATCTCAATTTTACCCATTTAACTGCTCTTTAAAAAGTTCTTGACTAAATTTTTTTTTCAGCTTATATAAAGCAATTATAAAAATACTTGGTTTTTTCTAAAAACAAAAAACCTAGGAAAATTTTCTCTTAGTTATTCATATTTTTCATTTTCATTTTATGCATTATGTGACACCTCTCTTATGTAAATTGTTGTCACATTGTTTGAAAAGTTAGATTGTAATTGCAAAAATGTTTCCTGTGTTAACAATCCATCTTCATGCCTATTTGAGGATACTCTGTTATCTTCCAACATTTACTTTTTCTATTGTTTTCCTTTCGCTCACTTGCGTATTTGTGCAGTGATCCCCCTCTTCCATGGTTTCAGTTACCTGTAGACAATCCCAGAAATGAACGATCATAAGAATTTACTTCATTATAGTCCTTCATCATTGCAGTCATCTGCAATTGGCAATATGATTTTCCCGTTTTATCTTTTCACAATTAATTGTGGAGAAATAAAACGGCAATAAGTGGCTGATTAGGGATTCAATTAATATTACAAAAACATGGAGTACTTTAGATGCTTTAAAGAATTGCATATATATATATATATATATATATATATATATATATATATATATATATATATGTTATTTAGAAATAGAATGGAAAGAATACACACCTATATATACATGGAATCCTACAAAGCATCTAAAATACTCCCACGTGTTTTTTGTAAGATTAACTTAATCCCTGATCAGACACTTTGCACAATGAGAAATAAACACAAAAAATAAAAAAGGAGAAAAAATGTGAAGAATTTCCTTTTTTTTTTTTCTTTCCTTTTTTTCATTCTGAGTGAAATTTAATTAATCTGTCTTGAGGGCCAAGCTGACATAACTAGAGTTTGTTGCTAAGCGTTTCTATGCAGCTTTCTTAGCCGTGTGACATCTTATTTGGAGTGATATAACCAATGTCTTTAGAATAAACACCACCAAAGCTAGAGCAGCTTTTCTTGTACAGTTGTTGAATCTTTCCCTGAATCAGAAATTTTTCTTGATTTTAAAAGCATAGAAGAAAGCTATGTTTCAATCCTCATTACAACTCTGAATAATAATATTTACATAGCTACCTCAATGAGACAGTAGCCCAATGATAAAAAAAAAACATTTATTTCGAATAAGTAATGTTTATTTTTCAACATAATCTTCTTGGATCACTTGATTCAGTGACAAATATTAATCATATAAATCTATCATTATATAATGAAAATTTCAGATCAGAATTTTGCTAACTTTTTAATTATGTACGCATGATTTTCATGCTGCTAAGGTTAATAAATATCCACTTGAAAGAGAATGTAAGAGATAAGGATGATAAAAAAAAAAGTACTGGCCAATAACTCATTTAAAACCGTCACACAACCAACATATTTTGGCAGGGTGGGGTGGGGTGTTCAATGAATAAATTACTTCTCATGTCTTTTGTTGGGCAATGATCTCTGAAGAAAAGTCTGAATTTTCAAAACACAAGTGATTGAATGTTGCCAGAAAGAATTGTTTGTGTAAGGTCACTTTCTTGTCAATCTTTGGGAGTGATTTGATTCCAATTAAAAAGTATGTTAGTAGTATATAGTATATAGAATGTTCAAGTACATAATTCACCAAGAGCATAGGTTGAAAACCCCTATGCTTTTATATATTTAGTTATAGTGGTAAGTTCAACTTTAATGTATGCTCTCCCGGACTAGATAGAAAGATGTGCTTCGAGACATAAAATGTGCCTTAAGACAAAAAATAAGAACTTATAAAAACGGTTCTAGTTAGTCATTCAATAGGAACTGTCATGTGACCTACGTCTTTTGGCAGCATACCATATTGAGGTTGATCAATTAAGAAACTGGAATAAGTATCAATCAATGAATAAGTTACTCCTCTTGCCTTTTGTTGGTTAGTGATCACTAGAAAATATAATTCTTCAAAGATTAATTATAAATCAAAGGGATCAATTCAGCATAAACTCACATTGAAAATTGACCCCCCCCCCCCACTAAAAACTTATTTAAGGGGGGAATTTTCAAAAGAAAAAAAACATGACATATGGAGTAAATATTCAAATTTTCAGTCCTCTAACTCCATTAGTGTGGCCTGTACATAACACATACATAGATAGCCAGCCAGACCTATTTGAAAACCAATGAAACCTATGTTGACAGGTTCTAATTTACTTTGCTGTTTACATTTTTCCCATCTAAATAAAGCCTGGAAGACAGAATATAATTACTTGGTTTAATCTGATTAAAAACTAGACATTTACTTCCCTTCAACCAAGTTAGCCTTTATACATTCTTTATCCACTCCAGCAAACAGTTTATAATTTTCTTCTTTCTCATTTCCTCTGTCTCTGTGAGCCATGCTGTCTAACTCACTTGAAGTTCCCTGCTCAGATATTGTAGGTGCCCATAGGTGTTGTTCATAAAAGGGCAAGATGAGCAACAATGTAAATAAGTGTGTAAAATACACTGTATTCAACATCATTAGCCTTCTAGTATCTGTCGTTGGACTTGGACCTTCCCCAAAATTTACCAGACCTCTCTATCAAGGGCATCACAGAGCCAGTACCTTCTGTACCTGTCTAGCTAATCATGCTATCTTACTTTCTGTTGGTTACAATTTTGCATATGATCTTTGGGGATCCATGTTGTGAGGTATGGTATTTAGTGGTTGTCCATAATTCTTGTAACATGTCCAGCCCATTACTATTTGAGTTTTCTAATGGTTTCTATGATATCTCAGATGTCTGTCTTTTGTCTAATATACTATGTTGTCTTATGATCTCTCCCTGTGGGGTTGAGCATGATTCTCTCATTTGCACATTGCATGGTTCTCAGTTTGAGGATCAAACTTTTGGTTAGGTTGCATGTTTCAGCTCCGTAGGTGACTTTTTGGAGGATGCATTGGTTGTATACCCTTCTCTACTAAACGAGGATTGAACTTGCTACTGTTATACATTTCTGAGTGCTTTCCTGTGTTGTTATATTTGGAGTTTTCCTGTGTCCCAACCAACATTCCTATGTGAATGTCTACTGACAAAAAAAAAGAAAAAAAAGGCTCAAAGAAGGCGTGGTGAATTGTTTTTTGGTACCCAATACTTAGTTTTTTTTTTTTTTTTTTTTCAAAGAAGCTTTTCTGGTATTAGAAGGCCTTAGAAAGTAACACTAAATCATCATCACTTTCTCTAGATTATTCTTCCGTCTTGATATGGCTCGAATGGTCTCAATATTCTTAATGGCTGACATGCTGTGACAGATTTTGTCCCAAATCCTATAATATAGAGTATTTATGCATTACTAAGAAGTAAACAAAGGATTCATTGTCAAATAGCAAAAGATGACTTTGGGTGGGGATGGGTTGAGACAAATTCATATAACTAGACTTCAAACAAAAAAAAGTTGGCTGACATATCAGATTAACCTTCAACTTGTTACTTTCTTCCATGTACAAAGCATTCTCAAGCCAGAGGCACACCCAAGTTCCATAAGTCACTGCTTTTTTCTGCTTGTGTCCAAAATGATGATATCAGATCTAAATTCCTGGCTATCCTGCCTTTACAAAGGACTAAGTGTGTTGGTGGAAATAGATTTCACATCCGGTTGAACTCATTAAGTTCTCACTAATGACCCTAACTGTTTACTCAATAGCACGATTATTCACAGTTACACTATAATGTTACATGAGTTCTACTTTTCCATTAGTGTCATGGTTCAGTAACTTGGAAATTCGGTCCTCAAGTTAGGAGTGTTTCAAAGCAGAAATTAAAGTCTATTTTTTGTGATGATTGATGCTATGAAACTTTAAATAACTTTCCTTCTCTTGTTGAGCAAACCTGAAATCAATTCTAATCTGAAACTGTTTAACACAACGACACAAAATTTTCTAATATTTAAAATGTTATTCATCTTTCATTTTCTTCATTCATTAGCTATCTATGCCAATGATTGAAGGCCAAGAACATTTATCAAATTATTACGAAATATCTACAGGGCTAGAATGATAAAATATAATTTTCAATCTTATCAATCTTCAATTAGAGTCTAGCTAGCTATTTCCTTCTTTCAGAACTAAGCTATTCCTGCCAAAAAGATGGCGAGTCATTCTTTTGCATTATATTCAAAATAGCATTGTACCCTAAATCTAAAAAAACAAAAACAAAAACGGTATTATTTACACAAGGACTGATACGTCTACCTCGGATCTGAGTATCTGTGCACTCTACCTAGGATCAAAGTGTCACTCCCAGATCTTCTATCATAGAATCAGTGTAGTATGTGTGTGCTCTGCCTTGGATCAAAGTGTTGCCCCTTGACCCCTCCCTTGGATCAGTATAACATCTGTACATTCGGCTGAGGATCAAAGTGTTGCTCCCTGGTCCTCTTCCTTGGATCAGTGTCGTATTTTTGCACTCTGCCTATGGTCAAAGTGGTACTCCTGCCTGGAATCATAGTGTTGTATCTGTGTTCAGATTGAAAATTGTTACATATAAAAGTTAATGGATACTCATTGCATTTCATGCTGAATAAAAACAAAGCATAACTCATATTAGACTTGTTTACACTTGTCTACGAACAGCAAGTAACTTAATCTTCTTTTCCCTTTCAAAGATTTATTGCAATATAGAAATTTCAAGGATCAATATGCATTTTCAGGCATCTTGAGTCCAATTGATTAATTAGAGTTGGAATCGTATGGCCTAATCTGTGAAAATCTTTGGCTTGTAGATTCATCATGGCCGTCAAAACAGGATCCATTTTATTTATTACCACAATGCCACTGAAAGAATGGCTGGAGGAGGGGAGGCTGTTTTAGTACGTATTCATATATATAGCAATATGTCATTTATGTCCAACTTCTGAGATTTAGCAACAGCGTTTTTTTTTTCTTTTCTTTTTTATCTTGCTTTTTCTTTAACCTTTTCAAGACTGCTGCATTATACACCTTAGCAGCTGAATCAATGTCTAAAAGAGATCTATGGGACATATATATCCCACCATCCTAGAAACCTTGCGATATGTATGTCCTAGCAGTCTCAAAAGGGTAAAGATAATAATCAAAATATTGTTTTTGTAAATTGATAACTTTCAATGTATTAATTTTATACAGAGTTGAAAATCCTATACCATTTGGTCCTAGGCAGAACAAATAGATACTCTGATCCTATACAGAAGAGGTAATCCATAAATGAATAATCCTGTCATTTTTTTATTGGTACTATGCTAGTTTTCAATTAGGTTCTAAAGAAATGATATAAAAGACGCAAGTAAAATTTCACTATTCTGAACAGTGTTCTAAGAATAAATAAATCATAGTTTGATTTGTGCTTTCTGATGTGTGTGTTTTTTATTTTATTTTGTTTTTTTCGAGCTATGAATTAATCTGAGGCACCACTTGTGACTAATAGTTATTGTTCATTATAAGATTTTGATGAAGCATCTTTTATTGTCTGAAACTGACTCTAAGGCTTGCAGAAAATTTCAGGAGATACCAGTTATGTGATAGATATTAACTCTGTGTTGCTTTCTTATGGTAGCAACACAGTGTTTGGCTTATTTTGAGTGATGGCCAATAAACTGTTTGTTACATTTTGTATTTAAGGGAGATTTCGGTGCAAGGCTGGGTATTTGAAATAAATTTCCTGAGTTGAAGAGTCATATAAAATTTTATTGCCTGGTCAATAACCCTGGTCATCTGCAGCTGAGTAATAAAAAGTGAAATATCTAGTTCCGAGAGGCTGACCTCCCAGGCTCCACTTCCCCATTGCAGTAAGAGGGGTAGGATCAAGTTCAATCCCAGATACTTGAGGTATCTGAAAGGGAAATGCCGAGAAAACTAGACAATTTTTGCCTCTATGCACATTTGCTTGCGTGGGTCTCCAATTCAAACTTGACCTTGCATCAAGTTCTGCCTTGAGGCAAGGCGAATAAATAATTCCTCTGTCAATATCGGAACTGCTTCAGTAAATTTATAGGAATAAATGTTATCAATGTCTACAACTCGGGTTTTTGGTTATCAATTGATTTCTTTATTTTTTAACCTAAACCCCGAATGTTGTTTATTGTGATATCTATTTAGCTGTGAGAAAAAGTTAGTTTGTATGACTGCATAGCTTAGTTCTTATTATTTTCAAGATTACAGCTCTAAGATGATAAAATGTGAACGACGGACAGCAATAGATTGGTGATAAATAACCCGGATTTTTTTTTGGTCAGTAACACTGGCCACCTTGTAATCTCTGAGGTTGAAGCATTTTTCTGTTCTGGGTACCCCTGAAACTGTGTAGTTGGTATGGGGACAGTTTGTTCACTGCATCATCCATCTCCACCTACATGCGTTCTTTTTTCCTTTTTGTTTCCCTGTCAGTCAGAAGTGAAAAAGTCATTCAGCAGCAGCAGCAAAAGAATTCTTAGACTTCATTATCCTTTTCTATGAAACATTCTTCAGGTCTGCGTCTTTTGTTTATTTTAGAGTTGGTATTCTAAACTGACACCTGACTTGTCGAGCCAACCAAAATTTTTCCATTTAGCTGTCGGCTGCTGCTGGCTACTACTTTCAGGACAAATTAGAAAAGAACAAAAACAAAAAAAAAAAGTTTGCTTATGTGTAAGTTCAAGTGTTTTCATCCCTATGACATTTGAGATGATTGCTTGTGTTACATAACAGGGAGGACAAAAAAGAAAAATGATAATTGATCACATGGCTGAAACCCAGTGAAATTAAGATCACATGTTTGGCAAAACTTCCATCATTTTTATTTAGGATTCTTGTGCAACCACTGCCCAAAACACAGTTTTTTCAAACATATATCTAAGACAAGTGGATCAGTTGTTGGAAAAGATTGGAAATTTTTTGACTTTACATTTGGTTTTCAAAATAGCAATTTTCATCAACGTCTTGTTACTGCACTTCCACCAACAAAATGTATCCCATCATTGAGGTATGTCTGTGTTTATAATTATCTATCTATCTCTCTTTCTTACTTATATGCATAATGTATGTACATATATATATATATATATGTGTGTGTGGATGTGTATGAACAATAGGGTGTGAGACAGACTCACGAGTAAAAGTATATGGAGACTTTATTTGTTAATTAATTCATAAATGAATTAATATGCTATACATATTCTGAGAAAGGTTCTCATCTTCAAAAGCATGCGTGTCAGTGGTTAAAGGGTTATCGCAGAAAACCAATTTAGCTTCAGAAGTTTTGCTTATATATATATATATATATATATATATATATATATAAATATTAGTGTGTTTGTCTCTCGCGCTAATAAAAGTACCTAAACATGGGTGCTGCCCGACCAAATACTCAATGGACCTGGGGGAAGGTTTTAAAACAAATTGTTTGGAGAAAAATACGTTTTGAAGGGTTTTAGAGGGGGGGGTTTACTTACAGTATAATTATAATGGCTAAGCGGAACCTACTTTCCGCCCATATACAAAACTTATTTTACATGTTTATTAATGATTCTTAGAGGCGTGTAATTGAAGGGAAACCCATACTTTAAGGGGTCAAAACTGATGAAAAAATTGAATGAAAAAGTTTTGAGAAAAAATCATTTTTAGATATTTTAGAGGGGGGGGTCTATGATTATAATGTGATTATAATGCAAAATTGGACCCTTATTTTCCTTTCAATATGTACATATTCATATATATGTATCTACATAGATGTAGTAATGCATTTAAAACAAATGATAGTGTCTGAGAATCTAGATTTAAATAGGGTGTACCATCTTTTTAAATAACTTTTATGATTAGTTAAATGAATTGGGTGTTACTTTTCATGATGTCAAATTTAATTATGAAAATATAACTCGTGCTTTTTTTTTTTTTCTTTTCATCGCATTAATAATCCTTTCCTGCTTTTTACATAATTTTCATTAAGTATTGTGATTAACAAATTGCTTTGCAAACTGTGAAAAGAAAAATTTCAAGGCATTTTAAAAATTCATTTTGTATAGAAAAAAAAATTGACATGGTATTTTTTATTGAGCCGATATGAATACATTTTTGATTATTATTCCTTGGAGTTATATGGTATGTTTCCATTTTAGGATATATTGGATAAATAACTCAATTAGATTGGATATTATAATACACCAATTTTTGAAGACCTTTTAGTTTCTTTTTCCTGGTAAGGAAAGAGATTGCGGATGTTAATTTTCATTTTTATTATGTTGTAAATCTTGGTCTGTAATTAAATGCAGGTGCTTGTCATAAGGAATGAAATTTATATGCTAACAAGTTAATATTATTCTTCCTTATAACTGCTAGCAGTATTTTGTAAGGATGTATCAAGGAAGCTGCTTATTGTGATCACTTTGGCACAGGATCTTTTAGACATCAAAAACTGACTGATAGCATTTAGCAAGTAATATATCGAGGAAGCTGCTTTATTGTGATCACTTTGAATTTAGTGTTTGGAACTAACTGATTTTTGATAACAATAACCATTTGATAACATTATCGGTAATTATAATAAGTGGCTTTCTCTAATTGAAACACTACAAATTTTTTCTTTTGTGTCATTTTCCTTGAAGAATTAATTATTTTTACCAAGTCTTTCATACATGAATAGGTAATTATAACATAATGATGTATTTGATAATCAATCATTTTGAAGTACTGCTTTATAAATCTTGATTTGTTGCTGATAACATATGATCCTTGGGAATCTGTTTCTGTTGGTTTCATGTAAATGGTACCAGCAATGTTTCAATGGTACTGTCAATTACAAAAACTTCATCCTTTCATATTTATTGAAGTTGTAGAGGAACACTGCTAATAGCTGAAGATCTGTATAGTGATAATAGACAAAACTTGAAAATCGAAATGAAATAAGTTAAACTTGAAAGAGTTCATTGCTAAACAGGGTCCTTAACTCTTAAATTCATAAACTGCTTGAAACTGATTTTGGAACTTTCCAATGAATAGCATAGAAAGAGGACCCCTTCTATGAATTTAATTTAAAAAAATAAAAAATGCATCTGTTAGGGATAGTTTCAATCCAAAGTCATTTCCCTTGAAATTGACATTCTATTTTCTTTGTATGAATTTAAGACTCGATATTATTGATTATGCTTGCTTTCTCTGTGTCAGTAAAAAAACAAAAAAACAACAGATACTAGACCTTGATATGAAGCAGATACATATAATAGGTTGAAGAAAGAGATTTTCTTTTCCTTTTTTTACAGAACTGGAAAGATGATATCTCACACGTTCATATCTAATTCATAAATAAATGATAAATCTATTGAACACTGTTGCAGCCTTTTTGATGATTTTTTGTTTGTTTAAGAAGCCTATATTATTTGTTTGTCACAGAAGCTGGGTATATCTCATATCTTTTCCATTGAACATTTGAAATATTTTTGATCTGTATTGAAAGTTGTCTTGCATTCAAATTAATCCTCTTTTATCTTGTCTGTGGTAACAAACTCACACAGATATAACACTATTATCTTAGGCAGAAGTGCCAGAGGGAGGCGCTACCCCTTGATTTTAGGTAGAGTGCAGAGATACTCTGCTCCTAGAAGGAAAAGGCTTTCTATACATGAATAGATCCTTTCATTTTTTATAGGCACTATGCTGGTGTATATATATATATATAAAAAGAGTATGATGTGGCAGTAATCCTTTCTTTAAACGCACATTGTTGAATATAACAAACTCTGTTCAATTTTCATTTTTGCTTGTTCACGGTCTATATCTGCTGTTCGTTTCTTTCAATGAGACAGAATGATTATTTTTGTAATATATTATATTAAAACTCTTATTTGAGATGATCACCTGTTATTACACAGTAGCAGCAGCCCCATTTTTTTATTGTTTGTTCTATTTACGTTGTCTAGGCCAAATGATACATTCACCATGTTATAACGGAAGATCATTTCAATCATTTCAAATAAGAGTTTCAATATAATATTACGCAATTTCTTATCATTTTATCGAATCATATATGCATTTGGTAATAACATATATATATATCAATCAAAGAAGTTTGTTATCTATCCCTGCTAAAGGCAGGTAACCTTGCCTGCACAGATATATGTGCCCATTGAAGTCCTGAAAAATGGAGATGTATTTTTAGAATGAGTTTGCATGATGCAATTTGCTTGTATTTGGAGTTTGGTCAGGTTATTCACTTGTCCGTATTGTCTGCAGATTGCACGTCACGTGAAGTTGGATCTGATCTATTCTAAAGAGTAGAGGAACAGGATTTGATGGGTACTGGCTGGGGTCAGGAGCAAGATGTTGGTGGGGACTAATACTGCTTGGTACATCCTAGTTGTTCAACCTCCATTGCCAACCCTCAGCCCCAGATAATCTTCTTGTCTACATCCTCTTTATTTCAAGCTGGGATTGGGTGATCTGACAAATCAACAACTCTGTAGAGTTTAAATATATAGATGTAATCATGTGTGTGTGTATATACATGATATGTGTGTGTGAGTGTATGTGTGTATATACATGATATGTGTGTGTTTATATATATATATATATATATGTATATGTGTGTGTTTATATATATATATGTATATGTGTGTGTTTATATATATATATGTATATGTGTGTGTTTATATATATATATGTATATGTGTGTGTTTAAATATATATATATATATATATGTATGATATGTGTGTGTTTATATATATATATATATATATATGTATGATATGTGTGTGTTTATATATATATATATATATATATATATATATATGTATGATATGTGTGCATATATATGTATGATATGTGTGGGTGTGTATATATATGTATATATATGAATGATATGTGTGTATATATATATATATATATATATGTATGATATGTGTGCATATATATGTATGATATGTGTGGGTGTGTATATATATGTATATATATGAATGATATGTGTGTGTATATATATATATATATATATATATGAATGATATGTGTGTATATATATATATATATATATATATATATGTATGATATGTATGTGTATGTTTATATATATATATATATATATGTGTGTGTGTTTGTGTGTATATATATATATATGTGGATGTGTATGTATATATATATGTGTATGATGTGTGAATGTGTATATATATATATGATGTGTGTGTGTGTTGTATGTATATATAATGTGTTTGTATGTATATATGATATGTGTGTGTTTTTATGTATATATATTTAGATGTGTATGTGTGTATATATATTGTATGTATATATGTATGTGTGTATCTATATGTATGTGTGTATATATATGTATATATATATATATATATGTAATGTGTGTGTGTAAATATATATGTAATGTGTGTGTGTAAATATATATGTAATGTGTGTGTGTAAATATATATGTAATGTGTGTGTGTAAATATATATGTAATGTGTGTGTGTAAATATATATGTAATGTGTGTGTGTAAATATATATGTAATGTGTGTGTGTAGATATATATGTAATGTGTGTGTGTGTATATATGTAATGTGTGTGTGTATATATATATATGTAATGCGTGTGTGTGTATATATATGTAATGTGTGTGTGTGTATATATATATGTAATGTGTGTGTGTGTATATATATGTAATGTGTGTGTGTGTATATATATGTAATGTGTGTGTGTGTATATATATATTAGTGTGTGTGTGTGTATATATATATTAGTGTGTGTGTGTGTATATATATGTAGTGTGTGTGTGTGTGTATATATATGTAGTGTGTGTGTATATATATATATGTAGTGTGTGTGTGTGTGTGTGTGTATATATATATATATGTAATGTGTGTGTGTGTGTATATATATATATATATGTAATGTGTGTGTGTGTGTGTATATATATATATGTAATGTGTGTGTGTGTATATATATATATATATGTAATGTGTGTGTGTGTGTATATATATATATATATGTAATGTGTGTGTGTATATATATATGTAATGTGTGTGTGTATATATATGTAATGTGTGTGTGTATATATATGTAATGTGTGTGTATATATATGTAATGTGTGTGTGTGTGTGTGTATGTAATGTGTGCATGTGTGTATGTATATATATGTAATGTGTGTGTGTATATATATGTATATGCATGAATATATCATATGTGTATCTATATATGCATGAATGTATAATCTGTGTGTGTGTGTATATATATATATATATATATATATATATTAATGACAAGACCGAAAACCAGTGATGTCCTACATGAATCACAGTGAAACAGTGATGAACATAAAAACTAATGATATACTTACTCACTACCACTTTTAAAGCCCAACTCAGATTGACTTGTTTTGCTAATCCCATTTACAGGAACTATCTATGAAGGAATTAAAATGGGACACAGTTTTGGAGTAATATTGTATGGAGAAATAAATTCTGTTTTGTTAACTTTTTAGATTCTAATCAAGCGAGGGAGTTTGAATCTAGTGCAGACAAGTTTGTTTACTTTTAATGTCTCTGGCTGACGTGTTAAAACCTTATCTTTACATCTCACATACAAATTCATAAAATCATATTTTCTTTTACGTTTTAGAACAAACCTCTCTGTTAATAAAAACTGAGTATTCAACTCCACAAACCATATTTTCACGTAACTTCTAGCTAAAATCCAAAGAAGGAAATTCTTTGTTAGTTTATATTCTTGTACTCTCTAATTAGAAATTGTCAAACAGAACTGTCTGTATAAGTTTCTTCAGTTTTTTAGCTGGTCTTGCTGGTAGTTTATGAATGGTGCATGTAAGCTTAACCAATATTGCTAGAGGGCTGAAATTTGAACATTCATTTCCTATTATGCCTGGAAAAAAAACTTCTTTTTTGGTGGGGGTTTGCTGTTGTTTTCTGACACCCCCAGTAGGTCTTTGGTGGGGGATTCAATTCAAGTATTCACTGTAAGTTTCTGCTAAATTGGTCTCTTCGTTCATATCCAGCAGCATCCATGAATCTTCTTTTGAAAATTCAGACTTTTTTTGTGACCAAAATCCAATAAAAGGCGAGAGAAGTAACTTATTCATTGATCATCCCTTTTCCCAACACTTAATTGATCACCCCCAACATGGCATGTTGCGAAAAGACATTGGTCATGTAACGGTTTCTGTTGAGTAACTAACCAGACCTGTTGGTTCTGATTATTTAGTTATTTGCCTAATTTGTGCCATCAAATACAACACTTGGTTGAACTAATGTTTCTTAGTGTAAATTTGTCACTGAGAAACACCTGTTTTTAGATGTGTTTGCATTGCTAGTAGTGATTGCTGTCTCTGACTGATGGGCTGACGTATCAAAATGGGGGTTACACCCCTTGCTCCTTGTTGCCAATTTAGATGTAGAAATTGCTATGTAGATGATCTTTTTATAGAATAAGTATGAATTTTAGTAAATTGATATTTCAATTCAATTTTTAGTAATAATATAAGTAATTCTTATTATAAATTGAATAATA
Source organism: Thysanoteuthis rhombus (assembly GCA_963457665.1). Lineage (NCBI taxonomy): Eukaryota > Metazoa > Mollusca > Cephalopoda > Oegopsida > Thysanoteuthidae > Thysanoteuthis > Thysanoteuthis major. Next base: position 30,246,894 of record OY735220.1, on the reverse strand, counting down.
TTCCAATAAGATAAATGTTGAAGTTTAAAGTTACATTTAATCTAATAACAATGTGTAATACATTTCCTAGATTTTAGATATATTTTTGGAGAATTTATATGTTTCTAGGTCTTATAAGTTGTTTTCTGACTAAATTGTTGATGTAAACATGAAAATAAATTTGGTAACTCTGCCCTGGTGAGATCTTCATGTAAGAGAAGTAGCATTGCATCTGTGGTCTAACTATCAGGCTTGTTTGGTATTTGCAAACTTGATTATCAGCTGTGACATGTTCGTACTGTGATAGATTAGCTTTAATCTTCAGGTGTACTTAATCTACATGACTCTTTTATCTTTCTGCACAATGACATTGAAGACAACAGGCAATCAGTACTTGACTGAGAAGTACAAAATTGAACAAACATATTTGCCCTCTTGTGTGTATAAGCTATCTCTTTCTGGGTTTGTCAATCAAAGCATTTGTTTCACATAACAAGTATTTTTTAGTCAACATAATTTCCTTCCTTGTCAATGCACTCAATGCTATGATTTTCCATTGATCACATAGATTGAACATTATACAGTGAAAATTTTAGATAAAAATTTCACTAATAACAGGCTATGGACTTATTGATCTACCTTTGTGTCTAGCATATATATATATATATATATATATATATATATATATATATATATATAGATGTCTATACACACACACTAGAGAAATCAATAAGTGCATATTCTTACACAGTGTTGTTAGTTGATGAATTGAAGGTGTGACCATATATATATATATATATATATATATTTATGTATATATGTATGTATATATAAGCACAAACACACACACACACATCTATATACATTGGCAGTTATTTGGGCCTTTGCATCATCAGCGTCTGTTTTGCTCAATGGTAAGAGCAACATTATGTTGAAGTGGCAACCTCATTGATTGCAGGTTCGATTCCTGCACCAGCTCCATTTTCTATAATTGTTTATTCTATTTATGCTGTCTACACCACATGATACACTCACCATGTAATAACGGAAGATCATTTCAAATGGAGTTTCAAAGTAATATAACACATTTATAATCGCATATATATATATATATATATATATATATATATATATATATATATATATATATACTCCTGCACACATACTCTTTTTGATGTCTTTTTTAGTCTTGTTTTTTCCTTTCTATCATATTGCTTTTTTCCCTTTCTTCCTCTGTTTCTTTTTGTCTTTTTTCTTCTTCTCTTCAGTCTTTCTTCTTTTTTCCTCTTCTCCCTCGTCCACAAAATAAAAGTAATCCCAATATTCTTGATTGCTGACATTTGCAGGTCATTCAATTCCCTCGGTCCTCCTTATTTAAACACTGTCACAGAAATCATCACTCACACTCGCACACATACACACACATATCTACACATAACAAAACGATGTCTCTGTAATGCTTTGCATCTGAATGTATTACTAACAAATGACATCAGAAATCGATATGGAGCATTTGTATTAATTCTTTCAAGTTGCATGCAAGTTCAATTAATCCTCGTTGTCTGCACTTCACTTGATTAGTTTCCTCTTTTCAGACATAAGTCAAAGGTCAATTACTTTTATTGGTACTGATGAGACCACTTCAAATAATGATATGCTGACTATTAAGTGCCATCTTTATCATTGCTACCATTATGAATGGAATTGCTATAATGACTAATTTGCAGGTATTGTTATTAGCTGTGTTGTTATTAGCAAGTTGCTATTACTGTAATTAACCCATTGTACCTCAACATTCCTGATGGTAATTAGCTTTCCTTCTATCTACACTGTATGATATCACACTTCATTCTCAGTATATTTATCATATTGACTAATTCAAAAACTAATGATATTCCAAGACTTTATCATTTATAGTTAAAAAAAGACAGTCCTTCTGGAATTCCATGTGAGATTGAGTGGCAGTATTTGAGATAACAGTTTGAAGTAAAGCATATCAAGATTCTTAGGTTCTTCTATGCCAGGGGTTCTGAGGGAAGCCTAAACCTATTCTCAACGATGAAAAATTACTGATAGCAGTGGCCGATGACACATACGGAACAACCGTTTAAACTCTGTCTGGAAACTTTAAAATCTGAAAAGGGATCATATCAAATGTCATCTTGGGGCTCTAGTAAAGATTGAAATGTTGACAAAATGGGTCTCAAATGAACTGAACTCTATGATAGTGCTAGACCCCTACAACTTTCAGCTGACTGTGTTTAAGCTTAGAGAATTGCAACATCCTCCATACATACCTGATATTTCTCACAGATTATCAGCTTTTTGGATTTCTGATCTCTAATAGAAGATCTGATTATAGGAAAGCCATAATTTGTGCTTTTACTGAATTTGTGACAATGAAACCTAATTAATTTTATAGAGGATCATTGGAAAAAGATTATTGCTTCAAATGGGTTTTTTGTGATTAAATATTCACCATTCCTTGTTTATGTCATCCTTCATCATACTATAAAAAAAAATTCCATGTCTAACAAGCGAATCTTTCAAAGTGTTTTTACTTGCGATTAATACCATTTCCTACAAATATTGAAGCAGTTACTGAAATTTCTCTTTTAGAGATCGGGTATTCATGTGATTCTATCCTCAAAATATAAGAAAGTAAGGAATTCTAAATATTTCATTTGTGTGTAGGGATTGGTTGTGATGGAATCAGTTTGGTCACATGTCAAGAATATTTATGAAACTAGAACTCGGGGTGACACTCAGGCTGTTTTTGGCAGAGTGCCACTTCCTATTCAATTATGCAACCACCCTCACACACTCATGTGAGCTTCTCAGGTTTGGTCTTTTGGGAATTTCAAAAAAAATATAAGCATTAATTTTTAAACCTACTTTTTTCTGCTCTATAAATTTATAGCTAGTGTAATATGAGGAAATGGTTTGTTTATAGTAATGTTTTGCTATGGGAAATATTTTCTATTATTTACTCACTACTAATTTTGTTATAAGAAATATTTTCTTGTACATACAACAAATTCTTATTTTGTATATATTTTTATGTCAAGTAGCTATCTTGTTATCTGATATATTTGTTATTACTAATCTAATAAAGTATATTTAAATTCAAACATTTAATGCAAATTTTTATTAGTATATGTAGAGCAACCTTTCAACTTTATAATGCACTGTTGGGAAAATTGGTGAAATTCTAAAACAAGAACTGAAAGTTCAATGAGGTGTCCACTAAAGAGTTTAAATGCCATCATTGCCAGATCATATAACCCTGAGTAGAAGGTAATTTTAGGAAAGAAGCATCTCATCAAGGAACACCTTGCTATCAAGTGTTGAATTAATCTTACGCAAAACATACAAGAAAATTGATTTTCAAACATGAAGGAAGATTTTTTAAAATAAGAAGCATGTTATCAAAGGACATCTTTCTACCAAGTTTTAAGTAAATCTGTCTTGAAACAGCTGAGAAACACTATAGTGACAGACCTACTGACTGACAGACAGACAGACAGAGCCTTTTATAGAGAGGCGAGGATACCTCTGAGAAATTATTTCTTCAAGTGAAGTATAGCTTCATTTAAAATATTTCATCGCCACTTTAGAAAATATCATCGTATTGTATCTGACTTAACAGCAATTATAGCTGGGGAAATTGTGTAGTTTTCATCATGTCAATGAGACAATTTAAAAACAAAATTACTGTGATATATTTATTTTTATTGATTATGATGCATCTCTTAATTTCAGATTATCATAAAAAACAGCAGTATTATTTAGGTATGAGTCAGTACCTCTACCTAGTATCAGAGTATCTGCTCACCTTACCTGAGTCAAAGTGTTGCTCTCCAATGTTTCTGCCTTGGATCAAAGTGTAGTATCTGGCCATTCATCGAAAATATATGGATACCATTTATAGTAGAATTCTTGAATGTTGAATTGATCACTTTAGTGCATGGCATTAGTCTCTCACTAATATTTCATAAATCTATATTTGTATGGAAATGATACCAGAATATTAATGTGATATCCTATAAACAAAATATGTTTGATTTCAACTGACACCAGTTCTTGCAAATTTCTCCTACAAAACATTACAATGGAAATTTTCCTTCACTTTGGAAATGAAAAAGGCTATCCAAGATTATATGTTGAGCACATGTTATATTCCATGATTTTAGGTGTCTGTTCTGTATTTCAGTCAAATAAGTTCTATGAGGTCTGTCCAAAGAGTATCCAGCCATGCAATATTGAGAAAAAGAAGAGCCTTAGTTCCTTTCAAAGTGCCCCCCTTCAGACATTACACCCTTATTCCAGCATCCCTCCCATGTTTTTCAAAATGGTGTTCAAAGGCCTTTTGGAATAGCCATCAGCTACTATGTCACATTCTTATTTATCTTGTCCACAGTCTTTAATTGTCTCCCTTTCTCCCCAAGGAGAGCCAGAAGTTGTAAAAAGCCAAATGTTGCCTTGGGGGTGGGGTAAAAGACCTCAGTGATGTTATGTTTGGCAAAAAACACCCTTGCTTGAGATAACATGAAGAATGACTTTCTCAATCATTATGAATGCAACCTTCATACAATCTGCATTAATGGCATCTCACTTCCGACTGAGTAACTCCATGGTAGAGTGTCTGTTTGCACATGCATAGGAAGCTCCTTTCTGACTGTTTGCCAAGTTATATCAAGTCAGTCCAACTGGTTCTTGAGATATTTAAAATGGCAAAATACTTCCAGAACAGACCACATAGGTATCAACTTTCTCTGAGTATTTTTTTTCATCAGTCAATCATTTGTTTCTACCTTAAATCCATATTCTATTTTGTCTCAAAAATTCACCCTAAATTACTCGAAACACTATTCTGCAAATTGAATTTCTCAATGTGTATAACAAGTTATCAGTCTTGTCTTTGGAATTGAGCATTGAATAATGATATTGAGATATTGCAAACACTGGTAAAGAAGTTGATGCTATCAGTTTAATCTATAACCAAATTTATCTTCCTGATATCACTTATGTAATGTACAGATGTTGCTTTCATCATCTCATTGAACAAGCCAGGAATCCAAAAGTGCTAAATTTTACAGGCTGTGTATGCATGTACAAACACTGACATGATCAGTTCGCTACAAAATGATTTTATTTCATTATATTGATGGTAATAGCAAAGCTATTGGTGCTGAACAGGAAGGATATTAAAAATGGTTTTTTTCTCTAAATTGACTTGGTACCACTCTATTTTAGATACTACCTACCAGAATTTTTGATGAAAAGATATCAAAAACTGTTATATTATTGAAATGATAACTGCTGTGAAAAGTATATTTTCGAAAGGAATACGGGAATAGACAGCAGTGAAATTAGAACTTGTTCAAATATCAGAGATCTATGATTGATTATTTTGAAATTTTTTGAAGATAGTTTTGTGAAAAAAAGAAAAAAAGGAAGAAAATGGTGATGTCCTCTTTTTCACTTTGATAGACAATCATTTTCTGGTTTACTTTGACGTTATTCACACACAATCCAAAAAGCATTTTTCTTGTTCACTACTGCATCAGAATTGTGTTTGAGTTATGCTTTGAATGGACAAGATATTTATGAGTTGGAGATGTCGGAGCTTGACATGCTACAAAAAAGCTATTTTGAACATAAATTGTGGACTGTCCATTATCCAATGTGAAAAGAATTTATGCCAAAGTGAATATGTTTTTATGTCTTCGTTGCTAGGGAGTGGTTCAGATTTCTTGAAACTGGGAGCAAAATTTTTCAGTCCTTAAACAAAGCTGATTTGAGCAATAACTCTTGGTTACAGCAATCATAGAAATTATTGGAGTTTAATAAACAGAGGTGCTGTTTCTGTCGATGGTGTTCTGCTTTGTCACTTTGTAATGAATCACCATTTAAGAAATCCATTTGCGGGTTGGAAAGATGACAGAAGCTATTGAAAAAATTCTACTGATTTTTTTTCCCAGCAGAATTTTACAAATTCTTCCTGGTAGAATTTTGTAGTCTAGATTTAATTGGTAACAGAAGATAGCCACAGTAGTAGTACTAGTGAAACCAACAGCAGCGGTTGCCCGCCTACTTCCAGAGTCACAATGGCTTTGCCTTGCTAGCAGAAGTCCATTTTGTGTCTGTGTGCTCGCAATACTCCTTTTCTCTCTTTCTGTTTACTTAAGTGTAACTGAATACCTACAGGCAGAGAAAGTGATAAGGCCTTTTATATCATAAGATTTGGTATTTTGGAGCTCATAATCTCTGTTGTTGAGTTAATAAGTAACATCTGTGTTTTGAATAAACCAAATCAGGAAGGCTAATTTGGTTTTAGGTTTTAATGTGACCAATTGCTTCCTTATCAGTATTTGTTTACTACTTTTTCTTTCAATAAAGATGTCTATAGCTCAAAATATGGATTAGTCCTTTGGGTTTAAATGTATATGTAGATAAATATTTTATAAACATGTAGTCTATTACCTTTTGTATGAAAGTAAAATCTTGCCCATACATAGATTCCTCAACAAACTAATGACCATAGGAAAAATGTTATGAAAATAAATGATCTATGGGATCAGCTAAGTTGAAATTATCCAATCATGAAACCAATCCAACAAAAGTTTTAGCAAACACTTCTCCTTCGTCCTCAAGGTATTTTCAACGTGCCAATAATAGTTTGTTTTTACTTTTAGTGAAAAGCTGTCCTTGTCTCTGGATGACTCCAAAGATTTTTTTCTCTCTCATCAACAAAACTAACAAATAAAAACATATGAAATCCACACGTCCGAGTCAGTGTATTTGTGTTTGTATATCTCGCACCTAAGAAACTGACTGGAAAAGTAAACGTTGAACTCTAGAACAATTCTGTGTACACATGTGCTTTTCTGCATCTATGGTGTGCATGAACATGCATTTGAGTCATTACCATCTATTGTGTTCAGCCAACTTCCTTGTAGGCTTTATATATTATCTAAATTCTCCTGACACTGGAATTCTGTACAAATTTGATTCTCAATTTGGAGTTTACTTGAGAGGTTTTGTCAACATGTAAATTTCAAAGCTCATGCATATTTATTACTCTGTGCATATCCACTGTGCACCAATGTTTTGGGATTGTTTCTCTCTATTTTCTTGTTTAGATGTTGGTGTGGATTTCAACTGAATTTTGCATGTACCCATTGCTCGAGATTCCAAATATGTCCCCAAGATTGAATAAATTGAAAATCAAGTAATAAAAACCTTTGAGAACATATATATATATATATATATATATATATATGTTCATGTAATATTAGTCATAGTAGTAACTGTCTTCAATATTATGGCTGTATAATCTTCGTATATAGAATTAGATCTGTAGCAGCTATCAGCCAAGCCTGTTGTTGCCAGCCAATGTCATTCATCATCAGCAGTCAGCAAAAGCAGCTGACTAGAGAGGGAGCCATGTCTGTCACAGACTTTGACTTGAAAGGCCTTTATTTTAAAATATATAACCAAAATTAGAAATTTATAGACATCATAATGAGGAGGAGGGAGAGCAAGAGCGGATTCTATCTAAAAATGTTGTCTACAAAGAAAGAATAGGCTAATATACTTGTAAGTAAATGGGATATGTATATGTGTATATATATATATTGATTGAAGACAATGACCATTTGAAGTAACAAGTCATTAAAGTGCTTTTGGGTTAGGGTTGAACTCATCTTAAATTTAAGAATGTATCAGTTTTGATGATTTTTCTCCTGATATTGCATAATTTTTTATTTATACACTTATGATAACTGTCAGAAAATCGTGTCATCATAAAATTCCCAAGAATTAAAACCCTTGATGAATAGACATAAAATTTTTTCAGATGAATCTTTGAAATATTGAGTTCTCTCATTGGCTTGACATTGTGTGAAAATATATAAATAAATAAAGCATTGATTAGTTCTGATTTAAAATTGCTGATCAGTCAACATTTTCAAGGTATTTGGCCATATTAAAATTTTTTAGAGCCCTCATGAAACAATTGAAGTTATTATAATCCAGACCAAACAGTAGCTCAACATTATTGCCATTAGTTTGTTCATAATTTACTTATACATCGTTAGTCGTGTACTTCGTTTTTTTTTTTTTTTATTTGAATTTCTATTATCAGCACGTTTGATTGAAAGTTTGCAGATTGTATTTGTAATGAATTGACAATAAAATAGATACAACTTTCTCATTTAAATTTATTTATCCTATTTTGTTCTTTTACTAATTTACATTTTCAGTATCGCTCTTGTCTACCATCTGTAGCCGACTGAAATCTATTCAGCATGAAATATAAAGGAATCTATTGCATGGATAGATGTGAAAGTGTAACTAATTCTGAAATAAAAGAAGTATGTGACAGAATACAAATGAATGAATAATAGATTGTGAAAGATTGGTAATAAGATTTTGTGTACAGTACTTGTTATCTTCTGAGTTGCCATTCCCATGATGCTTCAGTGCATAACATTTTTTGATCATAGCTATAGACAAATGAAATCAACTTTGTTCTGGCGACAGATGTTTTGTTACTTGAAATCTCTGTTGGACAAAGCAACCTCTCTTCAACCTATTTCTTGATAAACACAGAAGAAAAATAATAAATGAAAGTTCTTGAAAGAGAAAAAAAGAGAAATTTGTCTGTTAGCAAAATTTTATTTTATTTTTTTTTGCATACATAATTGCGCAAGAATCAATTTTTGCTGGAATACAACCTACAAAAATTTTTCATTCTTTTGGCCAAATGACATGACCAACATTGCCACATAAATTTCATTGATTTTATAACTTTTTTAGTTGGAGAGGTCAGAGATCTCTTTGCATTTTTTTCTGCTTGCTTCAAAACATATGTGAGAAACCAATAAACTGCTGCTGATGTTGCTTCCCTATTTTTCTGATACAGTTCCTTTGAAGACATTTGTTATACAAATATGTAGAAATGTTTAAGCTTCATGTGGGAAGTTAACATATCATCGTTTTTCCTATTCATCTTTTTCGGCTCTTTGATTGTCTTCTATGTATCAATTTCTCTGCAGCAGAAATATAGATTCACTCTATTTCTGCATACATCATATGACACCTCTTTTGACACAGATCATGTCCTGCTCAAAGAGGGATCCCAGAACAAATGAGGTGTGGAAGATTTCTGGAGACTTCAAATAAAGGGCAGCATCTACCCATTACATTACAAAGGAGGGTTGTGAGTCACACTGGTGTCTTTGTGGCACAGGTTACAAAGACTGGGCAATTTGTGCCTCTACCTACACATATGCATCTAGGGAACCCACATAAAGCCAACCTTGTGCCATACTTGCTCTTGCGATGAGGCAAGTAAATACAATCACTTTGCTTAGTCTGATGAAATGAGATTGTATCATTTGAATTGATTGTATAAAAAAACCTCTTTCTTTTCCCTTAATATCTGTCTACTTAGTAGAATTTTTTGGGTCCAGTATTCATACATGGTCTAAACATACTATTGAGGTATATTTTGTATACACTTATAAGTATAACATTTCACACTGTGCAGAATGAAACAGATGATTGAGATGTCACAGATTGTACATACAGTTATTCTAGAGAGTGTAATCTGTGATGCTATTATATACAGTGGATTCAGCTTAATAGAACCAACAGTACAATATCATCAATCTTGTGAGAATCAATTCAGATGTATATAATCATTGGTAATTTGCTTCATTGATTCTGGCCTATGTGCTGTTTATTTGGACCAAGCAGCAGGGCTACCAAATCAACATGTTTTAAAAATAAGATCTTTTTAAATTTTGAATATTCTTCTCTTGTTTTTGTACTAGTGAACAGATCTTAGGTTTGAATGTATATAGATATTTTCCAAAAGATAAAGCACTTTTGGCTGCATCTTCTGCCATTTTCAATATCAGAGTGGAGTTGTACGGTTTAGTTTCATGATAGTTGTTTCTCATTTGATCATATACATCAACATGCACACTCGCACACATACACACACAGATATATATAAAACACATATACGTTCACTATACATACACACATATGTACAAATATACATATTTATACACACACACACACACACATATATATATATATATATATATATATATATATCCACATTCACTTATACATTAATCTAGAATTAAAAAGTATGTTATTGAAAAAATAAATTTAATCACTAATCTGTGACAGGATTTGAATCTTGTTAAAACCAGATAACTCGACTTATGTTATAGACTGTGTATTATAATTGAATTTCATGTAAGTTTTTTTGTTTTTTTTAAAAAAAGTTCTGGTCAGTTTATCTATCTAAATACCATAATCCTGATAAATGAGACAATTCTTGGAAACAAATGTGAAAAATGGTGTTCGCATGCAGAGATATTCCATGTAGTCTCTTGTTGAATGGGTTTGTCATTTTGAGGCTCTTTTGTTTTGATGTAGGAATGCAGCAAATATAATATCCTTTGTACAGAGCAACTGATGCAAATTTCTGTCGCCAGATTCTTTCATAAACAGTCACCATTGCGATTGTCAGTTTCTCTGGAGAGCCTGTTGCCAGGCAACAAGATAATAGTATGGAAATTGATACTTGCCTTGGAAAAAATGGAAATGCCTTTGTCTTGTTATTATGTATTTTTTATCAAGCAGCAATAATATCAGATTATATTGACATCCTTCAACTCATTGTTCATTAAAAATGTCGGAAAGTTCAAGTTATGCCAATTAATCTAAATTTCCAGAAAGCTTTTAGGATTGTGAAATTAGAGCTGACCTGAATATTTAATCTATGATATTTGGAAATTTATTGAATAATCAACTGATATTAGGGTTGGAGAGAGCCAGAAAGACCAAATATCCAAGTACAATGTGATGATTTGATTATACAGTGATGATCGAAAACATTAAGACCAGTGACATGTGGCCAGCCTGACAGCTACTGTCTTGTTGCAACTGTGTGTATCGAGATCAGTGGTAGATAAACAGGTGACCTCAAGTTCTTCATTTTAATGTGATGAATGCTGCAGTTATGAGCCAGAAGGAAGATTTGAGTGACTTTGATAAAGGCTGAATTCTTATGACCTGGAGACTAGGTCAGAGCTTTTTTCCAAAATAACTGCTTGTAGGGTTGCTTGTATTCATTTAGAATGAGTATCAGTTGACAGTTGTCTGAATAGGAACAATCACCAAACTCTGACAAGGAATTGAACTGCTAAGACTTATCAATGACAGAAGTAAACAAAGGCTTCTGACTAAGTATGAGTCAGCAGAGGGTCTACTGTGGCACAAATTGCAGATAGCTTTAATCAAGAGGAGTGTCTGCTTGATTGTGTGCCTCACATGCAGAAGATCTTGGGTCTCTCGATTTTCAATTTCCCTGTGCTCTCAGCAGCTAATTGAGTACACTCTAAGCTGTGTGATTAGGGTGGAAGTATCCCTTCATTAGACTTGCATCCTGTCAAGGGGATGGTCATAAAAGCTTGTATAAAGTCTGGGACTCGACCAGACTTGAGACTTGCAAGGATCACTAAGCTGACAGAAACCGAGAGTTTGTCACTGGCTTTCATACTCCTTCGTTGTTGTCTTTTACGAGACTCGACGCTTTACCTTTTACTTCACCTAATTGAGAGAAAGGAAACAATGTGTTACAACACTCAGTATATTGATCCTAAAAGCATGTTGGACTGCACAGCTGCATACCATTCTCAAATTCCGATGCTAAACAATGTCCATTGCTTGAAGTGTCTTCAATGGGAAAATGAACATCGGAACTATACTTTGTATCAATCAAAAGAGGTAACTCGGTCTGATAAGTCTTGATTTCTCCCGAATAATGGACAGCAAGGAATGATTCCTGGAAGAAGACTTAACTATGCTGTCCTGCCCACAGAACTCTCCAGACCTCAATCCGTTTTAGTACTTATGAGATGTATTTAACAAACAAGATCACTCTACAGATGCTCTGTCACAAAACTAACAGCATTTAAAGGACCTGCTGTTAACATTCTGGCACCAGATCCTAGAGGAAACCTTTTGTTGAGTTCATGCCTGATTCTGTAAAAGCTGTCTTGCTAGCACATGGTGGACCAACCCTTCATTTAGCAGGTGGTCATGATGTTATGGCTCATCGGTGTATATCAAATTACCACATAGGAGTGCCTCAAATGATTAGAATTTAGATTTAACTGTTAGAATTAGTCAACCAAACAACCACTGTAACAGTCTACATGGGTTTTTTCAGTTTTTCGATAGGTGTATCTGGCTATCATGCATAAAGGCCATACCAATGGAGTTAGAAGGTTGAAAATTGAAATATCTACTCCACATTTTGTCTACAAAAAATGGTTTCTTCGTTTTTTTAAAGAATTAACCCTCCTTTAGGATTTTAGTGGGGAGAGGGTAATTTGCAATGCAAGTTTGTGCTAAATTGATCCCTTAGTTTTTGTCTTGCAGCATTCTGGTCTCATAATGATATTTTCTATTGAGTGATTAACCAGACTGGTTTATTATATCAATCATCTAATATCTTTAATCCAATAGGATGATATATATTCTGGGTAAAACTTTACCAATTCAAGATGGAACGATTCATTAGCTCCTGATCAATTATTTAGATTAGATTTAAAGTCTTTAATCACTACCATTTTCCTAAAATAATATCCCTGGAGTAAATCAATATTTCTTCCCTGTATTTCAGAAAACTGATACAAGACCTATGCATAATAATAAAAGCTGTACGAATGTTTCATATATGTCTTATTGGCTGCGATATTTTTGTTTAGGATGCCAATCTCCAGGGGTGATGCCCCTCATATTTATCATCTCAAAAGTTCAATTCATGGTCACAGACATTTATTTTGAACTCTCACTAAGTAATCCAACAAGTGTGTGTGTGTATATATGTTTATAGATTTGTGTGTGTGTGTGTGTGATACATGTAGTTGCTTATTTTATATGGGTTATTATGTTATATATATATATATATATATATATATATATATATATATATATATATATATAATACAAACCAGGGATGCAATATGATATAATACAGTACAATATCCGATGTGTGATGGGTTTATTTCATAGAGTGTTAAATACATTCAACTTTGAACATCGTTGATTTAGAGTAGAGCCTAAAATATAATGGAGTAAGGATTCACTCCACAAACACCTTTACTCCATTTTATATACATATATATATACATGTATATATATATATATATATATGCTTGGATACTCAATGTTGCCTAGGGAAAGAAGAAAAATTGAATATGACTACACATGAAAGCAAATGATATTCTATTGAGATTTCATACGATTAAAAAAAGGGTAGAAGGGGTTAGACAAGTGAAAAGAAAAAGTATTTTGGAGATATAGTTTGAGAATTCAATTAATAAGATCCATGTCAAAATGTAAGTTTTGGAAAAAAAAATTAGATTTCATGGAAGGCAGGTTCTATATATGATGTAACAATAATGCTGAAGTGGACTCTCATTTATCATTTGTCACATGGCTGCCTGTTGTACAAAAATATGGCTTTTGACGTACCTTGCTTGCTTCTGTTGTAAAGCAATTTTGGGGGAGGGGGTAGGATGGGTTCTCGTTTGTAATCATGTTCAGATGAATTTTTCGTGTTTTAGAAGAATGATTCTGAATGGTCGTACTGCAGACAAGAAGTAATGGTGCAGTTTAGCAATATAACTGCACCTTTAATAGAAGAGCCCCCCACCCCACAACCTGAAGCAAATTTTCTTTTTGAAACTTGACACTTTTCTAAAGGTAAGGAGGTTTCATTGATAGAAAGAACCTCAAAAAAATGTATTCAGATAAAATATTTTAGTACATATTTCGGCTTTCACTGGTAAAACAAAATTTAACCCACAAAACAACTAAATGGAATTAGGTGAAAAAAATTGAATAATAAATGGTTCCATGTACAGAGAGTTTATACACGCACTTGAACTTATCAGAATGTTGCTTATAAATGAATTCATGTATAGATTTGAGGTAATATAACTTAGTAATGTACTGTACCCATAATGCTCTATGCTTTTGATTTACTGAACTTCAGAGCTTTGTTTACATTTTTCTATTGTGCATTTCATCTGTGTTTTTTGCTATTTTCATCGCAGCCTGCTAAACAAGAAAAAAAATTTCATTTAACTATTGGTGACAAAATTGCTTATAACCAAATCAGAGAAATAGAAACCAGTAAAATAGGAGAGTTGACTGTAATCACTTTCAATTTTATTTCTTTCAATGACCTGATTTGTCTGGTACATTTGAAAAGGTGAGGGGAAGCAGTGATAGAAATTAACAATGGCTGTGTATTACTACCAATTACACTGCAGATGATTTTTTTGCATATTCTAGTTCTTATTTAGTTTTGTTTTTCATTTAATTTCCTTTATATCTCACTATAATCCAACTAAAAAAGAAATCTTTCCGTGTGTGCACCGCAAACACTCTACAACTAGCCCCTGTACAAAGTTGACATTTGCCAGATATGGTGGGCATGGCAGTGTCAAGTTTAAAACTGTGGTTCCAGAGATATCTAATGTACCGCCATTACTCACTGCCTATCCGTAGGACCTATCAATTTTGCTCAGTCGGTAAAAGAGACTGTTATCAATCTCTTATTAGTGATTTCAAATTACAGTATGTCAACATTAGGAAAAACTGTCCAAAACTTGTTGAAAATTAATTTTATATCAAAAATAGATTGTGCCATTCATAAGTATAAATATCTACAATGAAAATGATTTGTTTCTAATGTTTAAAACCCAAAATTTGATAGAAATGACCTAATGACCTTCAATAACTCCTAAGGTCAACCTCATATAGCTAATGTCGCAATCTTGTAATTCTCTGCGCCAAATATGAGATTGAGAAGCCTTGTTGTTTTTGCATGTAAGAATCATGGACAAACAAATGAAAGGCTCAAATATTAGTCGTGACAATTGTTGGAAATATTAGCTTATTGGATTGTGAGTTATTTTGAATGAACTTCATTCACAACTATCAAAACTGAATCAGCATTTATAAATAATTTCTAAAAATTCAAAATGAAATTATGAAAGTATATTTTTGGAAACTTACAAAAAGCAACTTCTTTACATGGAAAAATTTGGGCTTTGGACAAATATCTAACTCCTTGCTTAATAGCTTCATTTGAAGAAAAATATCTTAATTGCTTGTGTATTACTTATAAAAGTTACCAGTAGTTAATATTCTCTTGTGTTAAATAAAATAATTTTATATTTCAGTGCAATCTCCAGCAGAGAAAAAAACCCATTTTGTTGTATCTTATTAAATGACCATGGTTCAGTTCACAATGGTTTTTAGCTTCAGGCAATAACTGAATGTTTTGTTAGAACACTATCTTATGGTTGAATACACTTTTTTCAATAACCCCCTTTTGTATTTAATTTAGTTTTTAGCCAACAACGATCACTTGTGCTGCTTTACAGTATCTTTTAGCTCAAGGCTGTGTCTGTGTCGTTATATGCTGATGTTTTCACTGAAAAATATTATCATATTCCTCAATAATTTATGGCTAAGATTAACAATTGGGTACTTCAGATTGTACCAGCTCTCATCAATGTATTTATAGATATTTTTGGAGAATGGTGTGAATTTTACTACTGAGATGAGATTTGAAACATTTACTAAATTTAGACACAAATCAACCAGTTAACTGCTGTCATTTAATTATCAGGTACACCATAGAACAGTAACCTTATACTTTTTTCCATGGATCAGCTGGCCATGTTATATTTGTAGAGTGAAACAGTCCCACAGTGAACAACTGATGATCCCTACCAGAAAATTCTATTTAAAGCGCTACAAGATCTAATTCTAGTTTTTTTTCTAATTCATATATATATATATATATATATATATATATATATGATTAGATAATTGTGTCATCCACAGTCTGCTGTTTTGTTATATTACAACTCTTCAGTGTGGCTATAGACTATCCATTATCCCATCCAGTACCACAAGGTAGGATCGAAACCATCGCTTCAGACCCAGAGGCCCTTACCTCTGCCCTACACTTCAAATTTCTTCAGTTTTCAAGTTGGTCTGGCTGACTATGTAGGTATCACATGTACAGGCCGCACCAAAGGAGTTAAGGGGCTAAAGATTTATACATCTGCATCCTTATGTCTAGAAAAAACTAGGAGATAGTTTTTTAGTGAGGGGTTCAATTTGCAATGTAAGCTTATGCTAAATTGATCCCTCAATTTGTGTCCGCTTATATTTTGAAAATTCAGAATTTTTTTAATGATCACTGATCAACAAAAGGTGAGCGTACATAATTTATTCATTGATCACCCTTTTTTTTCATACTGCCGGAAGACGTTAGTTACATGACGGTTTCTATTGTGTGACTAACCAGATCTGTTTTATTTTTATATTCCACTAGTGTCTACTCATTTCATCACTGTTTCTGTTATAACCTTTTAGTTATTGATTATTCTCCAGTATTAAAGGGCCCGGTCAATTTGCTCTTATTTTCTTTCTGAGCATGCAATTCAGTATTGGGCAACCTCATGCTCCCCCACCCTCTGAGTATTCTTGATGGGTGTGAATTAGTGTACTGCTACCACAGTCAGACGAATTTTGTTTACTGCTTTTTATTTTATTTACGTATATTTATGCATGTGCATTTTGAATAAGCTTTAGGTTTTGCCAGAAATAAGGCCTGGCTAAATTGCAAATATTAGCTGGTCTCTCTCGACCATGTAAATCAATGAATAACCTGAACACAATCTTTCATTTTTATGGTCTTTTTTGCTCCCAGTTAATCCTGGGATATTTTTTTTGTTATAATTCATCATGTGTGGGTTTTATACATGTATATCTATAATGTGTGTGTATGTATTTATAGACATGTGTGTGTGTATATATATATATACATACACGCACACACACGTGTGTGATATATATATATATATTATTGTGTCATCCACAGACAGCTGTTTCGTTGTATTACAACTCTTCAGTGTGGCTATAGATTATCCATTAGCCCATCCAGTACCACAAGGTAGGATCGAAACCTCAGCTTCAGACCCAGCAGCTGGCATTTTACTTCTGCCCCATGCAGAACTGGACGGTCAGTAAGGCTGAATTTGAGCGATATATTTATTAACATGTATACTCCCCAACCACCAGAGTGCTCTATTCCGAAGTTGGAAGAGTATGTATATATACACACACACAAACACACACACACATGAAAAGAGTACAGAGGAGCTCCATTACCTGGTTCTATCAATATGAGATTTTCCAGTCAGAACCTGATTTGTTATCTCAAGTGAATCCAATCCACACTTTCTGATCATTCCATACACTTTCTACTATTTCCACTCAATGACCCCTCACCCCTTTATGCCGTTCCGTTGGACAAACTCCCGGAGAGAACTTTCCTGCCGTGTATAATATCCATCTTTTTAAATCCAGGGTCAACAACATGTGAAATTTTTTTTAACCTTATACTTAGAGTGGCCCTTGGGTTTTTTATAGTACTTGTACTCCAAGTTGAAAAAAAGACATTATATATATATATATATAAATATATATATATATATGCTCTTCTATAGGAATTGAGCGGGTCTGTTGTGAAGGTTTCAATTCTGCCTCGCGGTACTGGGTGGGATAATGGAAAGTCTATAGCCACACTGAAAAGATGTAATACATCGAAACAGCTGTCTGTGGATGACACAACAATAATATATATATATATATAATATATATATATATATATATATATTCATACACCAAAATGTGTATTTATAGATATTGATTAAGTTTAGCTTAATTTAGTAGGGCATTGAATGAGGATCAAATTCAATCTACTAGTATGATTTGCTTGCTAACTAACACTGCAGCTGATGTCCCAAAAGTACACACACCTCCAACTAGCTATTGACAGAAAATGACTTTGTTTTTACATTCTCTTGATTTTCGTTGAATTTTGGGAGGTATATGGAATTGTTTTACAAAACCTTTCAAGAAAATAAACCAAGCACCAATTTCTAAATTCTTTCTAGTAAACAAAAAAAGAAAAATTGTTTGTATTTTCTGCCAAGATATTTGCAAATAAATTCTATCAGCTACAATACTGTCCCTAGAAAGTTTCACTCATTTTAGATAATCTTTTTGTTGCTGTCCCAATTTCCATAATAAAATAATACTTGATATAATTCTATTGATTATGTACATCACATGAGCAATCATGTATACTGCAATTTGATTATGTACTTTATGTATTGGAAATAAAAAGACTGTTGTAAACAATTCAGAATTTAATAGTTTCCCTGATTAAGTTCTGTATTTTCCCTAATGTTGATTCAGCACCTTTAAGTCTAATGCAATATTTTTATGATTTCTTTTAATGACCTGTTTTATTTCTCACTACATTGATCAACAATGTACTGGTGCTTCATGACAACATCCCTGTAAATATAAATTGGATTCAACTAATTACTCTTTTCTGATGAGTCTACAGACTAACAATGTTATAAAGCTGTGCAAATGTTTCATGAAGACATCCCGAGAAATATAGATTGGATTCAGCTAATTACTCTTGTTTGGAGAGACCAGCTTTTTGTTGAAATGTTGACCACTGGTCAGAAAAAGTTGGGCCACTTAGGGAATCATGTTGGAAAGGTATTCTCAGGTCAAAATGGTCAGTTCCAATCTTGAGCCTGTACTGACTGATTTTAAAAAAATTATTTGCATGGAGTATTCAAACTTTAGGAAATATGTATCTTCTCATTTACATTTTTGTCTTGCAAATATTAGAAACCATTCTTTTTTATATTATGTGATGATTTTCTTTTGGAAACGATACATTCCTCAAACTCTCTACCATACAAGCACACACTATCGTGCATGAATACATCTCAAGAGGACAAACTTGAAGCTGAAGGTAGAGCTAAGAAGAATTGTTACCCCAATTGCTTCAAAAGCTACAATAATATTAGTTTGAAATGTAGGTTATCAACTAAAAGCTCTTAGAAACTTAGGAAATACCCTCTGTGGTTTCACGGTAATTATTACACTTATCAATATTAGCTTACATTAGTGACAGTAATGGGGACAGAGTGAAGCAATTATCTATAGTTCTAATTTCAAACTCGTAAAAACTGTGCGAAACTAACACTCTTCTTAATCTTAACATAATTACTACTGGTGAGAGATTCCAATAATGTGGATCTGGAAGGAAAAGTAATCACGAAAACATTCCACATAAATGGGATGATGCATTAACAATCCTTTGAAAGTTAAATTAATTAACCACTAATGATATTCTCTATAGAGTTTTTTTTATCATGTATAAGAATACCTTGAATAAAGTAGTTTTGATTATTGCAGATGAAGTTCAGTTAAGATACTGCTGTACAAATTGATGCAACCAAGTACACCCTGTTTAAAGAGACATTGAATAAATTATGATAAGGCCTTGAGCAGTACAAAAAATTTTGGAACAAATTAACCGTACTAATCAAGGTATACTGGTAGTACTTTCTATGTTGTTGAAATGCTAACTAGCTGCCCCATTGAAATTTCATGGGTATTAACACTTGTAAATATATTTCTGAAATCAAAGTATACAATTTTGTGAGAGTAATTTACTACCTATGGAATATAATTATTAACTATAATAACATGCAAAAGCAAATAAAAACAATATAATTGTTATTGTGGATTACTTTTGCTGTCTGTTTTTCTGTAGTTTTTTACTTCTATAACTTATTTTTTAGGCTTTGCACCTTCTTCTTCTCTTATCCTTGTTCATTACATTGCAAGGGTGGGGAGGGAGAAGGGGAAGGATGAAAGATATGAGGAGAAAGAATGATAACCAAAAAGTATAATGGTTGTATATATAAACAAGCAGAATAACTGGTTAGTCTCTCAATAGAAAACTGTCCCGTGCGCAATGTTTTGGCAGCATGCTTTGTTAGGGGTGATCAATTAAAAAATTGGAAAAAGAGATGATCAATGGATAAGGCACTTCTCTCATCTTTTGTTGAGGAATGATCTTTAAAAAAAATGTCTGAAATCTCAAAAAAAAAGTATGAATGGTAGCAGACACAAACTAAAGGATCGATTTAGCATGAATTTACATCGCAAATATAACACCCTCTAAAAACCTGCTGGCGAGATTTCAGAAAACCAAAAAAATGTTTTTCTAGACAATGAGGAGTGAATGTTCACATTATCAGCCCTTTTGCTCCATTGGTGTGGTATGTTTGCACAACACATACATACATACATACATACATACATACATACATACATACATACATACATACATACATACATTCATGCATAGCCAGCCAGCCAGCCTCAAAACTGAAGAAACTTATTTGGACAGTTTTAGTTGACAGTTTCTAATGGCATGATAATTTGTATTGGGTTTTTGTAGCCCTATATTTTTTTTCAAAGCTGAAGAGAAATACTGCTTTTGGCAGAAGCCCAATTGGTTGGTTGGATTATTGGCTTATTTGCTTGGCAATAGAAAACTGTCTGTTTGATTCTGCTAATAGCTTAAATGTTTAACTTGAGCCTTAATTAAAGCGTAAGAAACTTATTGATGTGCACTTATTCAGACAAGAATGTGATGTTGGGATGAACTACATTTTATGCTTACACTGCATAGTCTTAAATAAAGATGCTACACATACTGGAGTTAAGATTATACAAAATTAACAAATCTAGATTATTTATTAGTTGTTTTTTTGTCGCAACTTTTGCTCAGACTAATTACTCTCGGGTAGTGAGCAAATAGCATTGATTGAAAAAAGAAGAATAAGTCTTAGGTAGGATTTGAACCCACACGCTTGTGGGAGGAGCATAAATCAAGATTAAGACAAAAAGTAGTTATAAAGTAAAAATAATGATTTTTGATACTTCATGTAATAAAATTAAGTTAGAAAAATATATTAAAAAGTTGAAATCCAGATTAATTTCACTTTTATTGAATAATAGACTGTTTTAGACTGGCTCAATGATACTAATTATTTTCACATGAGAATCATTGGATAATATTGCGATAACACTGTTAACTTGTGCAAATATACTAATGAATGCCCCCTTATAATATGAGAAAAACTCTGAAAATCATATTTGTCTTTTAATCAATATTTGATTGAAAAATAAGGGTTGTGAATAATTTTGTTTATATTTTAATGTTTATTAACATTATTTTTACATCGTTTCGAATAGAAGTCATTTTCTCAGCCTTTTTATAGGAGTATAGATATGCTAAATGGAAATAAAAACAGGTCTTGTTAGTCACTCAATAGGTACTGTCATATGACCAGTGTATTGCAGCAGCATGTTATGTTGAAGGTGATTAATTAAAAAATTAATAAAAAGAGTGATTTATGAATAAGTTACTTCTCCCGCCTTTTGTTAGGCATTGATCACTAAAAATTTATAAAAAAAACCAACATGAATGTTACTAGATAGAAACTAAGGGATCGATTTGGCATAAACTTACATTGCAAATCAAATCCCCTTCTAGTAACTATTTCGGACTGGAATTTTCAAAAAACAAAATGAATTTTTCTACATGCATTAAAGAGTGAATGCTAAAATTTTCAGCCCAATAGCTCCATTGGTGCAGCCTGTATGCATGATCCTCACATAGCCAGCTAGCCAGACCAGCTTAAAAACTGAGAAAAACCTATGTTGATGGTTTTGGTTGGCAGTTTCTAACTGTCGGAGAAATGCCAGCCCACGAATACATCCAGCATCTGAGAATTAAATGGTTAGGACACCTGATAGGAATGGCAACTGACCAGTGTGCAGAGTCTACATTCTTATAAGTTCATGTGTCTGGGCATGAGGGCAACCTCACAAGCATTAGATCAAGGGTGTGGCAGTAGAACTGACGGCCCATGGCCAATCTGTCACAGAGGCAACCCACCAAGCCTTCTCCGTATAACACCCTTCAGTACTCGCACAAAATAAAATTTAAAAAAAAGGAAGTGAATGCCAAGAATGTTTTCATTTAATTATATTCTTTTCCATTGACTGTATAGACATTTTAATTTCAGAGAAAGCTGCTTATTGTGATCACTTGGGGACAGGGTCTGTTAGATAGCAATAACAGGCTGATAACATTGAGCAAAGGATATGAAAATTGGAACGATTTATATTTGTTATTACGAATTCATTGTTATAAACAACTTAACATTATAAAGAAATTTTGATTAATTTAGAATAATGTGTTTTGGAGCGACTGATTTTGATTACCATAACTGTTGAATAAATTATCAATAATAAATGGTTTTCTCTCTATTAGTAAATGTCATATAAGAATTTTGATTATGCATTCGTAACACTGAATTTACTATTTCCTTTTTGTTGCTATATCTGAAATTTCAGTTCTGATTCTATTTTTGTCGTTTAGTTTTTAGATGCATCCATGCATCTCTATAAGACACTTTTCAATAGGTTGGTATCGATTGTGTTAAATATTGATTTTTCTTGGCTGTACCATGTTGGATCAATATGAAACTTGGTCCTGACCTTCGGTGAACCATCTTCACCCCCCTTGCTCCTACTACTACTATCACAACTAGGAACGTTAGATATCAGTTTTCTCAGCTGCATCATGATGGATTGGTATGAAACTTGGTCTAGACTTTAGGGTGAACCATCCTCATATTCTTCCTACTACTACTACTACTACTACTACTACTACTACTACAACTTGTAATGTTAAATATCAGTTTTCTCAGCTATATCATGTTGGATTGATATGAAACTGGGTTCAGACCTTCAGGTGAACCATCCTCATCTCTCTCTTCCTACTACCACAACTAGTAATGCTACTACTACAACTACTTTGTTTAAAATCCCTTTGATATATGAACATGATAATGGTGGACACATCATTGACTCATGGTTCTTAGTCAATCAGTAACATATAGTAAGTATTATTAATTTTAATGTGATACCATTCTTATCTTATTCCACTTTTATTTATTTATGCCTGTTGAGCTTTGCATAAACAATGTGTATAGTTTATTTTTTATGTTGAAAGAAACTTCTCTACTCTAAAAAAGAATTTGTAAGTAATCAATGTTTGATTAACAAAGCCGAAATGTGATCGATTTTGTTGATATTTTGATGTTTCTCTGCAACATCCTCAAAACAAAATTAACACAGTTCTTATTTGTTTTTTCAGTTTTACTTTCTTCTTATATGTTTTGTGAACAAGGATTTTCTTGGGTTTTATTAAAAATCTGAACCTCTTTTCTAATATTGCAATACCTAGAATGATGATCTCAGGGTTGGATTATTCTATTTTACATGCATATACATGTACAATTCAAGTGATGGATTTTCTTACTTTTGATGTTATTAATTAAGACAACAGCTTGTCAATGGCTCCAGGTGGATTGATGTTAGGTTCAATTAACTCAGCCTTTCCAACATCACCTTGAAAAAAATAAAAAATTTTGAATGAGTCGACTGGCAAATTAAAAAATTTGGCAACTCGAAATAACCATTTGATATTCATCATTGGGCTCGGTTAAGGTGTAAAAGGCCTAACTCCCTTTATTTTCACATGATTTCAGGTGTTTTTTAATTCAAGATATTGAGATTCTTTTGAAGGCTTGTAAATAAATGACAGATTTCTTTTTTCTTTGTGATTCCAGCCATCTTGAATATAAAATTACAAGCAGAATTTTGAGAAAATATCAAATCGATAGGGATATCTTTTTCTTTAGTCCCTACCACGCGAAATAATTATGTCTATTATGACTCACTATATTTTTGTGTGCTAAATAGAAGTTTTAAGGTCATTCTGGCAACTTGGTTGTTATTATCTTATTGAAATAATAATCTAGGGTTACGGGTAGTTGGTCAATAAAAGCAAAGGTTAGTTTGTGTTTGGGGCTTTCAACTTTTAAGAATTTACATTCATTTTGCGAACAAAAAGTTGGTGAATTGTAGTAGCTATAATTATTTAGCGTGGTGGGGACTTATGTAAAAAGACCCACAATGAATACCTGTTGTAGAGTGATGGTTAACAAACTAATCTGACAAGTCACTCACTACTAATGATTTCATTTCTCGATAGCCATAAGCACCCGGGAACTTTTTGGTTAAGGGGAGCAAAGTCTCGATTTGCTCAGAATTCTACGATTTTGCCTGAATTCACTGATTTACCCAAAATTTACGCTGTTTTTATGGGCATTGTTGTACCCCTCTGGTTTTTAATCTTATAATAGCTGCTCCATCAAAATGACTTTTTATTCAAGTTGGCTTAGTTCAACAAGTATAAAAAATATATTAAATGAATAGCTGTATTGCAGCTCTTGTATCCTTTTAAAATCAATTTTGATATTAAACAATCCAAAGTAAGAAGTCAAGAGTGTCATTTAAAGTTTCTTCCTTGATGAATATAATTCTTTGGTTTACTAGTATTTAAAATACTTTTTTGTGTAAAGTTAACTGAACGAACCCTATTTCTGTCGTGTGTGAAGTATTTTGTTCTTTTTGAAGTGCTACAAAAAGTGCATGTGAAACAAATAGTCTCCTCTTTAATAAATATAATTCTTTGGTTAATTTGTATTTTAGATGCTTTTTTTAAATTCTAAAATGTATAGTGTGTTGAAGAAAGTCTATTCCTGTCTTGTATGAAGTATCGTGTACTTCTTGGGGTGCGACCAACAGTACACGTGAAACAAATACACGCACAGCAGATTTTGCTGTGTACACCAGCATACAATGAAATGTAGACCATCATCTTCAACCTCTACCTCAATGACAACCGATTCCTCTCTGGTATATTCGATATTCATCATACTTGTATCATGTCACTGAGGAGACCATACAAAGTTTCAGTGGCCAGTAGTCCGTGAACGACAACATAAGATGATATATTTATAGATTTCCTTGTCTTAGATTAATTGGTAAAAGCCATTTTCCATGACCTCAAGCGTTTTATATTCTTCATGGAAATTATTGCTTATACACTTGCTATATACTTCATTGCTTCTTCTGTCTTGGTGACATGATTTCTAAGCATTGTATTTTGTCTGATCCTGTTTCCATCGTACACAAATGAAGTCGGATATGTGATTGAAATAATGTATAACAGTGTGAATGATGATTCACTGAGCTTAGTTTGAGTCCAGTGCAGACTCGAATTAGATTGGAAAAATTTTGTAGCACATTTTTTGCAAGTGAGGAAGGCGGGGCTGTCTTGTGAATCAGCATTTGATATCATGGCTTGAATACTGACCACTGAAGTATACAACTATCTCAACCACTGAGTATTACCATAGAAATGTTAATTGGTCTAATCAATCCAATTGTTGTCGCCATTACTTATATCTTCAGATGAAATTTGTGATTGGAATGATTTTGAAGGTGCTTTTACAAAATATACAAATTGTTATTTTTATATTTCTTAGCATTACCGTGATTATTGATTTTTGCCTTGTTTTTCTTTCATCTTATTTTTGTTGCATGTTTACACTTAGGACTGTTATGTTTATTACGATGATCAAGTTGTCAAACTTTCTTTAATGAAGCCTTGTCACTGATAATTTTTCTTTTTATTTCATTTTTGCAGCACTTTTATCCCATTGCTCAATTCATTTTCTCAACCTACAACAGTTAATTAAGTAATATGAATTGGAAATAAAGAATAAGCTTCCAACAAACATTGTAGCTATATTACTAAATTTGAATTATATCCATGGTTAGATTCCATAGCCTAATCAACAAGATTTTGTCCTCTGGTATATTTGAACTGTTGTTTCATCTTTGTTGATAAAGTCACAACATTTCAGCCATTGTACCATCCACCTTTTTTCAGGTGTCTGTCTTATTTGGTCACATTTTGGAATTTCAAACTGAACCCTTTATCCTAAGGATTAAAGTATTCTCATTCCCTGTCCATTTTAAGGGAATATAGTGTATTACTTAATTCTCCAGTCACTTGGTCTTTTTTCTGTTAATCAGTCTTTTTGATGCTGCTTTTGCTTGTTCCACTGGATTCAAGTGCCTTATCAAAGGATTGATCTCATGACCACCAGGTAAACTGTAACATTTATGTCCTCTCAGCCACTGTCCCTGTGGGCCTGGCAGTGGAATCCACTAGAACGAGTCAAGCGGCATGACAAGGATAAAATAACAGAAGAATTAACTAATTTTGAAAGTCATTTTAATAATTCTAATATATCATTATTATTATTATTATTACACTTATAAGTATAATTATTAATTACTACATTATTTTAGGTAACTAACCTTTTCTGTGCACTTTGATTTCCTTTGTGCACTGGTTGCAAAAAGTGTGTGCGCGCTCATACACACACACACACACACACACACACACACACACACACACACCTTGGAGGGAATTATGCCCATGAGGATCAAACTATTCACAGTAGCTTATGGTCTGTTAAACTATCTTGCTAAACATCACTCTAAGCAAGGTTCCTTCTAATTTTTTTGTATTCAGTGTATGCAAAAATCTTTTTTTGTGAAATTTTTTTTTCCAATGACAAATGTATGTGCACACTTTTGAATTTAACAACATAAATCAATATTTTTTTCTATTAGAACTCGATAAGATATCAACAGAGTCAGTAATCTTTTGTGTGAATAATTATTTCGTTTGTGCTCTGGTTACAAAACCTGAGTGCATACACCCACATGTGCAAAGCATAGACAGAACTATGGTTCTAAGGTAGGTGCCTATGAAGTTATATGTACGTATACTTTCCTCTTCAAGTGTTTAAAATCATGATTGCTAGATTTGTGTTAGCTTTCACTCCGATTCAGCTTAAATTTAAAACAAAGAAGCAACCAAAATTAGCTGAATGAACACCTTATGTTATTAGCATTTTAGAATTAGCCAAAGCCCCCTTGATAATAATCCTTCCAGAATTCTATTTTGTAATCATCGTAAGACTTGAGCTCTTTCATGTTTATTCAATGAGATAGTTAATGAATAAATCACATTATCAGAAGAATCACTTTACTCTAAGTATTTTTCACTGCATTATTTCAAGGTGATGTCAGCGGGGATAAATTGCGGCAAATCTTTTTTTTTGTTTTTTGAACTTGCTGAAATTGGAGAGGAAAAGTTAAAGGTGTGATGTAAAAAGCATTGCAAATAGATGTGTGTGGGCATATGCATTTATACATGTATATATACATATATACACTCACATAAACATGCATATAAGCGTGTATGTGTGTATGTATATATATATAAGTATATATGTGTGAGTGTGTGTATATGCGTATGTGTTCAAGGGGAGAAACGAAGACGCTTGTATATAGAGGGATAAATCACTCAACTTATAACTTTCATGAATTAGTTTTATTTAATTATCATGATATTAGTTAAATAAAACCAATTAGCTAATATATGATAAAATATCATTATTTACTCTATTTATGATCAATCTGAACTGTTGAGGGTTATTTGTAATTCAGAAAAAAAAACTATCATAACTGGTTCTCCAATTATTTTCCCAAGAAGCTTCAAGTCTTTCAAGTCATATCAAGTTGTAACGGAATTCTGTCATTTTTTTTGTACTGATAGTGCTTGAACAAGATAACTGAAATGCCATCCCGCTCCTGTTGTTACAGTTGAGTGATTGACCTTTGCTCTTGCTGAGAGATGACCTTCATCCGAAAATCAAGGAATCATCCATTATGATAACCAAACTGTCACATGTGAAGTTTACAGCCAACAACTTTGGTGAAGGTGAAATTTATTGACAACAGCTTTGGACAGAAACTGCCCATCCTTAAGAATGCATGTCTTTGCACTACTTACATCACCAAAGATCTCAGAGGCATTTGGCTGGGGGAAAAAATGATTTATCCACTATGCTCTCCTGACTTTGCTCCAACTGACTATCATCTGTTTCAGAGTTTGCTAAACCATTTTGATGGACAAACACTCATTCCAAGAGAAGAGGTTGAAAATCAGTTAGTCTGTCATTTCAGGTCAAAATCATTGTAATGTAACAAATCTAATATCGAAAAGCTTGTTCATACATAGATAGAGTAGATGTATTAATGATTTAGTGTATCTTTTATTATTACCATTTTTGTGTTGCCAACATAGTACTTTTATTTTATAGAAAGAAGGAATTCATTGCCTTGAATCTTCGCACCTAGCTTCTTCTGTTGAAGTTGTAATAAACTTGGCTAAAAGATTCTGGTTTTGCTTGAAAAAGTGAATTAGTCCTTATTTTTCTGAGACTTATAAATTGTTATTTGAAGATCTCAACAATATATACTAGTTTAATTATCATGTCTAGTGTCTCCTAATAGTCATATTATACATAAAAGCAGGTGACTGAAAGAAATTCTTTTTGTTAGATGATCTTATAAAAAATGGTCTTGTGAAAATGTTGATGCAAAAAATGATGGATTTCAGAGGATTTTAATAGTTTCAAGTAATGACGGTGTCAGTACTTCAGGATGTTTGTGTCAGATGCTATCTGCAGCCTGCTCAAGTCATTTTTCAAAATAGTTAAAACTGTGATGTAAGGAATGTTGGATCAGGATACTAAGTTATAAGTATTAAGGTAGGGTATTGAGTTGGTGTGCTTTCTGTCGATGTTTATTTTAAGAAAATATTTTCTGTGATCAATCTATGGTGCTGTTCTAAATTTAATTTGGTGTCTGCTAATCATTAAGAAAATACATCAAGAAGCTA
This sequence comes from Thysanoteuthis rhombus, assembly GCA_963457665.1. Classification (NCBI taxonomy): domain Eukaryota; kingdom Metazoa; phylum Mollusca; class Cephalopoda; order Oegopsida; family Thysanoteuthidae; genus Thysanoteuthis; species Thysanoteuthis major. The sequence goes on along the minus strand of OY735220.1, from coordinate 30,218,165 downwards.
TTGACTAAAAATTCCAGTTTTTGTTTTTTCTGATAATCAATTTGCTCTTTTTCCATGTGAAGTCTTTTTTTTGTTGTTGTTTGTTTCCTTGCTTTAGATTCAAAATTATCTTCTATAGGATCACTAAGGAACCATTCATCCCTATGCCTCTTCATTCATCAGTAAAAACTCCAATCTTCCATTAAACCAAAATAGTTTGACAGTTATTTGTTTTACTGATTTTGCATCAGACAAGAAGTCGAGCAAACAAAAATGGACCATATATTTTGCATTGGAATGTAGATATTTTAGTTATTTTGTGTGTGATTGTGCAGGGGAGATCCAATTAAAAGATGGTTGTCTGTAATTTGGTATGAGTTTCCTGGAGTTGATGGAATAAGAATTATTGGAACTATAAAAATGGGGCTTTTGATGTCTATCAAAATTCTTTTAACTACTGAGATTCCTGGGACATATATATCCCAAGGTTTCTATGTCTGGTGGGATATATGTGTCTCATGGATGTCTTTTAGAAGTCAACTGGGACACTTTAATTCAGGCATTAATCACCTTGTTAGGTTTGTCTTGAAAAGGTTGACATCACTTATAATTTTTACAGAAAAAAATTTGGAAATCATATGTGCTCCATTTAATACAAGGTTCTTGAATTTCATGAAATTAATATAGATTACTAGGATATTAATACAAGACAAAATGAGTCTACTAAAAATCCTTTATACTATGACAAAACTTGAGAGAGCTCAGTCTGCCCTGCTATTCTAACTATAAATGGAGAGATAAATAGATTTATGCCTTTTCTAATGGCATTTGTGTCAAATGAATTTTGAATTTGGCTCACCAATTCCATTATCTGTGCTGTTAACTGTTACACCATTTGCTATTATGTATGTTTTAATATAGATTTTGATATGCATATATTTATATATGTTGATATACATCAATATCTTTGCTAGATGAAATAACCATTCTTTTTTTCTCTTTTTTACTGAAAAGCAACTGACATTCTTCTTCATGAGAAGGATACAAATTGATTTTTACATTTCTAGCATAGGTTACTTATTCATTTTTGTATATTTTTATACATTTAAAAATAAAAATGATCTTACTGTTGGTCTACTATCAACAGGACAACAATGTCCAAAGGCTTGAAAAGTGTAATTTTAAGAAATTAAATAAAGTTTCGAAAATAGTTGGAATATTCTAGAAAATCTCACTTTTCAGTGATTTAAGAATTATTTTTAGGCTACAACCAAACAGAAAGAAGAATATTTTTAAATATCTGTACCTTGCATGAATGAAGCACCATAGCCTGCATGTATACCAGAATTAATTATCTAAAAATAATCTGAAAAATTAGATTTTTTTTTTAATCCAAAATTATCTTTAATAAAAAAATTACCAGCACAAGATTTAGGCATTGTTGGTTCAAAATGACTACTGAGACTTGAAAAAGCACTTCAATTCAAAAAATTTCAGATGGTGGTTAGTGGTGTTCTCGTGCAAACTTTCAATGTTGTAGTCTCAAAAATGCAATCAGAAGTGCCTAGGGACACATACATGCACGCATAAGATCAAAGAGAAGAATCTGTTGCTCTCTTGGCTGGTTGGTTGGGCAGGCCATTTGTGGGGCTACAGTGATTTGGTAATGCTACTTTTCTTATTGAAATTACATTTTATATAAATGGAAATTTTCTTCATTCTGTAGAAATCATGTACTCCGTATACCATGTAAAAAAATCAATTATATTAGTAGACAACCCTGTTCTGTGTCCTGTGAATTGAGACAGTTTTGTGTTTAATAAAGAATAAATTATTACAAATTGATACCAAACTTATATTTTTCCCTCCACCTTCAGCAAAAAGCAATTTATTCAACACATCTCAATTTTTTTTCAGTTATTACTCTAAGCAACAGGAGGGCGTTCGTTAGAAACCATCAACCTAAACTGTCAACATAGATTTCTTTCAGTTTTAAAGTTGGTCCAGCTGGATGGCAATGTATATACGTATATATCACGCGTACAGGTCACACCAATGGATCTAAAAAGCTGAAAATTCCAATATTTACACCTTATATCAACAAAAAGTTTTTTTATATTCCCTACAAATTAGTTTTTAGTTGGGGTTCATTTGCAATATAAGTTTATGCTAAGTTAGTTCCTATTATGTGCCCACTCATTTTTTGAAAATTTGACTTTTTGGTGATTACTTCTCAAAAAAAAGGAGAGAGAGGTAAATTATTCATTGATCACCCCTTCTTCCAATATTTTAATTGATCGCATCCAATATGGCATGCTGCCAAAAGACGTTGGTCAGGTGATGGTTTCTGTTGACTGACTCAGCAGACCTGTTTTTAAAGTTCTATTTCAAGAATCATTTAAAGAGGAAAAAATGTCTTGGAATTGGGAAGGAATCATTTTGGTGGAAATGGAAAAGAATATTGCTCGGAGAGTTGCAATGACTTTGAAGATTGGGAATATCATGTTACAGCATCTCTCGGCTGACAGGAAGAATCAACTGCCATGATTCGGAAGACCTGGTCAGTGAAAGACATGCATATTTCAACGTTTTTTTTCTTTCCAACGGTGAAGCTGGAATCATAGTTTCCTCTGAGCTGTACACGTGTATGTACGCTTGCATATTTTGCGACCAGTGCACAAAAGAAATTAATGTGTGCACAAAATATTTCAAATTCTCTTGACTGAGTTTTTATTGAAAAAATATTGATTCCCTCCATCGAATTCAAAAGTGCTCGTACTTTTGTCATTGGAAAATCATTACCCAATATGATTTAATTTGCACACTGACTACAAATGATTAGTGGATACATTGGCTGGAATGTGAACTTTTTTAATCATTGTTGAAAATTGTGGTCAGCTTTTTTAGGAAAAAAATTTTATACTCTCTCCTTCTCCTTTTTCAATCTTTCGCTTCATATCCATTTTAGACACCATGGCAATACTGGGTAAATTTCAGATTGAATACAGAGATTATTCTTTCTGATATAATTATTCTTACTTCCCACATATCTATTGTATCTTTTTTCTATCTGGGTAGATTATTGAATAGTGGAATAAACACAATCATTATGTAAACAGGTCTGGTTAGTCACTCAATAGGAACCAACATCTTTTGGCAGCTTACTATGTTGGGGATTATCAATAAAAAAAATGAGAAAAATAGGTGGCCAATGAAGTCTGAATTTTCAATAAAACAAGCAAGAATGCTGCCAGACTCAAATGAAGGGACCGATTTAATATAAACTTACTTTGCAAATTGAAGCTCGTACTAAGAATCTATTCATGCAATTTTGAAAAAAAAAGCAGTTATAATAATAATGAGTAAATGTTGAAATTTTCATCTCTCTACCTCCATTGAAGCAGTGTGTACATGTGATACATACATTCATGGACAGCCAAACCAACTTGAAAACTTAAAAAAACCTATATTAACAGTTTTGCTGACAGTTTCTAACATTTACTGGTCCTTACATCATTACTAGTTTACTTATGCTGTCAAAATTTATGAAATATATTGATACACATTGCATTTTACATACATATATGATAGATTTTCAATGCACTGAGCTTGGAGAATAATGTTCTGTTGACTAGAAATGGATTTTTATTATTTTTCATGTTTATTACTTTTTCTATTTTTTTTTAAATTTGGCATTTTTGATACATCATCATTAGAACATGAATGAGATTTAATTTTACCATGTTGGTTGCATCCCCTTAGCATGAGAGAAGGCATCTGCACATTGCTAATCATTATAAGTATGAATTTTAGCAAATATTTTCTGATAATCATGTTATGTTTTTTTTTTTTTTCTTTTTTTTTTTTTACACAAGAATCCTTCGATATAGGGCAGTTTGTGATATAAAGTGGGTGGGTTGTACACCCCAACATTTGTGCCTACATTATCACCCACTCATCTAGAAAACAATTTTCATCAAAAACAGAATTTCATCAAGAGACTTATTTAATGACTAAAATATTAATTTCTCCAATTTGTAATCAATGAATGTGTAATTACATAGTGTTTTGATATCCATCAGGTGAAGGAAACTCCTGTCAAACCTACGAGCAAGAGACTTGGCTTTTATCTTTGCCACTTCAGTAGACCATAGGATGCAAACCTTTGGTTTGAAGGGTAGGGGTCAGTCGTGCATGTTGCATCTCACCTTAAATCTTCATGCAGGCCGCAGGGATATTTTGTGTACAGGCTCTGCTATCTAAGGTCTTGTACACGAGGAGGGAACCCTAAAAAAAATCATCTATCATGAAGCCAAGCCATTCATTTATTCACATAGTGTTACACATAATTTTGTGATGAAAACAACACCTTCATTCATCAGTGAACTTGTTTAGCACTCATAATTGGCTTTTGATTATCAGTGGTTCAGTTATGAGAAGGTTGTTCTTCTTGGACCCTAACACTGTATGAGAAAAAAATCATGGCATAGATCCATTTTAATTTTTTGTCTCTGTATGTGTTCCAGACAAGTCAACCAGAAGCAAGTGCATTAAGAAGGGAGTTAACAGAAATGCAAAATAAAACGAGACAAACCAGTTGTTTGATGATAGCAATGTGAGTTGCCTGTAAGAAAAATACTTTCGTACACTAAAAGTAAACAATTTTTTTTAAAAAGTCTAAAAAAATGTTTCTGAATCAATGGGGATGCATAGAGATCACACAATTCTTCCTCTTTTTCATCTTTATCTCTCATAGCAGTTCATTTCATATGACACGGGGGTTGTATTAAAAGGAAGATGTAGAAGACATTTATGCTTTAGGTGCAATATCTTTTTATTTCTTCCAATATATCAAAGCGTTTGAACATCATCAACATTTCAGTCTAGAGTAGTAATTCACCTGACATGACTTGGCTCCCAGAGGAGAAATTACCTAAGCAGAGGAATCTTAGCCAGGGAAGGAATCAAGAGGAATTTAGTCAGTGAGTGGAAAGTAACAGAAAAAAGTATAATGGTGAAAAGATAACTAGGCGACAATTTGAAATGTGGGTGGAATTGAGGAAAGCTGTGATTGCAAGAGGAGGAATATGACCTGCATTGCTGAGAACCATAGATATAGAGCAGGTATGGGCAACCTGTGGCCAGCAGGCTACTTGTGGCTTTTTATGACTTTCTGTATACCATACTTAATTTCATTATCATTCATCTCAGATATCTCTAAATACTGAAAACCTTGTAAAAAATGTTCAACATCAAGTTTCTCACTACAGTTCATTGGTAATTTCTTCCTATTTTTGTTGTATGAAACTTATTTGAATTTCCTTTAGATATAGTTTTTAATTTGGTGCACTTTATACTAGATATGATGTTTGTTGGATTCTTCTCTAGTGGTGAGGTCTTATTCATAATGAAGCCTGCTGCTCAAAAAGATTGCTCAAGCCTGGTATAGAGCAACTTTCAATTCAAAATTTGATATCTTAAGATGTCCAAATCTAAAACTGAAGAGGTGATGATTTGTGAGCTGTAATCAAAAGGTTCCAATAAAAACAAATATAGTAACAAGCAAGTTATCTAGAAGTGCATTACCTTTGAGCAGTTTCATCTGAAGTAAAAACTAAGAAAAAATGATCAATTTCAACAATAATTGATAAAGTAATAAAATTAGAAACTGTCAACCATAACTGTCTGCATCAACATAGATTTCTTCTGTTTTTAAGTTGGTCTGGCTTGGTGGCTAGCTATGTATGTATGTATGTATGACATATACAGGCCTCACCGATGGGACAAGGGGCTGAAAATTCAAACATTTACATCTTATTATGTTGAGAAAAGAAAAAAGGTTTTGGGTTTTTTTTTCTAATTCCCCTGCTCCAATAATTTTTTAGTGGGAGGTTCAGTTTACAATGTAAGTGATGCTAAATTGGTCCCTTAGTTTGTGTCTGGCAGTGTTCACACATTTTTTTGAAAATTCTGACTTAATCAGATGATTATCGCCCACTGAAAGCCAAAAGAAGTAACTTCTTCATTGATCACCCCCTTTTTATGATTTTTCAGTTGATCAACTCAATTCAGTAAATAACCAGACCTGCTTGAATTATATATTTTATTTCACTTGGACCTCAAATGAAGAATTATCTTCGATCAATTCAGTTTTTTTTGTTTGTTTTTTTTTCAGTTTTCATTTTTATTCATTTTTTATACATTGTTTTCAACTTATTGGTGTACTGATTGAAACTGGCACCAAATCTCTTAGTTTGAGAAATCTATAAATCTGGAACACTTGCATCACATCAACTTCTTTGTAGACTTGAATCTTCTTCAAATGTCTCCATTATATCATCCCTGGGGTCCTGCAATTATTCAAGTAATGAGTTGTGGTCTCTTCATGAGAATGTTTCTTAGAACTAATTGCAATATCTGGCCCACAATTATCTAAGATTAAAATTTTCTCATATGGAAGAGGTGGATTTCAAATGATGCAAGCGTGGAGAGTTGATTGATAGTGCTAAGGTAAAACTGATGCTATTTAACGAATGTAAAAAAAAAAAAAAAAAGGAGAGAAAAAGATAAAATGAAAGAGCAATCATTGAGTGTTCAATAAACTGAAAAGAACATTTTTGTCACTGAAGAGAAAACTTGTATTGATATTTTCTTTTCATTTGAAAAAAAAGTGTGCAATTGATCAATAAGCTGGACAGATTTTAATTGAGATTCCAGATCAAAACAACTGAAAAAGTAATAACACCAAGCATAGCTAGATCAGTAATCTTTCTGTATTCACTTTTTTTAACTGAGCCAGACTTTTTCTTTTCATTCCATTTTTTGTAGTCACATTTTCCGCATAAAATTGCTTTGATATTATCATAAGAAAAAGAAAAAGGGTTTTGGTAGAAAAACAAAATGGTGATTAGAAAGCATGTGAGACTTTCATTCAATAGCATATTAGAGCCTACAAATCTTAGTAACACAAAAGACTCAATGTCAGATGATATACATTAATGTATACCAAAGTAAAGGGGTATAAACATTTTTGTATGAAAAGAAAAAAAAATCTCACTTGTTCTCATATTACGTACTTTTAAAACTTCTAAAAAGATTACTTGGCTTTCCAAGCAAATATTAAATAATGATACTGACCAATTTCCATTAAGAATAGGAGAAAAAAATAACCTAGAAAAAATTTAGTAGTTCTTACCTTATGATTAAGTATGATTTCTACTGTGTGTTTGAACCTTTATATGATATAGACCACACATTTTTATTGGGTATCTCATTTGTGCTTGAAAAGCTGATCATTGACTTTTAGGTACTTTCTGAACATTCCATGAAAAATTGGGAGTAAAAAGATGAAAAATTCATCCTGAATATGAGAGGCTGCAGAAAATCCTTATTTCATGTTTATTGATATTATTTTCTTCAGATTTTAATCTGGAATGTCTATTCTTGAAAACTCTCCTCTGTCAACCACAAAGATACAGACAAGATTTTTCCTTCTAAAATGATATTAGATGTATTTTGGAGGTCGTGGATTTGGTGGTTTCATTCCAGCTAAAGCTGTTAATTTATTAAGCCATGCCCATTCTCTAATTTAGCAGGGATGGGCTTTCACTTCTCCTCTGTTTTGTTCTCTTCAATAAAACTTGGTCCACACATTCATTCTTCGTATAGTATGAACAAGAGTGAATAGTGATGATGGTTGGTATGCTAGTTTCACAAACTATTGTTATTGGGTGTTAGTATAGGTTTCCTTGACTATTCGGAAGTAGGGTACATGCTCACTTTATAACAGCTCACTGCAAAACAAACACTGAATACCATTCTTGCTATTCACAAGAGTAAAAAAAGAGGTGTCAAGCAAACTGTCATAAAGGTAGTGTGCAGTTGTACTGTTTTCCTCTCTCCCCTATAATCTCGTCTCCTGTACTTTTCAAAACCATAACCTCTTGGCCTAATATAGCAGTATCACCATTTTTTGAGTCTGGGAATGCTAAAAATCTTTCTGTGTATAAATTAATGGTTATTGCTTCTTTGCTTTATGTCATCAGGTTATGAAAGGTTTCTATTGGAACACCCTATTTTTGGATTCCACTATAGCAATTTCATAAAAGCAAAAATGTGTACAAAATCTAGTTTAAAAGTACAAAACTTTTGTAGAGAGCATCTTGAATTGAAGCAGTTATATAGAGATGAGTATCTATAATTAAAGACGACACTATATTGTCTTTAAAGATTTTACAACGGAATTTAGTTGACAATGTCATTTTCTCTTTTGTTATGCTTTCTTGCAAATATTCTCTCTGTTTGGTTATAGTAATAAGGATCCTCTGTGCTAATTTCTTGTTTTTAAGTACTTAATAATAGCATTTAAATAATGTACATTTTTATTGTTAGTCAGCTGATTTTAGAGTTTCATTGTGTCCAATCTATGTCACAATCATAACATCATATTTTCAACAGAAGTCCTAAAAGAAAATAATGGAAATTTCTAGGTGGGACCGATTCACTAAGGCCTTGAAACGACAACAATAATAATTTTGAAAACAAAACTCCTTGCCAAGAAATGACCTGAGGGAATTATAAAATTCTCCATTAATCTTATGATACATTGAGTGAAAAAGAAAAAACAATAAGTATTGTGAATTTTACAGCATCACATTCAGGGCCAAAAGAAAGTCCTTTCAGGACCTATTTGAAATTGCTTTTGCTTTTCTGAGATGAATGTAATGAAATGAACATCTCTAATCAGACACTATGATTAGAACTGTCAGTTTTATTGAGCTCCAATAACAAAGTTAGATTTCTTCAATTATATTTAGACTGATTAAAATGTGTCATTTTCTCAGTTGACAATTTTCATTTCAATGTTCCAGTTTGTTCACACACGCTCACATACATATGTGTATGTGTTGAATTTGTGACCAAAGATCTAAGAGGGTATTCCACTCTCAAAGCAGGCCTGCTGATGGCTGATGAGGCTAATACAGGACTGGCGTATCCTGTCACAACTGCTGTTGGGATTGGCTTGAGAAAAATGAGACGTAAATGATTTTCTGATAAATCTCAAGTTTCTCAGCTCTTCTTTTCAATAGTGGTTCAGCACTTTTTCTGAGAAAAAAGTTGCCTGAAGGACTATCCCATTTTTCCCTGTAAGCAGTTTGTGTTATCCACGGATAGAAGTTGAAGGTCTTTTTTTTAGGAGTACTTGTACAGGCCTCCCCCATTACAATGCCAGTGTTGGGGTCTAAGAAAGCCAATACCACATCATAACCGAGCCATTATCAATCTAGCTATTTTCGAGCTAGATTAATGTTTTTGGGTTCATCATCTGCCCTCGTTATAACATGAACGGCACCATAACAAACCGCATTATAATGGAGGAGGCCTGATGCTCCTCCGTTTCACTGACTCAAAGACAGTTCTTAGGTACATAACCTGCCCACTGAAGATCGGGTGTGGTCTCCATGCTTGTGATTTTTGTAATCCTTTTATTCGTAATGTAGTCACTCCAGTACACACTGAGAATGGTGCAAATGTAGTGCTGATGGAAGTATCCGAGTAGGTATAGGCAACGTTGATAGATGACCCATGATTTAGCACCATATAGGATAGTGGTCAGCACAACAGATTTGTAGACTTTTACTTTCCTAAGAAATATATGTATATGTAATATTATTCTCTTATGTAGACTATTTCTTTGACCATAAGTATTTGACCAGTTACTGTTGGAGCACTACCACTCACAGCAAATCATCTGAATCCCGTAACTGTCTTATCAAGCTTCAAGTCATAATACCAGCACACTGGCCGTGGTGTAATATCTGCATAGTTTGTTTTTTTTAAAAGTTCCATCTTATGTAGCAACAGGCATATATGATATTGCTTTGATGGCTGTCTTTAAGTATTTTATTGATTATTATTAAGTGTAAATTGTTGTTCTGTATATATGATTATCATAACTTCTTTCTCACTCGGATCCATGGTTGTCTCACTTCAAAATATATCTGTATGTCTCCTCATAGACATTATGAATAGCCATGATACCCTTCAAAATCATTGATATCTTCAAGTGTCATATTGATTATGCTCCTGTGTATGCAGTTGTTCATGTTTATAATATTCTTGCCTCTTTTTGAAGTGTCTTTTTCAGCTTAGAAGACATCAATCATTGTTGATAGGAAGAATCTCATAATACAGAGGGAGACTTTGATCATAATCACAGATAATGTTATCAAACGGTTATTATCATAAAAATCAGACCGTCCTTGACACTTTATTTAAAATGAATTAAAACTACATACAGGTCTAGTTGGTCACTCATAGAAACCATCATGTGACCCACATCTCTTGACAGCATGCTGTATTGAGTGTGATCAGGAAGAAGGGGTGATCAATGAATGTTACTTCTCTTGCCTTTTGTTGAATCAAAAAAAGTACAAATTTTCAAAAAAAAAAAAACAAGCATAAATACAGCTAGACACGGAATAAGGGATTGATTTAGCATAAACTTACATTGCAAATTGAACTCCAAAAATCCTAGGGTAGGAGGTGTTGAAAAAACAAAAAGTTTTTTCTAGATATAATAATGAGTAAATGCTTAAATTTTCAGCTCTCTAACTCCATTGGTAGAGTATAGATGTATGGCACATGAATAAATAAATGGATAGACTCACTTGAAAACTAAAGAAACCTATGTTGACAGTTTTGGATAATTAAAGTTGTTCATAAGTTCACTGGTCTTATCAGCCAATGATTTCCACCTCAGTGATGAAGCTATTCAGGGTAACGAAAATTTTGAGAACAAAAGAAATAAAGTTTGAGTGTTATAAGATTATGATTTCATGAAAATTATTCATAAATATAAAATTACTAAAATACTAGATATAAAGTTGTTTATAACAATGAATATAAATTGTTCCTATTTTTACATCCTTTCCTCAATGTTATCAGCCAGTTGTTGCTATCTGTAAGACCTTGTCCGAAAATGATCACAGCTTTTTCTGAAACAGCAAAAGCTGTTCTTTTTGTTCAGTTTATGTTACCAAAAGGAAATTGGTTTGTCATTTATTTTCTGGATGTTTAAATTCAGTCTAAATAATAATCGATTCAAAATAATTAAGAGAAATTAATTTTCAATAAATTAACTGAAAAGAATTGCTGAGAAAAGATTTATAATTAAGTTAATTGAAATTAACTTGAGATGAATTTGTTTATCACAAGTTTGTGTTCTATGCTTCCTGAATCTTATTGTCCATTGAGAATTATTTGTTAACCATTTTAACAATTATTCTTTTTTTGAAATAATGTTGGTTTATTATCACACCAGAAATTTCTGGTTGCCACCGCTGGGGATAACATAGCATCAAGTCTCCTCAAATTTCCACACCTTCCTCAATATTCTCATCATATTTATGATGATGATGACGATAAGGAAAACTAAAAAGAAAAATCCGTGTTCAATCAAATGTTCATTGTTTGAGAGCCTAATCAATTAATGATGAATCTGAAGAATCATTTTTAGTTTGGACTTATTTCCGTATCATTGTTTTGATTTATCACAACGTTTCGGCTCTCTATCCTCTGGCCTTCCTCCGCTGTCTGTTGTATTTTGGAATGAAATCAATTTGAACTGATTTACGGGCCTATATACAATGATTGAAACAACTAGTCAAAAATTCCAGAAGAGAATCTGAAGAAAATTTGAAAATTGGTCAAATTTTTTTATCTTTTTATTGTTTTTATGAGTTTTGCTCTGGTGACTGAAGGATTGCAAATAAATTAGTAAGTCTCTCTTTGAAAGAAACTGGTTTTAAACTAAACACCTATTTGCAGTCAGTTTACCGATTTTTAAAATCAGTGATAAACTTTTTCAGCAATATGACTTGAGGATTAGTGAATTTGTGCGTACTTTTCGATGTATGTTGAAAAGATTGTAAAGTTAGTCATAATGTTTGAGAATTTTTCCAGCTCGATACAAAAAAAATATCTGGCAGAACTCACAAAATATTTATTAATGCAGTTATCAAGTTTAATGAGTGTTCCTTATCTTTGGAAAGGATTAATAGGGATAGAGTTAGTTCTAGTCTGAATTTCGTTAGACAGGGTGTTTTAATCATTGTGTAAGTATTATAGTTAGATTACTTTCCACATCTATTCTGCAATTTTTTTCACTTTGTTTTGTCTGTGTACCCTCCAGCCTTCTTTGAGTTTTCTTTGTTTTCTTCCATTGGATTTGTCTTGCACTTAAGGAAGACAGATCAGACAGAAAAAGATAGAAAGAAAACAAAAATCACCCGAGGAAGGCCGTGGTGAGTGCAAGGCTGAAACGTTATTAAAGAAATAACAGTATAGATGAGAAAAAAATTCCAACTATATCACTCACAATGATACAGTTAAGTTACTTCATTATATTAAAGTATGGAAATTCTTCTATATTTTATCTGCAAAAGATAGAGTGACTCTTCCTTTTAATTTTCATCCACTATGTATGTTTTAAGTAAGTCTTCTGTATATGCTTCCATAATGTGAAAAAGATAACATCTGTGTTATTGTTGAGTTTACAACACTGAACTCAAAGATAACCAAATTTTCTTCTGTGATATAACGGGAGCCAAATATTAACCTTCATGTCTTCTTAGCTTGACGTGCAAGTTGAAGTGTGTCGCTTCCCACCCTGTTGCTATGTTGTTGTGCGTCGTTGATCTGCCAAGTCTGGTAGCTTGTAAACACTTGCTGGTCTTGCCAACAGGCTGACGGCTGAAGCTACAACTAGGGGCCCACAGGTTCAGAAGAAGAAGAGATGGTAGTGTCAGAGGGAGAAAAAGAAACCCTTCTACCCTGCTTTACTCGTACTCCACTTCTCTATCAAACTGTTGGGTACTTTGCCTTTGCTGTTAAGTGTTTTAATGCTCTGTGCTATGCTAGACACTATGCAGTTTGATACTATGCATGGATCTCTTTGTTGCAACCTCTCTTCTTTTGAAGTTGATGTATTCTTCTTTAATATGAAGTTTTGAACTGATTGCTTTTTAAATCTCTACTTTTGGTCATAACTAAAGTTTTTTTGCTTCATCTTAATAAAAAAAAATTGAAATTTATTTTGAATTTAAATTTATATTTGTTTTTTTTTTGTAATATAAAAAGTACAGACAAAAAGTAATGTTTTGTTTGTGCTATATATTGATATGCAAGAATATTTATCAATATGAATTGGTATCTATAGGAGAGAGATGGTACGTTTATATTTCTTCATTCATATCAAATGGGGTTTATATATACATACTTTGTGTGTATAATCACTTGTTTGTATAGATTTGCAGGGATGGAAATGTGGAGCTATACAGGGTACAACGTATACCTACTTCTCAATTTCCGTTTTTTTTTTTTAATCAAATGTCTACTAATAGAGACACTACCAAGTTCCAAAAACCAAGCCTTACCATATACTTAGTTCCCCAAAAACCATTTCCATCTCTGGTTGCAATTGGATGTATATTAACTTTTGTGTACACATGCTTATTCATGATTAGATAACCATCTTCATTCAAGTTTAAATCTAGCTAATTACATACACTCATACAAAAATGCTAGTCCATATGTTCAGTGTATGTGAATGAATGATATATTTATACACGTGTATTCATATGAGTATTTGTTTGTATAGATGAAGATTTGTTGGTAGATATGTGAATTTTTGTTGTATCATAAAGCACATGTACAATCAATATATATAATCATACTCAATTTTTGTCCCTCTCTATTCATATTTTTTGACTATTTTCTTCACTATTTGCATATATACATATATACATATACATATACATATGTATGTGTATATATATATATATATATATATATATATATATATATGTATATATATATTAATATTTATTTATATATATATATTAATAAACTGCTCATGTATTTCTCTAAATATATACATATAGACATGAATTTTTTTGGATTATATACACACACTCTCTACATGATTATCTCTGATCTACACACATCCATCCATACATATATATACATACACGCACACACACACTCACATATATATACACACACACAAACACACACACATATATATACACACACACACACACACACACAATTTTTATCTGTTTGCACGTGTGTATATGTGTGAGTATCCACATGAATGGCTGTTTATATGATTAAGTATGTAAGTCTATTTTCTGTGTAGGAGCAGACCCATACGCATACTCCTTTGCACTGATTCTTATCGACTTGAAAACCTGTTTAGCTTTGTAGTCCTAGCTACCCAGCACAACTTACAGAGACACAAACACAAAATAAGAAAACAAAACACAACAGTAAATCACATTGCCAGCATTATTCTCTCATTATCAAAATCATTCCTCGAATACAATCCACAGGTCGTGTAAATGATACGCGAACCTGCATGTGTGTGTAAGTGTGCTTCGTTCCACTTGGTTGATTGTTTCAGGAATAAATACAAAGGTAATCGTCTCGAGCTGTTCACTGACAAAACGCACACCCTCAGTCTCAGACGTACATAATCGTGAAATTATCAACTCCATATCGAGCTCTGCGGAGTTTAGCAATAACGGACAGAGAAAGATATAGACGAACAAACAAATGAATGAATGTGCTGTCTGCTCATCTCATGAAAAGGGGTATCACATCTCCTTATCTTCAGCAACTTTATTCACTCACTCATTCATTTTTCTTCTCTTATATTCATCTTTTCTCACTTTCTTTCATTTTCCCATTCCTTGATTTATATCTCTTTCATTATTCTTTCTCCACATTCTTCATTCTTTTTCTTTCCTTCTTTCAATTTCATTCATCTTAACACTCTTTTATTCTATATCTGTCTTCCACCTCATTTATTTTCCCACACCTTCATTTAACTTTTGTAAAAGAAAAATTAATACTTTCTTTCATCATTTCTCTCTTTTTCTTTCTTTCCCTTTATCTTTCTCCTGCATTTTCTTTCTTCTTCCTCTTCTTTCTTCTTTTTCATCTTTTGTCTCCTTTCTCTCTTTTTTCTTTCTCTCTCTCTCCTCTTCTCTCTCTCCCCTTTTCTCGCTCTCTCTCTCCCCTTTTCTCACTCTCTCTCTCCCCTTTTCTCACTCTCTCTCTCCCCTTTTCTCGCTCTCTCTCTCCCCTTTTCTCGCTCTCTCTCTCTCCTTTTCTTGCTCTCTCTCACCCTTTTTCGCTCTCTCTCTTTCTCTCCCCTTTTCTTGCTCTCTCTCTTTCTCTCCCCTTTTCTCGCTCTCTCTCTTTCTCTCCCCTTTTCTCGCTCTCTCTCTTTCTCTCCCCTTTTCTCGCTCTCTCTCTCTCTCTCCCCTTTTCTCGCTCTCTCTCTTTTTCTCTCCCCTTTTTTCGCTCTCTTTCTCTCTCCTCTCCTCTTTTTTCTCCTTTCATCTTTCCATTTTCCCTCTTCCTAATACCTTTTCTCTTTTCTTTCCTATTTACTCTTTCTTTCATCTGCCTTTTCTATAGTCAATTTTTTCCTTTCTTTCATCTTTCCCTTTCACACACTTTCTCCTATCTTTTTTCTCATTTCCTTACACCTTTTCATCATTTTGAATATATTTTTCCTTCTCTTTCTCTTTCCACTCCCTATTTCTAATCCTCCTTCATCTCTATTATTCTTTTTTATCCCTTTTCTCATCATCTATTCATCCATCTATCAACTTCACCCCTCTTTCTCTACCCACCTCTTTCCCCTCCCATCTTTCCAACGTTTCTCCTCTCTCTCCAACGTTTCTGTTTTTTTTCCTTTTCATTCTTTCTCTTCCTTTAATCTCATCATTTCTGTCCATTCTGATAATTCTCATCTGAAGATATGGAACCATCTGCATACACAATGAAACTCTATCTTCGAATGCCGTCCAATGAGAAGTTATCTCATTCTGCAACTACTTTGGCGCGGACTTTCCTGGTAAGAATTTTTTTTTTCTAATGATACTCTCCCACTTCAACACCTTTCCATCTCTTCCTTCTTCTTTTCATTCTCTTTACTTTTCTTTCTCTTCCTTTTCTTTTTTTTTCTTTTTCTTTCGGTTTCTTTTTCCTTTCGTTTCTTTTTTCTTTGTTTATTTACCTTTTCTTTTCCTTTGTTTTTTCTCTTCATTTTTTTCCCCTTCATTTTCTTTCGCCTCCATTTTCTTTTCTTTCTTTCTCCCCCACTCTTTTTCTCTGTCTGTATCTTTTTTTCTCTTTTTCTCCTCCTCCTCTTCAACTCCATTTTTATTCTATCTCACTCCTTTACACTTTATAGTCCCCACCACTACTTGCTTCTCTCAATCTCTTTAGTTCTTTCTTTTTTTTTCGCAAACACAAGTTAACAAAAAAAAAAGGAATTATCAATGTTTATCATTTTTTTTATTGATATCAATTCATTATCCTGAATATTTAATGAGATGATGTTATAAAATAGTGAGAAAAAGTCATTTTGCAATAACTTCATTTAATCATAGATTTACACCCTTGTAGCTATAGGATTTTCATCTTCATAAATAATAATTTCTAAATGTGGGAGGAATTAAGCCCACATCAATACTGGTAAACCAACCCCTGACCATCATTCATACAACTTGTTTTACCATTTCAGCCATACTAAGTGTATCATCCAATTTTTTGTCACCCTCAATGTGTTGGTAAAATGAAATTTATTTTCGCTGAAAGTATCTATACTGTAAGGAAAGAACAAACTCCAAGCAAAGTACAATAATTTTGCTTCTGTATAATATTTTATCAAAAATTATCCTATTTTTCCTTTTAAAAAATCATGAACTAATTTTCATTACAAATAAGTTGCTGCTGAAAAACACAGCTTTATTATGATTTTAACTGTATATTTTTTTTTAATGATCAGTTTATGCAAATGATGCTTGTTTGCAGTCACGTTTCTGAAATTAACTTATTTCCTTGTGACGTAAGATAAATTCATTTCATTGGAACACCATCACGAAAAAAACAAAATAGTTTTCACTTTAATATGCTGTCAAAATGAAATAAATTTTTTGCTTTATTGTCAACATTTTATGTATAATCCTTCACTTTTAGTTTGGTTCTATGCAGCAGATTAATTCAGTACTAGTTATTACCTGTGAAAATATTCGTGGATACGTTTGAATCTTTGAGAGAGGATTTTTTCTAAGAAATGAAATTCTTTCTCCTTTCTTCCCTATCTATATCTCTATCTCTCTCTATCCATTTATATCTAGCTATATATCTCTCTATCTCTATCTTTCTCTCTCTCACTCTCTATCTGTCTGTCTCTCTCTCTATCTATAACGTACATGTATCTCTCTCTCTCTATCTCTATCTTTTTTCTCTCACTCTCTATCTGTCTGTCTCTCTGTGTCTATAATGTACATATATCTATCTATCTACATATATTGTATATATTTATCTCTCTATCTATTTATGTATATAATGCATTTCTCCACCTATCTATCTATATTATATGTATGTATATTATGTATTTCTCCATCCATCCATCCCTCTATATGTCCATTTATCTATCTATCTATCTATCAATCTATCTATCTATCTATATATATATATATATATATATATATATATATATATATATATATATATATATATATATATATACTGGAGGTCATAATACATTTGGTAAAAACATCTACATGTGTTTCTGTAGAGTTCAAGTGGTTTCTTCACATTCTCTCACTTTCTTTAAGACTTACTTATTCCCTTCTTCTAAGTGAAGATAAATGTTTACACCTGATCAATTTGATCTGACATTTCATGACTGCAAAGTGACTGAATTTATATTTTCATTATCTTTTCTTTGCTCTTTTTATCACCAATGGTAATGATTGGGAACTAGAATTATTTTGACTTTTTTCAAACTCCAGACCAAGTTATAGTTTACTTTGTTTTTCCCTTGTAACAAGAACAGTAACAATCCTCACTTAATTAGTGGAATAAACTCATTATCATCTGTCTGTCTCATCATGATAAACCAAACTTGTGTGTAAAATTAAAATTCCCAACCATGATCTGGAATCACAGCCTAGTGATTGCAAGGCGGCCTTAAACAGCTGGGCCTAACTGACAAATCTCAGATATCTACAAATTTATTTATTGCGTATACAATACGAAAATTGCAGCAATCATTTTCTGTAAGAATAGAGGTAGGAGCGGAGTCTGATTCTGCAGCAACCAGGCTTGTTTTTATTATCTTTCTCTCACTCTTTTTATCACCAATCATAACAATTTAGATTCGGAGAGTTATTCTGACTTTTATTCTCAGTTTTGTTCATGATTTATTATTTATAGCAAACTCTTCAATTGTTCCTGGCACCATTATTGTAAAACCACAATTATTTTTTTTTTACAGTCTACTGATCACTCAAATATTCTCATTATTCTTTTTTTCTTATAAATTTTTAGATAAATTTATGAAATAATTGGGGATCTATAGATTTTTAGATGTTTAAAATAGTTCTGGTTTTTATTTCCATAATAGAGAAACCTGATCCGAACCCAACATTTATGAGATCTCTCTGGAAAGTATCCAGCCATTCAATATTAATGAAAAAATATCCTACCTAGAGCAATGGCACCTTAGACACCTTCATTATCCCTTTGGGACTTCATGCAATATCCTAATATCCCTTTAAAGTTTGAAACAGTCAGCAAAGTCCTCTTTTGAGATTGCCATAAGTTGTCTCAAAATATTCTCTTTAATCTCATTCATGGTCTAAAATCTTCATCCTTTCCAATGGTAAAAAGAGGGTGCCAAATTTGGACTGTAGGGGTGATACAAAAACCCTACACCAAACGTAATAGTCACTCAGTACGCAAGCTCATTTAATTGCATCTCACTGCAAACTGAGTAACTCCATGGGAGAGTGTCTGTTCATGCATGCATAGTAAGGTTGGTTGCCAAGTTACAATTAAGTTCTTGAAGTATACAAAATGACTGGATACTTTTGGAAAGACCTTATACATAATAAACAGAGAAGAAAATTGTTTTGAAATATTTTGAGATTATCTTGGATACTTCTTGAAATTGAAACATGTCTTAAAAACAAATAATGCTGAGGATCAAAATTAAGCCTGAGAAATTTATATGTACTTGATCACTTGAAGATATTGAAAAGTTTGTCATTAGAGAATATACCAAGTGTTTCATAATTCCCAAACATACTTTCAATTCAAAGACACATTATATACTTGATTAATTAATGACATACTAAGTACTTTAATAATTCAAATTTCATTCCTAATCATTTGAGACATTTTAAATAGCATATTTGATGGTATATGAGACCTCTGGCAAATAAGACCCATTACCATTACAGCAGAGAATATTAAGAGAAAAATGCAGTAATTTTACAAGTGAAGACAGAAACAGTTCATATTTACTTGTAAGGGATATTTTTCAGATTTTTTTAGAAAAAATAGTATACATCATCAAAATAGTATTTTAAGGTTTATCATTTTGATTTGAAAAACTTTATTTCAAAATATCAAATTCTATGTTTTCTTAAATGTATTAAACACTACATTCAACAGTAAATGCTGTTATCTCAAGAAACATTTTTCATTTTTAAACACTCATTTGAAGACTCCCTTGAATCTAAATTTGAGGTGCCTTTGATCACCTCATGGGTACCAACCTCCTTTGATTCATGATTAATTTCATTATGAAGTAAATTGTTGAAAAGAAAAAAAAAAGTGACGATCGTCAAAACAGAATTATTTATATTAAATACTTGTCTAGGGAAATACATCAATCAATTTTCATGCCATATGCAAAGGAAGCTGATTATTGCGATAACTTTGTGACAGGCTCTTTTAGATAACAATAACAGGCTGATTACGTTGAATGTATGAAAATTGGAAAGATTTATATCGATTATTATAAACAGGGTTGGAATGGAGGGAGGGCATTATGATGTATACCTACTTCTTAATTCTGTTTTTTTTTTTTTTTGTATGTTCACTATCCACTAATCAAGACGATATATACCTAGTTTCTGAAAACCCGTTTCTTTCCATAGTAAAAAAACCTTATAAGATATTTGATTATAAATATCGGTTAATTTTTTGAATTTTATATTTATTCCTAATGAAATGTTCAGGATTAACTGATTTTGATAACAATAAACGTTTGATAACATTATCTGTGATTATGATAAATGGACATCCTCTGTATATTCATTATTGGTGGAAGTGGACAAACCTACTTGTTGAGTAAAAAGAGAAATTGTGTGGGAGTCCTGATATGAATAAACAGATATGGGACTGCATAAGCAGTAAGAAAGAAGTAGTATATAACTTATACAAGGTCTGCTGTATTTAATTGCAATAGTATTACTAATACTATGTTATTGTTTTGAGTATTATCATTATTTATATCATCACTACACTCTTTAAAACTACATTATTATTGTTACTCTTAATACTATTGATTCTCTCACAAATAATATTGCAACAAATATTGAAATATTTTTGTAACTATTATATTCACCCTTGATAGTATTCTTTCAGCTTCTGTTACCTTTATTTAACATAAAATTGTAGTTATTGAAGCTCTGTCTCTTCATATTTTGTGGTGAATCCTTCCAATTGGTGCTCCTGGGGCTCTCATAGGCATACGAGCCAGGGAGGGACCCCTGCCTTGCCTACCTATTCAGACAAAACAATGTAAGATTTAGGGTAAATAAGTGGAATATGGGCAAAATCGTGTAAATTTTTGGGTAAATGAAACCCTGTGTCCCCCTCTGCACCCCCTTAACAAAAGAGTCCCCATGTGCTCATGGAGACAAGTATGAAATTTTGGTTGACATTCTATATAACTTATTAAAAATGTTTAAAATTTTCATTTTAAAAACTGTGTTTTGAGTGAATTAATTCAGCATTGAATCAATATGTGCCAAGTTAGATACTCTGTTTTTTTAAAGTATAATTATGGTATTTGAAAGTATCAATTTTTTTATCTTAATAATTCTTTACTAATTCTTTTTTTCTGTAAACAATTCATAATTGTGTAATAGAATAATACTAATAATAGAAATAATTATCATTATTATTCCCACTATTAAAAAAAAATGAAATCACACCACTTCTTATATTTCAGTTCTTAATATTGTGCTACAGTTCACACTGTTTCTGTAATTATTAGTAGATTATTCTTTTAGTAGTGTTGCTAGGTTTTTAGATTACTTGCTCTAGTTAACCAATACTTGAGTACTACTGGTTTCAGAAGTACAAGGAAGAGATTTTTCTTCCTTCTTGATGATTGTGTAGTAGTACTATTTGATAACTTGCTATCATGTCATGGGGTAGGGAGGATACTATATACTTCAAAGCCATTTTTCCTGTACACAGGTATCTCCTAATGGTATTAATATTACTACTATTTCTTTGGCTACTACCCTTCTTGACTTAGAGATAGAATAGTAGTTGCTTTCAAGGTACAGGTCCCCCACCCACTATCTGGAAGTAGAACACTCCTATAAAATCCTTTCGTAAGCTGAAAAGGTGTTAAGCAAGAAGCAGTCACCATTAATTTAAATGGGGAAATTTTTTGAGCATTCTCAAAGCCCAAAAAATGGTATGTTAGGCCAAGTTGTCAGAAGTTGGAGTGGTGGAAGGTACAGGAGACTTGGGTGTATGTGTGAGAGGAAGAGAGTATGCACTGCTTCTATGTTACCTCACTGCAAAACAAACTGCTATTTTTACTTGCCACCTTCTTATTGGTTTTTTTCTTGTCTTGGCTTGGCCAAGTAAATAATCCGATATAAGGTAGGGTAGGTTGTTTTGGCTCCTATAAGAAATTTAGTTGCTTCTTCAAGTGGTCATATTTATGCAAAGTTAGTATACATTTGAGCTAAGAAGTAGGTATACAGATCAAGGAATCTTATTTCCAGATACTATACCCACAGCTGTCTGATATAAGTTATTGAAAAGATTTGATATACCATGAGGTATAATTTTTTGAATTACTGCTTCTATATATGTCCTTACAGTTATAATAGTATAATTATCATTATTTTCATTTTTTCAGTTAATTTTGCACTTATATTACGTATCATAATTGCACTAGATTATTACCAATGAAAATGACAGGATTATTTACATAGGGAAATGATATACGGCTTAGGATCAGAGTATCTGTGCGCTCTGTGAAGGATCAA
>OY735220.1:29998517-30191017 GCA_963457665.1 Thysanoteuthis rhombus | reverse complement strand
TAACTGACTCGAGTGTTGGAAACTGAATTCATCATATAGATTTACCTCGCTTATGCAAATTTAAAAAAAAAAAATTTTTTTGAATGGGAGAAAGTCGAGCAAATTTTCTAGGAGATAATTTATGCACAAACTATTGATTGCCTAAGGAGATCTCAAGTGCTAATTTTTAGTTCCACTGGCATTTTATGATTCAACTCATATTATGGATAAGCATTCTAAAAGTTTTTGACAGCATTATAAGATACGTATACATGTGTCAGGAGAAAAATGGGAGGAAGTTTGCAAAATATTTTGATGTCTTGGATGTCAATTATTATACATTCAAAAAGGAAATACTGGTTTATCCCACTACCTGAAAGTGAACCATTTCTATAAAAACCAAAATGGCATAAAGCACGGAAACAATTACCATTAATTTATATGGGAAAAATTTTTGAGCATTCCTAGACCCTGAAAATAGTGGCAATGCTATGAGTTGTCAGAGGTTGGGATGGTGTTGGGTAAAGAAGACTGGAGTGTAGAAGAGTGAGGAAGAGTGTGCGTATGGCTTCTTTAAGGACTATTTTTGCAATGTGTTTTTTTTTCATGGAAACAAAAAAGTGACTTGAAATGAATATTCAAAAAGCAGGAGATACCTGTACGAGTCAAAAAGTATTAATTCAGTACAATATACATTTTACATAATATAAGTATATCATTCAGGTCCACCATGACTTCTGCTGTTGCTTTTGGACAACATAGGCATTTTATTGAGTACTCTGTGACTTTACTGCACTCTAGTAATCTTTGTTGGTCTCCTTCGGCCAATGAATATAGTTTATATTTAATAGACACTACATGGACAGGTAAATTACTTTATGGGTGAATGGATTGTACTCATTCACCCGCTATTCTATCTTATTATCATTGTGATATGCTAATGACAAGACATAGTCAAGATGAGAGGCAATTGGACTGCACAAGGAGAGTAGGATTCATGCCTCTTTTAAAGACTGACTGCAAAAGTGAGAAAAGAAGTCACAGTTGGAATTTGAAGTTAGTCAGCTGATTCTGTTGATCTGATAATATTACTCTATTTGTAATTATATAGATCTATATTTATATGGCTGTTAAATATATTTACCAAAGAAAGTGCAATTAATTTTAACAGTAGTTCTACCTCCTGAGTACCCCCCCCCCCGTTTACCCCAAATGACTTGCTGCTTTTGGAAATTTTTATTGGCTGAAATTCAGTGCGCTGAATCTGATTGGTCTGAAATGTCATTTGCCATACTCTTCTGAGACTGGAGATCTTGGAAAAGAGTAAGGAACATTCAATGATTTGATTTAAATATCAATCCAATTCATTAATATCAGGACAAACACAAAAATATAGGGCCCTAGTTGAATTTTTGAAGGGCTGAATAAACAATATTCTGATTAGTTGGATTTACCTAGTGAAACGGAGATTTGACTGCAAAATATTGCATTATCAGCAAAAATCATAAAGCATTAAACAAGTAGTCTTAAACCGAGAGGTATTCAAGAGCCATTCAGGGCTGATATTGTAAATTTTGCATAGAATAACAATTTCTCCATCAAACTAGCTTAGCTTAGATGGAATTCAAAGAAAGAATGATGCAGAAAATGAGCCTTACCCTGAAGATAAAAAGCTCAAATAGTTCTATCAGCATCTCAAAAAGAAGCATGAAGATGCTTTGTGTCATTAGTACCAGCTAAGTATTGAGCATTCTAATCCTATAACTCAAAATCTAATGCATGGATTTGTACAAAATTTTCTATGACACTTTCCTTCAATTTGATTGGTTTGAATCAAGTACTTTTGTGTTGTAGTCTTTTATTCTAGGTACCAATTGTCAACTAAGTGTATCCTAGAAATACAAGTTTGGCATATGAAACCACTATTGATATTTGGATGTGTATTTACATCATCTTCAGATCCATGAACCTGAAAATGAATCAAATTGCTTAATTGTAAGGAAACAAAAATGAATTTAAAAAAAACAAACATAACTACATAGAGATGTTAGTCAATCAATCTAACCAAGGTTTAGAAATTACTGGAGTGATCTTCTGGTTTATCAAATAGACTGAATACTTTGTCAAAAGTTCACCTGAATCTGTACAAGATTATAGTATTTCAAGGCTTTCTCGGTCTTTTTATATACAGGACCTCTGAGAGAAAGGAATTTTCTAAAATGGTGCAAAGCTATTTTCACCCCCACACACATGCACTGCTCAAACACTCTCGTCTTTTAGCAATCCTTTTTTCATCTACTATAACCCTATAGCACACCATACTATTTTTAATTGCTGGTAAATGATAGTCAACCTGTTTTACTAATTTGCATATTGTATTGAGTCAGAAGTTTTGATACTCAGCTTTTGGAAGAACTTGGGTCCCCCTTGATCCTCCCGGCCCTGGTGTAATGCACCAGCTGGATCCCTTTCATAGGCAACTTGGTACAGTAACACATATACAGTTTTGTGTGGAATTTTACACAGTTTTTGCTTTATTTTAATGCATTTGTATTTAACGTATCCTATTTTGAATCACCTGAGTTTGATTTTTGTATCACATCTGACAGGTTGACACTGTAACATACTTAAGATTGACAGTTTGAATGGGCCCAGCTTTCTGCAACTGACTTTTCCATTCTGGCCTTTGTTTTGTTTAAAACATTTCTATTACCATGTGTTGGCAGTTAAGAAATATGCCAAGTACAAATCTTAACTGGTTTTACCCTAACTGGATTTTCTTTGATTCTTCTTCACTTTTTCATTCTTTCTCTCTTTTTTTCCTATCTACTTCATTCTCTTTGCTTTCCCTCTTCATTCACTTTCCTCACCCTCTTCTTTCTGTTTTCTTTCCTTCTATTTCCTTCCTATCTTTACTCTATTTTCTCTCCGTCTTTACTCTCTTTTTTTTCCGTCCTTACTCTCTTTTTTTTCCGTCCTTACTCTCTTTTCTTTCCGTCCTTACTCTCTTTTCTTTCCGTCCTTACTCTCTTTTCTTTCCGTCCTTACTCTCTTTTCTTTCCGTCCTTACTCTCTTTTCTCTCCGTCCTTACTCTCTTATCTCTCCGTCCTTACTCTCTTTTCTCTCCGTCCTTACTCTCTTTTCTCTCCGTCTCTACTCTCTTTTCTCTCTCTCTCTCCCCACTTGTCTCTCCCTACTCTCCCTCTTTGCCTTCTCTGCTCTCCCCTCCGCTCATTTTCATTGCCTTTTCTCTCTCTCTTTACTTCATTCATTTTTTGTATTCTCTCTTTCCTTGCTTCTATCAGTCATTCTTCACATATTCTCTTCCATCACTATTGACTTCTTTTCTTGTTTTTTTCTTCTCTTCATCTTTTTCATTCTTTATTTTCCTTTTCCTTTTTCATTTCTGTACTTCTTTTTCTCTTTCAACTTTTAGTTAATCAATTTCTACCTTCAACTTTTTTCATTCGCTAATACCTTCATCGCTCTTTCCTTATAATTCACAAAAGATTGCTTATTTTACTTTCATTCTTTCTTTCCGAACAGGTGTTCATTGGTTTGATTAATTTACTTGACTTTTTTTCCTTTAATTGTAACCCATTTTTGATCAATGAGCACTTGAATAAAAGAAAAAATTTGAACAAGATGAATTTTCAAACACAAGAAACCCTTTTATGTACATATATCTATACATAAATCAAGAAATGGAGATATATATATATATATATATATATATATATATATATATATATCAAGAAATTGATGTATGATCTGACAGAATGATTATAAATTAAATTATATTATATTGAAACCCTTATTTGAAATGATCTCCTGTCGTTACATGATCAATGTATAACTTGGCCTGGACAACGTAAATAGAATAAACAATTAAA
This sequence comes from Thysanoteuthis rhombus, assembly GCA_963457665.1. Taxonomy (NCBI): domain Eukaryota; kingdom Metazoa; phylum Mollusca; class Cephalopoda; order Oegopsida; family Thysanoteuthidae; genus Thysanoteuthis; species Thysanoteuthis major. Next base: position 30,187,144 of record OY735220.1, on the reverse strand, counting down.
TAAAAATGGGCCTGCTGTCGGAATGGAACCTACGATCAATAGGGTAGCTGCTTCAACATAATGTTGCTCTTAGCCTTGAGCTAAACAGCTGCCGGTTGAGTAAAGGCCAAAATACCGGTGTCTGTTTAGCCTAATGGTAAGATGAACACTACATTGAAGCAGCTACCCTATCAGTCGCAGGTTTGATTCCTGCAGTAGCCCCATTTTCTTTAATTGCTTATTCTATTTATGTTGTCAAGGCCAACTGATACAATAACCATGTAACAACAAGAGATCATATCAAATAAGAGTTTCAATATAATATAGAGCAATTTATAATCATATATATATATATATATATATATATATATATATATATATATATATATATATATATATATATAGCCATTTTATTCTAATTATTTGAACATGCAACTATTTTCAAGTCAAGACCTTCAAAAACTTTGAAGTAGGTGATCCTAGAGTTATTTTTTCACTGTTCGTGTTGAGTAAGGGAAGAATACAACCTTTTGTCTATTTTGACATGCATTTCTTACCCTACACATACCAATCACACATTCAATAAACAATATATATATATATATATATATATATATATATGTGTGTGTATGTGTTTGTAAATGTTATATATATATATATATATATATATATATATATAATGGAGCAAAATAGGCTCCACAGTTGATCTTCTGTAGTTGTACAATGATACAATTTCAACAATCTTGTATGTTTACTGATCTTACAAACAAAATGAGAATGAAAACAGATACAATTTTTGATCTAACGAATGAATTTACTGATGCTTTACTATAAACATTTCAAATGCAAATGAATGTTTCTTTTTTTATTTTGTTTTTTGATAAGTTTTTTCTATTGCATCTTTATCTATTGTTATTATTATGATGATGATGATGATGATGATAGAACATGTAGTATTGAGCAAGTTTTGTCTCCCTTTTTTTTGTCCTTGTTAGCAGCAATGTCCATGATTATCTCAAGAAAAATAAATAGAAAACTATACATACATAAATAAATAACTTCTAGACAGATAAACTCACATAGAAAATGAATTAGGAAGATCTGAAGGACTTTCATTTCTAAATCCAATTTCCCAATTTCTTGAAATATTTCCAGAATTTTGCTCGGAGGCAAATTGAAGATGAAAGTCTATTTCCTTATCAAAGGTTACCAGTACAGATGGTTTAATCCCAAGTTGCACAAGCACCATGATTTGTTGAAAAATTGGCATCTGGTAGAAGCAGTTTTTAGATGGCTACTTTGGTGTTCAAACCAGTTCTGCCCGGTTGTGTCATTGGGTTCTTTAACTGGGCAAGTTTTTTCTTTCTGTATGCTCTTACAATGAATTTCTCTTTGTTCATGTAAGATCTGCTGTAAAGACAAACTATATTGGTGTAAGTGTTATGATGAAAATTGTATTTGTAGAATAGTTGGTTCTTAGACTTGTTATATGAACATTATTTTTAGTTTCAGCTCATAGGTAGGATATCTTGCATATCGATAGATTCAAAATATAATTCAAAGTAATTCTTGTCTGAATTGGACATATGGAAGCCTTCAATTAAAAAAAAAAGGACATTAAGCTTGAGATTCTAAAATTCCACCTCTTGGTTATATTACAGGTTGTGCAGTCATAAGTCATACTAGTTCAGTAAAAGAGTCAGACAACCAACATTGGTTTTTAGGCTCCAGATTTCCACCAAATAATTGTCCTACAGGACACATGACCCAGTGGATAAAATTGTTGGTCAAGTGTATCTAGTGACTTGGCAGTCATAATTTCAATCCCTGGTTCAGATAATGCAAAAATATCATGTACTATGGTTCAGTGTAAGCTGCAGACAAAGCAAAACGATAGACAGATTTACTAGAAAGAATTAACTTGTATGAGATATCCTCTAATGTGGACAATAGAACGGGAACTAGCTACTCCTATAGATTGAATAATGGGTTCGGTTTGAAATTTACAGATTAACAGCTTTGCAGACAGTTGTGGAAAGTTTAATGGATACTAGAATAAGCTTATGAAGTTGTAAGGGAAGTACCTTAAAAGAGATGAGGCGACATTATCCTAGTTTCTCATTAATATTAAATATCTGGATACTTTCCAGATAGACCTTGTACAGATATCATGCAAATGGTGTCTCTTCAAGGAGATAGAACATTATTTCTCCTCAAAGAATATTTTCCAATTCTGAGAAATTTAGATATGGCTCTTAAAATGAATTAACTCTTAAATCTGTGGAACTCTTCAATTGACAAAATTTGAAATAATGGAACTCTTCTGTGAATTGAACAGAGAAAAGATTTTTTAAAAATCACGTAAGGATTGGGAGGAGGTGTAGTTTCAATCTGGAGTTATTTCCCTTAATAAATTCAATCCCCCTTATAATCCTCCTGTTTACATAAAATCTAAAATTCCCAAGCAAATCAATTCATGATATTGGGATAAGTGTTGAGACTCAGCATGTAATGATGTTGGCTCTTCAACTAACTAGTCTCAGTTCATGTTTCTCTGAATTTTTGAGATGAGGTATTATTATTATCTCTATTATTGTTCAGACTATCCTCATCTTGGTTGTTTTCCATACAACGTTTCGGCCATTATACTCTACGGCCTTCATCAGGTATCATCTGGTAGGTGTGGGGGAATTTATTTAATCGACGCGGGTATATAGACCGCACTCCCCTCTTAGCAGTAGTAGAATTTTCAAATCATTATTATTATCTCACACTGGGATTGAACCTAGAACCATTAGATTACTTGCAGTAATATGTCTGACTCTCTAACCACTATGCCATGTGTCCATCACACTTACCAGATGATACCTGATGAAGGCCATACAGTACAACGTTGTATGAAAAACAATCAAGATGAGGATAGTCCAAACAATAATGGAGATAGTCTCAGTTCTATTTCATGAAAAGGTATATAGAGACTGAAGAAATGTTTCATATTATTATTAGTATTACACGTCTACTGCAGGCAAACTTACAATTCTGAAGTCCACGATGCCTAAATTGTATTAATGAACTCTACTTTTCTTTTGTAAAAAATCATACAATGTTTCTTCAGGCACAAGTGTAGGTTTTTTTTTTTACTGAAAATGTATGAATAGGAAAGAGCCACGGCGTGTCTGAAGTTAGTGTTCAGATAGTAGAGAATGTTTGCCAGAACATTGAGCCCATGGGACTTGCCAGGGAATCTAAGTGAATGCAAGCCTTCAATTCAGAGCACAAGGGCTTGAGTAGTATTGTGTTATCTATATCAACACTATTCTTTCTTTTGAAAAAAAAAAAAAAATTTGTTAGACAATATAATTTCCCTTGACAATGTTCATCACGAGAAATCGATGTATTTGTTTCGAAAATACGTTGGCTCAAAACAAAATCACATTAATTCAAAATTCCAGAAGGGACCAGCATGACTGGTGAAATATATAATCAGAACCCAGTAAAAAATTCTTCTATCATCCTGTGTGGGTGACTTGGTCCTAGATTTATCTATAATGTATAGATGATATAGAATTTTATCCAAATCAGTTTTTGAGAAGAATCAAAATTACCCCCCACCAACTCACAGAAAATACATGGATGAACTTTTTTTTCTATTGTATATTACTCTCATCAAGAGGATAGTCTGTGCAGTCTATGATAAGCATAACCACATATAGCTTTAGATAGCTTCTTTGTTGGTGTAAATGTCATATAAGATACTAATGCGCAGTTAAGAAAAGCTATCAGAGAAAATGATCAAAATAATGAGTTATTTAGTATTTATCAAGTTTTGTTAATGAATTCTTACAGACTTGTAATCATGTTTACTTATGTGTTCACATTTTTAAGCAAATTTGCATGAGTTTTGAATTTGCATGTATCGGTATAATTAAACTTGGGTGATAAGGAATCACGTCTGGGTCATGTGTAAATGTGCATCATTGATTTCTTTGGAGGGAAAGCATTCTGTTTGAAGTATCTGAACATCAGCTAGTGTAATGTACCTCTTATTCACACCGTCTAATCTTTTTTATTCTGTATTGGTTTTTCTTCTTGTGTTAGTTCTTTGCCTGTCTTTGCGTAATAGATTTCTATGACGTTTCAATCATGTCGTCTTCACTTAGTAGTTCTCTGAGGGAGTAAGTCTAAGATTTTAACATTTATAAATAGAACATTTAGAAAATTACAGAAGATGTTTAGAAGCATTTCAGCACATTTACCCCTGTATGGGTCCCAATTGAGGCAAGTTTTTTAAAAACTAGATTTTTCAATCAAATTAATCCATTTTACCTATAATAGCTCATATAAGAATTAGCATAGTACCCATAAAAAATAATGGTGTTATAGATTGATGCGACACACTCTTCTGACCCCTATTTCCTTCCATTAGGCTTTATGCAGTAGGAGGCACTGGGCATTGAAAAAAATTGTGTGGAAAGCTGTCATCAATAGCAGCCATTTGAGCTGTACAAGCTGCTTGCATGGTCAGTTGCAAACTTGCAAATTAATTTCACCGAATATTCAAACAGTTTTTGGTTGGCCCAACAGATTCACTTATTTGATTATCCACCTCCAGGTCATATTTTCAAATCTCAGCAAGGTTTAGTTTTATGTATCAGTTAGCTTTAATGTGACTGAAACCAACTAACAGACAAAAAAAAAAGTGACAATGACTGTGCTACGATTTAAAGGGGAGAAATATTATTAAGCAGAATCCTCATCTTCTATATGGTTCTTATGCTATGAATATGTTGTGTGTTATTACCTTTGTCAGTTTCCAAAAAGTGGATTTCAATATGTCTGTTGATTAATTGATATTCTGCCTGGTTTTTAAACTTAGCTTTTAAACACTAACAAGCTCACCTTCTGTAATTTTGAGACAGTCATTATCACTCCCAAAATTATTGAAATAATTGACCTTATTCTTTGTTTTTGTTGATTTCATAGTTGCTACAAAATATCAACTGATCTATTGCACACCTGAAGAAGGCTGTAGAATTGGAATTAATATGCTTCTTCTGTAGAGATTACATTAGTATTGATGATGCAGAGCTAATAATAGAAAAGACTGTGGTGAACTGTAATGAGGCTATTTATCCTTGATTGAGTAACCTTTGGTGTAGATCTGAATAGGAAATATTTTGATAGGTAGTATAGAAAAAAAAATTACGATTAAGTAACCTTTACAAGTTGTAATCTTTCTCATTAGAAAACAACTTCTATTGTAGATTCTGTAAATTAGTAAATATTTGTAAAAATTCAACTATATGCATAAGGCTGATGGCTGTGTGGATATTTTTCTTGGTGGTTTTGCCATTCAGAATAGACATTTGAAGTATATTTTCCGAGCTCATCTAAATATTCCAAATTGGTGTAAATCACTAGTTACCTGATGTCTTGCTGTGAATTTTGCTTACACACAAAATCTCATAGTGTGCAGCATCTATTGATTAATACAAACTGCGCTGCATTTTATAAACTTGCCTGGACTTCCATGTTGAAGTAATGGGCTTTATATGCACTTCGGAAATGTTGTGGATGTTCTCAGCTCTGCATTCATCACTTTTATTGTTATCTCCAGTAATCATATGGCTCAGGTGATGGTTTAATGACTCTGGTAGCCTGGAATAATCTCATCTCCACAGACAATAGTTTTTGTGGTCTGAGTAGATTTAGATGTCTGAGTAGGTATTTATATCACAAGGGAATCTAGGATTTTACAAATATAACACACATGGACATCTGCTGCCAATTTTGGTGGGGGGGATGGAAGGGGCAACAAAAAACATATATTCCAGTGGGGGTGCAAAAGCAGATATTTCCAGGTGGGGGGGGGCAAAAGGGGTGTATTCTGAATATATCTTAGTGTTAACATTGTTAAATCATAGGCATGCTACCTGTCATTTGTAGTGTAAACAAGTACATATGCTGTCAAATGGCACATTTGCCCATTGATAAAGGTGCATGACCTGACCCTAGGGTGACACAATGCTGTGAGCACCAACAAATAATGATACAGTTTTGTTTTTTCATGGGAACATCAGGTGGATCATTATCATCTATTAACTATAAGTTTTCAACTTCTAAACCCATCATCCCCGTTGAGGAACTCGGGAGGAGGGTGGCAATGTGTCATTTGTGCCCCACCCTTCTTTCCAAGCAGACACCCTTGACATCATTGGTTGAGATAGAATTGCTACTTGTAAGCAGAAATTTCTTACTTTTTAAGCAAATTTGTAGCAATTCTAGAATTAGAGAAGAACTACCATCTTTATTGACAGTATTCTTATATTCTTATCTACAGCTTTCAGGGTCTATTTATCATTGATAAGACCTTATTTTTGTATCCTGGTGCTAAACCAGTTCACCTCTAACTATCAAAAAGTGAGCAATGTTTGATTCTGTCAGTTTTGAATGGGTAACATTTTTAGAATGCTGGTTTCAACTTCTATTATAGAATCAGTGAAATAGTAAATAACATAAATAAATGCACAAGTCTGATAGCCGGAGACTTTTCTTGGTGAATATTGTTTGGGGTCTGCGTAGGTATCTATTTGTCTTCCCTCATGGATAGAATGTGGCACAAAGATTCTCATGATTAAAAAAGACTATGTAAATTTGCGTGTGGGTTGAATAAAAAATTGTCAAGTTTCATCAGCCTTGCCACAAGTGCCGATGTGTTCTTACAGGCTCAACCCCTTTTCGTGCAATGATGAGGTATTGTCTGAGAGGCTGATCTCCAGAAACTAGGTTTATACTTAATTGATCTTTGGTCATGAATGACCAGAGATTAGGTAAAAATGCCTGGTAAGTATTGGGTTTGAGACCCAAGTATATTGAAACAGCAGTCCCTGATACTGGCCTTTTATGTCCAGTCAGATAAAAATTACTGGTAAGAGAGTTATGTGTGTACAACGTCTATCCAGAAAGTATCCAGTCATTTTAAATATCTCAAGGACCTGACGCAAGGTCTTGGTGTAACTTGGGAACCAAACAGACTTGATGATGCACTCTTCACTGTTGTTACTTATTCTGCAGTGAAATGCCATTAAGTGAGCTTGTTTACTGTGTGACTTGCATTCACAATGATTCCACAATTATTATTAAGCAGCATGGATGAAAGAATAGTCTCTGTCAAGACTATAACATGTACAGTTATTCTTGAGAACCTGTTTTACCATGACAGCTGCCTTATCAATTAGGCTATGAAGGCCACCAACTGCAGTTTTCCAAATGTAACCAAATAGCTACATTTCTCTATTCCCATGAATGCCACCATCTTTGTTTATATATACTAATAGTTTTAGTTGGAATATTATTTCTTAGATGAAGCATTGTTAACTTGAATGAAAGTGAAAGAAACACTCGATGAAAATAATAAAATAGAAATTTAGTTTTATGTATTGATTTCTTTTTACAAATTCTGCCGAATTTTAATTCATTTAGTGAGAATAATAAATCTTGATGTTTTTATGAAAAGAAGAATCATTTCCTTAAACTATCAAAAGCCTATAACCAGTCAAGTCCTGTATTATTAGGAGGAAAACTAATAAAAGTACCTAAACCAGGAATGGCAAACTTTTTTGAAAGTGCGTGCACATAATTGTGATGATTTTCTAAATAGAAAAAAAATCCTCTGACGTACCTATGGCAATTTTTGATCAACAGATTTTAATTTTTATTATTTGTATTTTACAAAATATTTCATGAAGAAAGACAACAAATGCTTGAAAGCATTCTTAAAGAAGTCTGTTTAGACTATCATTAACTAAAGTTATAGCTGATAAATTAAAAGTTGCTAATATTTTTTTTTTTCATTAAAATCATAAGCAAAAAATTATATCTCCCATGTGCCTATGAAATGTTTTGGCATATCACTGTTGACAAACATGCTGTTGTTTCACCACCCGTGGCCTAAGAGATATTCTCAAAATCTAGGTTGATCGAGGGCATAAAAATATTAGTAACTGTGCAAGTAATGAGATGAATCATGCATCAGAAATAGAATGTTTGATTCTTAGATTGGAATATTTTCTTTAAAAGTCAGAAAAATAAATTTAAAGAAACGAAAAAAGATATTCTGCATTAGAAATTTATACGATTTTGCAAAAGAAAAAATAGGAATTCATATTTTTTTCTCTTGTGAAATCGTGAATTTTCACATAGTGAATTTTAATCAAAGAATTATCTAATCATCTTCTTGGTAATTTCTTTTTTCTATCTCTTCTCTCATTACAGCCTTTGACTGAAGTAAATAAAGATATAATGTTAATTAGTCTTGTGGTTTTTGATGTGATATATATTTTTCTAACAAATTCATAACCATAAAATTTGTTAAGAGGCTCTTGAAAATATTACTGATGAGAAGTGTTTGATAATCTGAAGACTAGTTATTATGTCAATGAATAGTCTGTATGAAGAATTGTGCAAAGCTTATTGATTAAAGAGACATTTACAAGAGAGAAGTCTGATTGGTCACTTGATAGAAACTATCACATGACCAATATCTTTTGGCAGCATGCTGAGACAGAGTTGATCAATCAATAAGTTACTTCTCTTGCCTTTTGTTGAGCCAGGATCACTAAAAATGTTATTTAATAAAACCAATGTAAACCAACGGAAAAAATAATCAATTGTGTATGGAAATGCCTATAAAAGGTCAATCAATTGACAGTGTCTTTGTTTTAAAACCAAAATCAGTATCTTTTAAGAAAAAATTTTAAGAAAAATTTTTTTTATAAAACCCTTTTTCAGCAACTAACTGTATAATACATCAATCTCCAAAACTATCTATATAATGAATAATGTGACATTTTCTGTTAGTTTCTCCGTCAGTAAGAATGGACTCTTCTATGCAAAAGAGGTCATTTTACTGATAAAAATATCTCTCACCTACTAATTGAAACCCTTTCATTTAAATGAGTTCTGACACTTTCTGATAAAACCTCAAATTAAAGTGATAAGATGAACATTTATTCACACTATGAACATAACGGCTGTGAAGTAGTGAAATATTAAGTCTTAAGGTGAGTAAGAGAATGTGGAGAAACCATTCTAACTCCACAGAGTTATTTCAAGCATTCTTAATAAGACTCTTGGGAAGGAATCTAAATCCTCTTGGTCATGTATCCACTGCTCTAACTTTCAGTAGAATCCATAAGTAGATATAGCAAATAGAAGTGAATCTAATATTATTTGGTTATTACTGATTATGTAAAATTCGCTTAGAAGAAAAATAGTTCAAGAAAGATCTTAATACTCATCATCATCATCATCATCATCATCATCAGTCTTTTAGCGTCCGTCGTTGGACATAGACCTTCCCCAGGATTTGCCACACTTCTCTATCATGGGCGTCACGGAGCCAGTACTTCCTGAACTTGTCTAGCTCGTCTCTCCATCTAACATTTTGCCGGCTTTGGTTGCGCATGTGGTCTAGGGGAATCCATGTTGTGAGTCGTGATGTCCATTGACTGTCTGCCATTCTTGCAACATGGCCAGCCCACCGCCATTTGAGATTTTTTATGGATTCTTTGATGTCTCTAACTCTTGTCTTTTCCCGGATATACTGTGCTGTTTTGTGGTCTCTCCATGTGAGGCCCAGCATTATTCTTTCATGTGCACGTTGCATGGTTCTCAGTTTACAGGTCTGTCTCTTGGTTAAGTTCCATGTTTCAGCTCCATAAGTGACTATTGGGACGATGTATTGGTTATACACCCTTCTCTTTAGGATTAATGGGATCTTATTATTTTTGAAGGTTGATTAGAAACAAAGAGTTTCTTCAGTTTTTAAGCTTGTAAGTCTGTTTGGCCAGCTATGTATGTATGTATGTCTCACAAATGGAGGTAGAGGGCTGAATATTCAAATGTATATTTCTCATAATGTGCGGAAAAAATGTTTTTTTAAACACCTACCAAAATAGGTTTTTAATGGAGGGTTCAATTTGCAATGTAAATTTATGCTAAATTGGTTCCTTAGCTTGTGCTCAGCATATTTATTCTTGTTTCTTGGAAATTCAGACTTTTTTAGAGATCACTTCCCAACAAAAGGTGAGATAAGTGATTTATTCATTGATCGCCCTTTTTCCCACTATTTAATTGACCAACCCCAACAAGGCATGCTGCCAAAAGATGGTTGTGTGATGGTTTCTGTCGATTGACTAATCTCTTCAAGTTGTTGCTCCTAATAGAATGTTACACATCTGAAGACTAAAGCCTACTATTCTTATAATTAAGCTAAACCCACAATTACTCTTTCAATCAAGCTATTTCTTGTTAGTTTGTCAAAATACATGTGTGTGCGTATATATGAGAAAGAATTGTGTTGGCTCATCTAAATACAAAATGTCAAGTGACAGGTGATTAATGTCAAATCTGAGAAGTTATTATACTTATTTCATTAGTAAGTAGTCCGTGATTATGAAGTGAAATTTTGGTGCCAAACAGGCTACAGAATTCAAAAAATAATTTGGGAAGAAAGAATTTTTCCATGGAGAATTGTGACAACGAAAAGCACCAATAAGATTTTGCTTCTAAAAACCTCCAAAAATTATGAAGTGATGTTCATCTAAGAATGAAGGAAACTAGTGAACCATGATCTTTAACTCTTTTAATAAACTAGGGCCATATCCATTCCAAAAATGCATGTTTGGAAGGAGCTGGACTTCATGATTTGTTGAGCAGCCTGCAATTATAATCATGTAAAATTCCTGTTCGTCATATGAAACTACCATTTCAAAAATATTTTGGTTACTTCTCTTCAATGTTGCCAACTTGGATATTTTTTTAATCTAAATTTAGATCTATTGCTAATTTAGATACTTTATATCTAAATTTGAATCTATAATTCCAGATAAACGATCTATAATCTGTAATTTATTTATCTATTTTTGTAAGATTTTTCAAGAAATACTCCTCTAAATAACTTCAAACTCAACATTGCTCTGCATTGTGTGCTGACCAATATATCTGGTGAATGTCTAATTTGTACACTTGCCAATTGTCAACTAATCATGATATATACAAGCATGCTCACTAGTATATATTTCTCCTGTTGTACTTAGATGAGGACATCCTGTCCCATTGTAAAATTTGTTGATAAATTTCAGTATAAATTCATTATTAAGCAAGAAAAAAGTATGATTGCTAATTTTCTGACCTGTTCAGAATCAAATTATATGCCAATGAAGAAGTATTCTATTAATGATTATCATTATAACACTATCTATCAAGAATTAATTTGTTTTAACAATGTCCAGTAAGCAAGCCCAGATCCTGCAGTGGATTTTTTGTTCGGTTTTGATATTTTCACTGAACCAATTGATGTTCCAAGCGATGGCGGCATTATAACCACTCAGATAGTTATCCATTTAGTAATTTTCAGGTTGAATTTTGTCTAACTGATGTGATCATAGGTATTCATTTCATTCATAAATCTTACAGAAGCTGCAATTTTCATCCTGACATCCAATACTATTGACAATGCATTGCTTTATGGTGCATTAAAAAGGGCCTCAAATGAGTAGCGTTTTCTAGTTCGTTGAATTGGAAAATTGTACACTGAGAAGGTTATTTCAAGAAAAATGGTTTAGAATGTCTAACTAATATATTCAGTGGTAGTGGTAGTATAAGTAGTCGTTCTAGTTGTAAGCAGCAGCATATGTTATAGTAGTAGTAATATTATCAGGGTAAAAGGGGCCATTGCCCTGGGCCCACTTAATGCAAAAATATAATAATTAAACATTATTGAGTCTATCATTGTTAACTTTGAAACTAATGAGTACATAGTAGCATAGCAATGTTCTTTGTCATTTTTCTTATCTAAAAATCTACTTGGAGTTTTGCTGGCCTCCTGCTGAAGATCAACGAATTCCAGCATTATCTGAGATACCAACACCATTTTCCTGTTGCCATGCCATATCTCTGATGCAGCACCTTATCTCCGATGCCACACTGTACCCTGTCACATTTTGTAACCTGATCAAGTTTTGAGTATGACAGACAGGTGTTTTGTGTAAAATGCATAACTGATGTCTTCTATGAGAAACTCAACCTGTTTGATTAGTTCAAAATACATTCTGTCATAATACATGCTGTCATAATAACAGCTTTCATTGACACCTTTTCTCTTTGGTTAAGAGACAAAATGATAACATTTGGGGAAGTTGGGGTTATAGGTGAACAGATTATAATAATTATGCAACATTTCAGATGGTTACAAATGAAGTTCACAGAAAAAATCGAAATAAAAAAAGGTAAAAAGAAAGACTTCAAATTAGACAAGATGTTTGTGTGAGAAGTATTTGAATACCTAAACCAGTAATTGCCAGCATTTTGTTTTAAATACTCCCAGACAATTTCTCATGTCAGAGAATCAAGAAAACCTGATTTTTCTCTCTGTCGGAAATGTGTCTGAAACTATATGATTAATGCTATTTTGACATGTTTTTGGTGAGCATTTTCCTTCCTTTTCATAAAATGTTTGAAAAATAGCTCCTTATCTTGAAAAATGTAGGAGTACATAAGAATTTTATTTGTAAATAAGTAAACATTTATGTGTTTCCTCTCTTGGGGTACAAAAATTGTCATGTTAGAATCGTAATATTTTCATATGAACAAAATTTCAGGAAATATTCTCTTTTTCCGTTCTTCCCTGCTTAAATCTATTGCTTTAACTCTTTCAAAACTAATCTATATGCTTAATGTCTGAATTGAATCAGACTTCTCAAAGATATCTGGACAGGTATTGAAACCTTGGGATGTACATTTCCCGGGAGTCTCAAAAAGGTCTTTTCTTACATTTTGCAACATCCTGATTGGAAAAAGCAGAACAAAATCAATTTTGGCTCAATGCTGATCATAGCAAATGCATTTCGACTTCTTCCAAAGTTTTCTCCATCCCATTTGAAGCATTCATAGATCCTTTGATAGTAAGGTTACTTGTGGTAGTAATGAAAGGACTTTGCAGACTGTTTTAAAAATTGGGAGGGATACTGGGTTGAGTAGTTACGTCCCCAAAGGAGTACTTTGAAGAGAACTAAGGTACAATTGTGTTGTTATTACATGGTTTGATGCTTTCTGGATGAACCTGCTATAATAACATCTTTTTTTTGTTCCTCATCAAGAAATTATACGATGCTTACTTATTTTTGTTTAATAGGCCTGAAAAGTTAATGTTAATCAAGTTTTGATCAGAAATTTTCACTGTATAATGTTTGATCTGTGTAATGAATATTCAACCCTGAATTATACGCCTTGACAAGGAAGTAGTTTATGTTGAAAAATGGATATTAGTTGTGTAAAATAAATGCATTTTCATCATTAAATTATGGACTTATTGACATACCTATGTATTTTATTCAATTCCTTTGTTATGCACATATTTATTATGTTGTATTAATATGCAAATTATTGTTTACCAAGATTCTTTGTGTGGAAAACAGTTAATGGTTTAAGTATATATTGTAGGAAAAATAATTATATATAATTATTGTGTGAGGGGGAATAATTCATATATTCCTGTATTAACATAGTATATCTAATGTCTCTTCCTTATTCACAATATAGAGGTGAACAAGGGCTCCTTGCTGTAGAGCAATGGTTAGCAAGTTAGCTTAGTGTAGTCAGTTTGATCCTCACTGAGTGCAAGAGGATTATCTATTACTCTTTTTTTTTTTCTTTTTTTTCCATCTTTGGGTTTAAGGATATTCACTCTCTAGAGATAACTCAGGAAATAAATGGTGAATATCTGTGAATAGAGCACATTTGATCATTAAAACAAACTATGTATATTGGTATAATAGTAATGATGTAGGATACAACTAAACATTGGTACCTAGAATCAGCCATTATTTTTTAAACAACCTAATGATATTTCCATTCTGTCGTTTAGTTTCATTAATTTCTAACCACCAACAGTTCTTTTATTCCTGATTTCCGATCTATTTCTATCGTAAAATCATTAGAAATGCATTTGCATTATACATATAGCTCTATTCTGCCAATGATGCTTGTATCAAGTCCTTACCATAATAATCCCTTTCTTCCTGATGTTCAACACATTTCTATTGTAAATTCATTTTCAATGTATTTATATTAAACAACTAAATGCCCGATTCTATCTGCACCGCTTGCATTAATTTCTAACCCCTGAAAATACCTTTATTCATAATTTTGAATGCATAGCATTCAGATTGAATCTTGAAATTCGCTGAGACAAATTTTCAAACATATAATGCAAAATTCACATTAGATGATCAAATTCCAATTTTTAGCACTATGGTAATTCTCCATTCATGGCCTTCACCTTCTTACACCAGGATCAACACAGACCAAGGGTGAGCTCTTCAGAATTTTTCTATGAGCTGTGTAAATGGGATGAGGGAGACAAAATGTACCCTTTCTACTCTCTGGACATACTTACTTCCTATAGTATTGTATAGTATGCCTTTAGTATTTACTGTCAATAAATCTGATATGTCATGTATGAAACTCCAACTGAGAACCTTTGACCTCAGGACATTACTCCCATCATCCTATCTCAGTTAACCATTGCATCCAAATCCTTAGTTTAAAAGGTCATGTGCCTGCAGTATTCCACTTGAAAACTCTGTTGTGCAGGTCTGGGGTCTATTCCATGCACCTCTCCTGTAAAGACTTTGTTGGGTTCCTAAAGCCTTCAAAAGATATGGAAAACTATTCTAAATCTTTGTTCGCAAAGCCAAACCATGATTATGATCAATGTTTTGATGTGTTTATTCAATAACTCCTACCTATGATATCTCAGTTTACATATTTAATTTATCATAGAAGAGTGCTTTCTTCTACTTTGTTGATCTGTGATACGTCCACATGTGGAGTTTGTTTCTTGCATATGGTCTCCTCACAACTAGGATACCATAGACAGAGTACAGGGGAGAACCACAAAGATCATTCTGAAACTGGGAAATACAGTTCACACTGGAAGATTAAATCAACTTAATCTAGAGACCCTAGAACACAGAAGAAAACGTACTGACTAATTGGATGTGTATAGAATCTGGAACAATATACATATAGTGGATACTGATGTTCATTGCTCAAAATACCCTGATAAGAAAATGCTGACTTCATCAATCTATATTAAAACTAGAGAACATAGCCATAAATTACAAATTCAGACTTCCAGTGGTGTTAGAAAAAATTTCTTCTTGGCAAGAGTAGTAAATGTATGGAACATCCGAGATTATCAATATTTAAAAAAATAGCCTTTATTCTGATTTTTGTCATACCAAATTAATCTACAATTTTTCTTATTGATTTAATTCCACTCCAGCTAAACTGAAGCAAAATTAACTGCTGTCACAAAAAGCTTATTTCAAGTTCATACTTACAAAAATGACTAGTTATTCATAACATGGTCAGTATCACTAAAATGATAATCATTATTATTCTTATGCATAAGACTTTCTCTGAAATTAACATAGTGCAGAGGAGCTGGTTTGATGGTTCAAATAATGCAATGGGAATTTTTTTCTGTTTAGTCTTGGGAATTCAGAACTTGAGTATGTTCTATCCCATGCACTTGACTTACTGATAGGCAAATGAAAGCTTGACTACAACTTGGTGTAATATTTACACCCATTGTTCATTCCTGAGAAAAAGATATAGGCTAATTGCATTATTCCACTGAAAGGGACACAGACTATCCAGGTCAGTTGTATGGGAAAGCGGATCTGGTAAAGTGCCAGAAAAAATATTCTGCCTCTTCCATGGGTTCTGCAATAAGTCTTACACTGAAATCATTTTTTCAATAATTACATGAATTTTCATTATTATTATTATTATTATTATTATTATTGACCAAGTAATGAGAATATGTCATTGCTTATAGATATGTATATATGAGAACAAAACTATACTTATAATATAAACAGTGTTGGATATATAAGGGGGGGGCAAAAAGAGTGATTGCCCCCATGCCCCTTTCTACAAAAATATAATAATCTTAGAAATTGGTTTATTTGATAAGAGATTAATCAATAATTACTACTCAGAATTCATTTTAATATGATGCTTCTAATTGTTTTAAATGAATTGATAAAATCACTGTTTGTAATTTGAGTCTATACTAATTGGATTATGAGTTCAGAAAATAAAACTATACAGCAAGCTCTCTTGGAGGGACCACTCTTCTTTTTAGGGACCACACTATTCAACTTGCACTGTTATTTATTTATTTGTTGTTAATATTCTAAATTCTATGCAATTTTTATATGTTTGAAACATGTAAGTATAAGTTGTCAGTACTAATTTTTATGCAATAAACTGATTTTGATTTGTAGATTTTATGATTTGCCATATGTATGAGGGGCACACCAAACCTGAAGTGCTCGGGCCACCAGGGTCTAAATCTGGCTCTGAATGTATACACATACCATTAACATTGACTAGGGAAGAAGGAATAAATTATCTTCAACATTTCTTTCAGTTCTAGTGCCTATTGAAGTCAGTCTAAAATATTCTTTGTGAGACAGTATGGATATACTTTATAATTCATCTGGGAAAGTGCCTGGGAAAATATTCTGCCTATTTCATGGGTTCATCAATAAGTAATCTCAGAATGGAATGATACTTTTAGTAATTACATTGATTTTTTTTTCATTATTATTAGTAGTACTTTTATTGAACAAGTGCAAAAACTATATGATAAAAACATGTTATTTCTTGTACATATGTATATATGAGACCATACATATTACATATAATATGTACACATACTCATTAACATTGATACAGAAAGAATGGATCAATTCTCAATTTCTTTTAGTTCTGATGCCTATTGGAATCAATCTAAGATGTTCCTTTGAAAACATTATCATTATACTTGATAATTCTGATCTAGGTATATGATATACAGAGAGTTGTCTGATGAAAATGTTACAAAATTCTTTACTTATATTAATGTTACATGAGGAAAATTATCAATTTGTCACTTAAAAGTATGTACATCAATAAGTCAGGAGCTTAATGATGAAAAAAAAATGACAAATATTCATTTTTCAACATAATCTCCTTCCTCATTAATCCACTTGATTTAGTAGTGAATATAAATCATGTAGATAGAACATTATAGTGGAAACTTCAGATCAGAACTTGGCTAATAAATATGTGTCTGGCTACAGATTTATTTCTCCACTCTCAAACAGTACCTGGTAATTTGACATTGTGTGTCATTTTCAAACATTATGTATAAGCTAATATACCCTTTCTTTCTACTCACTAGACATGCTTATATTTTCCATATTTGCTATTAGTATTTACTGTATCATAATTAAGGTAATTTTTAGCTTGAAATGAACATGTGAAGCTATTAATTTTTGCCTAGATTTTCCTTCATCTTGTTGCTTCTTACAGTGATAAAACGCAACATCAGTTGTGAAAAAAAATAGTCAAAAATTGATAGTGAAAATACCTCATCCAAGAACTCTATTGAACATGTGAAAGTTTTGAAATCTGGCTAATTGGTAGGGACATTTTCTTCAATTAAAAGTATTTATTGGCAAAAATAGGAAATTATTTTTCATCAGAAATGGTTAGAAAAACAGTTGTGTGTGCTTATTAGGTCTAATTAGAAAATCGTTTCAATAATTATATGCTTTTCTGCTGTTCCCTTGGCTTTCTTAGCCATATGGAAATCAACCAGCTGCGTTTTTCTTTCTTTCTCATTTCTGGATATTAATATTCCAAATGTGTCTGATAGTAATTGCTTTTCCATGTCTTTCTGTTTGGCCGCAGTATAAAATTTTTGATTGTTGCCACTTTTTCTGCCCATGTTCAACATTTTTACATAATAACTAAGTTATCGAATTCTCATATATTTAGAATTTCAGGGGTGCATACATTTCTGATTGATTTTTGAAGGAAAAACTTCAAGAGGCAGACTTGGAATCAAAACAGTCTTCATTGTCCAACAGGTTTTCCTTGCTAAAAGAAAGTACAATGTTCTTATAAAAGCTTTTCGTAAGCCAAAATGATAGTAAATAAAGAAACAATATACATCAATTTATATGAAAAAACTTTTTGAGCAATCCCAGATTCCCAAAATGGTGAAGATGGTGTCTTAGGTTGAGATATCAGTTGTTGGGTTTGTAGGAAGCACAGGAAACTAGGGTGCAGGAGAGAGGAAAGAAGGAGTGCACGCTGCCTCTGTAATTGCTCTCTGTCAAAATGAATGCTGAATGATACTTTCTTTTTTCATAAAAGTGAAAAAGTGGTGTAAATCAAATTTTCAAAAAGCAAGAGATATCTGTATTTACTTTTTGAACTTTCTAGTTTGTCTTGTCATCTTGTTTTCTGCCGGCCTCGGTTTCACGTGTGATCTCTGGGGATCCATGTTGTGAGTTGTTTTGTCCATCGGTTGTCTACCATTCTTGCAACTTAATCAGCCAATTACCATTTGAGTTTTCTAATAGATACTATGTTGTCTCAGACTGCTGTTTTTTCCCCCTAATATATTGAGCTGTCTTGTGATCTTTCCATGTGAGGTTGAGCATGATTCATTCAAGTGCACATTGAATGCTTCTCAGTTTGAGGGTCAGTCTGAGAACCATCAGTCTTCAGATATCTGATGATAGAGTAAACTGAAATTAAAATAGCTTTTTTCTTCTTCCAGCATTCAATTGTGTAAAGGAAAAACAATTGCAAGTGTTATTTTCTATTAGTAATGATAATATATTAATATAACATGACTTTAACTATGAATGTTGAGAATATCATGGATAGAGTTAGTGACAAATGAAGAAGTTTTAAGGAGAGTAGGAACTTCAAGTTAATTGTTGCTAACAATCAGAAAGACACAGATGGAATTTCTCAGACATGAGGGAAGAAGGTTTGGAGAACTTGACACTCTCACGACACATCAAAGGCACGGGAAGCAGAGGAGGACAGTGGATAACCCACTTGACATATTTTAGCAAATGGAAGGAGGAATGTGTACCGGAAAGACTAAGAGGAGTTTGCAAAGAAGCAAGAATTGCTGAAATCAACAAAAAGAAGAAAGGAAGCTGTGGAGAACTATCATCACCTATGTCCCTATGTCCCATAGGGATATGGCACACAGAATATATTCAAGTATTTTAAAAATATTACTATCTTAGCTGCATTTTTTTATAAACATTTCTCACATTGCACAAACTTCTTGTGCTAAAATAATCTCATGAAATTTTCAATGAAAAATATTTCCAAGTCTTTAAATTGAATGACATTAATGAATTTAGAAGACATATTTGTATGTTGTTATCAAACACTTTTTATTTTTCGTACCAGTTCGGGCCAGACAGGATTATGAATATTGTTACGTATGAATAATAAAATTTTGATTATGGTATCAATTCTGGGCATCTGTCTCCAAATAGTAATGGAAAACTCACAAGTATTCCCCCCGCAAAAAAAAATTTAATCCCACACTGGATTTTTAGGACACCCATCACGGATGTAGCTTGGGCAAGATAGCATGGTGAAGCCCATCCCTCTCCAGGCTTCCTCCAGTGCTCAGCAGAGAGGCATTGAGTACCATTTTAAAGACTCAGCCATGGATTGAACTCATAACATACTGAACCAGAGGCAAGCACTCTTCCAACTTGGCCTCAGTTATTGATATATTGATGATTAGATGGATATTATTATTATCAATGATTTTATTTGGCATTGAAAATGCTAAGTTGATTGGGTCTTTCCTGACATAAATTGGCATTTAGATTATATCTTCCCACACAGGAATACATGTAAATAATCATATAGTTGTACCTTGCTTAACGAGGACAATCCGTTTCACAAAAAATCTTGTTAGATGAAAATTCATAAAGTGAAAAAAGTAAACCTATGGGATTTCAATAATCTGTTCCAAATAAAAAAATTGGATCCCTAAACGTTAATAATAACCTTGTAAATAATACATTCAATAATTCTTTTCTAAATAATGAATGAATAAAAATAAACATATAAATGATGTGGTAAATGAATAATCTTATAATTCACTAAAGTCCATCTGTCAATAAGCACCTAGATATTAGATATAAATCTAGATGATTCTGAATAAAATCTAGATGATTCTAGATAATTTCACAATATCTATTAGAATATTTTTTTGGGTGTTGGAACCTCACGTTGAGTCAAATTTCATTATAAGTGTCCTTTGCTATGAAAGGTACCACTGGATCAAGAAAGGTGGTGATGAGCACGTATGTATTTATTGGTGCACACATATGCACTATGATAAATGATTATTATACTAACCCCTTTAACAAAAACAATTACAAGTCTGGTTATTCACTCAATAGGAACCGTTACATGACATGTTGGGGGTGATGAAGTAAAAAATTGGAAAAGAGGGTGATCAATGAATTAATTACATCTCTCACCTTTTGTTGTGTGGTGATTACTAAAAAAAACTCCACAAACTAATGACCAGTTTAGCATCCATTTAAATTGTAAATTTACCCCCCACCCCTGAAAAAAAAAAACTATTCAGAGTATGAATTTTCAAATAAAACAAAGTTTTTTCTAAACATGATAAGGAGTGAATGTCTATATTTTCAACCCTCAAGCTCCTGTACACATGACATAGCCAGCCAAACTCACTTAAGAACTGAAGAAACCTATGGTGAGTTTCAGTCGAGGCTTTCTAATAATTGGTATTAATCACCCATAATTGAAATACAAATTTTCATCAGAACACTTTCATGTACAATTATATAATCTAGACACCGGAAATTATGCAAATACAGGTATAATTATGCACATGTTGATTACTTACGTCTTCATTTAGACTCCCTTGTATATATATTTTTAGAGGTAACAAATCAAGTGCATATTAGGATGTGGAAATTTCACATGTATAACAATATATGTATTCATGGGTATCTAATCCTCATTCAATAATTTGTATCTTATTATAGGAAGCAGGGTGCACGCTATTTCTCTCCTTTAAACCCTAATCTCTTGTACCTCGCATCACCACAAATTCCGATGAATCAGCCTAACATACCATCAATATTTTTGGGCTCTGGGAATGTTGAAATATTTTCCCCTTATAAATGAATGATAATTGCTTCAGCTCATGAAAGTGAATGTTAAATGTTGTATACATGCATATATATGCACTCTCATTATTCTATGTGCATACTCACATCCACTTGTGTAACAGATACAAACGCATTGATAAGCAAACATATACTCACACACACACTTTCAGCAGCTAATCATCGGAGAATTTCGGAAACAAAGTCATTTTCAAAGCTATTTCCATCTTGAAATCTCCGTGGAAGATAATATGAGGAAAACTAAAAAAGAAAGCCAGTGGGGGGGGGGTTAATTCTCTTTGCTCTTTTTCTCTGATTACTCTGACGTTGTTAGGGAGGGCTGCTGATGTAACTGCTGGTTGGCACCAAGACTCTTCCATGGTAACCATGGATTCCTGGTATCATTTTGATAATTCTTGGCAGAAGTTTACAGTAATTTGCTGAGGGACTTTCTTCCCCACTTCCCACCTCAATATCTGGAGCAGGGATTGAGAACCGTCCTTGCATTCATGAAGGTCATTTCTCATGTGTCTTAAATTCACGAAGTAACCAGTGGGCAAAGTGTAGCAACTCCTGGATAGTTAGGAAGATTGTAAAGATTATTTTCTAGTGACACAAATTTTTATACAGTGGGAGCCACTTAAAGTGGTTACTTAAGGACTGGATCTTATTGATAACAATAACCAGTTGATAAAATTAAGCGAAGGACCTATAGAGGATGCTGTTTATTGTAATCACTTTTCAAAAAAATGTTTAGGATCTCCAAACATCTTTTCGTATCTCTGAGTTAAATACTGAAAAGAAAAATTGATACTTGTTGCCAATGTTTGAAGTGAATTTTCTTTTTCCCTGTTGAATTACATGACTTTTTGTAAAAGATTGAACCGTACACCTTGTAACCTCAACTTAGTCTTTATAACTGCAGAGATATCACCTCTGGCAGGATATTGTCAGCTATATTTGGATTATACAGTCGATATTTAATTATGCAATAGATTCAATTGGAGATGAGATATATTGGTGGTGTCCAACCATTCACATGCCAAAATGCCTGGTGATGCTTGTACAAATATGAAAGCCTCAGAGTGCTTTGAAGCAACAAATTCTCATTACCTCCTGATACGAATCTCAGAATATTAATAATGGCAGTTATAAGTTTTCAATATTGTCCCCAGAATGCATGTATTACCCAAGATATCATTTTCTCTTTCTCTTTTTATTTTGAATTAGACATTCATTCTATCTTGTGTAGGAAAAAGAGTAAAATATTATGTTTTGTTTGCTTTTTCCAGCTATAAAATATATCAGCTTATTCTGACTTTCCTTTCATTGTCAAGTGTGTAGTCAGTAAGAAAAGAGGAAACAAACCCTAATTCTTCAGGAAGAGAAATCAGAAAAATGGTCCTGGTAAACCAAGTGGGTCAGATTATCTCTGGCCAAGTTGTGTGTCAGGCTATTGATTTCAGCACCATTTTGTTGTCTTTGCTTGACAAGAGGGTATCGGGAAATCTACTGTGTTTAGTTCAAAATCATCTGGGTACATTAGTGATGGTAATGTTTTTTTCTGTGTATCTTATATGGCTGAAATGAACTGATCCAGTTGGCATACTAACAATCATTTTTCTAATGCCATTTTCTGAAGAAATAGGTTTTTCCCTCTTTTCTGAAGAATTAAACACTCTACAAAGGCTGAAGATTGTATCAGATGATACATTGTGGGAATAACATTAAGAACATAAAGGAGTAGTTCAATTGTCCAAACAAAATTTAGAATTGTCTTTGCACCACCGAAGAAAGAGTGAGATAAAAAGAGACTCTCTTTATCACGTATTACACTTGGAGAAGGCTGTAGAATGAATTGGCTGAAATATCGTGTCAACATCATAGATAGGAAGAAGAGATCAGATTGTCTGAACATTTGATATATAAAATTTAGAATGATAATGACTCTTTACAGAATTATAGACAATATGACAATATTTGGAATGTTAATATCACTTCTCAAAGTTATTGACAATATAGTTGTACACCTTTGGTCTTAATTTGTCCTATTGCATTGCCTTGAGGTCATCTTTCATTTACTTCTGCTCAGTTTCATTCTGTCCACTTATCTAATCAATGTCTCTAACAACTGGCTCCAAAGATCTGCCTGAATTGACCAGTCGCCAGAAAAAGAGAGAGAAAGGATGTCTACCTTTGATGAAAGAATCTTGCTTACTCTTGATTCAACCCAAATATCATTGAGAAGATCTGAAGAGTTTCTTTGAATTGATTTCAGTTGTACAAATGAATGTTTAAACCCTTTTGTAGATCTTCAACATGTATAGCATTACTATCCATATGTTCTAGGAGAAAAATCTTTAAAAAGATCATCTTTGTAAGCTTTCACTTTCAATGTTTCTCTTTTAAAATAGGATGAAATTCAAATATGAATCATTTTAGAGGTATGGTAAAAGTAAGCATGTAATTTTATCAAAATTCTTGAAGGATATTCATTGTAGATATTCTCTTGATAATTTGAGTGAACATATTTTCTGCTAGTAGCTTAATCTGTTTTAAAGTTTAATCTAAGTCAAGAAGTTTTCCAAACTTGAGATTTGATATATCAGAAATAAATAACAATTATAGACTGCTACACTTTTATCCATTTTTTTCTGATGTAGCAGTTATCAAATAAGGCTGTTATGAATTCTTGATATTTTATATTCATAGGATATATATACATCTGGAAACCAACAAATATGAAAAATGTCAAACATATCAGATATTTATTATTATATAATTATGCATAATGGTCCCATGTACATGCATACACTCACACACATGCATATGTATCCCTGTGTTATTGAGACATCGTTTTATTTAGTGATAGCAGTTACATACTTTGATCATTTCTATCTAATCTCTGAGTTTAGCTGGTTTAACTCTGTAGTGTTTGAGAACTCTTCTGAATTTGATTATCCAATGTGGGAGTAATAAATATATTAACCTCTTGTCTATTATGGGTAGTTGTTACTGCCTACTGCAAATATCAAATATGTTATAATGCAGTGAACAAACATAGATCACCAGCAGCTCTTAGAAGCTTGCTAAACAAAGTAATGTGGATATTTTTTTTACTTAACTTTAATTCAATATGCCAGTCCAATCTACTGATAATTTGACTCGAGCACAGCCCCAGCAGAATAGAAGATATAATTTTATTAAATAAAAATTGTTACTATGTTGGGGGGGGGGGGTTCTCAATTATACAGTAGGATAGAAGTTGACTGACATAACTGTTAGTTAATTTTCTTCTTTTTGTTTTTTCAAATAAAGACGTTTGTAAAATTGCCTATTTTCATTAGTGTGTTTATTGGCTGGCTCAATTGTAGCAGAACCATAACAAAGATTCTTCAACTCTGGCTCGGGGCAGTCACACACAGTTTAACCTATGCCCGATAAATAAGATCCTTCAGTTCAATTAAAATTTGCAAATTACATTAGTCAAAACAATTTGAGCCTACTAATTGGCCATTGGATTTCATTAGTGTCTAACAGGACACTAATTGTATAATTTTCAAAATGTTCTTGACATAATTGCTAATTAGAATCATAAATTTGATTGCCCGTACTCTGAGGATCTATCACATCACAGCTATGTATCTTGTATCAATAAAGCTTATTTAAATTTTAGGTAAATAAATGTCGCTAATTATATATTTGTAACAATCCAATTATTAACAATTACAAGGTAGATTTTACATCTATTGTCTACCTATAATTTCATCATACACTTAAGGTTGATCAAACGTTCCTCTGGGAATAGGGTAAGACTACTTCATCTTGTCTTGTTTGCAAGCTTATGAGAAGCATTTTGTTCATTTTGGCTACTATTATCTTTCTTTTCTATCATGAAAGATGCGGTTCTTGTTTCTGGATAGTGATGGTTATTTTCTGATTGTTTATGAGTAGAGTGTGTAGAAAATAGCTATTATTCCCTTCAAACTTTGCTTTTGTGGTTAGTTGTACAAATGAGTGTCTATACCCTTTTGTAGTTCTTCAACATGTATAGCATTACTATCCATATGTTCTAGGAGATATAAGTATTAGTATAATGATATTTGTGATTGTTTTTCTTAAGCGAATTTGCTAATTTTTAATCTATTGAAAACAAGATTTTAATTTATAACTGTCCTGGTTAGAAAAATAAAGTTTGAAGGGAATAATTGACATTCCCTGTAATTTTTAGACATCATCAATTAGAAAATAATGTTTATTACTCAGGATAAAAAAGTAAAATAATTTGCACAGTATAATCAATAATTACTGGAGGCAAACATAGCAATGGTTATCTTTCCTTTGACTGTTCGCTTGTGTTAAAAATCCTCCTTGCCAACATAGAGGAAAAAAAATGAGGGATTTTTTTGTTGTTGTTATTCGCAATAATACATTATCAGCTTTATACAATCACCTTACCTTTCTTGTCTTTACTTATTCATCACCAGTGAGGGGCGGATGATCTCCGTTTAAATGTGGCTGATACAGTATTAGATATCCAGTTTCTTGATCGAGCTATAACTCTTCAATTTATGGACTGTTTATAACTACTATAAGACTTTTCAATGGATAGAATTAAGAATGATGGAACTCTCCTGTAGATTGAATAAAAAATAGAAGAAAAAAAATATCTATTGGTCAAAGGGGGATGATTTCAATCAGGAGCCATTTCCCATGAAAATGGCATTCATCTTTTTATGAATTCAAGAGTTAATGATAAATATGAGAATTCTGTGATCTAACCTGTTGGTCTGGGTGAATACTTTCTGAATAACCTCTTTTAGAAATGATAGACGGATCCTGAAGATTGATTAAAAAAATCAAAATTTCCATTTTCAGTGCTTAGCAATTAGAATGGAACATCTTGCCAATCAACTATTGCCATAACCACTAAACCATATTTTACATCATTTTACTGTTACCGTATATGCTAGACTATAACAAATGATTTACAAGGGTATTAGGAGGACCACTGCTTACTGTAACTCGTCTTAGTCCCATTATTGTCCATATTGAGCTTTGGTAGACAGACCCCTAGTCAAAATGAGAACACATTGGGAACAGTACGATATTTGCACAGATTTTTTTTTTATATCCTGGCATATACGGTGTCTTTGCAAATATTCCTTCATTAAGATGAAAGATTAGCTGCATTCACCAAGTATTGCTCAGAACTACACAACCCATGTAGTTATCAAGGAACAAAAAAATCTCATTCATATTATTGCTTAGAATATTATCTTTTAAATTTCCAGTTCAATATATTTTCCATCTTCGCCTGTTTTTGTTTTTCTTTTCTTTTCTGGTATTGAATGATTGATCTGTTTATTTCTGGGAGCAATCTTTTCTTTCTGCCAGAAAATCTTTTAAATGTCTTTTTTTTACCAAAGAACTAGTTAAACTGGTTGTTTCATAGTGTTTTTTTGTTGTTGTTGTTGTTTGTCTTCATTGGCTCTTAGGACATTTTTTCACTCTAGGCATAGTGTTTGACGTCACTCACATGATTCAAGTGTCATGTGCATCGTATATTTGTGCTCTTCATCTTGGGTTACGTGTCGGTGAGGCTTGGGAGACTCTTTATTCTTTTTTAATCTTTCATCATAACAATGAATACTGGTTATCATAATAGTTTGAATGGATCTTGTGCAGTTATAAATAATGTTTAATGTCCATGGAGAATGTCACTAGGGAAAACATATCTTTATCACCTTGTGAAATGCTTTTATGTCTTGTATATTTGTGCTATGATTTTTCTTCGTTTAGAAAAGTTCTGAGGGATTGGTTTGTATCTGATGCTTTGCTGAGGTTGTAAAATGGTTCTCACGATAGAAATACTTGATCTTTTGCATTTTCATTCTATGAGGAAGTGACAAATATTTTCTAATTACTGTATATTTTTTTTTCTATAAGTATAAGACTAGTTTGGAATTGAGCATAAAACTCCAGAAAATCAGCACACACGAATATCAGCAGAGTCCTTTATTCTGCCATAATGTCATCATGAGAGATATCTTGTTATGAATTCACTGTTATGGTTCTTAGTGAGCTGCCACTGAAATATGAATTTCTTTCATCTCCAACATATCATTCATTGTTTTCAAGTCATAAAAGTGAAATTCTCATCAGTGATGACAAATATACCTGAAAAATGATTTTAAAAGAATATTTTATAATATACATACTATCTATGTAGCATTTTTTAGCAAAACCATGGTAATGAATTGAGTTGAAACAATGCTTGCTAATTCAAGAATATATCATACTTTTTTATTCTTTTATTTAAAAAAAATCTTCCACTTATATTTGAGGTATTGCAGGAAGGTTCTCATGGCAATCACATTACTTTCATCCATCTTCTCCTATCCTGCATAAACAATCTACCATAATCCATCTTGCCAGGCCTGTCGAAGTGACAAAGGTCTCCCTTCCCCAAGTATTCTCAATTGCTGGCTTTGAATTGATAATTTTTTATTAGTGCTTTTTTTTTTTTTTTTTTTCCAGCTCAATTTTAAAAATCTTCATTACAATAAAAAGCAACAGAAATAAGATGAAAGAAGTCCTAGTCAGTAATTAATGATATTTGACAATGCTTCCTCTAATAAATTCTGAATAGTTTTACGGGCTTTGAAGTTGAAAAATCTGATTGAGAGTTATTTATCACATACTTTTTTCCATCACAATGTGGGAATGCCAGATTAAAATGCAGCCTCATCATATATTCTTGTATTTGCAACTTTCCAGTCAGTATTCATGAACCTAGAATATAAACGTTAATTCAATTACGCAAAATTTAAATTGACTGACCAGATGTCAATGTCAAGACCCTTAGCAGTGAACATGAACTTTGGCTGGAAAGTCGAGACAACATTCTACATTATCCAATTTGAAATGACTGGCATTCTTAATTTTTTCAGACTGATAGCTCATGCCAATGAACGAAGGAATTCTGCGTACCAAAGTATTATTCTGGCACTGGTTCCTTTCAATTGATTTACAAATATATAAATATATATTGTTATTTACCTCTGCCAACAAAGTTCAAATAGGTATGTGTTCACCAGTGTCTGTCTGTTTTTCCATCCACACTATATCTCCTAAAGTTCTGAATGAATTTCAATCAGATTTTGTGGAAGGTTGGACAAATGTCTGTGGACGAATTGATCGAATTTTAGTGTAGATCCAGCTATTTTTTTTCCTCAACCTTTCATAGCTACCAATTCACACCACACAATATCTGCAAAAATTCTGAATGAATTTCAATTTTCCGGTCTTTAGAAGGGAAATAAAGTACCAGTATATCATAGTGAATGTTATCCATTACTATTTAGTAGTTGAGACCCCACTCTGTGTCTGTGGTAATCCCAGTTTGAATCCTGTTTTTTGCAAAACACTGTTTATTTTTATATATACTTGTAACAATCTATCTCTTCGTCCACACAATATTTTAAAAATTTCTCAATGAATTTCAGCGAAAGAAGTGATTGAAATTTTGGGGTTGATAAAGCAATTTCTCTTCCTCTGCATTGAAGCTAAACATTCATACTGCTCAATATCTCTGAATGTTCTCAATGAATTTCAATGAAATTTAGTGGAAGGGTTGAAGATTGGCTATGGAGAAAGTGCTTAAATCTTGGGACATATTCATAATTATTTTTATGAGAAAATGAAAAATGGTTCCATATTATTTGTTATCGTATCATTATTATTATGGAGGGATAACCCCCTCCACAAAAAATATCCAGAAAAGAATGTACTCTTCTTCCTCCTTGTATAGTTTAGTAATCATAATAAATTGCAATACAACTTTGGTTTAATTGTCAACTTCTCTACTAATGGTGAATGATTTCTCTAATTAGAGAATCTCACTACTCCCCACTGCAACATCTTAACCGTTATAATTACCTGCCAGTAACTTTCACACTTTTTTTAGAATGACATAGTAACTGGTTTCTCAATGTATGTAGTTTGGTCCAACTATTTTCCCCGTCTTTATCGCTCTTTTTTTGACCTTGTTTTCACCTGATTAGCATTAAGTACTTCAGTTAAGATCTGACCTTCCTTTCACTGTTTTTTTTTTCTTCTTTTGAATTTCAATGTGAAACTCAGAACAGAACTCTTGCCACTGTAGAGTGGTTAGAATTTTTTCACAATCTACTGACACAGGATTTTTTGAATTACCACATGAGCATTTTATGAAAATGAGATCTGTCCAGAAAGCATCTGACCATTTAATATTAACAAAAAAATTGCCTACCTAGGGAAATGGCACCTTAGTCTACTTCAAACTTCTCCCGTTGGACACTCCCACACTTATCCTAGCATCCATTCCTCTTTTCAAAACAGTTCACAAAGCTGTCTTTTGTGGTCACAAACAGCTACCTTGTCGCATTTCCCATAATGTTGTCCACAGTCTGAAATATCTTCAGAAAAAACGAAAGTCACAGGGATCTAAATTTTGACTGTAAGTGGGCTGGCAGGCCAGAATGATGTGATATTATGCCAAAGTAGATATTTATTATGATAAAATTGCAGTGTGCCGAAGCCTAGGCTTCTAAGCAGACCTACTTCATGTCTTGGAGAATTCATTTCTAATTAATTAATTGATTAATTTTCTATCAATTTTTTTCTCTCTCTGAGGGAACTATTTCACACTTTTATTTCCCTGAATTTTGGAGTTACTCTTCATAAATAACAATGTGCTTCTATTGCAATTAGATGGAGTTGACTTCCTCAACCATTTCAATTATCGGCAACTCATATACACTCACCTTCAGCTCAGGTTGTGTATTCATGTTCATTCCTATCTACATTTTTAAAAAGACCCTGTGGTACTTACCTATTCTTGTAGGGATTAACACGCATGCACATGAATATATAAATGTATGTATTCTTACATAGATAAGATAATTTCAAGACAATGGAAAAAAATTGACTACCTACAAGTATATTTTTTGAGTTACTGCCTTTGTTTCTGCATATTGTCAAGCTCCACTTCAAGTTTTGTGTTGACTTTGTTTTTCTATCCTAACATGAACAAAAACAACCCTCACCAAATTTAGGGGAGTAAACTGTTTGCTGTTTGTTTGTCCTGTCTTATTAAACCAAACCAATATGTAAAATTGACATTCCCCTACTGTGATTTCAACTCTAGGCCAACTGATTGTTAGATGGCTCTCTTCCTGACTGAACTAAATTGACAAGTTTTACAACTCTACCAAAATTTATGCTGGAAATATGCAAGGGTTTATTTTATTCTGATAAAAAAATACTTTTATAAAATAAACATTTCCCTGCCACGATTTGAAATTACTGCTGAGGGATTAGTATGCAGCTCTCTCTTACCGACTGAGCCAAACTGACATTTCTTACATATCTACAAAAATTTATTTCAGAAATACGTAAGGGCTCATTTCATTCTAATAAATAAGTACATTCATACTAAAAAAAAAATTTAATAAATATACAATACAAAGGTTGTATTTCCCAACTTCAGTCGAAATAGAGGTAAGAATGGAGTTTGACACTGCATCAGCCTGGTCTATTTACTTCATGATTTTCATCCATATATTTTTTTATATATACAACTTACTGATTACATACTGGTAGTTTCTCAAACTCGATTATATCTGCTCATGCCTCAAGGAATAAATTCAGTAAATCTATGATAGTAACTTTGAGAATGCAAAGCTGTAAAGCTATTTGGAGAGTACATATTGAAATAGCTGACAGCAAATTAAATTTTCATTTCTCTCCTGGAATTTGATAATAACGTGGAAGAGTTGAGTCCCTTTGATTGGGTATAATGAACTGAATGAACATACTATTCATCAGTAAATGTCTGAATTTTGTAGACTTGGTGTATTCATTGTATAGTTACAACTTAATTGAATTGGACACTCTGGTTCCAGTACGATCACTGAAGTTAAGCAACAACAAGCTTGGTCAGTACCTAGATAGATGACTGTCTTGGAATACCAAGTGGGGTAAACAGCTGGGGATCATGTAGAGAGCCTCCCATGACAATCCCATCAATTCTACTGAGGAGGAGACCTGTCAATACACTATGCTCAATAATGCAAGCTATCCCTACACCCTACTCTCTAACTGGCTTGGATGATGACAAGAAATGAATTAACAAAATCAAAACAAAAACCAACAAAAAATTTATTTGAATGAATTTCTTTTGTTGCTTATTTTTCTCATCATGATCAAAACGTGAAAACGAATAATAGATAGAGAAAATAGCCTGAATAAACTGCATACAATGATACTATGTTACATCAGTCCTATTTATTCATAAGTAACTGCCTTAGAGATAAAAACTTCCCCTGAAATATGTTCTTCTAAAATTTGTATATTATTCTGAATTGCAACGATGCATTTCCTGGTTGGGTTATATATATATATATGTACCAAAGTACAAATCAGTGATTCAATATCCGTTACAGGTTTGGTTTATTTCATAAAGTGCTTCATACATTCAACATCAAGTCAAGTTAAAATAGAGCTCTAAATATGGTGTGTGATTTGCTTCACAAGCATTTTTATGTTTCTGCCTTTTGGGGGCATCTTCAGGCAAATTTATTTGGATTCCTATTCAGGATGTTATTGGGTGGGGCTCTATTTTTCTGGGTGGAAAATATTTGTCTTATTCTATTTATACCTCTTTTTTTTTTCCTTATTCAGTTGTTGATCTCTGATACCTTCCCTCATATATATATATATATATATATATATATATTATTATTATTATGTCATCCACAGACAGCTGTTTTGTTGTATTACAACTCTTCAGTGTGGCTATAGACTATCTATTATCCCATCCAGTACCACGAGGTTAGATCGAAACCTTAGCTTTAGACCCTGATATGTAAGCGTGTGTGTGTGGGGTATATGTTGATTAGTGCATTTAATTTGTTCCAGAATTTTCCAGTCTTTTCAAATCCACACTTTTCAAAGTCTCATAATAATTTAATGAGTTGTTTTTTTTTCAGCTCATATTTAGTTACACTAATTTGCATAGAATACCTTGGATATGAACAAGGTATTGCTGTATATATTCTGAGTTGAACTCCTTGAACCCTACAGCCAACAATATGAAACTGGAGACAAAGAAGTCTCTAGTATCCCATACCTTGGGAACTTTTCATGCTTCATTTGAAAATTCAAAAAACAAACTCTTCTTTCTCCAAGTTGTAAAACAAAGAGAGTGTAGAGAATTTGAGAGTAGGTATAGAACAGTGACTAAAGGTTTGTGTCCCACTATAATCATTGATGCTTCTGAGTGCCTAAGTGGTTAAGGGGACATCCATGAAAAATGAGTTCCTGAGGTGTGAGATGTAATTCTCATTAAAAGTAACTGGTTTGTTTCTGATATAACAGGATACAATGTAGCATCAAAGATACAGTGTGGGTGGCATCAAATAATCCTGGAATCTGAAGTAAGCTCTCTAGTAGGCGGTATGGCTTCTGATTGAAGAAAGGCTAGAATTGAGTCTAACAGGGCAAAGGAAAGCAAAAACTTATGATTTTGGAAGACCAACTTGGATAGGAGCAGAAGTGCAAAGAGCTTAGGGAAGAGGAAAGAAAAGATGTGGATTGTGGCAGAGACAAATCTGCATGAGGTTGAGCTTGATCTTGTGAACCATGCATTTCTTGTTCACTCCCGCTCCGTTTCATGTTGTGAAAACAAAGAGGTCTTTCATTGTTGACATGAGAAATAGATACAAGATGTTTTTTTCTCTAAGCAGCCTTGTTGTTCTAGCTCCGTGATTCACAAGTATACTTTTGTCCGAAGTCCTTCTTTTTCCGCAGCTGCACCTCTACTCCTTATAATAATGGCAAAATATTGCTGATCTCGTATTGTGTTGGCCAAATTTATTTACCTAGAAATAAAAACCAGCAGCAACAAGATGGTCTTAAACTAGTACTAAAATGATGAAAAAATTGCCTCATGTAAAAAGCAACAATGATAAGATGAAGTAAAGCTAGTGATAAAATATCAATAGCGGAAATATTTAATCTAAAACTAAAAATACAGTAAGCTTAGTAAATAAATATACATGGAGGTACATCAATAATTTCGTTGCCCAATGATGAAAAAGAGTGTCTATTTTATACAACACTTATCTAGTTTTCAACATAATTCCTTCCCTTCTGGTACAACAATTTTTTTAATCGAACGTCGTTTCATCGAAACCACTCATTATTGAATTGACTTACATTAAATGGATATTTCATTGTAACAACTTGAAATGTTTTGTTGTGCAGTTTTTTGGGGTTTTTTTTCCTTTGGTAAACAGGAGATTTTTGCACCGACTACAAAAGAAGGTACATTGCTTATGAA
Source organism: Thysanoteuthis rhombus (assembly GCA_963457665.1). Lineage (NCBI taxonomy): Eukaryota > Metazoa > Mollusca > Cephalopoda > Oegopsida > Thysanoteuthidae > Thysanoteuthis > Thysanoteuthis major. Next base: position 30,153,685 of record OY735220.1, on the reverse strand, counting down.
TATCTTGTACCTGGTCAGACACAGAGTGAAAGAGTAGGATCATTTTGTGCAAATCTTCTTACATACCTATGCTCTGACCCCCAAAAGGGATTGACCTCTTATATAGATATCCGCTTATTTACACACACCTTTGGGTAAATGTAAACACCCTCGAAACGGTACATAACATGCCAATGTTAATTACCTTGTGTTATGAGAAATCCGGAAGTAATGTGAATGAAAAAAGCCTTCGGGCTGATGTTTTGTTTATTACAGAGAAACATTATTTTTCTTCCGGTATTTCTGCTTAAATGTCAATGGCATAGCCAGAGATTAGATGGCCTGGGGGCTTGGCTCCTTGAGGGGCCCTCTCCAACATTTAGTGAGATTTGATCAAAGGAAAATTAATAGACTTCTGAAATTGGTTGAAAACAAATCCAAACGCTGAATTATCATTTATGCATTTCAATCATACATGTACGAATATATCCTTGTTGTTGTATGATAATGTCAGTAGAAATGCTTAGGGTGAACCGTTATACGTAAGGTCATTGGCAGGGAGGGGACATAGCATACCTACCTTCCTCTGTCATCTTGCAATCAGTTACAGTTAACATTTTAAATTGAGACACGAAAGTGGTATGTGCGTTTTTTCACTGGTTCGATGGGAAATACCGTATTATGTTCTCTTTAGGTTAGGGTCTTTTTCATAACAATAAACGGCAGATGTTATAAGGGGAAGGATATCAAGGGAGTTGCTTATCGTGATCATATTAGATACTCTATTTCGGACCAAGTGATTTTGATAACATTATCCGTACCTCACACAAATGAATCACCGTACCCTACGCGTGTACCAGTACAAATTATCTGGGAAAATTATCTTATTAAAAAATAGATTTTAACAAAAATTATCTTAAAAAAAAAAAAAAAAAAAAAAGATCTCATCTGAAATTATCTAAAAAATACTAGCTCAAGATTTGGGCAAACGTAATGACCGTTGAGACAAAAAAAAAAGCACTTTTGGGGAGAGAAAGAAAAAACAAAACAAACGAACACGTTTTTTGATCGTATCATGCTAATTTCCAAGGTTGTAGCCCCAAAAATGTGACCAGTAGCACCCGGGGCGACACATCTACAGTCGCACGGACACCCCTAATAAAGGGCGAAGTTTCCCACTTAGCTGCTTGGGCGGCGCTTTGTGGGGCTACGATTAATTGGATAACAGTTTGATAACAATATCCGTGATTATAATAAGGGGCTTACTCTGTATAATTTTTTACCTGTTGTCCACTCCAGACGCCAGTACAGTGGTGAACTGGTGAATCTAATAATAAACGCGAAGTGGTTTTTCCATCTTTTTATATATATATACCTTTTTCTGTTAATATTCTTCCCTATTTTGTTGGTCTTTACTGAAGAAGAACAACAACAAACATATGAAAAAATGAGAGCGTCAACAAACAACACTACTGTAAACACTTGACACCCACCCCGACGTGAAGTAGGAAAAAAATAGCCCCGAGCGGCAGTGCCCGCTTCGGCTGCGATCCAGTCGTGGTTGTTTGTGTCGTCATAGGATCCACATTCACTCCAAGGCATTCATTCATTCCGTTTTCTTCATTCAGCCACTCACTCGCTCGCTTACACGTGATTGGACTCTTTTTTCCAGTCTCTAGAAAAACTGGTTCGCTAAGCTGGCTTGCGTGACCCGACAAATACACTGAACTCAACTCATGTTTACTTGGGAGCCTATCTATTGTGTTGGCATACCAGACATACTTCCATAGTGTGAGAAAGAGGAAGAATTATATAGACACGTTTCCACACTTCGACAAATTCAATTATTCATATTTCAAAACATTTTCTCAGCTGGACGATTATCATACATTCACTCACTGTCGACTCGATTCATTATTCCGTCGTTTCCTGACTGATTTTATTTATTTCAAAACAATTTACCACTTTATTTATTCATTCAAACTAACTGAAACGAGTGGTTGATCTCACTTTGTTTTCAAGATAGTTTCATTTGTTACTTAAAAGAAATTTACCGATCGTAAAAGTTCACAATGAAAGATATAATGCGACTCTATCAGCAAGAGGAAGACCTCCGTAGGGTAAGTTTTCAAGTTTTCGTTGTCGTTAGTGTTTGTTTATTTTACTTACTCAGGTAAAAATACCTGTGGAGTCACGTTTCGAGATTGATTATTGAGGTGCTATCTTTTTTGTTTGTTTGTTTGTTTCCAAGATTTTGGCTTATTTTGCGTAAGAGAGACCTTGGTCATGAAAAACAAAATTTGGTAATTACAAAATATTGTAAAATGGGTACTTCTATTTTTCATTATACCCTTTCCATCCTCTCTCTCTCTCCATTTCTATTATTATCGTTACTGAGTTCGGGCCTCCTTGTTGCAATAACTTATTTTAAGAACTTTAAAAATATCAATCTCTTTTTTAAAAAGTTTTCCTCTTATTATGAAAAGTAAGGAATGTTATTCGTTTTATTTTTATGTGCGATACAATATAAAATCCAGGGGGGGGCTTGGAAGATTGTCTTGCGCCAATCCCCCGATTAGTGACAGCCTGTCTTGAAAATCGGCATTCAAAATCTCGACTTAATAACCTAGCCTCGAACACCAGTGAAAAATCACAACTACCTCAGACATGAGCATTACTACATATTACTATGATAAGATATCCCGGAAATCGATCTATATATATATATATATATATATAACAAAATAAAAGACTATTGTAAATTTAGTAAATACAATATTTAAAAAAAAAAAAAATTTCCCTTAAAAATTTGTTTATTCTTTATTATAATGGACCGTTTTTCACTGAAAATTACCGACAATTATTCTTTCTTTACAATTAAATTATAAAGGAAAAATTTAGTTTGTCTTACGGGTTTCGGCTTTCCAGATGTATTTTCCGAAAGGTTACGAAGCAAACAGCATTGGAGTCTGCAAGGAGAGGGGATGGCAAAGAGGGCATTTGAACCCCTCGCCATAGATCAGACCTTCTCATCGTACGGGGGTTCCAACGTTGGAACATTGCGGTCAATAATGGTGCTGTACGATTATTTTAGGTAACCCTAACTTAATGTTCACGTATAAATAAACTGAAATTATTTACCGGTCACCGGGGGGGGGGGGCTTCTATTTTCAAATATCTTTTTTGTGTGTGTCTGGAAGTAGTCTTTCCTTTTGAGTCCCTCACCCCTGGATAAGTAGCATCGGAAGCCCGTGACAGCAGATACACGTTATCGTGTACCGTCTGAAATTTTGGGGATAATTTGATCTTCAAAGTTAGTTTGTCCTTTAAACTCACTAAAACTACAGTGTCTTTTGAGTGTTTTAAACTTTTTATTTACGCTCTTGAATCATTTTCATTCAATTTGATTGGTGGGTGGTTAAGGTTTAAATTAAAAGTTGTCTTGCATATGCAATGATAATTTACTTTGATTAGTGCAGTTAATTCGTCCCAAAATTCTCCATACTGTTCCGAACCGCTCTGTTCAATGCCTTATTATAATTTAATGTTTTAATTTGTGTATACTTATTTATATTAATTTGTACCCTACAACAATACTTTGAGTGTACTTTCATGAAAATCCGCACTAATCAAGGTATTGCTGTGTGTAATTATTTATTTACCTTAGAGGAGAAATTTTACGCGGCTAAATTGGATAAACACTCGACAGACAGGTCTCGTGTTTCATCCTTCATTCTGCAGTGGTAAATAAAGTTATGCAACAGACGTTAATCCGAAAGTGATTTAATCCGATTTACTCCACTGAAGAAAGATTATTTAATACTATGAATACGTCTATTTATTTATTCGGTTTCATACCTAATCCTTATGTGACCTAGTGCTAGCTAATTATTTTGTTCAGCGTTTAAAAATAAATTAAACAAAAGCTTTTCAAAAAGTTAAATTTCATGTTACATATAAAATTCAACTTTTATATTACATATAAAATTATTTTTAAAAAGCCTCTGTTTAATTCATTTTTAAACGCTGAACAAAATAATTAGAAAGCAGTAGGTCGTAAAAAGGATTACTTCGATAGATTTAAATAAGTGTAACACAACTGGAAAATTAAAAATATTGTTTATCTTATTTTATTTCGATATTTGTTGGCATCATTAAGAAATTGTTTTATTATTTTTCATGAACAATTTTCTTTTTTTTAACAAAGGAAGTAACTGGTCACTTGTACTGTTCATGTTCAGAGGATGATGTGAACAAACTGAAATCCATACATGTAATGTATATCTGTGTGTGACATAAGGCTGACGCAAAGTCTGATAAATTCATATCCCCATTGTTCAGTCATCAAAGTATTTTCCTTTGCTTTCTACCACCATATGCCACATTTCAGCCAAATGGTGTTATCCATTATAAAAAATGATTCCAATTTTGATTTGGTGAATTCTTTGAGAATTTTTTTCAATATCATGAACCTGTTGGAACTGCTGACCAGACAAAGGTTGCATGGATCAAAAACAACTTCTAGTGGTTGTTTGAATAAGTGACAGGTCCGAACAATATGCTGCATGTAGAATAACTTCCTATCCAAGCAACATAATTATTTATGTTGCATTTGCAAAGTGCGGACAGACAGACAGGCAGGCATTGTTATTCAGCAAAATCACCTATCAACTTCTTTGCCCAGAAAAACATTTTTTTTCTGTGCCAATTCATCATTTTAGCTAATCGACAATTTTACCTTGAATTTTTTATCTAGAATTTTACATGTTGTTTGTGCTGCACCTTTCTTCAAAAATTCCTTTTGTTCATTATTCTTCAAGCTCTAAGATCATCCAGAGCGTTCTTTGTTTCTGACCTCCTTTTTTAAACTCATTCCTGACACGTGCTGTTTGTACCTAATCCATCATTACCATAAGCTTTCAGTGATGTATCGCTTTTTTTGATTGCACTTCTCTCGAGATTAAACCTGAAGAGTAAATAATAATTCAGTAACGATTTTCAGTGAAAATATTTCACCAAAACTAAGTAAAATTATCATTTTTCTGCTAACAATTTAAAAAAGTATGTAAGCATAAGCCAAAAAGAATTGAATGAACATCCAAGACACTTCTAAGATTTCCGTAACAGTACAGGGGGTAGCACTGGGACATTTTGCGTTAAAGGATAAAAGTAACCAAAAAGGCACAAGGCAATGGCTTCTAAGTTAGAAACAGCTGTTGATTACTTTTCTCATTTTTTGATGTTCATTCCCATCATCTTCTGAATTGGTTAAGTGAATCTAGGTCAAAAAGCATCAAGACAGGACAACAATGTAGTATTGACTACTGCAAGTTACTATCACATCTGGCCAAAAGGCATCATTCTACTTTGTACTTCGAATATCTTAACTGAATTCGTATGAATATTTAATTTGATTAATGCAATGAGTAATATCTGTAGATCTTTGCTTTGAAGTGGTCCCAAAAGTCATACAAAGTATTGAAAAATATGATTTTTAATCAAAAGGCATAAATATGTCTTTATCAGATTTTTTGACCATGTAGAATTGTAGAATATTTGGGGGAATTTTAATGAATTAAAAGGTTTTAATTTCATTTTTGCATTAATATCAAATGAATGTTGTTTGATAATACCTTTTCATTGAAAATTATTCTTTTTTAGAGTCATGTATGACTTCAACTAGATAGAGTAAATGAATTGAGTTTACTTTTAACTTTTAAACTTTTTAAACATTTAGTAAGTTGATTCTTTCTTTATTTAAAAACTTGGTAGACAACAACTTTAGTGACAGTTTCTTTTTTTAGGATTTTGATAATTCGTTTTTTAAAAATTTATTGATTTAATGTACACTTTTTTCTGCCCCCAAAAAGGTGCTCGAGAGCTGTTAATCTTCTCTTCATTCTCCATCACCTTTTATCAATAAAATATGACAGCAATGGGGTGTTTATGGGTTTTAACAATTTTTTCCATTGTTCAAGTTCAGAATCTTGAATATTTTAACGATGGATAAATAAATCAATTCAACGTCCCTTTGTTAGTTTTTAGATTTTGAATTAGATGTGAATGATTTTTTTTAGAATCTAAAATTAGTTCATTAAACCTCTTCATTATGATTCAGTTTCACTGTCAGCAAGAATTATACTAAATATATATCGATTTAAAAAAAACAAAAAAAACCTTTTATCTTTCAATTTTTATTTCATTTTTGTATCATACATAGGCTCTAAAAAAGTAGTTTTCAATTATGGGGTATTATCAAATAATATATTCTTCAGATGTTTCGGAGAAAACAAATTAAAACTTCATTCATTCATTTGACGATTTCATGTCAGTAAAATCTAACACTTCAAAGATTGAGATGTTCATAAATTTAATGAAAAGCAACTTTTCTTTTTTTTTTTTTGATGCAACACAGATTTTGTCTGTAGAATGCAAACTATTTTTATCTGTCTTATCATCATTTTATATTTAGAACTGTACAAATTTGGGAAAAGAGGAAATCCGTAAAAAAAAAAATCATGTGGGACGGGGAATACCTAACATTTCCTGGATTTTGAATGGTTTTTTTTTCTAATTCTAAATACTTTCCACTCCCGTAAGAATGTCAATTTCACTCTCGTGGTGAGGCATTCACATGCACTTACTGTATAAGCTTTGCCCTCAACCTCTCCTTATTCTCTTCTAATTTTAAAGTGACCTGCTAACAAAATACTCATTTTCCCTCTAGCCTTTTCGAAAGTAAAAAGCACTTGATTGTGTTAAATGATGTCATTTAAAATTACCCAGACAACGACTGCACCTTATTTTCTAAATAGTAATTCCGCTAAACCGAGTGTTTTGTTTCCAATTTAATTTTATATCTGGGCCAACTCCATGGTTATGGACGTACTTTTACGTTCACAAATAATTTTTTTTCATCAATAAAATTCCCAGCTCTGAAATCAATTGATTTTATGACGGAATGTTTTAGTTGTCTATTTATAGATTTTAATCCATTAAGTATAATAAACACTGGGATCAGATTTTTTTTTTCAAGTTCATTGTTCTTAATCAAAATGACACTTTCTAGACACATAATGAGGAAGGGAGGTTTGGAGAATTTAACCTCCTCAGGGCACATAGAAGGTGGGCAGCAAGTAACCTACTTGGAGAGTTTGAGCAGGTGGCTGGCAGAGAGGATTCCGGAAGGCGTAGGAGGATGGAAGCTGTTGAGAGTGACCAGAGAAAGGAAGCTGTACAGAACCATGATTGCCCACGCTCTAAAGAGACATGGCACATGAAGAAGAAAAATCTATCATAATTTTTCCAAGTTGAACTGATCTCAAAAGATTCTTTGTTTCAGACTAGTTTATCTTTGATCTGTTTTTTATTGCTTTTTATCACAGTGCACAGATTGTCTTAGATTCTACACAGCCATCAATTAAGCAGATTGATCGCAAAATAAAGGAGTAACCTTCAATGAGACTAACTCACATCGCATATACTTTGGAGCCCTTCTGACATTGATGTCCTAATGATTTAGTCATCAGCAGAACTAAATTTGAATTTCACTTGCTGATATATCTCCATTGCCTGATTGGTAAGGCACTGTCCATGTGAGACAGGCTTCCAAGGATACAGGACATGTCCAAATGTTATTAGAGATAACTTGTTCACTTCTAGCCTTGCTGCTTACTTAATGGTTGTAAAAATGGTCTGAGCCACAAAAATAGCATAAAAGATAAACTCGTCCAAAACTAATCATTATTTAAGATCAGATTAACTTCAGAAATTTGATTTGAAACTTTTTTTCTTAAATAGAATTCAAGTAAAAAAAAAAATCACTATTCTACACTATAGAAGTCTGTATTCTTATTGTCATTCACTTTCATGTTTTCTATCCTTTTGATTGCTTAGTCATTTATATAAGTTGAAATTTATTAAAGAGTTATATCTGAAACATAGAATAAAGTAAAAAAGTAACTTCCTATGATTTTATTCACTCAGTCCTTTTCCCTCCCTCTTCCCCTTTATTTCTCTCCTTTTCTTCGTCTCTTTTATCCCTTTAGTCCCCTCTCTGAATATCAACTCTCTTCATTTCTTCTATGTTTTTTATATTTCATTTAAGCTCAGTCTTACCTTATATCTAGTTCCCAAAACCCAGCCGTACCATGAGGCTAGTTCCCAAAACCCAGCCGTACCATGAGGCTAGTTCCCAAAACCCAGCCGTACCATAAGGCTAGTTCCCAAAACCCAGCCGTACCATAAGGCTAGTTCCCAAAACCCAGCCGTACCATAAGGCTAGTTCCCAAAACCCAGCCGTACCATGAGGCTAGTTCCCAAAACCCAGCCGTACCATAAGGCTAGTTCCCAAAACCCAGCCGTACCATAAGGCTAGTTCCCAAAACCCAGCCATACCATAAGGCTAGTTCCCAAAACCCCGCCGTGCCATAAGGCTAGTTCCCGAAACCCCGCCGTACCATATAGCTAGTTCCCAGCATCTAGTCATACCATTTACACAGTACCCCAAACCCATTTCCTCTACTGCTTAAGCTTCCTTTCTCCTTTAATCTTTCCCCACTCTCTCAAATTATCACTTTGTCTTTCTCTTTCATGTTTTTTCCCCACTCCTACTCTTCGGTATACTCTTTCTATCTTCTTGTTATTTCACTCTCTCTCTCTCTATTCCTGTTTTGACCATTCTTTCAGATTCTCTAGTCTCTTAATATTGGCTACCATACTTGCCTATTGATGAACCAGAAATCCTATTCCTAGAACAAATGCCTCTTGAGATTTTAAGCTCACATTCTCTATTGATTTTTTTTCATCCACCCCGGATTCCTACACATCATTACATTGTAATCTTCACACAGTATCAGAGAGTGAAAACTGATTGTTTCACACCTTCCATGCATAGTGAAGTAGAGATCTCCTTGTACATGAGAAATATTCATGCATTTTACTTATATAAGTAAGGGATTGCATTATACATGGAATTATCATATACACAGATAAATGTCTTGGAACTTTCAGTGAAAGAAAAATCATCATATTGTTTTTTTTAAAATTTCACTCAAACAAACATGCAAGCAGATTAATCTACCAACTCTGGTTGAGACAATCCATCTTTGATAACTCAACATTTCGGACGATTCATTCTACGGCCATCTTTAGGTATAATATATAATATCCACCAGGAAAGAGAGTTTCGTTTATAGGCATCTTTCTTTTTGCTATTGTTTTGCAGCACTGGACAAGAACTCGAATAAAAGAGACTCTCTTTCCTTAGTTATTACATATTACGCCTGAAGAATGCTATAAAATGAATAGGTGAAAATGTGTTAACATCAAAGATGGGAAGAAGAGCTTTGATTGTCCAAAAAGAAGTTGGCTTGTTGATGACTCTTCTCAAAGTTAGAGGCAGCTTAATATAGTTTCCAATAATGACTGTGGCTGTGCTTTTATCAGTGGACCCAAATATGGCTGAATAGTCCAATTCTTGAGGTGCGCTCTTGAGGACACTTGAATGCTCTGGGCATGGGTGATGGGTCCTTTTGGTGTCCTCTTTGGCTCTTTTTCAGAGCATATGCTGCCCCATTAGGCTCTCTACTTGTCATGAGACTCCAGATCATTCATGGGGATACGGAAATGCTTTAGGCTGTCCTTGATGCAGTCCTTATATCATTTCTAGGGATGTCTTGTATTTCTGTGCCAGGGCCCCATAAAGGGCTTGGTAGGGCATATACAAACTGTCAATGCAGATTACATACCCTGTCCAGTAGAGCTGGGACTTCAAGATCATGACCTTGACTCTGTTTAGGTTAACTCCATCCCAAATTTTCAGATTGGTGACCCCCTCCCCAGGGCCCATGCATGGAAATGCTCTAGTTGTAGGATATGTCTCTAGTACGGTGTCCAAGTATCACAGTCATGCAGTAAGCTTGTGACCACAATTGCCTTGTACACTTTGATCTTGGTTGTTCACTCGATACTCTTGTGGTTTATCACACGAGTTACAAGGTTGCCTTGAGACTGGATGGCCTTGTTGATGCAGGTTGCTCTCTCTTTGTCAAACATCCCACCTGAAGAGATGATACTTCCCAGGCACTTGGACTGGTCAATGACCTTCAGTCAAGTGCTAACAATGCAGTCCAGAATTTTAAGATATTGAATATTAGGAATATATATTAATTTCATTATTGATTACTGTAATGGTAGAACTAATCAGTATAACTCAGATTACTGAACATTTTCATTTTTTCTTCAATATATTAATCTCTTAGTAGAGATGCAGGAGAGATTTTTGTTCAATCAAGTTTTCAGGTATTGAAAAAATAGCGATAAACAGTATTCGTTTGTTTCTTTTTTGAATTAAGATATTTTTGCATTCACTCATGAATGTCATCTTACAAAAAAATGAACCTTTTACTTTTAGCTATAAAACCATTGATTCTTCAGAAATTCATATTTGTATAGAATCATTAACTTGTTTCAATATTCTTTAGTTTTTCTCAGTAAGCTGTACTACATTTTTCTCACACAACTTTATTACATTTGCATTTTTCCTTTTAAGAGAGATAAAAGGACTATGAAAGAAACTAGAATTTCTTTTAATCTAGACAGTCATTGTACTGGCGGCCACAAGAAATAGATCTTTGGAAGGAAAAAATTTTTGTTGTTTATCTAAGGCAGCTATTTTTAGCAAAATTGTCCTGGGACGTTGCAAGCCAGTTATGAATTCCCAGGCTGTGAATTCATTTGATGATTGTCCGCTGAATCGAAATACAAATGCATTCGCTTTCATAACAAATAAATAATTTTACTCTTTATATTTCCCTCGGCGCTAAGCTTCAGGCTTTGAGGCAAACATATCACGTAGACATATTTGCCCTCGCCTCATCCTCCATGGAAAAACCAAGTTGCCTCTGTACCTACTGGACCACTTTTATTATTTATTGAGTTGTCACGTGGCTTGTCTGATCAGTTTTTATACTGGGTCTGGCTGATTTAAACCTTGTGTGCAGTCACGTGTCTGGAAATTCAAGACTTGTATTGTAATCATATGCAGTTGGATTTTGTATTAACGCATTTGATAATACCTTTTATTCATATAAATTCATTTTATTCAGTCATCAAAGTATTTTCCCTGGCTTTCCATGACCTTGTCTTACCTTCAGCCAAATTGTGTATTCTGTCATGAGAGAACTATTCAGTTTTTGATTTAATGAATTCTGTGAGAAATTCTGTTAAGTTTCAAACTGTTGGCCAGACAAAGATTGCTGTGTAGGGGTGAAATAAGTGGTTGGCTGAAGATGAGAGGTCAGGAGAATATATTGTGTCAGCCATAATTTTTGGTCACCTGTAATAGCTGAATTGTCATTAGTTGAATAACCTGAATAATTCACTTAGTTTTTTCAGTTTGTTACTGATGCTAATTGTTTAATTCTGTCTTACTTAGTGGTCATGCATTCTAAATATTTCAGTCTGATTTGACCTGTTAAATGGGTATCAATCATTTGGTCAGTATTGTCCATTGGTCATAACTCTTGCAAAATATAGATTGTTCTATCCTCTTATCTTGTATCTAAAATGTTTTTGATTTGCTTTGCTCTGTAAGAAAAATAAATCCTTGCATAAACCTGGAATGATGTATCAAATTTTTACATTTTGACACCATAATATTTGCTATCTTCATGATTCATATGTGAGGCTGCACCAAAAATGAGCATGCTATAAAATGCTTTGATCTGTTGCTTAAATATCCTCATTTTGTTTTGTTTTCGGCTGCAACCATTCTGCTGCGATTTGACTAGGAAGTAGATTTTTATGGGGTAAAGTTGCCAGCTCAGGTGGGCTTGGGACCAGCTATAGTGTTCATTAAGTTGTGGGTTTCTTCTGTCATTCTTTTGGATTGACTGCCTTATAGGGCTAAAGGACTCCAACTTCTCTACTATTCATCCATTGGTAGGGAGGGGGTACATTCATGCCTTTCCCAAGGGTTTTAGTGCAAAGTGGATATAAACAATCCTGGTCAGAACTCAAACTTGGTCTGCTGATTCTATTTTCAGTACCAGCAGTAACCATTATGCCACTTTGTATCTCACACAAAATATCCTCATTAAATTGACGTGACTTTCCCTTTGGTCTGCTTTCAATTGTCCTAACTTGGTCTGTTTTGCTTCTTCTAATTTGGTTGGTTCATTGAATCTTCCTATCTACTTTACCTGATTTAATTTGGGCTTGTTCATGAGGTCCACAATTCTTGGCTTTCTTGGCCTTTTGTTCTCTTGGTAATAAAACTCTATTTTAGTCTGACTTGATCTGTGATGTCTTTATTTGACATTCTAATTTAGTTCACTTCATTTCTTTGTCATAATTCCATATGCATTGGTTGGTGTCTCGGACATTCTAAACTATTTTATCAACCTAAGCTATTGATAACATTTCCGAACAAAATCCTTCGATTGTTACTCATTGTTTAAAAAAAGATCAGTTTAATTCATCTTAATTCTTGATTTGTTGAGTACCAGTGGCATTTTCAACTCAATTGTTATATTCCATCTTGGAAGAACAATTCTACTTTTGACTTAATGAATTTTATAAGAAGTTTTTTTAATATTTCAAACTTGTCGGAACTGCTGGCCAAAGAAAGTGTTACATCGAGTGGAATAGGCTGAAAGTGTCAGGAGCGGGAGAATTTGAGGCATGTGGAAGAACCTCCTAACACAGCTCTGTCATCGTTTGCTGTATTTCAATTGTTGTTTACCTTGTAAAAATAAACTCTACTTTTTTTTCCTTTTTAAAAACATTACTGGGGGCCTTGCAGTACATGTAGCCGAGGAGCTTATAAAATCTTAAACCAGCACTGATTAGATATTTTCATTCTTTTGGGGGGGGGGGTTGAGGGGATAATACCCCAACACCCTTTATTTAAAATAGCAATGGGTGGTAGTTGAGTGCAGAAGAATGTAAAGAGAAAAAAATATTTGCTGTTAGACATGGTAATAAAACAAGAGAAAGTTCACATTCTTGTCCATTGTAGGATTCAAATATTTTTAAGGCCTTTAATTAGAGCTACAGGTAATTATAGACTTGTAACTTTCCTGTCATCAAAATGACTCTTGAAGGTTTTTCCTGCTTTGAGAGTTTTTGTACAGAGAGTTCACAATAGAATGTCCACATGTCAGCATTTTTATGACATTATCCCTGGAATTTCTTTTCATGTATATTAATTTCTGCTGGGGATACATTTATCATTATTAATGTTGTTGTCATCCTCTTCCTCCTCTATTACATGTATTTATAATGTGTATAATATACTTATATCATTATTATTGTATATTAATCTCTATTGGGGATACTTTGTATAGTAGAGTAAACAATTCTCTGAGAATGTCAGCATTGATTTGTGTTTTGTGCCTACCAATGACTCAGACACTCTGTGTCATGTGACGCATAAGGCAGTGATTTTTGTCCTCATTTTTCGAACAATCCATTGGGAACCAATCATTATTTGTGGCAATTGTATTTTCCTTGGCCAGTTCCCTAGCCTGATGCCTATCGATGGACTGCTTAACAGAGCTAGAAGGTTCCAACTGCCCTCCTATTTACCCACAGGTGGGAGGAGAAGTGGATTCATGCCTTTTCAAGGGAATTATTGTAAAATGTGTGCAAATTGTCCTAATCATTTTAGTTAATTGATTCAACAGGTGAACTTTTCAATATGAAACAAAATTTCTCAATCAATTTTCATTGTTATGGCAAGATGTAAAAGAGGGAACCTTATAAAAATGTTCACTTTGCTCTAATACCCCTGTGAAAGACCTAAATCCATTGGCCATTAGTTTAGGAGAAGGATAACTCTGAATTCTCAACCAAGTGTTTAGTGCATTCCTCTCCCCTAACTATTGGTAAAAATAGCAAAGAGTTGAGGTTAGGCTTGCAATCCCATCCTAAAACTTTTCTAGAGTTGATTAGCATGCAAGCAGAAGGAACGATTGGATTCAGGATTTCCTAGTTGCAACTTATAATTTTACTGTCTGACACAATTTTATCGTTTGACCTTTACACGTCAACATTATCATTAAAACACAGACCTTTCTGCTATTTTTGTGTTCACAAAAAGTGTATAAATCCTATGTAAGGGAACAAATTGCTGCTTTTTTAACCTGAAAATCTTTTTATTTTTTCTCTGTTAAAAAGATAGTTCTGTACGTGAGATATCTTTGAATTTCTGAGACGTGATATTGCTGTTATTGAATGATTATTTTTTCAGACTAGTATCTTCCTCTTTGTCATTTTTACCACAATATTATTGATATACATTTGTGTGTGTGTGTGTGTGTATATATATATATATATATATATATATATATAATTTTTTTTTAGATTTTCATTTCCTGCTGTTTGCAACAGTTTTCAATCAGATACTAAAATCTGATAATAGGCTGGAGTAACAGGACCGATTCTTTGATCTTAAGCAGGGAGCACAGATACTATACTCTGATCCTAGATTATATATATGTATGTTTGTGTGTTTTTTAATTAACAGCATTTGTCTGTTAACAATGATTAGAGACTTCATCACAGTCTATTCATATCTATTCCTCTACAGGATTGTCATATAAATGTTAGCATGAACTAGGCCTTTTAAGTGAAATGGCCTTCAAAATTTTTTCTATTTTTTGCTCTCTAAGTGGTACCTAACCTACCAACAATGAAAATTCGGGAATGTGCAAGTTCCTGTGTTGGACATACACGAAAGAAAAATCCATGGTAGTCAGTTTGTTTTATTAATTAATACATCCAAGACAATTGATAGCATTTCTGTCTCGGCTGCTAGTCTACTCCAAGTTTTCAACGTTAGCACAAATACGTTTTAGGAGACAAATATATACTGCTTTAAATACCAGATAGCTTTCATTTTCTGTGAGAAGGAAGTTGGCCAGGTTAAATAAAGAGTGTGGACAAACAAACCTTGGAGAACAGGAATTAGGGGAAAGGTAATGCACACATATACACACCAAAAAAGAACCACTGAGTTGGTTTCATTTCATTAAGTAAATGGTGTCCATCCTAGAGTGTCTACTAGGAAGATTAGCTAAAAAAACAAAAAACAGGTGTGGTTAATCACTCTATAAAAACCATCATGTGACCATTGTCCTTTGGCAGCATGCCATGTTGCAGGTGATCAATTAGAGAATTGGAAAAGGGGGCTGATCAACGAATAAGTTACTTCTCTTGCCTTTTGTTAAAAAAAAAAAAAGTCTGAATTTTCAAAAAAAAAATATTCAAAACACAAAACATTTTTCTAGACATGAGATGATTTAATTTTCCTCCCTCCAGCTACAATAGTGCAGTCTGTATGCATGACAAATACATACATGTATTAATAGCCAGATAGACCAACATGAAGAAAAAGAGGGGGGGAAGAGGCACGACACACTACTCACATACATAGATTGCCAGCCAGACCAACTTAAAAACTGAAGAAACCTGTGTTGACAATTTTGGTTGACAGCCTCTAAGATAAAAATAGAATAAAGATAAAGACATTGAAATGTTGATGAGATGTGGCAACAAAAGACTGGGACACATGTTTCAACAGGTTAACAACTTTTGCTTTCATTGTCTTCTTTTATGAGTCTTGTACAAATTCCTTTCACGGTGGAGGACAAGATGAGGAAATTAGAATCAAAGGAGGATATCAGCAAATGAAAATCCAAGGCTTTGTCAGGGGGACAGCTTGATACAAAAGTAATGGAAAATAGCCTGCTGTTTGATTAACTGAATTATAAATAAACACAGGTGTTTTAGAATACTACCACACACACTGCCTCTAATAATGAAATGATAAATATTTGTATGTGTATATACACACACACACGCACTCACTTATATTCAGAAGTACACGCATATTAGTATGTGTGTATATGAAATGCACACACATTCATTATATTCATATAATGAAGAGATTTATGATTTATTTACTGCAGGGGTTCCCAAACTTTTTTGTATTGCAAACTGGTTTAATACTGACAATGTTCTTAAGAGCTGACCAAGGGGTGGCTTAATCACATCCAGAATATCGGTAATAAGTCAACTATAAGTCACTTTTAAGTGGTTAATATTCTTGTTTTTGTTTATTAAAGGGTTCATTTAATGAATTTAATGTTCTCTATCCTAGATAATTTCTTTTCTTTTATCGCTTATGGAAATAGCTTGATCTTTTTATTTTTATGTCTTTCCTATTTATTTCCTATATTTGCGCAAGTACCCGTAAGTACCTAGAATTAGAGTATCTGTGCACTCTACCAAGGTCAAAATGTTGCTTCTTGGCTCAGAACCAATGTACTATTTGTGTTCTCTGCATAGGATCAAAGTGTTGCTACCTGGTACTTCAGCCTTGAATCAATATCAAGTATCTCTCCAGGCTGTAAAATGTTTTACACCTTTTCCCTCCCTAATATATATTTATATACGGATACTCATTGTGTTAAATATATGCGTATATTTCAATGTTGACTTTTTCTTTCTTTCTCTTCTGCAGGAATTGGAACTTAAAGATGAAGAGTGCGAGAAACTTGCTAAAGTCCGTGATCAGATGGGTCAGGAACTAGAAGAACTCACAGCCTGCCTCTTTGAGGTAAGTTTGTCCGAGAAATATCAGCCCAAGATGAATCATAAAGCAAAAATAAATATTTTTCAAATCAAAAGAATATTATCTTAAACTTCAGTATTTTTACCTTATTACTATTCAGTGTATTAGTATTCATGTAGATGAAACATCGCCATTATTGTTTATTTCTTATTTGTAATTTGGTGGAAACATTTAATTAAGAAATAGAAACAGATTTCGCTGTACATATAATTCAAAGTCTGTTCAAAGTACTACTTCAACATCCTACTTTGTGCCTCTAAAAATTCAAATAAACCTGGACATAAATTGGGAAATATATAGATTAGTTCATTCGAAAGTATATTGCTCTGGATTTGATATTATTTGTGAAACCTGAATGAGTTCCAAATATCAGGTTTGTGAGATCTGCAATGAAGCAAACTTTAATATTTAAAAACCACCCAGTTAATAGAAAACTGATTTAAAAATAGTCAGCTGACCTTGCCTTTTGGTCAACCTGCTGTTAAACACACTTTTTCACGACACGTGCTTTGCTGACATGAGGCGTTAGCAATTTTACCTCAAGTTATTCAGTCTATGTTCTTTTGTTTAGAGGGGGGAAACCATTGAACAGCTGTTGTTAATTAATTCGTCTTATGTACCTGACTAGTTCAGCTTACATGCACAATGAGGCACAGTCCTGTTTTTGCATATTAACCTATACTGCTTTTTTGCACCTACTATTTCAATATGAAAAGTTTGACGAGTATTTAGATGCTGGATCATAAGAGTTTATATTCATGTAAAAAACCAAGTTGCAAATAAGCTATCACAATTTTCTATTTTTTGTCGTGTGGTAGTTCAGTAACTTGCTCTACACTGAGAATGGAGTCAAACTTGAAACTTTCATATTTCCACTTGTATACTTCAATGTGGCGGAGTTGATTATTTTTTGGTCAAAATGCTTTATTTGCCTAGAGTTATATCCTAAAAATAACTAATTTATGACATGCGATATCTCTTATATGATAGATGGCATGAATATATGCAATATATAAAAGGATACAAAATAATTAAAGTATGTATGATATCATAGTGGTGTAATAATTTACATTGTGAATAGTTTGTGATTATATCATTGAAATAAAATTACTAGGTTTCTATCAGATAATTCTAGATAAGCAAACACACTTATAGATATTTGAATATTTAATTAGAAGTCAAAAATAATTGTAATCCAAAGTTTATTTACAACTTCAGACCAATTTTGGTGTTCCTCATTCTGTGAATGATAGCATGAGGATTCTCTCATCAAGTGTTTGTGATAGACGATTTGGCTGTTGAATGTTTGTGATGGACGATTTGCTTGTCGAGGAGTGTCTATGGTGGACAATTTACTTGTCGAGCGTCTGTTGTGGACAATTCATTCAATGAGTGTTTGTTTTGGACAATTCACTTGTTGAACGTTTGTAATGATAGATTAGTCATTATTTCTGGAAGACTTATATTTGTCTTCATTGTTCTCTTGAATAAGAAAGGCTAATTAATTGCTATATTGAAAAGACCCCCTATTCTGTTTCAGCTTTGACTTGTGTGTACAAGAACTAGTCAGTCTCTCCATTCTGTCATTAAGAATTAGTCTTAGACCATCCATCTGTGTTGTTGGCTGTTTGCTCTCCAGTGTTTGCACTTCCTCACCTGAAAGGAAATGTGACTTACCTCCATAGTAAGTTGGATGGGTGGAGAGGATGTATCTTCTTATTTGTAAACACTGTTTCCTTTGTTATTTTGTCCAAGAAAATGTTGATGGGGGGCCCCAGGTACTTATTACAAAATGAGATTTGGGTTGGATTGGAGAAGAAATCAATAAATCATATAAGAGTAATATTTGTTTATGTAGATAACGTCATACACCAAACTTTTCTTTATTTGTCTATTATGATTACAGCGGAAACCACTCATTGTGATCACTTAGGAGCAGGGTCTTCCAGATAACAATAACTGGCTGATAATATTAAGCAAAGGATATAGAAATTGGAACAATTTTTATATCCTTTGCCCTCATTGTTATAAATTTGCATACTAGTTGATTCTTAGTTTGTGTCAGACAGCATTCACGATCGTTTTCTTCGTGGTCACTGCTCAACAAATTGTGAGATAAGTAACTTATTCATTGATCACCCCTTTTTTCATATTTTTTTTCATTGATCACCCCCAATATGACCTGCTGCTTAAAGACATTGGCCATGTGACAGTTTCTATTGAGTGATTAGATAGACCCTCTTTTTATTTTATTTCATTATCATTTTTTTAAAAATCATGAGTTATGGTTCAAACCATCTGTACAAATATAACTTTAAATTAGAATGGATTTGATATTGTTATTTCATTTAGGAATTATCCATAATGTATATTGTATATTTTGTGACCGCTTCAAAACTGCTATCCTAAAATCTGGTCACACTAAGAGAAAGAATTATGGTTATAATTTTGGAACTCAACTTTGTTCATTCTTGTGTCCATTTACAATTATCCTGGTAAAAGCGTTTCCATCTGTTCTTGTCTAAGAAAACAATCCTAAAGATTGAAAAAAAAAAATGCACTCCTCCAAACAAGAATTTGAAAAATAAAACATACTGTATTAATTTATGATCTTGAGACTCAACTGGGTGTAGTACCCCAAGTGACTTCTAGCTGTGTGTGTCTTTACTCAGTATTATGGATAGTATTCTGGCTTCTGACATTCATAAGCGCTTTATTTCAATTTTCTTCTAATCTATTTGAAAAACTTTTAAATAACTGGATGGTTCGAAACTTCCATTAGAATAATTAACCTTCATTTAATTAGGCTGCAGATTCGATCTTCAGTTATTTAGGCAAGACTTTTGATTCTTTCTTTTTGGTTGGGGATCTCAATTCAATACCAGAATTGAAGATTTCATTTGTTCATTTTGTACTTTCGTTGATCTTTTCATTCTTTTACTTATGAAAATTTTTTTTTCAGTGGGGGGGGGTCATTTCCATTATTTTCTCTTTCTTTCTTTCTTTTCTCTTTCTTTCTTTCTTTTCTCTTTCTTTCTTTCTTTCTTTCTTTAATTCTTCCTGGTTTTTTTTCTCTTTTGAAAAAGTTTTCCCTTTACTTTTCTTCTGTCTTTCTTTCTTTAATTTTTTCTTTTTTTTTTTTTTCTTTAGTTAGTTTTTTTTCATTTTCTTTCTGTCTTTTCTCATTAGAAACTGTGAACCAAAACTGTAACCATAGGTTTCTTCAGTTTTCAAGTGGGTCTGTCTGACTATTAACTATGTATCTCATTGCACCAACAAAGCTTGAGGGCTGGAACATTTACTCCTATGTCTAGAAAAACATCTGGGGTTGTTTTTTGTTTGTTTTGTTTTTATTTTTAGCCTATTGAAAATTCACCCCCAAAATAGGTAAAAGAAGTTATTCATTCACTGATCTCCCCTTTTTCCATTTTTTAATTGATTACCACAACACTGTATGCCGCCAAAAGATGTTGGTCACATGGCAGTTTCTATTGAGTGACTGACCAGACCTGCTCTTTTCAATTTCTTTTATCTGGTTAATAATCTTTAATTCATTCATTTTCTTGGTTAATTTTGAAATTCATTAAATTTAGCTCAGGTTCTAAGTTGTTCAGATTCTAGATTAAATTCCAAGATTCAATCTTCACAACTTCCTGTCACATGAATATCATTAGTTCTTCAAATTAGATCCTCCTTGTGAGGAATCTTGTGTGCACGTCTTTTTTCATAATTCTCTCTTTCAATAATTTCCATACAGATTTATGTCTGTGATCCTTGTTACACTGTTTCAAGAACTATTTTAGGGGTACACAATTTGTTTACATACTGTTTTTGTTAATCTTGTGCATTGCTGTTTTAGGAAAGTTTAACAAAAAATCATATTTTTAAATGATATTGTTATCTTCTGGTGATATGCTTACTTATGAAGTTTTTCATTTTTCCAATTTGTGCCAATTGTTTGTGTCTGGGTAGAATTTACTATTTATGTAATTATGCGTCCGCAGCTTTCTGCTTCCCAGATATGTCATTATTGATTTATATCATGTACTTTTTAGTAACAGTGTTCTATTAGGGAACTATTTACCAGACTAACAACTTATGTGCTTATAGCTATGTTCCTGGTGTATGTGTTATATAGCACACATACACACTCACGTGTACCAGCGCACAAATATAACGAGGGAGCTGCTTATTATGATCACTTTTGGATAGGGTTTTTTTGAATGACAATAACCAGCTGACAACATCAAGTGATAGATATATACTGGAGGCTGCTCTTTGTGATCAATGTAAATGAAGTGTTTGAGACCGAATGGTGGATATACTCTGAGGGTTTTTCCGTTCTTTTAATGATTCCCCTTCTCCAGAATTCTGTCTATTGTGGTTGTTTGTGAGCCAATCATTCACCATCAAAGTTAGATGTAACTCAACTAAACCTTGCTTCTGCAAGTGAGTTACACGGCTGAATAATTTTGGTAACCAAGGTTGCATTTAAATGTTGGACTTAATTTCCTTGGCAACAACCATATAATATATAACCATATAATAAATAAAAACCTTATCAGAATCATCCCATTGAAGTCTCTCAAGACTTTAACTCTTAAATTCATGGACCGCTTGTTCCAGGAGTGAGTGTTACATAGCACGCATACATGCATAGACATTTGCATGTAAAACCACACACACAGACATATGTATTTTGGAAGCTGCTTATTGTGATCACTTTTATTAATGACAGTCTGATCTTCAATGAATAGAATTAAAAGGAAAAAAAAATGGGGCTCTTCTGTGAATAGGATAGAAAATTTCTTTTTAATCACCAAATGGTCAAAAGGGGGAAATTTTAACATGGAGTTATTTCCCTTGATAATGTCGTTCAATATTTTTTATAAATTTGAAAGATTTATTCGTTATAGTCTGAAGCAATGAAAATGCAAGGGGACAAAATCACTGGGCATGCTATCATCCCTCTGAATTTGCTGAGTGTTTGACCCTTTATATTTACTGGCAGAAAAACACTGTGCTGATTATTTTTGACTCCCATCACTTTAGTCACTCATTTTATATTGTCTATTAAACCGCCTTATAATTTTTTTGGCTGAAACCTCTTTCTCACTTTGAAATATACCCTATCAGTTGTACTTTATTACATTCGTGTGCCAAAAAGGCATAATGTGAAGAAGCTATCACTATCAACCAATATGGGGGGGGGAATTGAGCATTCCCAGACCCCAAAAATGTTAATGATGGTATCTTAGGCTGAGTCAGCAGAAGTTGGGTAGAGAGAAGTACAGAAGATTGGGGTGTGAGAGAGAGGAAGAGAGTGCTTGCTGCCTTTATAATGGTTTGCACAGAATGAATGCCGGTCACAATTTTTGCTTTTTGCCTTTTTTTTGTAAAAGCAAAAAGGTTGTGTAAAGTGAAATTTTGAAAAGTGGGAGATTGCTGCGTTACTTTTCTAATTGAATTTCACGTCGTAGTTGAGGTACAACTTTTAGTTGATTTTTTCTCCCTTATTAATGAGTACAAATTGTATTGGAAATATGCACTAAAAATATATGTATCCTGACTTCTATACTTATGAGAAACCATCAACAAAATCTGTCAACATAGGTTTCTTTAATTTTTAAATGGATCTGGCTAGCTATCTATCGTGCAATAGCGCTAGGGAGCTGAGAATTTGAATGTTTTCTCCTAATTATGTCTGGAGGAAAAAATTTTTTTTCACTTTTCCAAAATTCCTCTCCAAATTAGACTTTTATCGGGAGGTTCAATTTACCATGTAACTTTATGCTAAACTGATCCCTTGGTTTTTATATAGCTGTGCTTGCACTTGTTTTTTTTTTTTCAAAATTTGGATATTTTAGTGATCCAACGAAAGGAGAGAGAAGTAACTTATTCATTGATCACCCCTTCTTCCAATTTTTTTAATTGTTCACCCCCAATATGGCATGCTGCCAAAATATGTTGGTCACATGACTGTTTTTATTTTTTGACTGACCAGATGTGTCTTATTTTAAGATCTGATTTGTTATGAAATTGAACTTGTGTGTATCTTTCAGGAAGCCAACAATATGGTTCAGGAAGCTAATGCAAAACGTTCTCACATGGAAAAACTTCTTAATGAAGCCAATCAAAAGGTAAATGAATTACATTGTCATGATATTGTTAGTTTTGCATTCTGTTACAGAAACCATCTGAACAGTAATATTGGCTTCTATCTCAGCAATGCAATAATTTCTATGTGTACAATGCAGTATTGATCATCTGTCAAATTTATAATAGATATATGGATTCTACAATTGCAACATAATGTCAGATTCTGTGTGCTCAATAGAATAAAAAGTTGGTCATGAGAGCTTGAATCAAAGTATGCTATCTGTCCAAAACTCTAAAATAAGGTTGATAAATTTACAGATATCTTGACGACAATAAAAAGTTATGTTTTTTTCTCCTGATTTTGTGGTTGACATGTTCACTACCACCTTGGATACCACAACATAAAATCTATTCAGTGCCGCACGGCAGAAACCGAGTTTAGCACTTTGCTATTTATATTGCCTTGAATAAAACCATAGAATGGACACACATGTGCATCAGAGATAATGCATAATATGCCAGAAGATTCACGTGTGTTGTGTGGCAGTGAACATATTAAGAATAGAAGTATATTGTCAAACTCCAGTCCAAGTTGGTAGGAGAGCCACCTCCAAATTACGATAGGGAAATGTTAATATGGGTTTGGTTTATCATGACGTGATAGATAAACATGTCAGTTCAAACCAAACCCATATATAAAATTAAGGCTTCCCCATTGTGATCAGAAGGCGTCTCTCTTACCAACTGAGCGAAACTGATAGGTCTCATATATCTGTCAAATCCAATCCAAGTTAGATTTGACCTTGGTTTTCACCCATAACAAGAATAATCCTCATACTTGGAGGAGTAAACTCTTCACTGTTTATCTATCATGTCGTGTTAAACCAAACTTGTGTATGAAATCAACATTCCCTTATCGTGATAGGAAGGTGGCTCTCTTACCAACTGAGCAAAACTGACAAATCTTGTGTACCTACAAATTTATTAATTATATATGCAATACAAATGTTGCAGTAATCATCTTCACTCAGGATATAAAAAGAAGTGGAGTTAGACCCTGCGGCAGCCAGGCTCATTTCAGTCAGACCCTGCTGCAGTGCAGTCTCATTTCATTTAGACCCTGCAGCAGTGCAGTCTCATTTCATTTAGACCCTGCAGCAGCCAGGCTTATCCCAGTACAATTCAGTTAATTATTTGCAACATTTTGCTTACATTAATATATCACTTATTTTTTTAATTTGTATGCATTCCTTATGCCACACAATCTTTTATAAGTAAGAAATTTTTTCAAACCAAGTGGTGTAGAAAATTTTGAATGATAGATTTCTATCATCTTCATCTGACTGAGATCAGATTATTTTTATGGAAGAGATTTTGCCCTCTTTCTGATCTATGCTTGAACTGTTCTCTTTTTCTCTTAGATTGAAGTATTGCAAGCCGAAGTAACTGCTTTGAAGACATTGGTCCTCACCTCCACCCCAAGCACCCCAAACAAACACTTACACCCACAAATCGATACAAGCAACAATAAAAAGAAAGAGAGCAGTCGGCCATTTTGGAAGACCCATCGACGCTCAACCAGCCACCATGAGTTCACAAAAGAAGCCCAGCAGGAATCCGATGAGGTGGAAAATGGTCAGAACACTGAGGTGAGACAATTTATTTCCTCCCCTTAATTTATCTTTCCTCTCTTTCTTCATCTCTCAAGAAGTTTTACTCTTTTTTTTTCTCCCACCCTTCTTCCTTTTATCTAAACTGCTGTAGTTGCCTTCTTTTCTGGACAGGCACAACACTGATAAATTTAGTTAATCTTTTCTGCCCTTTCTACCCTATGGAGAATAAAGAACAACTTCATTTGTATAACATTGTCAGCTATTCTTGTTCAAGTCTTCAGTCTATATCAGCCATTTGCAACATATTTTTGGCATCGACCCCCTTAAGAGTTCTTACCAGATTCCAAAGCACCCTGTCAAATAGAGATACACCATGAAAAGATAGATAGGTTAATTTATAATTATTCCAGTCTTTGCCCCCTTTAAATATGCAAGGACCCTCGGGGTGGAACATATACCACCTAGTGGAAATGGTTGGTCGATATTGTATATTTATAAATGGTGAGAAAAAGGACAAATTATTTAGTTATATAGATATATTTATAATCATGAAACTGCTGTTGTCTCCATATCTTTTTTTTTATTGAAGACCATGAGTATCAAGGTTATCTACATAGTAAGTTCATACTGCTTTTCTTGATATATTCTTCTTCCATTCAGGGAACTGTGAGTGAAAATTTATCTGTCTTGTCTGTAAGGTCTAGAATGGTTCATTGGAAAACAAATGTTGAAAACTATTTTCACTTTTTTTTATTCATTCTGACTATCTATTTACCTTCATCTCAATTTTCAGTTGTATTATCAAAACTATCAATTTCAACAATATGTCTCTATGGCCACAGGTGAGTATCTAGATCTAAGATGAAATTAGGATGAAGGTAAATAAGTAATCAAAATTGATAAGAGATTGGGTTGCAATACTTCATTTAATAATGATAATTAAATGAACTATTATTGCCTCATTTCGTATAAGTGATGAAGTGATGTAAAGTAATCTTTCAAAAGGCATTGGGTACCTGTACTTGTAAAATCTACAATATTCATATGTCATTTTACTTTTATCTTTTTTTTCAATAAAAATTTAAAAATCATTTGTAAAAAATAAGTGCTTTTTGTATTTTCAGATTGATCCTGTCTATCTAGAAGAATTTTGCCAATGGCGAGAACATCCTGACCTTGAAGAATCAAGTCAGTTCCTCTCCAGAATAATCTTGGAGGACATTGGTCCTTGCCTGAACTTTGCCAATCAAGCAGTAAGTAAATTTCCAACATGAAATATCAATATTTGACCACATGATGATTTTTTTTATTATTATTTGCCAACTAGGACAGTATGATCATTTGAATTATTCAAGTTTTTGATATTCCTTAAATTTTAAATTCACGAACCCCCTGAAACCACTCCAGCATACTGTGAAACTCTTAGAATAATGAATTTTTAATAATGTAACTCTTTTGTGATTTGAATTAAAAAAAAATTTCAAAAAATAACCTAAAGGTGCATTGGAAATAATTATGATCTGAAGTAATTCTCCTTGATTTAAAATGTAAAATATTTCTATTGGAATTTAAAAGTAAAAATACCATTTTTGTGACCTCTCCATCCCATGCTACGATATATTTATATTAACAAACGAAAACGTAGTCAGCAAAATGAAAACTGTTGTAAACAAGTCAATGTTACAATATAGGATCTAATAATTTTTACCATTAACCGATTATTAGAAACCAATAGAGGTTTCTTCAGTTTTCATGAGATTCTGCCGGTCTATCTATCGCCAATGGAGCTAGAGGGCTGAAAATTTAAGCATTTACTCCTTATTATATCTAAAAGACACTTTTTCTTTTTTCTTTTTTTTTTTTTCTTTTTCAAATATCCACCCAACCCAACTAATAAAAAGTTTTATGCTTATTTTTGTAATATCCTGTTTGGGTAGTTTGGCAGTTTTTGCAATATCCAGAGCAGAGACCCTGCATGAAGCTCTGCTTCAAGATCAACAAAGTGGCTGCTGAAACTCACCAGCTTCAGGAAGCCTTTGGTGACAATGCTATGTCCCTAGCAGAACATTTTTCTGGTTTTCTGGTATAAGTATTTCAAGGAAAGATGAACATCTGTCAAAGACAATGACTGCTAACTAGTGCATCACCCGAAAATTTTAAAAAGTCCACCAGGCTATCCTTGTAAATCATAAATGAACCATCTATAATGTT
This sequence comes from Thysanoteuthis rhombus, assembly GCA_963457665.1. Lineage (NCBI taxonomy): Eukaryota > Metazoa > Mollusca > Cephalopoda > Oegopsida > Thysanoteuthidae > Thysanoteuthis > Thysanoteuthis major. The sequence goes on along the minus strand of OY735220.1, from coordinate 30,127,144 downwards.
TAAAATATTGTCATTAGGGAGTATAATATTTAAGATATTGTAAGATTGTCATTAGGGAGTGTTCAACACATTTTGTCAGACATGTTGGACAAAATTTGTGCTGAGACTGTTGAGTTGTTATGCAGTTTCTGGCTTCCAATAACTCAGTAATCAATTTCCATTCACCCTATTAGCCTGACCTTCCCTCTGTATCTTTTCCCTGTTCCCCAAACTAAAATTCTGATTGAAAGGGCGTCATTTTGAGGAAATCCAGAAAGAATCATAGGAAGTGCTTAAGACCATCACGCTTGAAACCTTCCAGGGATGCATGAAATCATGGAAAAAACACTGGGACTGCTGAATACATACGCAAGGGACCACTTCATAAGTGACAGTGGGAATTTGGGGCTAGGGTTAGTTATTTTCCTGCAAGTTCAAATTTCTGGAACTTATGTATTGTACCTCTATACTGCATTAATTTTAAGTCAAACTTTGGATAATAATTGTGTGTCGGGCCATGAACCTATCGGCCCCTCCTCATATGTTATCTGTGTGTAAAAAGTATGGTATTTGTTGAATAAAACTTTGTTTTGCACAATGTTTTTTTTACACTTTTTTTTTCTTTTTTTTTCAGCTTGCTGAAGGAGTGAAGGAATGTGTTGACAAGAACACGTTAACTATTGAACCAATTGCTGGTGACAGTTCTTACCCCAGGTAAGTAAAACCTTGGAAAACTAGTAAGCAGAATCTTGAGTGTAAGTGTGACAGACACTGTGGGAAGGTAGAGGAGAGAAAAGAAAGTTAGGTAGTTTGATAAGAGAGTAGAAAAAGAAGGTAGTTTAATTAGAGGGGAGAAAGAGAGAGGAAGGAAAGAAAATTAGGTAATTTAATAAGTGGATAGGAAGTGAGAGGGAAGAAAATTTAAATAGACTAATGAGAGGGGTTGATGGCTGCTACTGATAACATGGCACTAATTATATGATTTTTTTTTCTCATCCATTGAAAAAAAGTATTTACTCTTATCTTTATAGAAAGCTTTTCACAGCTTCAAGAAAAAATATCTACTTAAATTTCACTTCCCATGTAGATTCTTGAGTATACTTTCATTAGTGTGGTTAATTCATTCCCAAATTTTCCTTTCTGTTCAAAATTGCTCTGATCAAGGTCTTAATATAATTCAACATGGGTTTTTGTTCTTCAGTTTATACTTATTTACATTTTCTACAGCAATACCATAAAAATCCCTACTATTCGAGGTATTGGTGTAATTATTTTTTTAGAACAGTATAGTGTTGCGAGTGTTGATTGTTTTAATAAACTAAAATGAATCCAAAAGCTGCATAGTTTTTCCCAATTGTTATTAGCAAAGAATCAGAAATAAGAATAAGCCCTGAGTCTCATTAGAGGCTTATTCTCTACTTCTTACTGATATTGCTTACTGATGGTCATAGACTCATGATAAAATCTGAATGAAAATTAGATGAAAAAAGATATTTATCAAAAAATTTATGATTGACTATGTTTCTAAGAAATAGAAGAAAAAAAAAATTAATACTGATATAGAGGAGACTGCTCATTTTGAGTACTTTGGGGCTGGATCTTTTAGATAATTCTAACAGGCTGATAACAAAGGATATATAGAGGAAGTGGCTTATTGTAATTGCTTTAGAAAAATTGTTTCGGGCAACTGATTTTAATATCAACTGTCTGATAACATTGTACATGATTATAAAAGGTTTCTTCTATAGTTAATACTTTTATTTTCCAATTTATTTCCCTTAATTTCAACTCTTAAATTCATAGACCAATTGAAACCACTGGTAATTGCCATTGGAACTGTTCAATGGATAGCATAAAAAATAGTTGAAGTCTTCTCAAAATTACATTTTTTTTAAAAATTCAGCAAATGGTCAAGAGGAGAAAATTTTGTTCAGGAGTTATTTCTCTTCAAATCAACATCTTATTTTCTTTGTTTGAATTCAAGAGTTAATATGACATAAACTTTGCATTAATCAAATTTGTTTGTTGTATCAATGTATATTTTCTTTATTTGATAATATCTTCTTCTGCTTGTAGACGTTGCTCACTGTCTCAAAGCAATAAATTGTGCAAATACAAGATTCGTTTGGGAGATGATTCAAATTGGCATTCAATCTCAGAATTTTGCAGAAATCGGGTAAGAATTCTTTTTTGTTCACTTGAAATTGATTAAAAAAAGACAGATTTTTAAACCTCTCTCTTGTTGATATGACTTTATTTTTAAATTTTTTCAAATTTTATTCTTGGATGTTGTGATAAAAAGCAACTGAAATTAGATTGAAGGCAAAAACTAGTCAAAATTGATAATAGTGTTGCAATACTTCATCCAAGAATAAAATTTGAAAAATAAATTTTAAAAAATCATATCTAAAAACTGCTAGGTCTCAATTGTATACCTCAACAGTATGCAATATCAGTTGTAAGGACTAAAGTTTAAGATCCAAAATCTGCTTCATTTTAACTATGAAGTCCCTTTGGCTGAATGGTTAAAAGTGGCCAGACTCATACTGGACCCCCTTTAGAGGGTGTTAATTAAATTCTCACTGTGGACTTGCTCTTTGTCTGATTATGCTGTTTAACCTTTGCCGTAGCATTATGGTCCAAATGAAAGTTGGGATGAAGGTAAAAATTAGTCAAAATTAATAATAATCCTTCTCTTGTTATCCTATTTTTCAATGTACTTCAATGAATGAATGCTTTAAATAGGCTTTTTTGACAGCAATTAATTGCGTCATTTAGCCAGCTCCAGTTTAGTTGGGATGGCATTGAACTAATAAGAGAATTAATAGTTAAATTTGGTAAGACAGAATAAAGGTCAATTTTATTTGATGAATGAATTCTTTCTCTAATTATTAAAAGAACTAAAAATTACTGATCAAATTTTAGGCTAGGGTATGACTTGGCTTTCTGATATCTGTGATGTTCCATGGATGAGTTGAATAAATATTGAAATATCAACAAAATTCAACATTTCTTACTTATTAATCAAATATTTATAACCTAAATATATATTTTTAGATACTGTCATCTTTAATATTTGTGTATTTGATTTAATACAGGCTTCTGTTTTTTTTATGTAAATCTGACTGTACTAAAGATTCAGAAATTTGAGATGATGAAATATTGAGTTGATCAATATTGAGTTTGGCAGAGATCAAAATGATATACATTTCTGCTTAATGCTGCTAGATTATGAATCTCAGAGTTGAGGAAACCTGAAAAAGCATTGAATTCCTGCTTATTTATTGATTTATTTTGATTATTGTATTCTCTCTCTTTTCAGATTACCTCAGTTTGTAATTTCTACACTTATATCCGTTACATTCAACAAGGCCTTGTCAAAGGAGAAGGTAAGATTAACTATGATTTTATGTTTTCATTATCTATATTATAACGCTCCAATTTCTGTATATTTTGCAGGGTTTTTTTTTCTGTTTTTTTACCATAAGACATAAAAAATAACATATCATAGGGCAATTTTTGTCAATGCAATACAGTAAAAATTCTTTATAGTATGGATATGATGAAGCAATTTCCAGTCTAACCAGGCCAATAGCTTCCGAGTGATTCATTTAGTTACATATAAATTGATAAAAAATGTCAAAGTGTGATAACTCCAGGTTTATTATCTGCTAATTATAGTTCTTTTTGAGAAAATAAAAATATCCAAATAATATGATATAAATTCTTTGAATAAGATGTGACCTGACATCAAGCTCTATGGTTGCTTGAGGTGGCTTTTAGGCGAGTGTACTAGAACAATATCTATGCTAAAAAAATTTATTTTAGCTCAGTTTCCTTGTGGGCTATCTTCACAATAGTAGACCAGGAAGGGGTACCAACTACATTATATATTGTGGTTTATTTTTAGTTATAATCAAACATTGACAAATGTCTTCGTTTTGTACTTGTACGTGTATATGTACATAATCTAAATAGAATTGTCTGTTTTTATTTGTTTTTCAAAGCAGCAAAATCATTTTCTTTGTATCACCCCAAAAAGTCTACTATATTATTTTACTTATTTTTTAATGAATGTTCATATATGTACATTTCAAAGTAATTTAATAAAAATATATACTTTTTTCTTAATGTACAGTTTAGAACTTCTCATATATACTGAAAAGAATAACAGAGCTTAGGCAAAAAAAATGATAGATGATCAAAGTAATCTTTTTCCTCTTTTCTTTGGATTTTTTTATTCCTTTACTGCGTTCTTTCTTTTCTTTTTCTTGCCGTGTTAAAGGAGATTTGATAGCATAAAATTATCTCACAAAAGCTGATAAGAATCCTAGAAATCATTTTTAACCAGAGAAATGCCAGTTGATCTTGCTAGTCTTTGATTAATGCTTGTCAGAGCTTGTTCACCTTTCGCCCAACTGCTCTTGAAACCTTTTCCTGTTGATATTTCCTTTCAGACAAATCTGTTTTCCTTGAAGTGCTTAAGTTGAGGAAGATGATGGCTCTGGCTCGGCTAGGATACTCGCGGTAACAAGTTCAGCTGGTCAGTTCATTCGGTCGGTTGCATCCAGAATGGAAAGCAGGAGGTGTAGGAGAAAACGGAAGGTTATATTTGTTCTTCGGTGACTGGCACCACTGACCTTCCTCAGTCTGACATTCAAACATCCTCCCACATCTGGAAGTTCTCTCTCAACTTGACCGTCTCCTCCACCACAACCACCACCACTACCATCACCATGTTGCCGCTGCCACCACTGCTGCTTTTCTATCCAAGAGATGTCCTTTGTCATCATCATCAACAACTGGAACCAATTCTTTGACATCGTCTTGAATGTCCTCAAAGACGTATCCATATTCTGTACAGAATTCCTCTCCAAAAACGAGAAGCAAAAGATGTTTTTTGGGGCCTTCTCTTTAATCTTTTCTTCTTTCTTTTTGAAATGGGAGTTGAAAGTACATTTTTATTTTTGTCGTATTTTCTGATTAAAAAATGGGACTTACCTCTTGACCAAACATGGATGCATACATACATAAACTCTTCTTTTTTTTTTTTTTTTTTTGTCATCATGTATGTACATGTATGCATGCAGATACCCACTTGTGTATATACCTATATGTTTAAAAATTTATGTGTTTGTTGATGTAATACCTATTGATATATACATCTATTTATGTAACACACACACACACACACATATTTATATAGGGCCTACAGCAGACGTGGAAAACCCTCCTAAATTTGTTCCTAAAGCAATGCCATTATATATATATATATATATATATATATATATATATATATATATATATATATATGTAAACATTGTGGATGGTTATTTTAGTATATACATCTATACATGCATTTATGTACTCGTTCATCCATTTCTATGTATATACATTTATAGATATGTATGATATATATTCATACAGCATTCATTTGTGCTTTTATATATACTGTATATACATTCTGTATGTCTATGCATGTGTGAGATTCATATTCCTAAACCAATATTGTTATGCTAGGGTCATTTCTGTTTGTAGCATTGCACACTGACAGAAGTGGTGTTACTTTGCATATTGATCACAACTGCTGTTTCATTGCTTTTTGAGGTGCTGGGACAATTTGTTGTTGGTCAGTTGGTCACTAGTCAATTTGTTGAGTGGTAAATTAGTTGATAGGACAGTTCACCTCCAGTGTCTGCTACTATTTAATGCATTAAACCTTCGTGTTTATTTAATTTCAATTCAATTTTTAAAAGTACTTGCACATAATCATATATTTTGATACTTCACTATCTAATTTATTAGATTTTACTTTTCAAATTTTGAACATTTTCTTTGAATTGGTGACGAATTGACCTTGTGACAAATTGACCTGCAACCTATTTAGTGCTGACAAATTGACCAGAAAACCATTTACTGGCAATTAATTGACCAGATACCCAAATTGATATATGTAGGAGAATTGTGTTTGCCAAAAGAAGGGCTTTGCTTGCACTTCTGGTCTTACATCAACAAGACCCCGAGTATTGAGAGAAACTGTTCTGTGTCTAAATTCAAAACACCCTGCAAAGTTTATTAATTTCACTTTACATTCATCTCAGTATTGAAGTAGGAGAAAGATTTCGGATTTAAAATTCCCTCATTAAAAGAAGGCATAGAATTATGCTGAATGGGCTCTTGATATCTTTATTCATATTATATCCCCATAACAAATATTGATATTGATCAGCCATTTTCAACCTTTTTTTTTTTTTTTCTTTAAGACATGACCCCATTAAGAGCTCTTCTCCAGTCAAACAAGATTACAACGCAAACAGATAGACAGAAATTCATTTGATATTATTTCAGTTGATAGCCCACTCCAAAATGTTGACTTTAACTCGAGGATAGATGTTATGTATGAATGAGAACACTTCATTTTTGTCAAGAAATTCAATTTAAGATTGTTACACATCCCTACCTTTTTTTTGTTCAGTCAAAATGAGCTGCTTGCTTTTATTATCTTTATTGGTAATTCAAAATTTTGTATGAATAATTTTTAGAAGTCTTCTGGGAAAGTAGAAATTTGAATATTTTGCCAAGTTGTGTTCTCCGGCCAATTTTTCACTGCAGTTTAAGAAAATAACAATGATTTATCTCTAATATTCATAATAAAGAAAAAAATAGGAACAATTTTTTTTTTTTTAAAAAGAGTATTCTATTTCATCTTTTTGATTTTATTTCTGATGAAATAGAGGGATTTAGTTCATAATCTGTTAAAGGCTTCATCTATCAATTTATTTTATGTATCTATTTGTTAGTTACAGATTGGTTTATATAATACTCCGCTCTGATTTGAATAATCCATTATTATAAAATGGGGTCTAAATTTTTTTTTTTTAATGGAATGGGGTCTTATAAATTTTGATTACCATTTATGATAAAAATTAAGATCTATTTCAGTTGAGCTCTAAAGTGTTCATTGAATTCAATAGTTTTTTCATAAACAAGAGAAAAATATCAGATTTGAATTATTTTCTTTAAAGCTAAAAAACAAAAACTGCAGCATTATTATTCATCTTATTATTTACCGCTTTATCTATGCACTTAATATTCTCCTGTGCTTGTGTATCTTTAAGGAAAACTTAAACTTTACTTAAAACTTACTTCCATTCGTAACCTGTTTTGATGAAAATTACAGACGAAATAGTTTTGATTGTCTGGCTTCCAGAATTTTCATGAAAGAAGCAAGTAAAGAGAGAAAAAATCAATAAGAATTGAGGTAAACATTATTCAATCAAATATACAATAACAAAAAAGAAAAAACAAAACATTATTCCATCAGATATACAATAACAAAAGAAAGAAAAATATCTTTCAAGAAAAAAATTTTATTTGTTATTCCTGCATAAATTTGAGATTTTTACACACATCTGGAACTGATATATTGCACCAAACTTTATATATTTGACATTTTTGAATACATATTTCATATATTGTCTGAGTATAATATATGTATAAGATTGTATATTGCATGTTAAAAAATTATGTACGTATTATGTATGTGTGTGCATGTATGTTGATATATTTATATACACATGGATATATTATATATCATATATAATGTATATTTTATGCACGCACACATATAATATATGTATATGTTGCTGACCTTTACCAACGAATGATTGAATGGACAAAAGACAGTATGAATGAGCTTATATAAAAATAAAAAGAAAATGGACCAAATTACATTTTTAATCACTAAATATTATCAGAGCCCCTCCCTGCTCACCGTTTTAGAAAGTCACAATTTTAACAGTAACAGCAGCAGCGAAAATATATTATTTTGACATTCCAAAATCTTTCTAAAGATGTCATTCCTTTTTTGCAACTGTCAGATAAATAAGGTGGTTGGAGACATGAGACCTCATAGCTGCATCAGCACACACACACACACACACACATCTTTTACAAGACACCCAGATCTATTTGAATATTCCATTGTCATTACTGACCAATTTTTTTGTTTCTGTAAAAATTGGAAAAAAACAATTTTGTTTGTTTTTAAAACTTTGAACATTCGTTATTCGTTATAATTATTATTATTATTCCTATCATTATTATTATTATTTCTTTTCTTTCATCCTCAAGGATTTTTTAAGTGATTTTACAATTTGTTATCAGGTTACAATTTCATATATTGAATCATTTGTATTTCGATGTAAAATTGTTTTGTAAAAAAGTATCTTCTTCCATTGTGTAGATCAGCCATTCCCAACCTTTTTGGGGTAGCCACAGCCCTTTTGAGAGATCTTCTCATGCTCCAGAGGCCCCCTGTCAAACAGGGATGCTACTCACAGATAGAGAGGAATTAATGTATTGTTATTTCAGTCTTGGCACCTCTGAAGTGTGCCAGGGCCACCAAGGGGGCAATATGGCCCCTGTTGAGAGTGGCTGGTGTAGACCAAATTTTTAGATTTAGAAATGTACGTTAATAGAATGCTTCCTTAAATCCATAAGATTGTTTGTATGATGATAATCATGATAAAAAAATGATTTTGGACTAAAATGGCAAAAATCTCCAGATTTGAGTGGTATTTAAGTCACATATGATTAATGTTATCATGGCATAGATATTCAACTTGTCATCTTTTTTTTAATCTTCACTACTGTCATAACCTTGTGGTTTCAACCACACTTTGAGAAGTGTGAGTACAAAAAATATTCTTTTATTATATTTTTCAACAAATTCTGTATTGAAAAGATCATTTATTTTTTTCTCTAAAACCTAAGTATAATTTGTATTTAGCCCTTAGTGTTAAGCTATTAACTTGTAATTCTGTATTGTTGTATGACATATCATCCTTTTTTTTTTTTGTAATTCCGCTGGTGAACCATGTTTAACACAAGGACTGACCAGTTGGGAAACACGTCAACCAAATCTCAGAACAAAGCTAAATTAGCATTACAAGCATGGAAAAAATTTTTTTTCTTTTCCCAAATCAATTCTATGAAGGTCAACATTTAGCATGGATTTTCTAAGACTAAAACTTATCCAATTATAGAAATTAAATTTTTGGTTAAATGATCAATAATTATTCTCAATCTGTGCTGCTTGCTAAACTTTATAGAATAACTCTCTGAGAGTTGTGATGCAAAGCAACAAAAATAAGATGAAAGAAATACTAGTCAAAATTGTATTTTCAAGATTTTTTATGGACAGGCACCAGCAGATCCTTTGTTGAAAATTAGATTTTAATCTTGAATAATCAGATAAGTAACAAATTATATAATCACTTGGAATACCTTGAATGTAAGAAATAGAATTATTATTATTATTATTATTATTATTATTATTAACAACTTAAGTGATAATCATCAATTTAGCTTACAGGAATTTTCCAATTCTCAAAGGAATATCAAAATTTCATCTCTTCCATCTTTTATTGAGTAATCTATTTTGTAAATAGCCTTCTCATGTCTACAGACATTTTTTTTTTTTTTTAATATTTAAATTTCGAAAAGAACCAGAAAGAATTTTTTTTTTTTTAATTATGATAATCATTACTTCTAAGTAATGATGACAAAAGGAAAAATGCTGTGGAAACTCCTGCTTGTTTGGGGGAAGAAGAAAAACAAAATTGTAAATCCTAATACTTATCTTTGTTGCCAAAGTATATTTGCTGATGGTTCACCTCAAGGTGTCTGTATTTGGGGAATGGGTCAGAGAATGACACCTTTTGGATGAAGGGTCAGATGTAATCTTTTAGTAACTTCCAGTTCAAAAGTCTGTTAATGTGTGTCCAAGGTCACTGTACTTAGACAAAAATTTGATGTTTTTATGTTTTAAATCTTAAGACTGTTTGAAAATATTTTTTCTTTGTTATACCAAAGAGTACATGGTTAATTGGCCTGACCCCCAATGGTTAGTGTCACTATGTCTTCATCTTCACCAGTTGTTCTTCCAGGGCAGACCGAGCCTTTGGCTGTGGTTCAGTTTGCCCACAATCCAAAGCAGGATTTCTAAAGTTTTACTTTTCAAAAATTTGACAAATGAAATGATCAGTAAAAACATTTATCAAGAATTTTGTTGTTTTTATTCTTTAATTTTTTTGTTTGCTTTAACACTGTTGGACTCAAACTTTGTTCCTCACTAATCACTTGAGGCTCTCAAGAAATATATGCAAACCCCTGAAGAGTTTTTATGTTGATAAGATGATTATAGCAACAATAGATCATCGCTAGTTTTTAGAAACTACATTTATTTTAAAATGACTTTCCCCTAAATGATTTATTTCAGTATGATTTTCCTCTATTTTCTACATGCAGCAGCGGGGACATCCAGGTAGTTTCACCAACTTTTTTCCATGCTAAATCAACATTGAAAAAGCATTGAAAAAAATCCCAAAATGCACTAAAAACAATGGCCATTATATGTCCATTTAGATGGCTAAAATGGCTAGGTCAGTCTTTAAAAATGGCTGATGATTGGAAAAAAAATGGCACTTAGATGTGTTGAAAATGGTGCTGCTCGTTGAATTTTGCACTACCTAAACAAGAAACATGCTGAATTTAGCATGGAAAGTGCTAAATTGGCAACACTGGTTTACAACATATGTATCTAAGATGTGTCAAAATGTAACTTTCTTTAAATTTTTTTGTATTTATTTCTGTCTTCGTGTTGGCCTAGCCCCACTGCCATAGTTTTCCCTTCATTTTTGCACAAATTACAAGGGTCAGTCTTGAAGCTGATGGGGGGGGGATGTCTATACTTACATGGGTCTCCTAAGATCTCTAATGGTTTACAGACCACTCTTTGAGAATCGCTGCTTTCACAAATAACTTCACTATAATGCATTGATTAATAACAGTTTCACAAGACAACTTTTACTTTTTTTCAATTTGTTCCTTGCTGCATGAAGTCATGTGCTGACATGGTGCAGATTTAGAAATATACTTTAAAACATGCATGTATTGAATGCCTTCCATAGAAGATGGATTAGCTTTCTTGTCTTGCAGACCCGTTAGCTAGTATAGTTCAATCCTCAATGAGTGCCCGACTGAATTGAGTTTAGTAAGTAACCGTCAGTATTTGATTATTTTATTTCAGTAATGTTTATGGTATATGATAGACATTTGATATATTTTAGAAAATATGCAAATATTACTTGGTGTTCAATGTACTGGTATTATGATTAAGGGGCCATCTACTGAAGCTTGATATGGACTTTAGGATGAGTTATAACGAGTTGTAGTATTCCAAATATGCTTGTAAAACATTTGTCCTATAGTCTGGCATGTAGGGTACTGCCTTTTTCTTTCTGGTGCCACTGTAAAAAGATTAAAGATGTCCTTGAATTAGTAAACTGAGTCATAACTCTACCCTTATCAGCTGATCTTCGTGGCTAGAAGTATATAGTTCTTATCATCTCTCTCATAAATCTTATCAGTCTGTTTTGGCCCAAGGCAACATTTAAAACCAGATTTCAAAATAATCAAGCCTTTTTAGTTATTTTATTACTTGCAATGTTGAAATAGTGATCTTGTTTAATGCTTGGCCACCAATGTAAATCAGCCTTTTGCCTGGTTAGTACAAGGCTGATGACCTTTTGAGGCTCCCACAAGCTTTTAAATACTTAGAAATTACATCTCTTTAGGCAGTTAACTTGGCTTAAATTGTCATTGAATTGAGAGCATTGGTGATAACACATAAATTCTGAAGATATGGCACAAGGTCATGCAATTGAGTTGTTTGTTAACTCTTCAAGGTGCATTTCTCTTTGTTCCACTTTGAACCACTCTACTGTTAATCTACCTCGGTACTAAACAAAATGGGACAAAATAGAAACTTCTTTGCTCCTCGCATAGACATCTACTGCCACTTTTCCTGGGATTGGGTGGGGGGAATATCTTCTGAATATATCTTTGCGACAACTTTGTTTCCATCTTTTTATAGTGGTGCATTAAGTTGGGGTTACATAAAACAATCATACAGCACTATTATCCTTTATTGACTATAAGGTTCTAACTTTCAAACACTCTACCTTAGGTGAGAAGGCCTGATCCAGGGGAGGGCTAATGTCCCATTTTACCCCCCCCCCTCGTCTCGGCTCAGTTCCTAGATATACGAAAATGAAAAGGTGGTATTGAAATGGCTCATCTCCGATACCAACACTTCGAAAGTCAGGTGAAATTTAACCCATGATGCTCCAAATGGTAAAGTGTCGAAAAAATTTTTCCTTAGATCTAATAAAAAGGGATCATACATTGGAGGCAGTTGGAACATTCAAATAGGGGAACGCCTAATTCAATCCTACACAAGAGCTTCGGCAGGTGGAAAAACTTTTTGTTAGCTTTCTTTAAGCTACTGAATAAAATCTTATACTAATCCTTTCGTATTGTATTCATATTTTGAAGGAGGCAGTAGAATGATTCCGACGAAACATGTTAATATCAAAAGAGTTTGGGTTGTATTAAAAAATTTGTAAGTGGACTACAAAATTCAAATGGCAATGGGCTGACCCTATTGCAAGAATGTCAGATAAGCACTGGACATCACAACTCACACCATGGATCCCAAGAAATCATATGCAAAACTGGCTGGTGTAAAAAAAAAAAAAAAAAAATAATATGAGATGATGTGATGAACTAGACAAGTTCTGGATATATTGGCTCAATGATACCCATGATAAAAAGGTCTGGGAAATCTTGGCACAGGTCTGCCCAATAGCGGATGCTAAAATGCTGCTGCTGATGAAACAGACAGAAATGATTTACAGAAACAATTTTCAGTTCCCTAGAATTTATGCTAGGCAGCTGATGTGTTGAGCATAGAATATCACTAGTATTATCGGTTTCTGTGGGTTGAACCACCGATGAACTACAGATAGCCAGATGTAGGATGGATCATAGTTAAATTTGTATCTTGTCACCATAAATGGTTGGAATATTAGCTCCCAAATCAAGATGTTTAAAATTCTTGTCATCAGTGCGCATCACCACAATGCCTCGTAGGGCAGTGATTCACCTATTCCTAGGTCACATTCCTCCTCTTGTAATCCTGGGTTTCCTCAATTCTTTCCCCCATTTGAATTGTCGTCTAATAATTTATTCCCCATTATACTTTTCCTCCCTTTACTGAAATTTCTTTCCGATTCTTCCCCTGGGAGCAAATCGACTCCCGTTTGAGAGTCACCGAAATTGAATGAGAAAAAGTTTATTCTAAAAGTTGAATCATCTAAATGAGTATCTTCATCTTGGTTATTATTTTTTTTATCAAAACATTTTGTTTGACACGTTCTCCGGCCTTCCCCCAGCGTATTGCAGCTGGTATTTCTCGTTTATTGTCCAATATCTAAAACTGTAATGTAATCATTGACGCTCCAATTTGCAAATAGTTCCAATTGAGGAGATGGCGAAATTCTGACGTACACCCCTTCCTGATAATTTTCAATGCAGTGATGAAAACAATGAGAATTAGGATTCCTGCCAGAATAAGTTATGGAATGAAGTGCTTGCAATTTTGGGATCAATTTGTGTTGTGGAAACCAGATTGTTCAGACAGAAAAGTCATTTACATTGTAGGGACCACTCATACTCAGTTATACAAAATAGGCTACAGGAGTTTCCTTCGAAAATATTACAGAAAAAAAATATCCTTAAATTGAATTAAACGATAAAGTGGCGTATTAATGATCAGTTGCTAGACTCCAACATGCGACATTGGCTTTCACTTGGAGCCTCCTTGTCAAGATAAAAGGAAACCAACACACTCAAGGAGAGACAGTCGGCGAAAAATCTTCAGTGTACACAAATTCACGACAGAAATTACCAAGAGGAAACGGGCGGCATAAGATACAGCACACACACCAAACGGCTTAACTACAGTCACTTGTTTAGAAGAATTATCTCCACTTCACACTTGCTTATGCATACATCAACGTTCTGTGGGTACTTTTCCCTCACACTCAAATCCTCACAAAATTTTACACTTTAAAGCACATGGCAACTACTCACGTACGCAATCTTACATTACATCTAAAGGATTTCCTTCCTTCATGCGCATATACATTCATATATGAAACACTACAGTGAATTGAACATACAATTGATAACATAACGGACTCTATCGACAAACATGATCCTACAAGCCCCGAAAGGGATTTGCCTTTGTTGGTTTGTTTCCTAGATACAATTTATATTATTGTTACTTACCATTTTGTCAAATGATTCATTGAACTTTGAACACAACGCATTGTATAATCAATTTTTTGTTTTGCACGTAAACATACGGGCACTCACAACATCAACCGCAAATATTAACGAATCGGTAAATGTAGCATTCTTTATCATGGACATCGGCGTACGGGAACTGTTTCTATAAGGATTGCAAAAAGCTTAATTTACCTGTAATTTCCCACGAATTTGCGCAAAATCATGTACACTAATTTGTCCTAGATTTAACGTTTTGCCCGATTGGGGGGGGGGGGCTCGCTCCTCTGATTCGTACACGTATCATCATGGGGTTAATAATGCATATAAAGATGCCATATTAAACTAATGATCCAATTTACTTATCCATCAAATATAAACGGAGCCGAGGGAGGAGAAGAAATTCGCATCTCGGGGTCTGGTTGATATTTCTTCATTGGTCATCTGTTATATAGAGAAATATCACGCACTAACATTCGCTCTGTTCTTTTGACAAGACAGTATCCTCTTGGTTTGAGTTATAAATCAATTTATTCGACGGAAGACAAGAGTTGAAAACTTTCGGCCAGACAGATCCATTTAACTTTTATAGGCATTTCCCCTTAATCATCTTTAACAATCAGGTAGAATCCAACCGGAAATTGTGTGAGTATACTTACTGTTACACCAAACATGACCAATGGAAAAAAGGACAGGTGAATGTGTGGTTTCGGATTTTTCTAGTTCAAAGCTACGTCTCTGGTCTGACAGATTCAATAAATTGATTCATTACATTATCATTATGTAAGATATTGATCATTATTCATTCACTTTCGTTATTTAAATATCTTTATATTCGTTTTATAATTGAAAACCATTGTTTGCTTTTTGTTGTTGTTTTTTACAGTATTACTCGCCTCAAGACCGCCTTTGGCTTTCAACAAGCTCAATAAATCATATTTCAATATACCTGAAGTTATCTCCCTTGAAAAATCAGATCATTATAATAACGGTTATCAGGGGTGAGTGTAAATGGTGACCCTATACTTATCATCATTATTATTTATAATAATAATTTGCTAATTGGTCTGGAATCGTTTTATTTTCCAAATTTTAGCACTTTAATGGTACTGCGCTAAAAATACGCTACGATGTGCCAGTTTAGCTATGTTACGATTACAAACATACAGAAATTGGATCATTATAACGTAGATTGAGCTAATTTATGGTTTAAACTATTCAAGGCAAACACTGCTGCATACGCCTCAACTCCTTTTATCACGAATGATCAGTAATATGACGCAGTTGAAGCCAGAAAGACGCGTCCTGGTTTTTGCCTCGATTATTTTCCACATTTAGTACTAGCAGGGATACCCGGGCGAAAATTGGTTCAAGGTTGGAGTGGGTAGATTTTTTTTTCAATTTTAAGATAGAATCAAATATTTTTCTGAGATTTTTTCTTTTTCTTTCCTTTTTTTTTTTTTTTTTTGCTTTCAATGCATAATAGCGTCTGAAGAATTAATCTATATTCGTAAAGTTTGCAGGGATGGAGGGGTCTTATATTTACAGAGTAATTGTAATCCGAAAGTGGGCCTTCATTTTGCGTCCGTATTACGGAAGTAAGGCTGCTAAGTATGCGATTACTTCCAAGAAATATGATGCAATGATAATAAAGGAGAACATTAGGGGAAAACGGAGCTTCTGGTCGGAAAAGATGAACTTCAGTATCATCTTTTTGGAACAAAGAAATTGAGAGCTCAACCTTCACAGCCTTATGAATCCGTGGACATTAAGAAAGGAATTCAAAGGAACGGATGCAATAAAGAACTGATCCGTTGTTTACCATAAACGAAATTTTAAGAACCACATACTTTGAAGCCTCACTTCCGTAAGACGGGCGCAAAATAATGATCAATCAAAACATTACAGTTGCATTCCCCGTCCTCTGTAAAAGTTCGAAAATTTAATTTATCTCAAAATCGTCGGTTGTTCAACAAGGACATTATCGATGCATCCACATTCCATTTGCCCTTATTACAATACAGTGATAGGCTGAGAACATCCACGTTCAATATATATATATATATATATGTGTGTGTGTGTGTGTGTGTATGTGTATATATATATGTATATATATATATATATGTATATATATATATATATGTATATATATATGTGTATATATGTATATATATATGTGTATATATGTATATATATATGTGTGTATATATATATATATGTGTGTATATATATATATATATGTATATATATATGTATATATATATGTGTATATATATATAAGTATATATATATATATGTATATATATCTATGTATATATATATGTGTATATATATATAAGTATATATATATATATGTATATATATCTATGTATATATATATGTATATATATATATATAATTATTATTATATATCATAATTATATCATGATTATTATTATAATTAACGCTCGATTTTTCAGGGTTGAGCACTCTTTAAGTGAGGTAACTCGTTCATCAAAAGCTTATGCATTGCTCTTCCAACTTAGGAATAGAGCATTCTGGTGGATTGGAAATTCTGCGTGAATGAATATATCGCTTAAATTCAACCTTACTGACCGTCCAGTTCTGGGTAGGGCAGAGGTAAGATGCCAGCCTCTGGATAGTGGATGGGATAATCGATAGTCTATAGCCTCACTGAAGTGTTGTAATACAACCAAACAGCTGTCTGTGGATGACACAATTATATATATATATATATATATATATATATATGTATATATATCGCTAACCGCGCTATGATAAACTGCATTGTATCAGGGGATACCTGTATCAATATGATAGATATTTTTTATTTGGAACAACCAAATTTACGTTTGGGTTGTTTTGTGACGGTCATTCTTCGTCCGACTCTTTACAGGCGGTCCTCTGGATCAGCACTGTAAGTACGTATAGATGGTTCGAAGTCCCGAAAGAAAAAAGAGGGTAGGAGGCAGCATAATGTGAACGCCAGAAAAAATACCCTGGATCACAGATGTGGGATTGTTGCGTGGTGTAGAGAGTCGGGCGAAGAATGGCCGTCTCAAAACGACCCAAATCAACCCCTTCTATCAGGGATTTATAGAGGGCACTGACTGAGACTAACTCTACTGAAAAAAATACCTATCAATATCAAATTCAAAATCATACCAGCTGAGTCAACCAAAACTTCGACGTGCAGGTTGCTCAAAGAAAACACAAGCAAACATTAAGAACTTTAACCTACATTGTCACGGGAAAATATTTTTCGTTTCTTGACGAAATATTGCAATAAAATAATGTAAGGAAGAAAAGCACATCTTAATGATAAATATATTTTTTCAAAGCTTGCCGTTAGCAACAACTAATCAATATTGAGCATTTATTAACAGGTGGAACTTTCCTTATTCTTAGAACACAATCTTTATTATCAGAATAGTTCCTTAGTTCTTATTTTGTTTTCAATTTATTCTGTTGATTTAGATTTGGTTTTATATAGTTCTTGGGGTCATCATTTAGCTTTGGGTGTTCCTATATAAGTTAGAGATGTCATTATTTATAGGCATGATAGTTCCTGGATAGTGTATTGGAATGTACGTTGTGTAGCAAGAAGATGTTGATGATGAAGACAAAGGTGTGGTTGTAAGCACCACATGCTGACGCCATTGGAAAGGTTGAGGGGAAATGTATGGTTGCCATAACAGCATGGAAAATATGCGTGCCAAATATGATTGTAGACGTGGAGATGAAACAGAGTAAAGAAGACACACAATTATTTAGAAGAACAAATATAATGTACATTTAAAGCATAGCATTACGATACAGGACTGAAATGGAATACAAAAAATATTGATACGATCGATAAGAGTAGAGGGAGATAAGAGATAGCTTCTACACGAAAGATAGGAACTTAGTGCCGAGTGATAGTAGTAGCAATCGTATGCTTTCGAAACAGACATGACTGAAATGTTATGTATCAATAAAACTTGGGTATCAGTATGTATGCCTAACTGCCAAGTTGTGGACGATGTATTTGGGATCGCGTGTGAGCAATTTTGGGCCATTCTTAGACGCTGAAAAAATACACGACGTGCAGATTATTTAAGACCCAGAAAACATGGGTTTTAACCCATGTGCGCTTGCCGAAGTAAGGAGAATCAGAAGACAGATCATCGTGATTGTTGTGTAGGAAATGCGTTGCCATTTCATTCACGAGAGATGGAGGTGTATACGCGTATTGGGCTAGCGGTGAGGACACGATTGAGTAGCTGTGCGTACAGGAGATGCCTCGATCGGTGAAATAAGGTGGGCAAAGTTTAGTACAGTGATTAGTCACGATGAAAAACTGTAAAGTTCGGATCGGTCAGGAGGCCAGCGAAATGATATCGATCCTAGATAGAAGAAAAGACAGTGTGAGAGAGTACCCGGCTAGAAGCGCAGGGCAAATGAGCAAATGAACACGTTTTTTCAGTGTCTTTATAGGGAGTCGTCGTAAGAAGTAATGTTTTGGATATCTAGATAAAAGAGGGGTCTCAGATTAAATTCTTAATTAAAAGTAAAGAGGGTTCTACAATTCATTTTCATTTAAACGTAGTCCTTAAAATGTCCTGGTTCCTGGACTGCGCGATCTTTCCTGGTTCGATGTGTATTATTTTGGGGTGAATCCACAGTATTTGGTTTTACAATACAGTCCTTTTGAATCCAATTTTAAAATTGTACAGGTGTTCTCATCTCTCACAAATATGTTTTCTATTTTGCCAGAGATTTCCGTACCTCGTCAGCACAATATACGTTTTATTCCTTGAATAAGTCAATGTAATTACACCTGCAGTGTCCAACAGCTTTTCCTGATCTATTTTGATTCCCAATTTATCACTGCCTTCAAGTGAGTGGAGTGAACGAACGTCATGGTTTTCATCATACTTCTTTTTCGTCCTTAATTTCAGCTCTTCATCCCTTTCCTGACTTTCCTCATTCAGGTTCCAATTTGTCTGTGTGGTTAGAAAGCACGGGTCTTATCTCCTTTCCCATCATTAATTCTGCAGGACTTACTCCTATTATCGATATAGGAGTACTTCTGTGTGCCATTAGTAGCAGGAAATATCTGGCTATTTTAGAAGTCTCTTAGCTATTTTTACACCACTTTCCACCTCTCAATTTGCTTTTGGAAAATGAGGGCTAGCGGTGATGTGGATAAATCCATATTTTTCGGCAAAATCTCTTAAAGCAGAGTTTGTAAACTGACCACCATTGTTGCAGACAACTTCATTTGGGATATTCCTCCTTGCGATTTTTTTTCCAATTTTCCTATTAATTTGTGCACTGGTTACTTAACTGGTATGTACAATTTCCAAGTACCGTAAAAAAAATAATCAATAACGCCCAAATACTACTGTCCATTCCACGTACACAAATCAGTGCCAATTTTTCGTCACGGCCTGTCAGGTAAATTTGTTGGTTTAAGAGGTTCATATCGATTAGCAGGACAGTGCTGATTACAAAATCACATTTTTTGCAATGTCCTCAATTTCTTGCAATATTCATAACCACTGCATCGAAAATTAGACAATGTTCCCTACACTTGTTAAGACTCATACGACCACTGCGTATTAAGTGAAGGATTTTAGCTCTTAATTTTTGGGGGATCATAATTCTATCCTGATAGAATGATAATCCTTTGTGCAGATGTGTTTTCGACAATTGGAAAAATATTCTAATTAGAAAAATGCAGTTCGACATCTTCTTTCGTACTTTGTTCTTTTGTTGGCCATCCATTAAGTGTAAAATGAATAACTTTTTGCAACATAGGATCGGCAAGTGTTGCTTCTTAAATTTCCTGCAGTTTTCCTTCAAATACAGATATATTTTCCACAACACTTTTAATGTATAACACCACGTCTTTAACAATATTTCAGTGCTCCCCACTTATGGGACTATGCGAGATAGTATCAGGAACTACGACTAGTTTCCCTGGAACATGTTCGGCGACTGCGCTGAATCGTCGAAACCTCATCAGAAACTTTCAACGTCTCAGTGGTGTTTCATGTAACACCTGTATATCTATTAAATATCAAGTCCCGAAATATAACGGTCGAATTTTTCACAGACCCACAATGCTGCTGGGCACTCCTTTTCAATCTAGGGGTAATCTTCTCCTTGTGGTGACGAAGTACGTGAGGCAAAAGCTATGGGTTTCTTTTCACACTTCACGCCTTAAAATAATGCTGCACCCAACCCGTAACTGCTTGCATCAGCGCTAATAATAATGAGTTTTGATGGGTCATGAAATGACAGAATAAATGTCTCGGAGAGCAATTCGTCTATTTTTTGAATAGCGTCTATTTGAGGTCGATCCCATATCCACTCTAAGTCCTTTTCTAAGCAGATCGGTCATGAGTTGAATGGTATTTGACAAATGTGATAAAAATCCTCCAAGATACATTATCATAACACACTTCAGTTCTGGTGTGGATGTAGGAGCAGGCAATTCCTGTCGAAATCTTACACGTTCTTGTCTGGGTTGTACTCCCTTGTCGGATATTGTACTGAAATGTTCAATTTGACTTTTCTGGAATTCGCTTTTTTCGCAGTTGAGTTTTATTCCCGCTTGCTTGATAGTTTTCAAAATTTTCCCCAATATTTCATCATTTTCCGCTGTAGATTGACCATACACTAAAATATCGTCAGTGAAGACTTCAACTCCGTCCAATTTTTTTAGTAATTTAGTTATGCTATGCTAAAATATTTCTGGAGCCGATGTGATTCCAAAAGGTTGTCGTTTAAAACAATAACATCCAAAAAGAGCACTAAAAGTTGTTTGTAAACGACCGTTTTTCTCAAACAGAATTTGTTGGAAACACTTTGAGCATCTAGTTAAAAAAAAAACGGCAGCCTCTTGCAGTTTTATTGTTATATCATCCAAGTTTAGAAACATAAAATGTTCCGTTTTAGCTTCTCGGTTCATTTTTTTAATCAACACACAAACGTACGTCTCCATTTTTCTTCCAAACTGGAACAATTGGTTAACACCAGTCTGTTGGTGGTGTGACATTTTCAATGATTCCATTACGCTCCCGTCGTTGTAATTCCGGTCTTACTTTGGGTAAAATAGGAAATGGAATCCGTCAAGCTGTATTGACACAATAAGATTCGGCATTTTCTTTTGAGCAATTTTTGGCTGGTTTTGCTTTTCATATACCCTCTAGTGTCAAATACGTCGTTTTTTTTCTCATCGACCGATTTCTTGTGCTGTTTCTTTAAAGACAACAAATTTTCTGTACCCTGGCTTTCAATCACAAATATTTCAAGCGTAAATTTCTCACCTTTATTTGCCGGTGAAGTTGTGAATTTTCCTTTGCACACTGAAATGCCAACGAGGGATCTGAAAGTTTCTTCAGTCGGTTTCGGGGGGGGGGGGTATTTTTTAAAACTTCATCTGTTCTTCAGCCGATCACATTGATGTCTGCCCTGATATCAATTTTAAAAGCTATTGTTATAGATTTGTAACTTTTTGTACCACAGATCCGTCCTTTTTTTTTTCGTTTGTCTTCATTTACGTACATGTCATTGATGTATGCCAGCATTGCTTTCCAGATGGACTTTTCTTGTGACAGCCTAGTTTCAAGCACTGATCTCATTATCAGAAGTGACACTTGAAGGCCAAATCCCAATCGTGTTAGACAATACCTTCCTCCTTTAATCATGACTGTCTGATATGGCCACAACAATTTCTAGATGTACCTACAGCCACTTTTGTAGATCCCATTGGACAAACAGAATAAGGACTGACTGAACCCTCTTGTCCAAGAATATTGACATATGTCGTTTCCTTGTCAGAAGTAATTGTTGCTCATTTTGCCAATCTCAAATATACAGGTACAAATATGCAAATTGTATTCATAGCCGCACACATAGGCACTATTGTAAAAAAACGAACTTTTCCATAATTCTTAGTTATGAAGAAATTGAAAAATATGAAAATAATAAATTTAAAAATTTACTGAATGACTTTAAAATTCACTGGTGGTCTCCCCCACACACCCAGTTATATTACAGAGAGTATGTGTCAAGGGGGCTGGGGAGGATGATACTTCGGCCGCTTTAAAAAAATAGTTCCAAAAAATAGAGTTTGAGCAGCAGTGTAATTGTGTTGATGTAGGAACATAACCTTACCATTTGGCTCTTCTGAGAGATAAATCCTCTGCTCCATTCAATTTTGAGCTATAGTTAACAAAACACAAATTTGTAAATCATTCAAACTATTCTAACCCTCTTGGTGGGATAGTTCAGTCATATGTATTAATTGGCATATCCTTGAAATTAAGTAAGTCAGATTGACTGAAACATGAATTTGATCATTTCAAAGACATTTTATTATCCTAAAGTATAAAGTACAAAAATAAACTTTAATACAAAGGAACTTCTTCATATTTGTGATATTTTAAAACTCAAATAAGCATCTTCAGAATTATGGATAATTTGCTTAGTCTCTTTCTTTTTGCTTTATTATGATACATAATTGCCTTCATTTCTCTCCCTCACTCTCAAATATCATCATCATTCATCATTATATCTATTATTATGGAGTACAGATGAATATATAAATATATATTCCCTAATGGCTATTAGGAGTTGTGTTTCACTGAGAGCTAATGACATAATTGCTTAAAGGAAATAGCATTATCATTTCATAAAGGTCATAACTTTGTAATAGTAGAAGGATGGTTCAGGCCCAGATGAACTATTCTTCTGCTTGACTCTCTGATCTATTCACCAACAATATAAAATAATGGCTACCCTCAAAAGTCACACAACTAAGTTTAACATTCACTTTCAACAGCATTAACTTCTACATGTAACGCAGATTCACCATACTAAAGCATAGCATAGATCACTGCTTGAGATATTCATAATGACTTGAAAACTATAATATATCCTTTCCGACAGTTTTCATGAATGAGCTTTCATTGTATTCAGTCATCAAACACTCTTAGATAAGGTTGACCCATTTTCTCTCATCTTGAAATGATATTTGAGAAAGGTACTTTGAAGGAACATCCTGACTTTTTTTTTGATGGTTTTACTTCTCAAAATTTGATCCCAAGCTTTGATAGGATATGCCGGGTCAGAAATCATTAATCATCTCTTGAAACCGGCTCCTGTCTGGCTGGAACTCAAGTTTTGATCCATTTTACTTGGTTAAACCCAAATTAATTTTGGTTCATATCATACTAGTTCTAGAGTATATGTTCTTTTATTTTCCCCAATTTTTAAAAATTCTTTTCTATCACTCATCCACTGGCCCAGAGAAATCTACTAAGGCTGGCTTAATGTGCAAATAAAGAAAAAAATCACTGTTATCCTCTGAAATCTTATCAGAGAGAAGGTCTACTTTGCTACAACTCTGTTATAAATTAATGGTTGCAAATAATGCTCATTTTATATTTTCTTTCATGATACTCCTTTTGAATTCATAGATATCAATTTTCGGGGAAAAAAAAATGTTGGATTTTATTGAAACAAATTGAGTTTTCATGAATTTGAATTTGAAAATAATGCATGAGGATTCCGTTTTCATCAATAATATTCCCTTTTTTATTCACAGATCTCAGTTTTGGTGGTCATGAAATTAAATCTTTTGATGGCTGTCAGTAAATATCATATAAAGACTAGTATTTTAAAGATATGTGGACGTACACATTGGATAAAAATCATGAGTTGTGGGGCTGTTCATTTTCCTTGTGGTAAAATTTGAAAAGACATCTTTAAATACATTGGAGACTAATGCTATTCTGGTGAGAAGTGTGGAACATCATTTTTAGTGAATTTGAAAAATCCAATGCCAATACACACAGAGAAGATTTTCTTGTAAAGCGTGTGGGTCAACATTTTCAGAGAATTCTTAAGTCAATTACACAAATATAGAAGACAAAAAACCCCATCTTTGTGAGGGAAATTGATCAGCATTTCTGCCAAGTATGGGCATCATGATTTTTAACAACTTCAAACATGTAAATACACACGCAAACACAGATGAGACACTCCACATTTGTGGATCAGGATTTCCCACAACTTGTTCTAAAATAGATATATGCAAACACATACTGATGACAAACCTTACACTTCTGAAGTGTGTGGGTCAACATTTTCACAGAGCTTTAGTTTAGAGAACCTCATGCACTGGAGAGAAACCCAACACGTGATGTGTGTTGATGAGTATTTTCACAAAATTCTCACATGCTAAAACATACTGGAGAGAACACCTACAAGTGAAGTGAAGTGTGTGGATCAGCATTTTCAAAGAGTTCTAGTTGAGAAGGCCTCATGAGAGCTCACATAGGGGAGAGACCCTACACCTGTGAAGTGTGTGGATTAACATTTTCACGGATTTTCAATTTGAAGAGCCACCTGACAACACATACTGGTGAGAAAACCTACTCTTGTAAAGTATGTGGATCTGCATTTTCACAAATTTTTAATCAGAAAAGCCACATGAGGACACACACTGGTGAGAAACCTTATGCTTGTGAGGTGTGTGGAACAGCTTTTTCACAAAGTTCCAATTAGAAATTACTCATGCACAAACATACTGGAGAGAACCCCTACACTTGTGAAGTTTGCGGATCAGCATTTCCACAGAGTTTTGATTTAAAAAGGCACATGCAGGCACATACTGGAGAGAAACATCACACTTGTGGAGTGTGTGGATCAGCATTTTTAAATGGTTCCAGTTTAGAAAGCCATATGAGAACTCACACTGGAGAGAAACCCTTCACTTGTGAGTTATGTGGATCGTTATTTTCACAGCATTGTAGTTTGAAAAGACACATGCAAACACACACTGGGCAGAAACCATGCACTTGTGAAGTATGTGGATCAACATTTTCACAGAGCTCTAGTTTAAAAATACATGTGCGAACACACAGTGGAGAAAAACCCTACACTTGTAAAGAATAACGATCAACATTTTCACAGATTTTTAATTTGAAAATCCACATGAGAACACACACTGGTGAGAAACTATATGCTTGTGGAGTATGCGGTTCGGCATTTGCACTGGGTTTTTATTTGAAAATCCACATGAGAACACACACTGGAGAGAAACCCTATACTTGTGGAGTATGTGGATCAGCATTTTCTCTGTGCTCTAGTTTGAAAGCACTCATGCGAACACATCAAACAACGAAGTTTGTGGACCAACATTTTCACAAAGGTCTAGTTTAAAAATACATTTGAGAACACACACTGAAGAAAAACCCTATGCTTGTGCAGTATGTGAATCAACATTTTCACAAATTTTTAATTTGAAAATCCACAGAAGAACTCACACTGGAGAAAAACCCTATACTTATGAAGTATGTAGATCAGCATTTTCACTGAGCTCTAGTTTGAAAACACACATGCGGACACACACTGGAGAGAAACCCTTCACTTGTGGAGTATGTAAATCAGCATTTTCACAGCGTTGTAATTCTAAAATACACATGCAAACACACACTGGAGAGAAACAATATACTTGTGAAGTGTGTGGAGCAGCATTTTCACAGAATTCCTATTTAAAAATCCACATTCAAACACACTGGAGAGAAACCCCACCCCTGTGAAGATCTGCATTTTACCACAGTTCCCATTGAGAAAAAACACATGAGAAACTCACTGGTTAGAAACCCTTTGCTTGTGAAGTATTGATGGTATTGCATAAAAAGTGTATATAAATTACAAGTAATTTTACAATTGTGATTTATATACATTTTTATGCAATGCTATAAACAACAGCCTCCATTTAGACATCAGATGTCCAGTGTTGATAGGAGTTCCCTGAAGCTAGTCTTGACGTTCAGGTCAGCACATAACAATGCCTAGTTTTTTACAGTACTTGGACTATACTATACACCATGGGCCATGCATAGATTTTCCTAGTCCTTAGATGATGCTGATCATTTTTTTCTCCAAAGTGCAACCAATGTCTTTGTTGTATGTGAATTGAAAAATGCTTTCATCCTCACTTCACATGATGAGGAGTTAAATTTCCACCATTCTTCAGTTTTTTCCTTAATGTTAAATACATTTCTCCTTGATATTCCCACTTTTTTTGCAATTTCATTGCAATTCAAGGTATCTTTCAGAAAAAATTTCCACTTGGTACCTTTTCCATGAGCTCATATTGTTACTGTATTCCATGACGACATTATTGGACAAGCATTCATCAAAAACTTTTGGAGGTATTGTATGGACAGACAAGAGCAAATCACAAAATGTAGGGAGAGAAAAAAAAAAGAAAAATGTGTTAATCAAAAATTAATTTTTTGATCCACCCATATCTTCTTTGATACATGCTATACATTTCCACAAAACTATATCACAATTCATTGAGAAATTCTCTGTGTTATTATGTTGACTAACCAGTGCAAATACAGAAATCTATCAGAAAAAATTCCTTGATACACCCCCAAATTTAACCAGTACCTTATACTTCCAAAAAATGTCCTTAAAATTCATTGAGAACATTTGGAGATATGTAGACACAGGAATGATTAAATAATCTCATGTAAGTTATATAAACATAGATTAATTAAGCATCTTCATAGAGCAGGATTCATATATTCGTCTATAACAACAACAATTTGTTCAATGGATGTGTCTCTCTGTTCAACAGAAAAATCAAACTTTTCCGTCAAAAATGTTTAGTAAGAAATCTTTCAAAAACAACGTCGGCTTCTTTTGACTGGATTTTGAAAAAACTTGAAACATATTGAAAATTAGGCTTGTTATGGCGAAAGTGTCTACAGTATTTTGAAATCGAAACAGTTATGTTTTACATTAGAGTTTAGATTATTTGGTTGCATTTTTGGATGTAAATCAATATTTAACATCTAGAAATGCAACCAAATAATCTTAATTTAGATATAAAACATCCATGTTTCAAATTTGAAACACTGCAGACACCTCTGTCGCAACAAGTATAATTTTCAATATACTTCAGGTTTTTTTCTAAATCCACTCAATCATTAAATTAACTAAAAACTTTCATATTTCAAAAGTTTTATTCACTAACTTCTCAAATAACTAACTACAGTGTATGCGTGTTGCCAATAATAAAAGATACTTTGTGATATTCTACTTGATAATTGATGAAAATTCGTTTTTGTTTCTCTTGACTGTGATTCGAGCTTTTTTTTTTGAGCTAAGCCAAGAAAAAAACGTAAGAACTAATATTTTCCAATTCTAATTACTTTTCTAAAATAAGGTGTCAATGTCTTCTCTGATCATTCACAAAACTCTATTTTCAAATGTTTTTTTTTTATCATCCTGTTTTTCCTATATTGTTATTCAAGATGTAAAATAAAATTATTTTTCAAAAGTTCAGTGTTTTTTTATTCATTTTCAACCTCTAAATAGTACAAAAAATGTATATGACGAAAAGCCAAATCCACGAAACAACACTTCATCAAAAAAGTTTCCAAATCATCTGCAGGGTGAAATTGCTGTCAGCAAACCATGTGTTGGCATTATGGTGTCTGATGAAACAACTGAGGACCAAAATTTTGAATGTTGTTTCCCCTGGCAGGCAGACCTTTTCCACTTACACCCATTTGGAAGAAGCTAATATGAGCAAATATCAAGATCAAAGCAAATCATGTAACCAAAACATAATAGAAATGATCATATCTTCATTATTTCATATGTTGAAATTCTTTTCACAAGATCAATACGTAAACTTTTTTCTATTGGGGTCAAAAATGAGGCAAGAAATTTTCCTTTAATGGGTCAAAAGTGAAGGGAATTTTTTCTCTTTCAATGGGTTAAAAGTGACGGAAATTTTTTTCCATATAGAGAGTCAAAAGTGAGGCTGAGAGTTATCCATTTAGTGGATCAAAAGTGAGGGAAGCTTTTAATTCCCTTTATTGGACCAAAAGTGTGAGGAAATTTTTTTCCTCTTTGAATTTTGACTTCTCACCTGGCTTCGATGTGTAGTTCATCCAAGTTGATTTAGTCCTGGCAATCATTGCAGAATCCGGTCAGAATTGCTACTTTGTGATAAAAGCATAAAACTTGTCATGGCGATACTTTAGGGTGTTCTGAACAATCTCAGACATGGAGATATTCTGAAATGGATTTTTTAGTAACTAGGTTGCTTGGAAATATTTCCAACCCTGCAAGCCTTTAAATATCCCTCAATGAAACACAAATTCTTGCATCTACCCCAAAATTTGATCACACCTTTTTAACTTGTGGCTAACCTTTACATATTGAACTTCTTTGAGAACTTCTAGATATGGTGTGGAAAGAAATGAGCAAATACAGAAAAGTACAAAACTAATAGAAAAAACGTTTTTCCATAAGCTCCTATATTCGCTCCTATCTCTCTAGATGATATCTGAGAAAGACCTCAATTAATTTCAATGAAATTTTGTGGAAGGGTAATGCTCATTGTAAGAAAGAAGTAACTAGAGTTTGGGGTGGATCCAGGTATTCAATTTCAATTGAGAGATATTTTTCCATTTTTCTCAACCATTGAAAATCTCCATTTTATTTAACAACTAAAAGAGAAAGCAGCAAAATATAAAATTCCCTTCACTGGCGCATTTATCAACAAGAAGAAATGCCCATGATTATTGATGCTATCTGTCAACAAGGTGCGGAACCTGTTGAAAGATCAGAGTATTGCAACAGATATGCCATCGCAGCAGTTCCTTTATCAGGCTATATAAAGATTCAAGATCAAAATGATCTTCCGAAAACCTAGACTGGGAAAATGAAATAATCAGAATAGACAGCAAATACCTAAGTAACCTCTAATTTGCTAGCGATATCGTCCATTTTGCTGAGAACCTTCATAACCTCTAGATAATGCTAGACAATCTGAATGGAGAAAGTTGGTCTCCTCATGAAATTCTGTAAAATGCACAACAAACATGCTGAAGATAAAGACATCACAATCGAAATCAGAAATGCAGAGCAGAAGAAATTGGACCACTACATCTACTTAGGATGGTTTTGTATCTGATCTCTTGGGATCTATGTTGTGAGTCGTGATGTCCAGCAGTTGTCTACTCTTCTCGCTACATGACCAGCCCATTGTCATTTGAGTTTTTTAATGGATTCTTTGATATCTCGGACTCCTGTTTTCTCCCTAATATATTGTGCTGTTTTATGATCTCTCCATGTTATGTTGCACAATTGTTTGGCTAAGCTGCCCTAAAAAGAAAAAGTTAAATCAAGAACACAGAAACAAGACAGTCTGAGAACAAGGGAGATAAATGAAAATAAAGTTACCTCCCTTCCAATTGATCATCGCATAGACAAAGAAAGGCTGTCAGAAATGGATATGTAAAAAAATAGGAAATAAAATTGTATCACACATTAGTTCCACTGACTTCTGGATTCTTTTATTTGATTTATTTTCCCAAGTTCCAAACAACACCAGAAGAAATATGAGAAAATTTTGAGCTTGAGATCACAAGACAGACCAATATATTAGGGAAAAAGCAAGAGTCAGAGACATCATACAAACCATTAGAAAACTCAAATGGTAATGGGCTGTTCATGTTGCAAGAATGTCAGATAACTACTGGACATCATGACTCACTATGTGGATCCCCAGAGATCACACATGAAACCATAGCCAGCAGAATATAATGCAGTCTTCACTATACCATTTGACCACGTATTTTAGAGGGGGAGTTCTATTTAAAGTGTAATTATAAAGCTGAACTCTACCATTTCCAGGCTTTTGCCCACTATACCATTGATGTTGGTAAGAATCACACAAGTATTCCAGCTTTGTACTACACAGCTTGCATATTGCCTGATGCCTTATGGACATGGATTCCTTTTAGTATGGTGTTCTGGAAACATCATGAGAATGCATTGTAGAAAAAAAAATTGTCTTAATTATTTCCAATTTAAATCATGATTTGCCTGGATTATTTTTACAGGAAAATCAGTTAGGTTCTGTCATTCCTCCATTCAAATCTAATTCACAAAACCAAACTTTCTATTCACCTTTAAGTAATATTTCAAGAAAGCGCATGGTCTAAAAATCACTGCTTCCAAAATCTCCAAAAAGCCAGAAATCTTGGCATCAGTGGTACTATAAATAACACTGCCAGCATCCTTCCAGTGAGCATTCGACCCTTAGTTAACCAAATGTATGAACTTGTGAACATAGCTCCTTGCACCTAAAAATACTGAATTTTAGAACCTAGAAAACTAGAGTAAGTATTTTTCTGCACAAAAATCTGATTCAAAGTTCCCCCAAAATTCTGAGTTTCATACTATCCAAATTAATCTAATTTCCAAGCAGCATAAGTAATTTTCACAGCCATTCCACACAGAGTTTTTCACCAAAATTTGGCTTCAACATAGACCACCACTGGCTGTTTGGCTTTCGCCAACCCTTGTGGGACACAAACATAATTGTGACCAGTAGATCTATTTAACACATACCTTTGGCTCGGACCAACATAAACACAAGTTCTCACACACACACACACACACACACACACACACACACACACACACACACACATTCATCAACAGCAAAGCAAGCCATCTCACACGAGACAAGATAAGTACCCAATCATACACAAACGTTTTTTAAGGGACTTTCATCTTTATACACATGTGCATTTTCAACTATACTGATTTACTTACTCATTCAAATAGGATATCTTTCTTGCTTACAAACCACATGAACACTACTTTCCAAGTTACTCATATAAATCCACCTTATTTGTTCAAAACAAAAATATTTTCATGTGTTTTTTTCATCTGATTTGTTCTCTGCTTGATATTCAACCCTAGTACCTTCTCTTCCTTATTTGGAATTTAGTTCCTATTACTATTCCATTCTTGTTCTTCATACAGCTCACAGAGTTGTATTCAGTATACATTGTAGTGACACTACTAAAAATAGCACCCACACTCTGGTGCCTTATTCTATGAGTAGTGCCACTGTTGTCCTCTATCATTTGGGGTTCCTTGGAAGGGGAAGGGTATAGAGGGCAGTTGTTATGGCTATGAATTATTCCATATAAGAATTATTTCATTAATATGAACTAAAAAAAATGATTATGATATTACTTATCTGATTGAGAATATCACTCATTTATTGGTATAAATTGAAATATTTGGTGAGCTTTGCTTTGGATGTATTCACTAGTTTCGATATACTATAGACAAGGTTTTTATTTCATTATCATATTAATGTCTGGTGACTATGATGTATAAATATATCATTTGATTAAAGATTATTCTTCTTGTGACTTTGTATGACTTTTGGGCCATATCAAAGCAAGATTATCCAAAAATATAAGTCATTTGATAAAATGTGTCATTTAATATCTTAAATATAAGTCATTTCATTATAATAGTGTTACTTATTACTTATCTGACTATGAGTATTACTTATTTGACTATGAGTGTCTGTGGGAGATTACCTTTCCAAGGGAAACAACTCCAAATAACAAGAAAAAATGACAATAATTTCAGAAGAGAAATGAAACAAAAAACGAATACCAAAAAAATGTGAATTGCTCATTTGAAATTAGAAATACTTTAATATGATGGATACACAACATCAATGGCACAAATACGAAGTATTTTTTTAAAAGGCAATAAAAAATGTAAAAACAGAATGAAATTGTTTTTAGGTATTGGATATCTGCTCAGATATTCTTTGAGAATTTTTAAAAAAAGGTTCAGCTTACATGAATTATCTCAAGTTTTTGTTTAAAAGCCGTTTTTGGTCATAAATTCAAAACCGAATATTTCTCAAAAATAGAAAATATCCTGATGAAATGAAGGGCTTAATCATTCAAAACCTCAGATTTGAAAAGATAAAATAAATGATTATCTTAAATTCATAACGCACAGATTCTTTTTTGTTGTTATTGTTATTTGTTTGAAGTGCAATTTTCTTTCTTCTCGTGTTTTTATTCACTATTAAAATTAAGTGTAATTTTTTTTATTGTTATTCGTTAGAGGCTAAAAATGGGGTTATCTCCCATAATGTATCTTCCAGGGTTGTTTCCCTTTATGTCAGACACTCAAATTGACAATTAGTACATATTTTATTACTTTATATTAAAAAAAAAATTTAATTATCATATTCTCGACTGATGCATTTTAACTGATCTACATTGTAACTTGCAGTAGGCCAAACTTTACTGTTTGCATTTAGCCTGATGCTTTATGAACTGATGCCTTTTTACCGATCACCGGCCCCTTGTCTAATTAGCTAACGTGTTTCACATGTCAAAGAAAAGAGAAAAAAAATAGAATCAATTTTATCAATTCAGCATTTTTAAACTGTCACGAAAAATTCTTTACTGAAGAAAATTAATGACTTTCATGAAGTTTGAAGATTCATTGGGCAGATCTTATTTTTGCTGACTAATATTTGAAGTCAAATTTCAAGGCGCTTGTTGTTTTTATTATCTCCCTTGAATTCCGCTCTTCACAAGATACTTTTGAATCGATTGTGGAGAGTGAGACTATTTTTTAAAAAGAGAATTCAAGGTAATTTAAAGTTTTTATCGTCTCTCGTTTTATCTAGATGCTGCATTGTCTTAAGTAAGACAATTCAGACAATTAGAGATTGAAAAAAGTAGGTGAAACGTTTATTTGATTTCATTGTTTAGAAATGTTTCCCCTTTAAGGTTGCTATTGCTTTGAAGAAATATTCTCACGGATTTTTGGCGGGGTTGGCTCCCGTGACAAAAGTCCATTTAATTCGGAGAGAAAAACTCAATTTTATTGAATTGAATTACAAAGCAGAAGGAAGGCGTGATAGAAAATCTGATGTAGAATTTATTTCCGTCCAGTTGGCTGAATATGTTTAGCAGGATATATTAGAATTTCAATTTTTTTTTTGTCTTGAAAAAATTACGAAAAGAATTCTCTTAAAATTTGATTTTTAAATAATTTGTGGAAATTCAAGTAATTGAACAACCGTTACCGCCAAAGGCTCTATCTTTTTATATACGTGTGTTCCATCGCTCCTCGCCATACCGTTTTGTCTATTTGAAAATTGGCATCAGTATTCCACTACCAGACCCACTCGAAAGATATTTTATTTTTTGGAAAAAGAAAAGGGGGGGGGGCTTATTTTGACGGGTTTTGATAACATTTAGATTCTCCAAATTCCATAGGTTGCAGTTGACTGGTGGCGAATTATCATTAAGATTCAATAGATTCTCTTGTACATATGCACTGAATGATGTCTGATTTGACCAAGATTTGTTAAATCCAAATTAACCAAAAAGTTATAAAAAAGATATCTTCCCAAGCAGAATGATCTGTTCAAACTGAATCTGACCATAGTTTCTTGGGGACTGTTTTCCAGAAAAGGGAACTTTTAAGGTGAAGACAGTGAATTGACTCTAAAGTGGGTGATCGATTTACATTAGTCAAAATGGACCCAGATAATATGTCCCTCTCTGCGACATCTGATGTTCAATTTTCAATATGATATTTCTCAAACTGGACCCTGACTTTTAAAAAAAATTCTTGACGGTTTGAGTTTGGGCACAATTTTACGTCTAAAGCTCTTTTCCACATATATGTCGAAATTGCAGGAACGAAGGTAATTTTCTGTCTCCCTCTCCCCTCTATACATGCCTGAGTGACACATGCGTCCTCAGGAAAGATAACAACAAAAATTTGCCCCTTAGAAATGCGTATTTCAGTTGCATGACAAAAGAGCACAATTCCTGCATATCCTGATGTCACGATAATGAAATAATGCTATAGAATCCAGTATCATTACATTGTACATACTTTGTAAATCAATCAACCATTTTAGAGTTAATTCACTCGCTTCCTCTAAAAAAGTTACTTCAAAATTATCTATCAATTGAAAGATAAACATTTACTTTAAAAGCTAAATTCTACATCCTAATGAAAATTTGTTTTTCTCTTTCTTTTGGTAATAATTTGTGTTTTCTTCTTTCTAGCAATAACAAGAAAAAAAACTTTGAAACACATCTTATGAAATTCTAATTATTTCTATAATAGGGTGAGAGAGATTTGAAAAAATCTCACAACTCTCCCTGCTTTGGAAGATGAAATTTTAAAAACAAAAATCATGTGCTAAATGGCTTTTTTCAAAGATTTACTCAGATTATTAAAATCAAAAGAATTCTTAAAGCTTGTCTTATTCTTTCTGGCCTTTGTCTAAAATGTTTCCAATAATAATCTTGTCCATTGACCTTTATTTTACCTTATTTAGTAGGTATGATTGTAGTGTGCTACAGGGAAGGTAATCATAACTTGTGATCTCAATCTTTAAATTTGGATGTGAACATTTTCTGTTTAGTATGTTTTTTAGATTTTAATTTGGTTAACTTAGTTATTATGGTGGGTGGCAATAGCTACAAGATTTAATCACTCTTTCAAAAGAATTGCTATATCAAATTTGAACTCGATTATTTGTTCTGAACTTGCCTGATGTATGGTAACTTACTTATTTCTGATAATTTTATAGAAATCTGCAGATTAATTCAATGATTATTCAGTAGATTGTAATTGTTGCTGAAATTCCACATGATCCATTTACTTCTGTCCAGCTTCTTCCAGAGCCTAAGAAGAGAAACATTGAACTATGCATTACATATCAGAATGTTAAAGACACCAAAGAAGATACTAAATTGACAGACACTCCTGATGAAGTGATACGAACATCCCATCTGCTGCATGTTATTAATTT
The DNA here is from genome assembly GCA_963457665.1 of Thysanoteuthis rhombus. NCBI lineage: Eukaryota > Metazoa > Mollusca > Cephalopoda > Oegopsida > Thysanoteuthidae > Thysanoteuthis > Thysanoteuthis major. Next base: position 30,092,268 of record OY735220.1, on the reverse strand, counting down.
GAATTTTGAAGCAACAATTGAGTGCAGGTATGTACTTCTTTGGAAAGAGTGGAATTACTGATGAAATGGTTGCAAATGCTGGGAAATTTCTTCTAAAATGCATCTCTTCAAATTGTCAGTTTACACACTTTGATGAATTACTATACGTAATCTATCGAGACAAAAAAAATTCACCTAGATCTCAAAAGGTTTCCACCTGACAGTATAAACTGCTTATCAAGCATGCTTATTTGCAATGCCATTTATGGCTTCATGCTACATTTGTGGGGAATGTAGTAGTGAACCCACTTGAATACAGCTACATATTAAATGACAAATAACATTTTACATCTGTCATACTTAGTGGACCCTCAGTTCTTGTTAACTTTCCAGCCCTTTGCAATTTTTTAAAGTCCTCTAAAGCTATCATGTATCCATACCATATCAGACAGATAGCATGTTGCAGATTTTGTTAGATTTAAAGTGAAATGCATACCTAACAAGAAAAAACTCTTATTTGGGTTAAGTTATACTTTTATTTGCTTGACTTGACATTCTGCACAATTTTCCTATTTAATGATGTGCTAATAGTAGTTGGTCATATTTAAGGCTATCTATCCTGATTACTTCATATATTTTATCTTAGTTTTTGTCTCCAATGCTAGATATCAACTCACATCCTGCTATCCTGTTTTATATCTGAAGAGAATACCAAGTCCTAAGAATAATAACTTTAAATGTGAGGACGCATACCTGGCGCAACGTTCAGCAAAACAAAATTTACATCTTTTTGGTACTTTTTGAAAAACGTGCCGATAGTAGTAGGTCATATTCATGGATATTCGTTATTTTCATTTGGGTTGTATTGGCTGGAATTCGTTTTTAGGATCATCTCACACATGCAAGCTTCTTTTAGACTCTATAATCATGGAAAGTTAGTCCTTTTGGTACCGCTGTTTAATTAACAGTGCTAGTATGTTTACTTGAAGCTCTGAGTGCGTTTATGGTTGTTATGTTCTCTACATTTATTTGATGATAGTAAATGGATTTTTGACCCATTTAACTGAGCTATATCTCACTGCTGGACTCGAAACTGCACCATATTTCAACAAATTATTTGTGCAGTATTTTGAAAAGAAGAGGCCATAAATCCATAATCTAAAAATCTTAATTTCAAAAACTGGGTATGTTTTGTATAAAGAGTTGAAAATTTCACTTACAGCTGAGTTCTATGACTTTCAATCTGCATGAAAAACTATTGTAATTAATAAAGCATTTTAATACAATTATTTTCAGGTATTATTTGTTGTTTTGTAATGTATATTTCTCAAGATATTGAATTATTATTTCCTCTACCCTTAAATTCTGGTACTCTCCTGACATTGGAGAGGATGGGTTATGACATTATTACAGAAGATAACTTCTGAAAAAGTAAAACTACAAGTTTTTAAATTATATTCATTAAACTGTATTTTTATGAATTTATAATTGTATATGATGTATGAAGATCTGGTTGTCATTGATTTCTTTTTCATTTACAGATCTCAATTGTGGTGGGAAAGAAATGAATCCATTTAATGGCCGTATGTAAATGTTATCTAGCACATTTCTACACACATTGGAGACAAACGCTATCTTGTTGTGATGTTTGAATTATCATTTACTGTGCATTTTAAAAAAAACAAATGTATATACACACTGGAGAAGTGTGTAGATGAGCATTTTCAGTGGGTTTTGATTGGGGAGCTCTGCTGCAGACACAGACGAGAGATAACCCAACACACTGGTAGGCAATCCTACGCTTGTGACATGTGGTGATTCAGTTGGAAAAGCCACATGCAAACACACACTGGTGACGAACCCTACACTTATGAAATGTGTGGATCAGCATTTTCACAGAGTTCTAATTTAAAAAGACACATGCAAACACACTATAGAGAGAAACCCTACACTTGTGAAGTGTGTGGATCAGCATTTTTGCGGAGTTCCAATTTGAAAAGTCATATGCAAATACACACTGGAGAAAAACCTTACACTTGTGAAGTGTGTGGATCAGCATTTTTACGGAGTTCCAATTTAAAAAGTCATATGCAAACACACACTGGAGAAAAACCCTTCACTTGTGAAGTGTGCGGATTAGCTTTTTCAACTGGATCCCAATCAAAAATACATATGAGAACACACACTGGAGACAGACCATACTCTTGCGCAGTGTGCGGAACAGCATTCTCACATAGTTCCCATTTAAAAAGACATGTGCTAACACACACTGCCGAGAAACCCCACACTTGTGAAGTGTGTGGAATAGCATTTTCATTCAGTTCCTATTTGAAAATGCACATGCAAACACACACTGGAGAAAAACCTTACACTTGTGAAGTGTGTGGATCTGCATTTTCACGGAGTTCTAGTTTAAAAAGACACATGCAAACACACACTGGAGAGAAACCTTACCCTTGTGAAATGTGTGGATCAGGATTTTCAACAGGATCCCATTTGAAAATACACATGAGAACACATACTGGAGAGAAACCCTATACTTGTGGAGTTTGTAGATCAGCATTCTCACATAGTTCTCATTTGAAAAGACACATGCAGACACACACTGGTGAGAAACCCTACACTTGTGAAATATGTGGCACAGCATTTTCAAGGAATTCAAATTTGACCATACACATGCATACACACACTGGGGAAAAACCCTACACTTGTGAAGTTTGTGGATTAGCATTTTCAACGGGATCTCATTTAAAAAGACATATACTAACACACACTGGAGAGAAACCCTACATTTGTGAAGTGTGTGGATCAGCATTTTCACAGAGCTCTAGTTTGAAAATACACATACAAACACACACTGGAGAGAAACCCCACACTTGTGAAGTGTGTAAATCAGCATTTTCGAAAGGATCCTATCTAAAAATACACTTTAGAACACACACTGGAGAGAAACCTTACACTTGTGAAATATGTGGATCAGCATTTGCACGGAATTCAATTTTAAAGAAACACATGGAAACACACACTGGAGTGTAACTCCACACCTGTGATGTGAGTGGATCAGCATTTTCAAGGGGTTGTAGTTTGAAAAGACATGTAAACACACACTGGAGAGAAACCCTGCACTTTTGAGACTTTAATCTTTTAAAGTGTATGAATCAGCATTTTCAAGAGCATTAAATGTGAATTGCAGATACAATCAAGTAGGATACTTTACATCTTTGACATATGTGGATGGGTATTTCTTTCAAGTCGCGTCTGGAAACATTCTGGAGAGAAACTGTATTTTCATAAAGAGTGTGAATCAGCATATCCAGCAAGAACTTTGAAAACATGCTAACTCATATTGGCGAGAGACCATTCACATCGTGAAATCTATAGATCTTCATGTTCACAGATTTCCAGTTCAATGGAAGTGAAACAATACTGATTTTCAGTATGGTTCAAACTTGAAGTACCCATGAAAAGTACATGCCTGAAGGAAACATGTAAATTGTATGAATAAGCATTTTCATGTATTCTGTTTGTGAACACTCACAGGACAGTGGCAATCATCTTGGGAAATGTGTGGATATGACTTAGTGCGAACATACTATAGAGATGCCCCAGTCATGTGAAATGTGTGCATTAGCATCTTTGATAAGTACACCCATGGACACACTAAGTAGTATTCTCAATCAACCAAGGTGTATAACTAGACATTTTCACAGCGTTCAAATTTTTCAAACTTTCACCTGCAAAAATATATCTGGCAGAACTGCAGAAGCTGACAGGGCTTTTTGCAGAGATGCCTGAACATGGTTTGGCATGAGTATTTGTGGTAGGACTGCCTGGCCATATGAAGCAGCTTCTTTGCTTTTCTACCAGAAAGGACGCACTAAGAATTGACCAGCTGCTAGCCCAAGCCCGTGCATTCACGAAGAATGAGACGGCAGAGGAGGGACCATTCATGGCAGCTGTACAAGTGACACCTACTACACCTACTACAAATGCAATGGTCCAAATCAACTGGCAAGGGATTCTTTGGGCCAACAAAGTAAAGAACAGGAAAACCACGTATGCAGCTACCTATGTAACAGTCGGCAACATGTCTCAAGACTGTTCTATAGCATTTTCATCTGCCTCATTCCTGTGTATCATATTGTAGAATCTTGTAGTTAATTCTAACCATCAAAATTATTGTCGAAAATATTTGATCATCATCCAATTTTTTGTATCACATATCTTTGTAGAATTTCTTTTTAGGAAAACTGTCTATTTTCATTGCCTCATATTGCAAATATTTTTCATTTTAATGTTTGAAACCCTATGGTAACTTACTGTGATTGCTTTAATTTGCTATGCATTTCAAATATTCTGGAAATTGCATACAGGAATATGAAAATAAAAAAATAAATTCTGATTAAAACATCTTTATTTTCTTTTATTTCAAAATTCTTTGAATAATTCACATAGTACATTAGAAAAACTGCTTTCACATCAAATCAAAAAGTATTTTAGGTTTATCTAATTATTGTTTAATCCAAAATGATCTCCAAATGAATTAGCTTACTTATGAGATAGCTTAGCCTAACATTTGTGCATTCTGTGATAAGAAAATGTAATTTGGTACATCTATAACCAAAGGCATTTTCAAAAGATAAGGATAGTGAGCTATCTTGAATTTTCAGTACGTCAATCATAGCAGCAATTTTGGTAAGTAGCTACCAGTGACAACAATTTTCTTATCAGTGATGGATATATGCGATTGAGAACATAAATAGTTGAATTTATTTACCATGTATAATTTTGAAGAATTGCCATTTGGTAAATACATGCAAGTCATTCTTAATTCAAAATGACTGCCATCTTTCTACATGGTGGCACAATCCAAAACTCAAAATAAGTAATAACAAGAACAACCCAAAACTTAGTTCTATCACGCAAAAGTCTATTCATCACTCCCCTCTAGAGTAACAGAGGGTTTTGCAGTGTAAGGCAGCTTTTTTGTACTTGCTCTGTCTAATACAACCTTTCTTTCATAGGAGACATATCTGGATGAGCTTGCATCTTGTTTGAAATATTAGGTGTGTCATTTTATATTCATGATCATCATCAATATCATCACCACAATCATCATCATCAATATCACCACCAACACCAATATTATTAGTGATAACGACAATGATAATTATTTTATCATTAAGAATGCTTATTCCTCTGACTGTTACCCATATACTTGAGTTTGAAGATGCCATTGAATGAAAACTAAAACCAGGATTAAATCCACTGTAAATAGTTGCAATTAATGTATTTATTTATGATTTAGCTATTAAAATAAAGTAAAATGAATACTTTACTCAAATGAGGAAAATGACTACCATAGGCCACATATGGATGATTAATAATTGCTCGATATTTAATTCTTTATCAAACCTGTATTTTTTTATCACAAAATGCATAATTAGCTTGAAATCCCCAGCTAAGCTGCCATACTATACGTGCTAATTATCTTGTGCACTTTGAATTGTTGAAGCCCAGTCTCATTATTCGATAATCATACCTCATTTTAATGAGTGATAAGCCAAGATTTTAATACAACTGTACTTCAAATGACATAACACTTACCTTTGAATTTTTTAGTTTAATTTTTATTACCATTTTTGATGAACAAGGTGTGTCCAAAAAAAAACAGACTTTTTCAAGACAAATTTATTACTTCCTCTACCACGTAATGAGACTTGTCTCCTTCAAAGTAGTCCCATCCACTGTTGATACACTTCCCCACTATTTTTTTTTCCGGGGCTGGTATTCATTCTGTAAGTCGTTTTGAAGGATAGTATGCAGGTCCCATTGCGCGTTTTCTCTATATATATCACCTATTGACTTTGTAGGGTAGGTTTCAGTTTTGGGAACCAAAAGATGTTGGCTGGGAAAAAATATGGCTGAGGAATTAAAGTTGTCTCATGCTTTGCCAAAAATTTTATCCATCTATTAGCAGAGATGCAGCAACGTGATGAATCATCAGTTTTTCTAATAAAACACATTCTTACCTCTTTGGAAAATTCATAGACAACCAGGCAATGATTTCCATGGATCCCAGCAAGCACTTGTCTACATGATCATTGATATAAAAGGTTGTCCAGATTTGACTTTTCCTTTGGTGGATGTTTTTCCTGATTTGAAATATTGGTATCAATCATGGAATTGCGTATGGCTCAGACAATCCTCATTATAAGGAAAAATAGATTAGAAAAGTTTCCAAAATGTTCTTCCTAATTTGAAGCAGAATTTCACACAAATATGTTCATCTTCAAGATCATTCATTGTTCAATTAGAGGCCAAGCATCCTATACGTGCATTTGCTTTGACATGTGTAACTCAAAAACTAATCAACGTGGTTGGATGCATATTTTTTTTTTGTACAAAAGGTTATGGTCAATTCTACGTAACATTTCAGTACTCGATGACTAATAATAAATCTCAAATTATTGTTACTACTTGGTTTGTATTCTTATCTATATTCATTATGTCTGTTTACCAATTAATGATATAGCCAGCCACTACATTTCCCTGGTAGTGCCTCAACACAGTGTTAAGTAGCCGGTAACCAGGCAAGCATTGCGAACCCTGATGATCCAACACCTTCTATATAATGGTTACCTCTGACATAAGCGATGCAATAACTACAACTCTCTATCCAATTATGGTGTCCAAAGTGAAAATCATCACTTTGAGACTGCTTAGGAGCGAAAATCACTCATATGATGAAAAGATTAGACCAAAACAGCAAAAAGATTTTGACACCAATCCTAAAAAAATCTCCTGACCCATCAGCACAAAACAAAAAATAATTTTGAAAATAAGGAAACCACTCATTTGTTTTATGACCACTGCTAAAAAAAATCCTGAATTGTCTTAGCATCCCTGTTAAGGACATTTTTAGGCAGTCCTTTATTACTCATTGTTCACTCTTGAGTACTGAATAATCGATGACCAGCAAATTCTTCCATGATAAATTCCACCATGCAAATTTCACTCAAAGGAAAATTCTATCACAGTTAATTCCCCCCTACAAAATTTCAAATAAGTTTCACCACAGTAAGTCATATGTATGTGTATATATGTGCCTCTGTAGTTTGTTGAATGTGTTTATGCATACATATGTGCCACATATGTGTATACATACACACATGTACTTAAGAATACACACATACAAATGCTCTGCATGCACACTTATGCAAAACATTTACCACTGAGGCATATGCACTCACATACATACTACATGTATAACTAATATATATATATGTATATATATATATATATATATATATATATATATATATGTATATATATATGCATTCATATGCACACACACACACACATACACAACAAATTCTCTCATATATATATACACTTAATGCACACATGAAGTGTTTATATATACTCACCATAAGCACCTTATATTCAGATCATGCCCCCTGTGTATGTGCATGTGTGTGGTGTATATATGGCTTGTGTCTGCATTTAGTTTGTACATATATTGCATGTATGTATATGAAGTATGTGACAAGTGTGTTTATGTGTGCATGAGAGTATGTAATACGTGTATATGACTGCTTGTTCGTAGATAGTATGTGTATATGTGCTTAGGTCATTGAGGAGAATACATCTTTACGAGGGCCAACTAACCATTAAGAAATACCAGTCCATCATACCCTTAATAAATAATTAATTCCTTTTTTAAAAAAAGGTTTACCATTACTTGAACATGAAGCTAAAAAATACCAGGATCCTCATCAGATCATTATAAATAAAATGGCAAAACCCTGCATAGAACACGGTTGTGAGGCTAATTTTGTCGTTAAATTCAAAATTAAAACTTCAATGAAGATATTTACATCATTTTTGTCACGGATCGCTTTCTTGGGAAGTAGCTACACTGAAGAAAAGAAATAAAAAATAAATTACTCCCATGAAGTTCAAAGATTCCTTGGAGAGGATGCTATTTTTGCTGACTAATAAAAATTTCAGGGGTTCCATCGTTTCTATTATCTCCCTTGAATTCTGCTCTTTACTAGATATTTTTGCACTAATCGTGCATAGTGAGTCCTTTCTTGGAGAAAAATTCAATACAGAAAATTCAAGTTTATTGAAAATATCATAGTTTTTTGCTTTCCTTTATAGTTGCATTGCTTTAAATGAAGTAAGATAAATCAGACGATATGTGACAGAAAAAAGTAAGTAAAGTATTAATTTAATTCTCTGTATTTAAATGTTTTTCCAAGGTAGACACATTAAAGAAGTATTCTGACAGAATTTTGTAGGGTTGACACCATTGGAATATTACGGCTTGAATGCATATTTGGTCACGTGGTCTAAGGTTTTCGTCTGCTTGTGATAGCTTACGCATGGAGAGATGACATGCCGTAAAATAGTTGTTAACAAGCGAATATTGAATGATGTTAAGTTATGCGTTCATAAAGGCAAAGACCATAAAATATGAAAGATAGATATGATAAAACTGGTGGATTTCACTCAAGGACGATTGCAGGAAATTTTTATTTTTATAATAGTTGACGTTTTGCAATCTTCAAATGAATCTGAAAACGAAGTTTTATAGTCCGATGAAAACAAGGCTTGTTATCGGTTCGTACGTTCGCTTATTAGTCGGTTTTGGTACATACAAATATTCAATCAAAATATTTTTATAGTCTGCTACATTGTTTGTACTGATTCAGTATTCTTTTATTTATTTATTTTATTATTTTTTTTTTTGTAAATTTGAATCAATGATGACTGAAGAAATTCGGTGATTTTTTTTTCTTTAAATTTGCACCATCTGTTACAGGAAGAGTAAGTAATAATTATTTTCTTTTTAATTCAAGTTATAAAATAACTAATACTTTTAGGACAATTTTTCACTATTGAAACAAGTAATATCTATTCATCTTCGCTTTGAAGTGACCTCACGAGCCATCCTAAGTCTCTAAAGTGACGTTTAATAAGTTTTTTTTATTTTTTATTATTCTTTCTCCACTTGAAAACTTGCGTGAGAACAGTTTGTAAAAAAAATTTCCTTTATTAGGTCTTTATTTATTCATTTATCATTTATTGATTTGATGGACACTTTGTCCACTCCTTAAAAAGATGCTCAAAAGCTGCTGATCTTTTCATTTATAATAGCATCGCCTTTCATCAACAAAATATGGCAGCGACGGGGTATAATGGGTCTAAATTAATTTGTCAAGAATCTCGAATATTCAAATTTAAAACATCGTTTTAACGTCATTATGTTAGTTTTCAGTCTTCGAATCAAGTATGAATAATGAAAAAAAAAGTGTGGGGCCAACCGGTCGTACGAGTCTTTCTCAAAGTTTTATGAAAGATCCGTCAATTTTATACTAAAATAGAATTCTTGACACCTGATTGAAAAAAATTGTCCTAATATTACTTATTTCATTTAAAAAGTATGGCTTATTTCCTTACTTGAATCAAATATCAGTACAAATTCAATTTACACAGCTATTTTATTCAAGTAAGCCACGTAAAAACGACATAACAAAAAGCCTTATTTAGGTTTTCCTGCGTTTTGTTTTATCGTCTGTTTACCTCCATTTTCAATCCCCATGCGTTGGCCATGTCACGTGACCGAGTAGGCATTCTAGTCGTAATATTTCTACGGTGGACACCCGTGACAATAATCCATTTAAATTGCACAGATTTTTTCGTTGTTGTTGATAACTTACGTAAATATATTTTTCTCAATCGAGACCGGGCTCTTGGTTCCCCTGTCTGCGCCGGGATGAAAATTTCCAAACTCTCGAAAATATTTTGTTGCCGGGAGATGCCTTTTGCTTGTTGTAACATTTGATGTGTTTGTCCATTAAAAACAAAACATTTCTAAATGTATCTGAAAACATTTGTTTCTTCTTATCTATAGGCTATCATAGAAGCGTAGTATTAATGATATCCAAGTAGTGCTTAAATCATGGTGGTATACTAATGATATCTTTGATGAAAATAGATATCTAATTAAATTGTCATAATTATTACTATGTAATAGAACAAAATTAGTCCAGGGCCATGGGAGTGAACCTTAGTTGGGTGAAGTTGGTTTTTGTTTGTTTGTTTTTGTTTTTTTCAGCTGATTCACTTAGCTTTAGGGTGCCCGATGATGCACCTTGAGCAATTTCAGATGTTAACCCCTCTATGCCTCAAATCCAGGAAAAATAGGGATACATGTGTTTTCATGCAAAGTACTCTAATCAAATACATCAAATTTGCTTTCTCCAATTATTATTCATACAGGAGGGCATGTACAATGTATTTGATTTTAAATCAATGAATATAAACCCTTTTAGGCCATTCCAGCAAAACACACCAGCAAGAGTCATTTTAAAAAGTACTTAGTTATTATCATAGAAGAAAAGAAACAAAGGGAAACAAAACACCTTTGATGAGACTACGGGTCATACTGGATGAACCTTAGTTCTTTAAATTCTTGTATGGTGATTTCTTTGATGTTCAAATAATTGAGTTTGGCGTTCTTCCCTGTACAGGTGTGATAGTGATTCATCAAAAATTAGGAGGTCCTCATCATCTTCTTTAGTAAATAATGTAACAAAATAATTATTTATTGCTTCACCCAACCCCATATTTGTTTTTCATTCCTTTCCCTTAGAGTTTATCATTAGCTTTTTTAGCCTCCTTATCGAACAAATAACAAATTATTTTATTCAATCAAAGGAAAATACATGTGTAACATGATCTATATAAGTGAGATGTTCTATCCATGTCTTTGTGTATAATGCAATGAGTATGTAAAATGAAGTGTATTATTTTGATGTAGTACACAATAATTTTTATGTAGGGCTTTGTGCAAGAGATGGTGTATTAAAATTATTTGTTCAAGTTGTACATGTATGGTTCAAAGTGTATGTTTAGAATAAGGTGTATGTACTTATGAAAGGGTTGCAGTAGGTTTTCTGGCCTCCCAAAATAGGAAGAGGCAAAAATTCAAACATGACGCTAAGACTGATTGTTTTAGTTTCTGATAGTCTATGCCATTTTTAGCTCCTGAACTGTAAGCATTCTGCCTATTCTCATTTACTCCTGTTGACCTAGGGTGAATGATAAAATTTTATTTATTCTAATTTACTCTTAATAATTTGAACTACCATAATACTATCCACCCTAAATTTCGAGAATATTTCTCACTTTTTTTAATTGGAATATGTTTGTCAGTTTGTAAGTTTATTGTAAAATTTATGAAAGTAAAATTAGAAAGTCTATTTCATGATTGCAGGAATGTTGACTTGTTTAGTAGTACTTGATATGTAAATGTGTGGATATGCAAGGGTTGAATAGCAGTTCAATAGAAATTTTCATCAGATACATCAGTTGAAATTATTTCACATGAAGGGTTACATTCAGTTGTCTTTGGTTTTTGATAATTGGTTGGTTGATTATTCATGTAAACATACATGTTTTTTGGAGTGTAGGTACTTATCACTTAGAACTTGCCATTGTAAGGGGCTATATTTTTAGGTGTGATATTCATGGAATTCCATTGTGAAGGTTTTCCATGCATAGGGGCATTTCTGTACAAGCATTTATGAATATTAGAGAGAATAACTGAGCTTGTGAGCTTGAGTCGCTATCATCAAATTAGTGCAATATTTGCAGGACCAGTTACATTCCTGCAGATATTCTCAGGAAAGGTTTAGCTAACTCTATTTTAATTTTGGAGGAATGGCATAGAGGCGGTGTGTGTGTATTTTTATACATCATTGACCAAGACCTTAAGTGCAATTTCACTGTTTAAGATTATAGGAAGATTGATGAAACCGTGTTTCCTGTTGCAATGGAAGTAATCACTTAGATGAGAACTCTTGTGCTGTCAAATGCATGTGAGAAGTAAAAAAAAATCTGAGTTTCTTTTTCTGGGTAGATCATAGGTTTTGCTTTTTTAGCTCAAAAATTGTAGTAGCGAAAACAGAGTTTTTGTTTGGGATCATTGAGATAATTTGTTGACCTCTTCAGAGTAGAATTTCCAATTATCTGTGTCGTTAAGATAAGCATTTTAAACTGGATAGTGATTCTTTTTTTCATATATTAAGTATCAAAATATTACTGGCAAGGAGAGGCGACATTCTGTCAGACCTTATCAATACTAGTGTTCGTTTTTATAAATTTGATTGTAGTGTTTTTTTCTTGTATAAATAGATTACACGTCCGTTTCATTTTTAGTTTAAAATTTTTTTATTCCTAGCAGGTACATTTAAATGTTAAAACTAAATCTCTAAAAAAATCAATATGTTGTCAGCTTGGATTACACCAAAAATAGCCATTTTTATTGCCAATACACATGAGTGGAAGTAGCCAAGTTGTAGCTAACTGTAAACCCATTTGAACAAGGATAACTAATTATATATATTTTGATATCAGGTTTGATGGTCTATATTTGTTTTAATGTTATACTTGAGAGATATTGTTGCATGATCACTTTTTCCTAGAGGGTTCATTATTTTCAGATTTTTTATGTAGTAGCTTCTGGTTATTACTAAATTGGCTATCTTTCAGTATAGAGGCTGGTGCCATTTTTAACATCTCAAACCATTGGCAAAATTTGCTATGGAATATCATTTGTGTGAATTTCTTTACTTTTTGAGGAAACTTGTTTTTTTTTGGCATTATTTCTACATAAAAATTATTTGTATATATTTATTCATATCAATCCTTGTATTAAAAAATAATTAAATATTCAAAAATTTTAAGAATCCATGTATTAAAGGATGTTATTAAAATTGAATAAGTTGAAAAATTTCACACATGAAAACTGTGTGAGTCACTCTACTGAAAGATTGCCTCTAAATCTTATATAATTTAGTTGTTATTTCCCTTTGCTCCTGCTATTTTGTATTAAATGGTTGTCCTTTATAATATTGACAAGTCTATTGAATAGTGAGCTTTCACTGCCATAGCCTCTGTATTCATTTCAATCTACATTTGGAATGTTAATGATGATTGGACCAAGTGCTGGATATTCAGCACTTTTTATGAAGCTACAAGCTCAACATATAAAATAAATCAGTGAATTAAACACGAGAAGAAAATAACCCACAGTTTGGTTTTAGCAATGTGAAAATTCTAGGCAGTATTTTCCAAAATTAAAAAAAGGGGCGAATATTCAGCATTTTTGGCTGAAATTCAAAATAAGTACGGTTTTCTATATTCTTCATTTTATTAGAAAGGAAAATGAAAATAAGAGAAAAAGGTTGAATAGAGCCTTTCACAAATATTTTTTTCTGAAATTGCTCCAAGTGAATATTCAGTATTTTTAATGGAATAGAAATGAAAAACAATAATAAAAAACCTGAACAAGAAAATAAAAAAGCATTGAGATTTATTAAAATGTTAATTTTAGTCCAAGTTTTAGAGTTTATTTTCATTTATTTCCACCAATTAATTTTTTGAATTCTTTTTCATTGCTAGTTCACTGGTTCGTAGAAATTCAATAAGACTAGTTAAGTTCGAACATCAAGAAAATAACTATGTTTCTGCTTTCCTATAAAGAGCTACACTTTCTTTTTTTTTTCTAAAGTTCTCAAAGGTTGTTTATCATAACTGAGTTGTGAAATTTCATTGGAGGCAAGATCTCTCTAGCTGTGACTCAGTTATGGATTAATAATTGCTAATAATTTACATTTCATATTTTCTTCAATAATACTCCTTTATATTGCACGGATATCAATTTCTGTGCAAGAGATATTGATGGATTTTATTGAAACGCAACCTATGGTTTAATAAATGTTTAATTGTAGATAATGCATGAGGATGCTGTTCTCATCTCTATCTCCTTTTCATTCACAGATCTCCAAGTTGATGTGGAAAAGAAATTAATCATTTGATGGCTGTACATCAATATCATATGAAGACCACTATTTCAAAGAGATGCAGGCAAACACTTTGCCTAAAAATCATAAGTTGTGTGCCTGTTCATTTTGCTAGCGTTAACATTTGGAAAAAACATCTGTACATAGATTGGAGATTAATGCTAATCTGGTAAAGTGCGTGGATTATCATTCCCAGTGAACTTCAAAAATGCAAGTGCCAAGATACACAAGAGAGGAGATTTATTTGTAGAGAATCAACATTTCATGTAAATTATGATTTGGGAGCGATTATGAAGACAATGTATAGAAATAACCTGTTCTTGTGAAGGAAATTGATTAGCATTTTTTCAAGTGTGCATCATGATTTTAAACTGCTTCAAATGTGAAATTACACTTGAATACATGCATGTGAGGCTGAATTTCTCACAACTTTTAATTGAAAAAAAAAGACACACAAACAGAGCCCTACTCGTGAAGTGTGCAGACAAGCATTTTCATACAGTTCTTGTTTAAAAGGCCAAATGCAAAAACGCACTGACAAGAAATCCCACCCTTGTGAAGTATGTGGATCAGCATTTTCACAAAGTTCTACTCTAAAAATACACATGCAAAAACATACTAGGGAAAAACCCTACACTTGTAAAATATGTGGATCAGCATATTCATATAGTGCCCGTTTAAAAATACACATGCGAACACACACTGGGGAAAAACCCTATACGTGTGAAGTATGTGGATCATCATTTTCACAGAGTTCTAATTTGAAAATACACTTGCGAAGGCACACTGGTGAAAAATCTTACACTTGTGAAGTGTGTGGATCAGCATTTTCTCGGACTTCCAATTTAAAAAGTCACATGAGAACACACACCGGAGAGAAACCCTACACTTGTGAAGTGTGTGGATCAGCATTTTCATTGAGCTTTAGTTTGAAAATACACATGAAAACACATACTGGAGAGAAACCCTACACTTGTGAAGTATGTGGATCAGCATTTTCACAGAGTTCTACTTTGAAAAAGCATATGCAAACACACACAGGAGAAAAACCCTACTCTTGTGAAGTATGTGGATCAGCATTTTCATTGAGTTCTAGTTTAAAGGTACACATGCAAACACACACTGGGGAGAAACCCTTCAGTTGTGATCTATGTGGATCAGCATTTTCACGGAGCTTTAGTTTAAAAATACACATGCACACACACACTGGAGAGAAACCTTACACATGTGAAGTGTGTGGATCAGCGTTTTCACTAAGTGCCCATTTAAAAAGCCACATGCGAACACACACTGGAGAAAGACCCTACTCTTGTGAGGTATGTGGATCAGCATTTTCACAGAGTTCTAGTTTGAAAATACATGTGCAAACACACACTGGAGAGAAACCGTACACTTGTGAGGTATGTGGATCAGCATTTTCACAGAGTTCTAGTATGAAAAAACACATGCAAACACACACTGGAGAGAAACCTTACACTTGTGAAGTGTGTGGATCTGCATTTTCACAAAATTCCAGTATGAAAAAACACATGCAAACACACACCGGTGAGAAACCCTACTCTTGTGAAGTATGTGGATCAGCATTTTCACAGAGTTCTAGTTTGAAAAAACACATGCAGACACACACTGGTGAGAAACCCTACACCTGTGAAGTATGTGGATCAGCATTTTCACAAAGTTCTAGTTTAAAGATACACATGCGAACACACACTGGAGAGAAACCCTACACTTGTGAGGTTTGTGGATCAGCATTTTCACAGAGTTCTAGTTTGAAAAAACACATGCAAACACATACTGGATAGTAACTTCATGTGAAGTATATGGATCAACGTTTTTCCTAGGTTCCCATTCAAAAAAACCACATACACTCTTTTGAAAGAAATCCTACACTTGTGAAGTATATAGATCAGCATTTTCAGAGTCTTGTTTAGAAAAAACACATCCAAACACGCACTGGGATGAACCCTTCAACCACATTTGTTGAGTATTTAGATTAGCATTCTCACAGGGATTTGATTTCAAAATACACAAAATTACATACTGCAGTTAAGCCTCACACTTCTGAAGTTAGTGGATCGGTACTTTCACAGTGTTCCTATTTAGATAAAACACAATCTAACAGAGAGCTCTGATCAATAAATACACATGCAAACAAACTTGAGATAAACCCTATATTTGTGATGTTCGTGGATCAGCATTTTCATAGATTTCCAGTTAATAAAAGCATGTGCAAACTCATACTGGAGAAAAAACTTAATCTTGTAAAGAATGTGGATCAGTCCCAGTTTTGAAACCATACTTACAAACATTGCATTTGTATGGACACACACTATGGAGAATCCCTAGTCTTTGGAAATGTGCGCATTAGCCTTTTCAGGCAGTAACATTACAAACTAAATGGCGAAGTGTCGGACTTGGCATTTTCACAGCATTTAAATTTGAAAATGCATGGAATCACACTGGAAATTAACCTTTTTAAAGAAGTTTTTGACTCAGTATTTCTTACAGTCTCCTGCAAACATGCTGTTGAGCAACCATATCCTTGTGCAGTGTGTAGATACTCAGTAAATATTTGTCTTTTCACAGAGGTGGCTAGAGAAGTACTATTGTATGGTTGAAAAATAATCTGCACATAATATCTGAACACTTAGAAGAAGTCTCCGTACATTTCCAACCCCGAGAAGGAAAAAACGTTTCCCCTCACTTTTAACCCCCAAATGGGAAGAAAAAAAATTCCCTAACCCTGAACCCTAAAAGAGAAATATTTTGTCTCATTTTCGATCCTTAGGAGGGGAGAAGGGTCCCCGCCAATTTTGACTGCTTAGATGGGAAGAAGGTTTCCCCTCACTTTTGATCCTTACAGGGAGAAAAACCTTCCTCTATACTTCTGATCTCTTGGAGTGAAAAAGGTCTCCACCTCACTTTTGGCCCCTTAAAGGGAAAATCGCTCTTGAGCCCTAAAAGAGAAAGTTTCCCACCACTAATGACACCTGAAAGGAAGAAACAAAGTTTCCCCTCACTTTTGACCCTTAGTTAGATTAACTTCTACTATCATACATATAAAAATTATCTTTCTCTCTCATTCATATAAACATTCTCTCACATGCAACTTTTTTCCAAAAATACCTCATCTCAGCAGATAATTTCCAGGGGATATGTTGTGTGATTTCTGAGGTTGGTTCTGCATATAAAATAATGAAGACATAATTATTTCTATCATGTTTTGTGAGAAATACACAAATATCTCAGCCATAAGGCAGGTGCCAATCCATTTCCTATCAGAAATTATTTGGAACTTTTGCACATATTGCTCTATTTTTTCACTAATTCTCCTAGTGGGGATGGGCAGAGGAGGAAGTATATCATGTTGAATTCAAAACAGAATTTCTGATTTCTTGAAATTCAATGCAGGAACCATTGTTGTCCACCAATAGTAGAGTTTTGTGTATGGCCTAGATAGACCTTTGCAGTAAGTCCGACAGTATATTGACCATAACCATGTGCTTTTCCAGTTGATCCAGGATTTTGAATTCGATATGATATACCTCTTCCTCTGCCCATCCATCCCCACGGAGAGAAGTCACAAAAAAAAAAAAGCAATATCTACAAAAGTTACATATAATTCCTAATAGAGAATTAATAAATAATCACAACCACACCCACTATCAAGTTCTCATATACCATCACATTTGAAACACCTTAACCAAGGACTATCCAAGAGTGCCTCTTATAATCTTTTCTCTCGGAAGTGGTACTTACCTCCACCATTGTCTGGTCTATCAAGGTTGTTTTTTTAGATTTTTGTTCAATATATTTGAACTTTGATATGGTTCTCCTTGAATTATGTCTGATATCAACTCTCTTGATTTGAAGTTGCCAATGAATAAAAAATATTTTAAAGAATGATGTCTTGAAGAAATATTTCATAATATTTTTTTTATTTATCAAACTCAGAAATTTTAATCATCTTTTCAACTTTAATACTATTTCCACCTCATATTCAAGCGCAGTAGAGGTAGCCAAGTGGGTTCGTCACTTGTCTGCTTACCTTCAGGACAGAGGTTTAAATTATGACAGGCTTTCACTAATTTTATATATCTGTTTGCTTTAGCATGACCAAAACCAAACAAACACAAAAGATGTCAATGGCTTTTTTGTGATAATAGGAGTTGAATAAACAATACAGAAATTGTGTATTAACTGAGAAATCTGAATAGGCCAACTGTATTCGGACAGCTCTGAAAAAACAAAGTTTTTTACATTGGCTTCTTCCAATACTTTTTTGTCTTGTTCTATTATTCTTGGGTTTCATAAAACAGTAGAAAACCACTACTGATGAACACTATTCAAAAAAATTGTCTGCTTTCTGTTGTTTGAACAAAAGCTATAATTTCACTCCAATTTTGTTTGAGGTTGTGTAGATAAGTTGGAAGAAAACAATCTAGGTTTTTCTTTTTGTTATATCGATGGTTTCCCACACAGAGAATCACTATAAACATGGTACTCTAATCCAGTACTAATTTCAGCTAGCATAATTTTTATCTGTTGAAGATTACGTCCATTTGATCTGATGTGAAGGTTAGTTGTCTTCCTTGGATTTGGGGCACTAGATTTAAAAGTAAATACATATTCTTATTGTAAACATAAAACCAGCCATGATTCCAATAAGTCGTGTAACGCACGTTCTCCATAAAACATAAGGTTGAACTACTGAAAAAACTAGACAGTGGTGTGTCTGTGAGAAGCTTGTGTGAATTATACAGCATCAGCTCTTCAACAGCTTATGATATATCTTTGCTGAACATTCTTATGAAAGTCAACCAAATTACCTGTAACCATTTTTACCTATGCTTCAATGAAATTACACTTGATTTTTATTTAATGTTCTTTTCTTGTTTATTTGATGACACACACTGATTTACAGGATATTTATATCATTAGAAATTTTAATTATGTTTCTAAACTCAGGTATCGAATTTTTTTATGTGTTCATTTTGATGCCTTCTGATGTACCAGAATATCAATCCAGTCTGGTCTTTGGGGATAGATTTACAAAAAGACTGCATATCATAATATCTGGTAAATGGATTCCGTTTCTATCAATTTAATTTCTGATCAACTTTAAAACTCTAAAATTCTGTATGTCAACTCTCTTGAGCATGTAAGTTTCTAAGATTTCTTCAGTATTGTGAAAATAATCTTTTATCATATTTTTTTAAAACACTTTTTCAAATAATCAACTGAATTATTTCAAAGAATGAACTAAATGGAAATAAACACTGGAGTAGATTTTTCATCATAGGAACTTCTAAGAAAACAATATTTAATATATCTTTTATGCAACATTTGTTCATCTGTTGTGAAGCAGGGAAGGTAAAAACAATGAAATCAAAGTCATATCATCTCATTATACGTTGAAGAGGCCTTATCTGTATTTGTTTAAGAACAATATGTTTGAGTTTAATTATATGTAAAAATGATAATCTTTATGATTAATACTCTTTATGTAAGGTATAACTGAAACTGCTGCTGATAAATTGATGCCACCTCCATCCTTATGTTAGCTTTGTATTTTGAGGGTAAATGAATGATGATTTCTTTGTCAATAATTTTTTAATAATTCACTCAAGTAACAGATGAAAATTCAAGCAAGACGTTTTGTACTTCCCAAAATTGGTGTAACACAGTTTTTTAAAACCTACTAACCTCCCCCCAATTTAGCAACCTGTGCAACCAAGTTCAGTTAATTTTGAATACTAGTTTTTAAAATGTGATTTTATTTACTGGACGTATCATTTTGAATTACTAACTGGATTGTATATTGATAACATGATCCCCTAATTATATATTAATTACTTATCCTGCCCCAGCCCTGGCTAATTAGATTTGAATTTTTGTAAGTTCTTTGAGTCAAATGTTTTATTATTAATTAGATATGATCATGATATAATTATAATTCATTTATACATTAATTGAAACGTGAAGTGATATACAACAAGAAAATCATTTGAATAAAAAGCATATTTCGAAAAAATATTTTTCATGATCTCAATGTATTTAATTATGGAATGACAGAACAATAGGCTTGTTGATATGAAAGCCCGCATTAGAATCCTGGCAACGTGTTGTCATGTTAATTTCGAGACAATAGAGAGAAATGGAAATCTTGTTTGGAAAACAAGACATCAAAAACTAGGTGTCCGAAATAATAGTAATTGAAGTAAGTCTCAGGAAAGTTAAATTTTTCCCCATATCCATCAAACCCAATTTTAGAATTAAGGGTTACCCATAGAAAAAGCTAATTTTTGTACCTTAGAGTTCTGAAACCAGCCGCCTGCTGAACCAGTGACACTTTCAGCTCTGAAGTGAAGAGGTAAAGAAGTATTGTACTCACAGTAATTGTAAGAGCCAGACACAAATAAGTCATCCTGAGAACTAGGGACTACAGAGTGAAACAGAGCTTGCTCCTACTTTCCAGGCTGAAACTCTCAATTCCCTGCAAGGCTACCAGCAGTGGACTGCAAAGATCTTCTCCACCTCATGAGAAAGCTATAATCTTGACCTGAAGCAAATTTTAGAAGTATTGTATCACGTTACCTCCCACATCAGACAGATGACAATAATGTAAGATCAAGTTGATCTTCAAATAAATGCTTTGCAATTGTATAAAACAACATCTACATGTTTCTGTTTCCAGTCATCTTGTGATTGCTATCGTGCACATATCTTCGGCTTTCATTGACACCGCAATAGCAGCGCCCAGACTTCTTCCATCAATTTTTGAAGACAATGGGAAGAAGTATTATGATTAGATTTTGTCTGCCCAAAATTGTAAAATTCAATTTATAAATTTGAATGAATAAAGGTTGCAGTTTCATTATTGTGTTACATCTGATAAAAATATTCTTTGATCATATCTTTTGATCAAAATCTACACTCTTTAGAGCCTATGTATAAATGAATAGAGTTAATATTCCAGCATAAATATCAGCTGAACTGGACCTGGACTTTTTGACAACCATTTTCTGAATTTATAACAACTTGAAAACAATATTTACATACTCAAAATATTTATTGAAACTATCTTACCCCTCCAAACAACAGTAAAACATGACTCATAAGTATAAACACTTTGCGTATTTCTCTCGTTTGAATGAATAAATAATTTGTCTCCCCTGAAATCGAGATTCGGTATGTTTCCTCGTAGTAACCATGTGTTATCAAAATATATGACCATCTTCTTTCTTCATCACAAGACGTTTATTCTAATCCAAATCTCATATTATGGAGAACATTTATACCTCTATAACTTATCATTAAATAATTACTTAATCTTCCGGTGGTATATGGTACGAAATAAAAGATAAAATCACAATGAAACTTTTCTTCATTCAAACTTACAAAATACTTAATTAGTAGAAATTCAATTGAAATATTCATACTACAGTGTTGACATTCTTGACTGATTCTTTTTGACTCATCAACATTGTAACTTGTAGTAATCCATATTACACAGTTTGCATATTGACTGATGCCTTTTGTCCATTCCAAATTAAGACCTGAATCAGAAAAAAAGTAAAATTCAATAAAAACTAAAACATTTTTTGTTTTTAGTTCTTTTATTTTTTTTTCAAATAGATTATATATAAGACTTTGAAATATTTTTTGCAAAGGCTTATTTTATGGATGAACGTTTTTAAATATTTTCAAAATCTTCATTCATTGAAAACAATTTGGAAATTTAGTTATTAAATAGAACAATCTTTTATCAATTGAGATATTTGATAGAATCAATTCATTTTATTATGTACATGTGAAGCAATTAGAGAGTATGGGAGACTAGTTGGGAATTTTTTTTTCATTTTAATTATCTCTATAAAAAAAAAATTAGAAAAAATTATTTCTGCCCAAGTATCTACGTAATCAGAATTTCCAACATTTTGCTTACAAAAACTGCACACATACATTTATTTTTTAACAGTAAAGAAAATATAACTTTCAGTTTTTTTCCACTCTATAGACATCCATGATAATTTGAAGAAAACAGTGAAGATCTGGTCGTGATTTTGATTTGTTTGATCATATACGAAATAATTACTCTGATGTGAATAAATTTGGTTTCCATTATATCCCAAGAGCAAAGTAAATGATATTTTTTGATAGATCAATAAAGTAATTGTTAAAGTAAATGATTTCCATAAATAAATTATCAAAATGACAATTATTTCATTTTTGAAATAATTTTGATTACAGATTTCAACTTCTTCTGTCAAATGAACACATTAACTCCACTGAAGTGACTGAATCAGTTTTTCACGAAAAAATTTGACTTGAAAAAATGATGGTCTACAACGTGTTTCACTTGCCCTCAAGTACTTTTCTCTTTCTTTAGTTGTACTTGAAACTTGAGACTCTATTATAGTCGAATCCGAGATTGAAACTTCAGAGAAAATATTTACATCGTTAGGGATGTTTTTTCTTTCATCACATTACGCTCAAATGAGCTACTCAGAAGAAAAAATGAAAAAAAAAATTCACCTATGAAGTTCGAGGATATCTCGGGGCGATCTTCTTGTTGCTGTCTAACGAGAGTTAAGATTTTTCGGCCTGCATACCTCCCAACTAGAACAGTGTGTAAGGTACAAATGAATTATCTCCCTTAACTTTCGCTCTTACGGATTGTAGCAGAAAGAGACAATTTTTTTTTTTTTTTCGTAAAAAGAAGAAAGAAATGACAATATTCTTTTGTTTATTTCAATCATCCAACTGAAACTGCGCTGTACAAAACGATTCCAGGGAAAGAGTACTCCACTCGTTATCTCAGTGATATTGCACTCAGGCTTCAATATTGTTTCGTAAGCTTCCAAGTTCATTTATAAACGAATCAACGCAAGCTGTTGGATCCTTCTCTCCGTTCTTCTGAAATAATCGAAAATTTCGTTAGCCCCGATTGAAAGTACCAACCATTTGATCATGAAAAAATAAAAGTCTTTTTTGTCTCTTTCTGCTGAAATACATACAAGCGAAATTCAAGGTAGATAATTAATTTGTACATTGCAGACGATTTCAGTTGGGAGGTGTAGGGTCTAGCTGCGACTTGGCTATCATTGCCTGTATTATCTCCCTTGAAATCCGCTCTTTACAAGATATTTTCTTCGTTAGTGAATAGTGAAAATATTAAGGAAAATATAACTTTATTCAAAATTTTAGAGTTTATCGCTCTACTCTAATGTTGCATTGCCTCAAGTAAGATAAATCAGACGATAAGAGACAGAAAAAAGTAAGTAAATCGTTCATTCAATTTCTGTATTTAGAAATGTTTCTCCCTTTTTAAGGTTGAATTGCCTCAAGAAGCATTCTCACGGAATTTTATGGGGTTGACACCGTAACGAAAATTAATTTATTCTTACTCGCATAAAAAAGTTCAGTTTCTCCTAATTTTTTAATCGGCTAAAAATGGCTAGATTCAAGACGAATGGCAATTTCCGTACCTGATCAACAACGTAATTTGAAAAACGGTATCCTGAATTTTTTTTTTTCATTTCATAAAAAAATTACAAAAAAATTACAAAAAAATTCCATGAAATTCGAATTTACTGTTAAGAGATATTCGCCTATACATTGTTGCTTATTTTATCTCTTATGTATTGGTGTCTTTAATGTTTTTTTCAAATCTTGTGATATTCCTTCTGTCAGAGATGGATTTTGAAAATGGCCCAGGTAAAAAAAAGTACGAGTGGAAAAAAAGTACAACTAATTTAGATTATTGAAAATTGATATTAAATGAATATCATAATTTCTTCAGGCGCAATTGAATCAAGTTTATTTCAAGAATGGCACAACTAAAATAAATTATAAAAAATAAATATCAAGTGGTTTGACAATTTCACTGGTAGAATAAATAAATCATCTATCTCTAACAATTGAATATTCTCTCACTTACAGGCTTTACAGAGTACAATGGTGAGGTCTGGAGTATATGGCATTGTTGTAGTTCTCGCTTTGAGCAGCATTGCCTGCCAACTCTTGAATTTTTTATATCCAAAATCAAGCCAAAAGAAATCCCCAACTATCTAAATGTTTCTGAAAAATGGCAATATTATGAACTTGTCTAGTAAAATAGTCATAAAAATGCAAACAAATTGAAATATCAAAATCTTATAAATGTCTAATTGTTTTCAATTCATTATTTTTCAAATCATTGCTAGCAATAAAAAGAAAGAGAAGATTAGTTTCCAAGGAAACATCTACCCCAAACAGATCCCAAAATCAACTACCATCAGATGGAGATGTTAAGAGAACATCATTTTGTATAAGCACCATGTTCAACAGCCGTGAGATTACTGATCCTGTACCTGCAAATGACCACAATCATACTCCTGATCATGCTGGTGTCTCATCTACCAAATGCATCACCAACATGAAAAGAAAAGCAGACACATCTGAAGATAAACCTAGCCAAATTTACAGCCACAACCTAGATGATTTATCAGCTGATGCTAAAGTTTTACTACCAAGTTAGGGCATCATAAAGTGAACTCTCCATAATCAAAGATTAAAACCAGTACCAGGAAAACTTGTAGATCTAATATTTGATGGGGAATGGATGACTACTGTAGGATCTGAGCCAAAGCTATCCCTTCGACAATGGCCCAGACTCTGACAACTGAATTATTGCGTTTGGTTCTGATGAATGCCTGAGATTACTTGTTCATGTCCTGATATGTAATTCTGCAGTTTTTACTCTTTTTGCCTGTCTGCAAATGGAAACACAAGGATTGCTGCTGCAAGACTGAGCTGTACCCAGACCAAACAACCAATAATTACTGACTTCAAGCTGGCAGTTATCCAAGCCATCAACAGTGTTTTGGGACCAAAGACACATACTCAAGGTTGCTTCTACTACCTGACTCAGATTACCTGGAGAAAGATACAGAACCTAGACCTGACCAATCACTACAAAAACAGTAATGACTCTTGTGGATTCTGTTGAGAGATTGACACACTTGCATTCCCACCTGTAGATGTTCTAGCAGGAATGCAAGTACTCTAGGCTAGATGTACTGAAGAGGCAGCTCCATTGCTAGAATACATCAACCCAACTTATGTCTCTGGTACAAAGAGGAAGACACAACCTTCAGGCAAACATCCCATCACTAAACCTATAGTACATCCCAGCAAAATTCACAACAGAACTTTGGAACGTATATCAAGCCACAATGAATGATTATCCCAAAACCAACAATCTGTACAAAGGCTGGAACAACAAATTTAACTACCTTGTTGGATGCTAGCATCCATCTTCCATCTATTCAGAAAGTTGTCACAATTATTGAGAAGAAGAGACTGCTGTGAGTGCAGTGATTGGCAGGGACTCAATAGGAGAACTACTGATGAAGAAAACAAAGGAAGTATTTGTTGATCTGCAACAAAGACTGAAGAACTCATGCAGAGACTACATTGGATGAAGGAAACTCATCATTCATGTGTTTTGTGGACTTGGTCCTAACATAAGATTCTATGGACTAATATAAGATGATGAAATATGATTATGGAAAGTTACTTCCTTAAACAGTATAAACTTGTTTTAAAAGTTATGTTTTTGTTTTGAGAACCACTTTGAGGTACGATCAAAATTAAAGGTTTAATTTTTATTACATTATAGCATTAAAAAGAGTTAGATCAAGCCCAAAAATTCGAATCTTTGGGGCTATATTGATGTAAATGGTATTACTCAATCTTATACCATGTTTGTAAAGATATCTATAAATAGTAATACATGATATCCAGTTAATATTTATTTTTATAAACTCTCTCTGTAATGAATAGTATAAATTTAATACAGTTATGTCTGAACAATGTGGATACATGATCTTGAGTTGCACCATTTTTTCCACTTCTACCATTATTATCTGTGCCATTATTACCTTGCATCATTAGAGATTCGTTGAACATTATTGTTATTGGTTTGTTTAATTTGGTTAAGATTTACCTGTTGGAAGTTGTGGAATTCGCTTGAAGAAAATGGTTTCTTCAATCTATTAGACTCTAACCTTCTGGAAATTTGTTAGTTTTTACAAAAAATGTTTCTTCAGATTTTATGAGGAGAGTTTTATTCATTACGTAACCATAATGCTATAGCCATCATCTCACCAGAGGTAGTGATAACGATTTCCATATTTCAATCATGGCTTCTTCAGAGTCTATCATCTGCTATGATATGGTATTAACTCTGGAAATTGGCTGGTGTCTAGCTGAAACTCAGGTTTTGATCCATTCTACTTTGTTTAATCCAAATTAATTTTGGTCTCTATTTTACTAGTTCTAGAGTTATTTTCATTTATTTTCCCCAACTGATTTTTTTAATTTTTTTATCACTACTCCACTGGTTCATAGAAATTCACAGAGGTTAGTTTTTGAATGTGCAAATAAATAAAAAAAAAAACTATACAACTGTTATAATATAAGAAACTAGATTTTCTTTCAAAAACCTCCAATGTTGTTTATCACTACTGACTTATGACATCTTACCTTGGTGCAACTCTGTTATAATGTAGTAACTGCAAATAATGCACAGATATCAATTACTGTATAAAAGAAATTAATGGATTTGATAAAACACAGCCTGTGGTTCAATAAATTTTTAATTGTAAATGTATGAGGATGCTGTTTTCACCTATCTCCTTTTCATTCACAGATCTCAATGATGGTGTGGAAAAGGAATGAATCATTTGATGACTATACATAACTATCATATAAAGACCAGCATTTTAAAGAGATGCAGGCAAACACATTGGCTAAAAATCACAAGTTGTGTGACATTTTTAGTGAATTTCAAAAATACAAGTGCAAATATACACAGAAAAAATTTTCTAGTAGAGCACATGGATTAACATTTTCAATGAATTCTGATTTGGAAGCAATTTTGCAGACACAGAAAATAGAAATACCCTGTATTTCTGATGAAAATTGATCAGCATTTTTTTAAAGGTTGCATCATGGTTTTAAATTATTTTAAATGTGAAATAACACATGTGACACACACAAGCAAGACACAACATTCCTGGGAATCAGGATTGCCTGATACTTGTAATTTGAAAGAACACATGCGAACACATACTTGAACAAAACCCTGCTCTAGTGAAGTGAGTGGATCTGCATTTTCACAGTTCTTGTTTAAAAATCCTTATGCAAACACACACTAGAGAGAAACCCTACACTTGTGAAGTGTGTGGATCAGCATTTTCACGGAGTTCGAATTTAAAAAGCCACATGCAAACACACACTGGGGAGAAACCCTATACTTGTGAGGTATGTGGATCAGCATTTTCACGGAGATCCAGTGTAAAAAGCCATATGCGAACACATACTGGGGAGAAACCCTACACTTGTGAAGTATGTGGATCAGCATTTTCACAGAGTGACCATTTAATCAATCACATGAGAACACACACTGGTGCAAAGCCCTT
Source organism: Thysanoteuthis rhombus (assembly GCA_963457665.1). NCBI lineage: Eukaryota > Metazoa > Mollusca > Cephalopoda > Oegopsida > Thysanoteuthidae > Thysanoteuthis > Thysanoteuthis major. The sequence goes on along the minus strand of OY735220.1, from coordinate 30,064,943 downwards.
CACTTGTGAGGTATGTGAATCAACATTTTCACAGAGATCTAGTTTAGAAAGTCACATGCAAAAGCACACTGGTGAGAAACCCTACACTTGTGAAATATGTGGATCAGCATTCTCACGGAGTTTTAATTTAAAAAACCACTTGAGAACACACACTGGAGAGAAACCCTACACTTGTGAAGTATGTGGATCAGCTTTTTCACGGAGCTTTAGTTTAAAAATACACATGCAAACACACACTGGTGAGAAACCTCACACTTGTGAGATATGTGGATCAGCATTTTCACAGAGTTCTACTTTGAAAATACACATGCAAACACACACTGGAGAGAAACCCTACACCTGTGAAGTATGTGGATCAGCATATTCACAGAGTTCTAGTTTAAAAATACACATGCAAACACACACTGGAGAGAAACCATATGCTTGTGAAGTGTGTGGATCAGCATTTTCACAGAGTTCTAGTTTAAAGATACACATGCAAACACACACTGGAGAGAAACCCTATGCTTGTGAAGCATGTGGATCGGCATTTTCACATAGTTCCAGTTTGAAAAGACATATGCAAACACACACCGGAGAGAAACCCTACACCTGTGAAGTGTGTGGATCAGCATTTTCACTGAGTTTCCACTTGAAAAGACATATGCAAACACATACTGGAGAGAAACCCTACATTTGTAAAGTGTGTGGATCAGCATTTTCACTGAGTGGCAATTTAAAAAGACACATGCAAACACATACTGGAGAGAAACCCTACACATGTGAAGTATGTGGATCAGCATTTTCACAGAGATCTGATTCAAAAATACACATGAGAACACACACTGGAGAGAAACCCTACCCTTGTGAAGTGTGTGGGTCAGCATTTTCACAGAGCTCACATTTAAAAAGACATATGCAAACACACACTGGGATGAATCCTTGAACCACACTTCTTCACAAGTGTGATTCAAAGATTCATCCCAGTGTGTGGATCAACGTTCTTTCAGAAGTCCCATTTTAAAAGATTCAATCTGACACACTTGAGATAAGCCCTGTACTTGTTACATTTACGAATCAGCGTTTTCATAGATTTCCAGCTTCAAAAAGCATATGGAAACTCATACTGGAGAAAAATCTCAATCTTGCGAAGTACATGGATTAGTTTTTTCAATGATTTCAATTCTGAATTTACACATGCAGACACAAACGGGTAAGAAGCTTTATATTTGTGACATTTGTGGATGAGTTTCCTGTTTAATTCCATTTGAATGGCAAGAGACTGTATTTTCATGAAAAATGTGGATCAGTATCTTCAGCAAGAACTTTAAAAATGTGTGAACTTGCATAGAGGGAATCTTCTTGTGTGGATCTACCTTTGAGCAAACACACAATGGAGAAAACCTAGTCATATGAAATGTGTGCATTAGCATCTTTAGTAAGTACACATGTGGACACACTAAATAGAATCTTCAATCATTCAAAGAGACTTGGCATTTGCATAGATAGAAACACATACATGAAATTAATCTTATATTCATCAAGTCTATAACTCAGTATTTCAAATAAACACCTGCAAAGATGCTGTTGAGTGACCATATCTTGGTGTAGTGTATAGATACTCAATAATTGTAGCCTCGCAGTTGAAAATTATAGAATATTGGCCTTTTCACAAAAGTGTCTTCTCTAGAGGAGTACTATTTGAACCGTGGTTGAAAAATGATCTTCACATCATATCTTAATACTTACAAAAGGTCCCATTCAATAAATCCAAGAATTTTTCCATATTTTGTGAGCAACATAGTTCTATTTCTGGAGGAAAATAAAGTTTTATACAGTTTTAGTTGTGAATTACTTCAGGTTATAAAGTGGAGGTTTTAAAATGAACTATACATCTATGCTGGGTAGAAATCTTTTTCCAAGGTCTGCAACTTTGTCTCCTGAAGTATTTTGAGCCAGCTAGTAGAAGGACCCTCCAAGTAGAAAATTTGCCTTAGTACTCCACTGAACCCCTTTTGTAAACTTTTTTTTTTAGATTTCCCTTTAGATAGATTTTTAATGGGGGTTTCAATCTGCAATGAAACTTCAGGCTAAATTGGTCACTAGTTCGTGCCTGGCAGTCTGGAACATCTATAGGTGGCACCAATCAACCTATAAGGGTAAAAATTTGCATTAGTACTCAACTACATCTCATCTAAAAATTTTTTTTTCCTTTATTTTTAGAAAGGTGGGGTTGTCCAAACCCCTTATTGATTCTTTTGAGGGTTTAAAAGTGTGGAAGCTGTACATAATGCATTTTTCATGCTACACCCTCTAGAATTTACATTAGTAGTTTACCACACACCTGAAATTTTTTTTTTTTTGCTACTGTTTTGATTTCTTTCAGAGATGACATTAGCAAAAATCAATTATTGATAACTAGAAAAGTTTATGACAGACTAAGTAATAACTTATAAATATTATCTGACTATTTAACTGCTTCCCTAATTCCAAGTTGCCAATGAATAAAAACTATATTTTAAAGGATAATTTTTTGACAAAATATGTGTTGCTTTTTTGAGATTTCCTTATTTATTCAACTCAGAATTTATTAGTTAATTCTGAGCATCATTTCATCTTGAACACCAATTTTGCCCTTACTCAAGTCGCAATCTGAGAAGTGGATAGTGGAGTGTCTTGAAGAAATTCTATGATGGTATCAGATATTTTGATGAAATGAACAACATGGTTACCTTTTAACAACCATTGTAATTCAGTAAAGTACAAAAGCCTCATAGGGTCATCATCATTAAGGCACAGTTAACAGACAATTCAATCAAAGAGTTTGATTTTAGTTTGTTCACTGTCTTGACAACTGCAGTAATACTATATAGTACATTACAATCATGCCATTATTTTGCTGTGTAATTGCCTATGGGATGATAGGGAGAGAAAGGTTAAAAAATTGGGATTTAGATTCTATTAATTGAATGTGTCCCTGAAATATGTGTATAGAAATGATTAAAAATTGTCAAAATCAATATAAGAAAAATAAAGATATTTTTGAATTTGTTCCGTTTTTATTTTTAAAAAAATTTTCAGCTTTCCTGCATGCAGTTGGGGCTCTATAGGTCTCACATGCCACCTATGCATTCAGCAAAAATCACATATGAAAAGATTGAAGATCTTGGCTTGGAAAAACTTCCACTTTACCCTTATTCTCCAGATTTTGCTCTATTTGATTACCACTTTTCTAATGATTACAGAACCATTTTTATAGACTAGTTTTTGAAAGACACAAAGAGGTAGAGACTATTCTCTTTATATTCTTTTCCTATAAACCAAATATATATGATATTATGAAGCTTGTGAATCATAGGAAGGAGGTTATTGATAACAATAGAAACTAGGTTGAGGAGTAAATTTGAATCAATTTTTGTTCTAATTTTTCTTCTTTTACTTCAAATTTGGACATCATTTGTGGACATCCAAGCCTGTTTCTACTGATAGAAACCATTTCTGCTATCATTCTGATGCTAAGTCTTTCAACGATTTTCTCGGTTAATGTACACCAAGTGATTAATGTGTGCACAATGTGCTTTGACTCATAGGAGCCCAGTCTCATTATTTGATAGCCACACCTCTTATAACTAAAAAATAAGCCAACATTTTCAAAACTGAATTTCAACAAACAAAAAAATTGGAAGAGGTATACGTGGTGTGTCTGAAAAGAAATCAAACTTTTTCAAAAAGAAATTTATTGCTACACCTACAACCTTACTTATGAGACTTGTCTCCTTCAAAGTAATCCCATTCACTGTTGACATACTGTTTCCAGTGTTTTTTTCCAGTCCTGGATTCATTCTGGAAGTCGTTTTGAGGGATAGTGTTTAGATTTCAGCTTTTGGAAGCAAGATTTCGGTTGGGGTAAAATCTAGGTGGCTAATCTTTAAAAATCATGTGGAACAGACTTTAACATGTTCCTACCACTTTGGAAACTTCATAGCCAGAAGATGGCTCAGACAATCTTCATTATAGGCTTGTTGCTGGTACCTTGAGTATTGTTCACCTTGGCTGCTTGTCAATTGAGTCAGTCAGAGTGAGTCAGTGTTCAAGGGTCCAAAATTCACAAGTATGTGGTATACAATTGAAATATAATTATAAAGAGATAATTGGAAAATTAAGTTTTTGATGGGTGATACTGAACTTTTGGTCATAAGTGCATATCAAAAAGCATTCATTTTTTAAAAAAATCACTAATTTTGTTTCTCTTCCATTTCCTTTTAAAGGTAAATCAGTGAAACTCTCAACACAGATCAATGCAGTGATGCAATTATTCACTATTTGTGGGACTTAGAAATCCAACTTTAATGAGAACTTATCTAAACCATGATGAAATTCCTCACTATTATACTCTTCATTTCAGCACACTGTTCATTAATCTTTCATTGTTGTTATTACTTAGTTTGTATTCTTATCTCTATTCCTTATATCTGTTTTACAAATTAAGTACCTTGCCTGTCACCGCATTCCCTAGGAAGTGCCTCAACTCAGAGTGTTGTAAGCTGATGACAGTGCAAACATTCTGCACCCCAATGATCCAACTGCTACATCCCATAGATTGGTAACCCCTGACATGTGGGTTGGGATAGTTGCAACATCTGACTTCTATTCAAATGAATATGGTGAACAATGTATCATATATAATAATTTTTAGATGGTATAGGTAATTAGCTAGTGTAAGTTTAATAAATAAAAATTTGTTTGGGCTAGTCCTAATAGTCTCTAAGTAACTGAGAGAAATGCAAAAAGTGTTGCAATCTTCGCCAGTCTCTCCTATGATAAAATGAAGAAATTTCGACCAAGGTATCTGAGAGCTACACCACTGCTGTGTCAGCCTGATCGTACTCCATTCTTTTTACTCTCTTGCAAATGATGAACTTAAATCGTACTTTGTAAATTCTTCGAATCATATTTTATCTTTGATTAATTATAATTGATATAATTCATTTATTGAATAAAACTAGAGCAGAGTTCATTGATCAGTGACATGATGGTAAACAAGTCATTGAGGATCAAGTTCACTACACAGTAGGAATGGCATTCAATTTGCTAACCTCTTCTTCACATATCAAAGGACAAAAAGTTATAGAATCGATTGTATCAATTCTTCTAAATTTTCACCTAAAAAAAAATTTTTTTTCACTGATAGGTACTTCCCAAACTCTTAGGGAAAAGATAATATATGGCATGAAAATATGTTCAAAACTTGTATAAGAATTATTTCAATTGTAAGATATTTTTTTTCCATGTTTAGAACTGGAATTTTTTGCCTATTGAAAAGCTGTTAACACAGTGTAAACAGTGGGATGTAATAATTAGCTTATAAAAAAATTGCAAGCAAAATGCACGCAAATTTCGAAATTCTACCAAAAATTGATTGATCAACATATTTCAATAAAGTTTTGGGAATTTTTTCAATTTTCAATGCATTTAATTATGGAATGGTTATTTCGCAAGAAAGATTTGGATGATTTTTTTTTTTTTAATCAATTAACCCTTATCCCCTCTAATTCAATTTTTTGGATTATCTATTAAATATCCTCTGAATAAGATATTATTGCCAAAAACTATGAAAAATTTTCCCAGGAGAATTTGAACCAATTAAAATCATATTTGAAAGCTTAGCAGAACTCTAGAAAATATGACTAGAATTGGGATGGGGGATAAAATTCAATGAAACTAAAAATTAAAAAAGAAGAAGATATATTTAAGGCTCTAAGATTGTGTGAAAAATAAATATATAATCACTAAAAAATAAACTAGATTAGTGGGGGAGTGATTCAACTGTGGGCCATTTTTTGTTTGTTTCGGACATTTTTGATTTTTTTCTAATAGATTTAGTACTTTTTAGATGTATTCTTCGGCTGACGTACCAATTTTTCGCTACAGAGGACCATTAAGTGTGAATTCGAGCATCATTTGCTTTTGAAAAGTCACGTAGAAATAACAATGAAAACAAGAACAAAACACTTTTTTTTTTCTTTTCCAACAAAAATCTGGAAAAACAATTTAGGCAATTTTTTAATAAGAATAAATTTGTTGTTTTACGTATTTACTTTATAATTTCTCTCTCTGCTTACTCATCAATAGTTTACGTAAGAATAACTAATAAAACGATAACTGAAGGAAATTTTTCACATGTATCTATTCATATGGATGGACTTTTCTTTTCTACTTGAGAAAAATATAATTCATGAAATATCAGAAAAGAGAACATTATTGAACGCAACTGATCTGAGATGATAACTAAAGCATTTGACGATTGGTACCTTTTTTTGTGCTCAATTCAACACTCGTTTTCAATGTTCTTTTTCATAGCACTGTTTGTTTGAGTTCAACAACTGAGTATATAAGTTAGGGTTAGTGTTACCGAAAATTTTGTTTTGTTGTTTAAAAAAAAATCTTGGAACAACTGAAAGATTACGTAAAAATCAAATGAAATATGCATTTCTTTTTTTCAAAGCGATCGAAAATTTTGTTTTCTTGTAAAATGAAATGAATACCGTGAATACGTTATTCAAATAGGATCATTAAATTAAAAAAAAATTTTTGATAAATCAGTAAAGTGACTGTTGAAGTAACTAATGCCTGTGATAAATAATCTAAATAATTTTCAAGGTTTTTTTTTGCTTTTTTTTTTTGAATAATTAAATTCAAATAACATTTCAATTTTTTCTGTCAGTGTGAACTCCAGGGAAATAGCTGAATCAGTCTTATTTTTCTATAAAAATTGCACCAAGCACTTCAATTTGGGTATTTTTCTTTGTCAATTATCACTCAACTGAAAAAAAAGTTACACTTATTAAATTTAAGAATCCTTATGAGTGGATCCTAATTAAGCTGACTAGTGTGAAGTAAACATTCCAGGACTTTTCAACTTGCAAGTAGATCATGCATACGTCCCAACTAAAACTACCTCTACAATCCAAATCAATTACCTCCCTTAACTTTCGGATTTTCACAGAAAGAGACAAAGAAGTATTTTTGTAAATTAACGTAAGAAATGATGATTCTAATAAACACTAATGATTAATCATTCAATTTCTAAATCTTTGAAATATTCTTTCTGAAGGGAATGTTGGTTCTTTCTGTCACTCAACTGAAACTGGGAAAGGATGTTCCATTCGTTCTCAGTGATCGGATAAGGCCTTCGTTACCCCTAATGGAAGCGACAGAATTTCATGATGAAAAATATGACTTTTTTCGTCTTTTTTGTGCTAAATGCGTAAGAGCGAAAGTCAAGGGAGGTAATCCATCTGTACTGTACAGAGCATGTCTTGGGAATGGAAGGTATGCAGGGCTTAGCTACAAGTGGGCTTCCATTCTTTCTATTATCTCCCTTGGATTTGGCTCTTTACAAAGCATTTCTGTAAAATAGCAAGCCGCTCGTCACAACAAAATTAAGTATATTTGAAGTTTTATAATTTATCCCTCAGTTGAAATATGATATAGCCTCAAGTAAGAAAAATCAGACGATGAAAGTAGAAAAAGTGAGTAAAATGTTCATTTATTTTCTTTTATCTTTTAGAAATGTTTCTCCTATTTTTTTTTCATTTTTTTGCATCATCGGAGAAAATTTATGTGCGGTTGACAGCCCGGGGCAAAAATCCATTCAAATTCAAGTTCAATTTAATTAAATTTAAACCACTGGGGAATTCTGTTCAGAGGGTGTTTAGTAAAATAATTTTCTGTCAGTCGATCAAAACTACGGCTTCGAAGTAGTTCGGTTAACTTATCTTCATGTGGACATCACGATAATCACGCCGGTGGAACAGGAAAAAGTAACCTCCGACATATTCATAGCCGTTGCCGGTAAATATTTTGGTCTATGTAATTTTAATTCAAACAGACAATCAAAAATAATCCCGTCGTCATATTTATTGAGGAAATAAAATGAGGATCCGTCAAATTCAAACAAACAATAACTTAAATTAATGATTCGTTTTAATACAAAATTGAATCTTTATTGAAGTTATTGATGTTCGCTTTGTGGATTTTCGGTAAATTGTGCATTCAGTATGTGAAAGATCGTTCGTTTGAATAAAAAAATAAAATGACAACATAGATATGACGGAATCATTGGAGTTTTTTTCATTTTGTGTATGATTTTCATTATTTCTATTGGGCGTTTTAAATATTGTTTATGTAAGCAATGAATATGACGGATCGTCATTCAAACTTCTTCAACTCAAAATTCTTTACGCATCGTCATTTAATTTTTTTTTTGGGGGGGGGGTAATTTTCGGCACAAAAATGAATTAAAAGTTTTACCGGCATGATTTTGTAATAATGATTCTTACGAAGAACCCTGTTGTCAATTTAGATATTTTAGATCTATAATTTTAGATGAAAAATCTGTTTTTTAAATTTTTTACTAGATTTTTTGGTCAAGATTCGAAAATCTGCAATACCTGGGGTACCGACTAATAGAACTGACGAATATAGATTTTGTACAATGGTCGGAGTAAATTGCTGTAAAGAAAAACAATTATTCAAATGAAAATCTGTACTTTAAAAGTCTACCCTTATGAAAAAAGAAGAAAAAAAAAACGAATTGTATGGAGGTTTAACCTTGAGATTATGTGATGTTGGTCTTTGTTACTGGTGTCATTAATGGCAGCAGAATTTTTCAAAATGGCGTTACGCCATTCTTGCTATAATTTAATTGAAGCTCGTTCGGCAGAAAAAAAAAACTCGTGTCTCTCCTCGTAAACGCTGATGTCTGATAATATTCGGGCTAAACACTATATGATGCTCCTTACCTAGAGTTATCTTCTACTCAGGATCATGCGATTACATTAAGTTTTTAATCATAAAATATAGTTGTTTTATATCCCTTTTTTTTGTTTTGATTAAATGAACTTTTGATCAAATGTAACCTGTATTTATTGTAAAAAAAAAGGTTTAAGTTTAAGTTTCGCCTATTAAGCAGTTTCACTGATTCAGTATAATATATGCGTGGGCAATTTTTAAAAGGGTCACAGTTTCTGATCTCTTGAAAATAAATGTTTTAAAATTGATTTTCTCACATGTTCAAATCAAATTTACCTGAAACTTGATAGGAAAAACATCAATTTTCATTTTCATACACAATGAATCCTGCCATCATGTACTTCGAAGTAAATATTAAATCAATCTTTTGAAATGAAATTGAATCAACTAGTTTTTCAATAATTAACCAATCTGATTTTATTTTAAAATATTGATAAACTGAATCAAGAAATCGTTATTTACTCAACTTCAATTTGTGTATGGAAATAAAAATTAGTGTTTTGTTTTTTTGTTTGTTTTTTTTCTTTGTCCCTGTCAGGCAGTTGATTTTGCATGTTTTGGTTGTTAAGTATAAAATATGATTCATGAAAACTAAGATCAGATTGTTCCATCTTGAGTTTATGAGAAAAAATCTTTGGTGGGATTTTAAATTTGAAAATAAAATATTTCAGTCAAAATATTTGTACTAGTGTTGACATTCTTGACTTTTGACCAATCAACATGATAACTTGCAGTACTATAATGCCTGCATTTTGACTGATGTTTTTTGGACTGGTCACCAGGTAGCTTTGTCATAGCTTACCATATTTTAAATCCATTAGAACAAGGATAACTGTGATTATTTATATTTTGATTGTCAATATTTGTTTTAATGTTATGTTCAAAAGATATTGTAGTGGGATTACTTTTTTTTTTGGAGGTCAATTATTTTAAGATTTTCTATGGTGTCGTAGTTTCTGGTTATAACTATATCAGCTGTCATTTGGTAAAAGGATCCATGCCATTCTCAGCATCTCATACCATTGGCAGAATTTGCTACGGAAGATCATACACTTGAATTTTTTTTTTTTCCAGCATTCTTTCAACATAGAAATTATTTGTATATATGTATTTATGTCAATCCTTGTATTGGAAAAATAATTGGATTTTCAAAAAATTTCAAGAATCCATGTATTATAGGAATCAAAAATTCTGAGAATGTTTGATTAAAATTGAGAGAGTTAAAAAATTTGACACTTGCACGTTCATAAAAATATTGAAATGATGAAAACATCATGGGTCCCTCTGCCAAAAGATTGCCACTAAGTCTAATATACTAAGGTTGTTATTTTCCTTCTCTCTTGTCATCTTATTTCATACCATGTTGTGTTAGGTGATTGTCTTTTAAATTAGGTTGTCACAAATATGATTTTGGTTTTTGTTATTTAAAGATTTTATGCTACTTTTAGAATGAATTTCTATTTGACTTGGCTCATGGAACATACCATTTTAATGTGGGTGAATTCTACTCTTTTTAATTGAGCTGAACAAGTCTATCTGTTGAGTTAAAGATGGAAAAAAAAGCAGAGCACAACTTTTGCCATCACAAAGTCTACCCTGTGCTACTAAAATGATCCATGTATTGATCGCATCTTGATATGTGACGTAAAATGGATTCTGGTATGAAGGAAACTGAGAAAAATGTTTTTTTTTACAAAAACCAACCTATTTGTAATTATCATTTATTACAAAACTACAAACACTTCCATTTTTTGAGTGACATTAACTTGTGAAAGTAAGTTTTCTTTTTAAATTAAACTGCTAACTGAGAATTGTATTGGGAACATTTTCATATAGTTTCTGGTATACGCCAACTGCAAAAAAATCATGTAAAATAGTTCAGATGTCCTACTTTGAACATTTAATAGTAGCAAAATAAATACATCATTGCTTTGAGAATGTTTAGGCTTTATTTGCTTGAATATCCTGTATGCTATTCTGTTTATTAGTGTGTATGACCATGACACTTTCTGATTTTTATTAATTTCTTATCTGGTGTCTTCACATACCAATAAAACTTGTTGATTTATTTGTTTTAACTTGTTCTTGAGTTCTATTACTCTTTCCCCCTGTTGATGTTTGGTTGGTTAGATGTCTTGGGATAAACGATTCTTCTCATTTTTTATATTTTGTTTCTGATGAATAAAATATAAGAAGTGAAAATATAATTATCTAATTATATTCTCTTTGATTCTGTTTGAAGAACAGAGGTATATAAATTCTATTTATAACTGAACGTAGAATATGAGATATGCTTGTGTAAGATAATAGCCCTCCTCTGTAATGGCTTTTTAATAGCTCCTTCTCTCCAACATTGTGTTTTGTTTCTTTTGAAGGAGAGTTTGTTTAGTAGCAGCAGCAGAGGGGTCACAATCTCACTACAATGAAGCTAAGCCAACCAGATTGAAAATTGACTAAAAATGACTGCTTATTCAATTATCGATTTATCTCCTTTCCATTTCTTTTCTTGTTTTTTCTGTGGCTAACCTTCTAGAAAGTAGAATGTGGCTTTTGAATTCTGAGGTATTACTTTGTTTTTACATCTCTAATTCAGAGTATGAGAGAAGAGAGTCTACTAACTAGTCAGTTCACTATGTGGATTCTAAAGCTGGTTGTCCACCAGCTAATTCTGATTCTAATGTTTGAGCTTTGTTCTCTGGATCAACTGCATCAGTGCTTCCACAACCAATCTGCAGCTTTTGATACAGGTGGAATTGCTGATGTGCAAATGTTGTTCTCTGGATTAACTACATCACTGTTCAGGATGCTGGGTCTGTTCTCCAGCTGAAATACCCTCTGAGTGAGGAGAAAATGATGGATGTTTATAACTCTCTTCGAGTGCCAGCAGATGAAAAGACTTTAAAACTGTAATTTATCTTTTTTAAGAATGGGTTTTCATTCTATTCTGTCATCTTGCACTTTAAGATTAGGTTGACCTGTGTTCTTTCATCTTGGAAATGATATTTTAGAAAGATTTTTTTATATGAATATCCTGACTTTGGTTTTGCAACTCAAAATTTCATATCAGTCTCCAATAGGATATCCTGGGTCAAAAATCATTAACTGTCAAAATCGTCTGATGTCTGGCTGGAACTCAAGTTGTGATCCATTCCACTTAGTTGAACTCAAGTTAATCTAGGTTCATATGCTAGTTTGAGTTTATTTTCATTCATTCTCCCCAATTTTTGTGTAAGTTCTTTTTTACTGCTACTCTACCGACCCATGAAAATCCCCTGAGACTAATTGTCAAGTGATCAAATGAGTTAAAGATTATATTACTCTTATTGCAAAAGTAGCTCCTTTTTCTTTTTATTAAAAGTCTTCCAATGTTGTTTATCACTACTCACTTGTGAAATCATATCAGGTCTTGCTGCAACTTTGTTATAAATTGATTATTGCAAATAATGCACATTTCATATTTTCATCAATAATATTCCTTTTTATTTAACTGATATCAATTACTGTGGAAAAGAAATTGATAGATTTTATGGAAAAATTGGATTTTCAAGAATTCATGATTTTAACACATGAAGATGCTGTTTTCATCTATGTATTACTTTCCATTTACAGATATCAATTTTGGTGGAGAATAGAATAAATCATCTGATTGTCATATTTAATTATCATATGAAGACCAGTATTTTGAAGATATGCAGGCTAACACATTGGTAAAAAAATCACATGACAGCTCATTTTCTTAGCATTAACATCTGAAAAGACATCTCTTGACAGAGGTTGATGGATCATCATTTTCAGTGAATTTCTTAAGTACAAATGAAAATACACAAAGAAGATTTTTTCGTAAATTCTGAAGGAAAAACCCTATATTTGTGTATGAAATTGATCAGCATTTTTGTGAAGTGTATGCATCATGATTTTCAACAGCTTCAAATGTAAATTACACATGTGGACATACAAGTGAGACACTCTGTACCCATGGATCAGGATTTCTAACAACTTGTAATTTACAAAAAAAAATACAAGCATCTACTGAAGAGAGACCCTACACATGTGAGGTGTGCATCATCATTTTCATTTGGTTATAGTTTAAAAAGCCACGTGCAAACACACACTGGAAAGAAACCCTTCACATGTGAAGTTTGTGGATCAGCATTTTCATGGGGTTATAGTTTAAAAAGCCACATGCAAAGACACTCTGAAAAGAAACCCTACACATGTGAAGTGTGTGGATCTGCATTTTCTGTGAATTCCAATTTTAAGATACACATGCAAACACACACTGGTGAGAAACCCCACACATGTGAAGTGTGTGGATATGCATTTTCTCAAAGTTCCCATTTGAAACGTCACATGAGAACACACACTGGAGAGAAACCCTACACATGTGAAGTATGCGGGTCAGCATTTTCACTGAGTTTCTCTTTAAAAAGACACATGCGAACACACACTGGAGAGAACCCCTACACTTGTGAAATGTGTGAATCGGCATTTTCACTGAGTTCTAGTTTGAAAAGCCACATGCAAACACACACTGGGGAGAAACCTTATGCTTGTGAGGTTTGTGGAGCAGAATTTTCACGGAGCTCCCATTTAAAAATCCACATGAGAACACACACTGGAGAAAAACCCTACTCTTGTGAAATTTGTGGATCCGCATTTTCACATAGCACTTCTTTAAGAATACATGTGCAAACACACACTGGGGAGAAACCTTATGCTTGCGAGGTTTGTGGAGCAGAATTTTCACGGAGTTCCCATTTGAAAAGCCACATGAGAACACACACTGGAGAGAAAACCTACACATGTGAAGTATGCGGGTCAGCATTTTCACGGGGTTATAGTTTAAAAAGACACATGCAAACACACACTGGAGAGAACCCCTACACTTGTGAAATGTGTGAATCGGCATTTTCACTGAGTTCTAGTTTGAAAAGCCACATGCAAACACACACTGGGGAGAAACCTTATGCTTGTGAGGTTTGTGGAGCAGAATTTTCACGGAGTTCCCATTTAAAAATCCACATGAGAACACACACTGGAGAGAAACCCTACTCTTGTGAAATTTGTGGATCCGCATTTTCACATAGCACTTCTTTAAGAATACATGTGCAAACACACACTGGGGAGAAACCTTATGCTTGCGAGGTTTGTGGAGCAGAATTTCCACGGAGTTCCCATTTGAAAAGCCACATGAGAACACACACTGGAGAGAAACCCTACTCTTGTGAAATTTGTGGATCCGCATTTTCACGTAGCACTTCTTTAAGAATACATGTGCAAACACACACTGGAGAGAAACAATATTCTTGTGAAGTATGTGGATCAGCATTTTCATGGGGCCATAGTTTAAAAAGGCACATGCAAACACACACTGGAAAGAAACCCTGCACATGTGAAGTTTGTGGATCAGCATTTTCATGGGGTTATAGTTTAAAAAGGCACATGCAAACACACTCTGAAAAGAAACCCTACACATGTGAAGTGTGTGGATCTGCATTTTCTGTGAATTCCAATTTTAAGAGACACATGCAAACACACACTGGTGAGAAACCCCACACATGTGAAGTGTGTGGATGTGCATTTTCTCAAAGTTCCCATTTGAAACGTCACATGAGAACACACACTGGAGAGAAACCCTACACTTGTGATGTGTGTGGATCAGCATTTTCACTGAATTCCTCTTTAAAAAGGCACATGCGAACACACACTTGAGAGAGAGCTACACCTGTGAAATGTGGATCAGCATTTTCAAAGGGATCCCTTTTAAAAATACACATGAGTATGCGTATTGGAGAGAAACCCTAAAATTGTGAAATTTGTGAATCAGCATTTCCACAGATTGGCTCATTAAAGAGATCACTTGCAAACACACTGGAGAGAAATCCTATACTTGTGGAATGTGTGGATCAGAATTTTCTCTGAGATCCCACTCAAAAACACAATCCGACACACACTGGAGAGAACTCTGTGAAATGTGTGGATCGACATTTTTCACAGTTCCAATTAAGAAGTAAAATGCAGACACACTGAAGAGAAACTCTATACTTGTGATGTGTGTTGATCAGCGTTTTCATTGAGCCCTAGTTTCAATAAACAAATGCAAACTAGAAGAAAACCTTAATCTTTCAAAGCATGTGGATCAGTTTTTTCAACAACTTCAATTCTGAAATTACACATGTGGATACGCACAGTTAAGAAACATTACATTTGTGACGTATGGATGAATATTCCTATTAAATCGCATACAAAAACTCATTGGAGAGAAACTATTCTCATAAAGAATGTGACTCGGCTTTTCAGCAAGAACTTGGAGAACACACGCAAATTTATACTGGAAAGAGACCTTATACTTGTGAAGTATGTAGATCTGTATTTTTACAAAATTCCAGTTTAAAACTAATTCTGCTTGAACTGATTTTTTATGTTCTTTGAAACAGTAAAAGTTAATCTTTTTTAGCATGTGTTACTAAATTTTTAAGTGAAAAAACACCTGATGTAGGTTAAAAGATAGGTGTATTTTAAAGAACACTTCTACAAACTGGAAGATAAGGAAGAAAGAAATTTTTTTTTTTTTTTTTTTTCAATGAAGTTAATCATTCTCAACAGTGTTTCTGTCAGTCTCTATGAGTGATGAAAAAATCTCCTGCATTCAGAAAAATTGCATTCTTTCACTTCTGTAACTGTGAAGAAGAACAGAAGGGCATATTTCAATTTGATGGTGGAGTTAAATGATAGATCTGCATGCATTAACAGGTCAATAGGAAATAAGTGTCTCTCTTCTCTTGAAATAGATTTTGTGCTGGTTTAGTTGCACATATTCTGTCAGAAATCACAAGAGGGCAACTCTAAATGTCCATCAGTATTTTTAAATTTCTTTTTACTCATGTCAATTTGTTCTGTAAGCTAGCTGAGTAAAAACTGATGAAAAGGTGTATTTGTGTTTGTTTTTAATCTATGTAAATCTGCTTAAAGGTAGTAGCATTCACTTTTAACAGTGAAAATCTTTGAAAAAAGTGAACGTATCTTCAGGAAAGCGAGCAAATTTGCATAAAAGATACCAACATAATTTTTAACCATAAAATAAGACAAGAAAAGTATCAATAAAACTAAAAAAAACAAAAACATACAAGCAAAAAAGCTTTTTCTCTAGAAAAATAGTCCACTGTTGAAACAAGATTATAAACTCAATCATTGGAAAAATATTTATATTTTGATCGTCAACCTTACGATTTTTATTTAATCTGTATTTAGGTTCAAAACTTTTGTAGATATGTAAGACTATACATTTTTGGAATCTTCAGAGCATGGCGAATCTAAAAAATAATATCAAAATCTACGTAGATACCTGCATGACTGCCATAAAATATATAATTTGCACCAAGTTTGCTTCTAGTCAATCTAGAAACATAAGTAGGCTAATCCTGTTTTCTGGGTCAAGGAATAGTGCTCAGGATAATAGAAAATCATCTTTACATTTGTAGTATTACTTGATCACATTATACATGTTGCAAGTTTTTTTTAAAGTTATAGGCATGTATTTATAAAACAAGAAAGCAGACTTGTTATCAGGTTGAACTATGTTCTATACCAAGGATCTTTGTATCTGTCCTGAGTCATTTTCGGCATTACAGTATGCATAATTTATACTGACACCTGACCAGCACTGCAATGGCCTGTAGGGCAGATGGTAGGTAGTATTTCACCATGTCCATTCTGATAATAGTCAAATTTGAGTGGATGGAACTGACGTTGGCACCACACCTATTCTATGCACCTGTTCTATGTGCTCTTCGAGGACATCAACTGTTGGAGGCAACTTGCTCCTTTCTGCCAGATGTTTGTAAAATGGAAGCTATAGGTTTGAAGTACTTGTTAAATGGATGCCCTCTTGGCAGTACATCAAGCATACAAAGTTGACTAATGCATCCTTCACATCTTGCATTCAGTTGCCTTCCTCTGTCAATTTCATCAGTGCTGAGATGTTCCTGTCAACTTTGACATGTTTTTGAAACCGCATGATTTTGCCTACTCCAAAGAATCTTCCAACATTGTCTGGTCCAGTTAATGCATGTAAATCAGGTAACGCTACTGCCTTGTCTTGTCAGAGTGCACTCCAGATTGGCTCAACTTCCAAAGCAAATCAATGCCTTTCCAGTTTGCAGTGAAACTTCAATGGTTTAGACATGGAGGTATACTGTTATTGACTTAAACATTGCATTACAGCAATTTTCTGCTTCCCATGTTTTTAGCTGCTTAATCACATCAGTGAGGGTTCGAAACGGGTGATTGTTGGCATTAGCAATGCATTCTGGGTTTGTGATTTTGTTAGATGCTGATCTGAGTTTGTCCACCTGTTGGCATCTTGATTTTTAGAGATCGCAAATAAAATTCTATCTCTCAGCATAATTTTCCCATATTTCAGAGACATAGCTAGAGACCTCCCAAGTATTATTTGACTGACTCCCACAGGTTTGCAGACCCTAGTTTGGGAACCACCGATAAATGAAATATTGTGGAAAGTCTTCAGTTTGCATTGAATTCATATACATGAGTGTTAGTTATGTTCTAGAAGGCTCAACCAAGTTTCAGATGTTCATGTACAAACAAAAGTTTCCACTAAAATATACTGTGAAATTGATGAACTAAAACATGATTTATATGGAATCGATAATATAGTGCCAATTTCAATTGCTATATTTGAGTATTGTATATGTGTACATATATAATTATAACTGGTGGATTTGCCTAGTAATGCAGAAAGGTGAACATTTAGATATTATGATCAAATTTATGCATCCTTGACCTCTAAAGGATGGTATTTGTTGGGTCTCAGAAACAAATGTGATATGTAAAATTGACTCACTAAGCACAGTATTAGGAAGGCAGTACAGCCTTCAGAACCGTGCCATTTTTTTCTTTGAATGGAAAAAAAAACCCAGATGAAGTTGTGTCAATCTTATTGTATCATTGTGCTTCAGTCTCTATTGCAGATGATGTCCGTGTTTATGGAATCCCATGGGTTTGTGTAGCTCAGTTTTGAAACCTCTGATAGATTTATTAATTATCAGCATAGACAAGGAGAGACTTTCAGGTCTTGATTTGTGAAAAGAAGAATATGATACTTTATCATTCATCAGTGGCTACAGAATTCTCTATTTGATTTGTTTTTAAGGTCAATGCAGCAAAAAAAGATTGAAGAAAATAAGAAAATTTCAAACAAATGATCACGTTCCATTTTCAAAAAGGCTCAAAGAGCTCAGTGAGGGGAAACAATACTTACAAAATATTCATTTAATATACTTATTACATTATTTTGTGCACCATATTCATTGGATTGTGCCTCTCTAGTCTGAGAAGAAGGGCTTTCTAATTCATGCAGCTGTTCCTATTTGTAGCTTCTTACTGTGTTCTCTGGTTGCACTGCTTAGGGATGGCTGTAGCATGATTTTATCTGAACAGATTCTGCAGATACAGTTCTGGTCAATGGCATGTAGACCTAAGGTTATCCTGTGTACAGGTAGGGGAAACAAGTATTTGGACACTTACAAAATATTCATTCAATATACTTCTGATGCTTGCATTTACTTTGAAATGACACAGCTGATGCGTTTTGATATAAAATTAACAATTACTTATGAAAAAATAATCAGAATGCAACCTTTAAGACCTTTAGTATAGGATTAAAGTGTAGTATCTGTTCTTTTCATCGCCTGTTTTCAATTTTAAATGATTTTATCTAGCACCATGTAGAGAAAGTGGTCTTGATTTTAATTGTGGTTCCATATCTTCACTCACCCGATTTTAAAAACGGTGTACAAATTTCTAAAAAAAACTGAGAGAAATAATGAAATAAAAACATTCACGTTATTTTAAAACAAAAGTTTTGTCAATAAATGTAAACATTGACTTCTACGTTTATTTGATGAAAATATGTTTGTTTATTTGTGGGGGGAGGTACAGACGAAAATTTTGGTCTTTTTCCTTTCGGATAAAAACAAGAAAAACCTTGAGTCCGAGATATTTTAAATTTGAATTACGTATTTGAAGTAAGGTGTGGAAGATATTTTTATTTATTTTTTTTTAATTTTCAGGCAGATTGTATTTGTCCGGTATCGGACCTTTATGAAATTTAGCTATTCGTCTGACCAACATGCGCGCTTCTGGACGCGTATGCATTTTACAAGGTAGTTTGAACTTTATAAATTAATGGATAACATTTGTTGTCTGATGTTATCAAAGGTTGGCTATTCACCCGACAATGTTGATGAATGTAATTTTTGAATAGTTATTCTTTATCCGGAAAGACTCTTTGAATGTGGCTGGGTGGCCAGATGTACGGCTTTTGAGTACCTTGACATTAATAACACGAACGATTTTGAACAAACATTTTCAATGCAAAATCAATAACTGATTTAGAAAATTAAATTTCAATTGTTAAAAATCTACCAAACAAGTTTTTGTCAAATTCGAATGATTTTGGCGAGAACGCTTAATTTTTATCAGTCAACTGAACTGCTAAAAATGTACAATATTCTGTGTTTGAAAAAAACAAAAAAATCACGGGGTATTATCTGCTGAGTACGGCATGCAGAAGAATTTGCAACAATTATATGCACTGCAGCTGTGCTGTGCAAAAAAAAGTGCATTGTCGTCTGCATCAATTTGCAACTGCCCATAATTTGAAATTGGAGTATTTCAGCTTTTATTCTTCTATTTGGAATACGCTTAACTGTCAATGCTATGGTTTTACAATCACAAATATAAAATTGCGCATGGGTTTTATTTTGATATAACATTTTTTTTTCTTCAAATTTATTCTTTGATGAAGAATTGCAAAATTATTATTAATTTTGACTATCTTTTACTTTCATCTTGACTTTCAGTTGCTATCTATCACAACTTTGAATTTGACTGAAGTCCTACCGTAACAATTTAACAGCGCGATCAGAAAATAAAGAGCCGACCCACAGTGAGACTCGAACTCATCTAGCTAAAGGGGATGCAGCATACGCCTGGCTGCCCCAACTATTTAGACACGGGAACTTCTCAGCCAAACGGAAGTTGGCTTTACACCTTGCTTGAACATAAGATTAAACTTGGAAAAAAATAGAATATTGTTGCATTAAAAGACTTTCAAGTCTCAGTTTTAAACATCAATAACTGTGGAATGTCGATTGTAAGTAAGATTTAAGAAAACAAATTGAAGGATTCGATGGCACGGATCTTAATCCTGATAATGAAAGTAGAAATATCGCTTTTCAGTATTTGAATTATCTCCCCTGAATTCCGCTCTTCACAAGATATTTTTGCATCGATCGTGAATAGTATTTTTTTAAATTAAATTTAACCCAGATATCGAGTTTACTTGAAGTTTTATATTTTTTCGCTTTCCTCTGATGTTGCATTGCCTTAAATAAGGCAAATCAGACGATAAGAGACAGAAAAAAAGTAAGTATAACGTTCATTTTATTTCTTTGTTTAGAAATAATTAAGGTTGAGTTTGAAGAAGCTCTCTCGTATGAGGTTGTTACCTGTGACAAAAATTCATATTTAAATCACATAGAAAAGTTCAATTTCATTAGATGTTGTGCCGCCTCAAAGAATATCTGATAAAGAAATATGTAAAGGTTTGGATTTTGTTTGTAAACTGAATATCCAAGGGAGGTCACCGATTACGCTGACTTATGCTGCTGCTACTACTGCTATTAACGTATGGAATGAACGAAAGCAGTACATCGAAACTATTTTTTTAAATTGAATTAAAGGATATATAATTTAAGGTTAGTTGTAGTAGTATTTTTTTTAGAATTGGGGTAGCTAAAAATAAGAAAAAAATTTTTTTTTCTTCAAAACGATAAAACTGGAGTGTTAGAGATAAAAAGAATTGTTTAATTAATTTTTCTATTGTTTGATGCCACTGGCCAGTGTATACTCTTCTCGGTTATATTTATATTCCCTTCTGCCTTTCAAGACTCCCTTCCTGCTGTTACAAGGTAGATAACTTGGTTTGTGATATGAAGGTATATATCATTTAATTCTATTCAATGTATCATAAATCTATATCACTAATTTCTATGACTACTTTTCATCTTAATTTTTTAGTTTTTTTATTTTACTCAATCGGTCTGGATAAAATTACGATAGAACCACTATATAAAAGAAAATTATCCATTTATTTTCAAATATCTATTCACGACATCCATGCATAAAAAAACATTATTACCTCAGGTAGATTTTGGAAGCTTTAAATAAGCATAGGGGAGAAAAATATACAAACCTTTTTACCGGCTTGAATAAAAGTTACGGTAAAACCACTTCCCATACATGGATATAATCTCAATGAAAATTTCAATAGAACAACTTCTCTTCCACCAGTAAAGGGGGAATTTTGGGAAGAAAACGAACTTTTCATTTCGGGGTGGAAGGGAAGATTATTTTCCCCTTCAAAACATCCCTACCATGGATATAATGATTGAAAGTCTCAGTAAAATAAATTCCCTTTCACGGCTGGAACACAAACTTCCCTTCCACGCATGGAAACAGAAACTGCCTCTTTAGTGTTTCCTCTGCGTCTTCAAGGGAGATAACTGGGTTTGTCAAATCAAGATATGGAAGGGAAGTGGTTCTGTCGTAACTTTTACTCGGGTCCATTTAAAATATTTACATATTTTTCCTTCTCTTCGTCTACAAAGCTTTCAAAATTTACTTTAAACGGTATTTTTTTCCATTTACGGAAGATGTAAATAGAAATGAAATTATTCATTTACTTTGGATAAATTATTCATTTACTTTTTCAAAATCTCCCTTCCAAGGAGGAAAGGAAAGGGAAGCCGTGGAAGGGAAATAGTTCTAACTTTTATTGAGGTTGATTCACAGTTGAAAAGATATTTATTTTCTTCCATTGGTCCGTTTTTAAGCTGATTTTTAAAAAAAAGAAATAAAAAAGCAACTAAAGGATTAAGCTAAAAAGTAAAAAGTAGTCATAAAAATGAATATCAGTAATTTAATACATTGAATAAGATTAAATGAAAAATATCATTTGATAAACCAAGTTATCTCTCTCAAACCAGGAAACACTTATAGGGAAGAAGGGAAAAAAAAGTATGACCTTATTCTTATAAGTTTTATTATTATAAAATTAAAAAAAACTTTGTTGTTACTTGCAACCTCAACCCAAAGCCAATACTAAGCTTTCCCTTAAATTAGATACTTTTATCATCAAATTTAATCAAATACAGCTTTACATTGTTGAAGTTTTCTGCTTTCGTTCATTACATTATCTTATATGGTAGTACCAGTAGCAGCCACCTTTCAAGTTAGCATAATCAGTTTCCTCTCTTTGATATTTAGTTTACTAACCAAGAGCAAATTTTACCATTCGTTCGTCTGTCCACACGACATATTTCTATGAAATTTTGTGACTGGGAGGGTAATAGGGTAAAAAAAAAAATTTGTTACATATATACACTCATAACTGTCCATATGATATCTCAAAAAGTTCTTGATAAATTTCTTTGAAATTCTGCGGAGGGTTAGACTATAGGCTACGGATGAACTGATTAAATTTTTTAGCAGATCCATACTCAATTATCTCCCTTTATGCCGTAGTTAATGTCCCTAACCACATAATATCTCATAATTTCTCGTTGTTTCTCAATGAATTCCAATGATATTTCGTAGAAGGGTGGATAATAAGCTATGGAGAAACTGGTTAGGTTTTGGGTTAGGTCCATGCGCAACTTCTCCCCCTGATGCATTAGCAGAGGAATCTGCTCTCTATTCTTTGTATTGTTAACATAAACATACATATTTTCATTTGAAAATATCTTTTTCCTTTCTTGAAATAATTACTACAAAAAAAACAACATGAAATTTGAATTTAAAATGATACTGGTATTGTAAGAGATTGGCCTATTATTTGATGCCAATGTTTTGTCTCCTTACGTAATTTCAGTTCAGTCAGATTTGTTCAACATTGTGCTTTCAATCCATTAGACCCTATTATCAACTGGATATTTGTTGGTCTTTAGAAAAAAGATGTTTTTTCCAAGTTTCACGGGGCGGGGGGGGGGGCGGTACTCATACTAGAGGTTGAGGCTAAGACCAAGGCTAAAAAGTTATTTCCCTTGAATGATTTTCACTTTTAATTCTCGAATCCGGACATATACTAAAATAATCCCTTACAAAAGGATTATACTTTTTACCACCCTCTGACCTTTTGGTCACTTCTCTCCTTCCAGGTCTGAGCTACAGAACTGGGTGTCAAACAAAAATATTTTTAATTTGATTTTATTGGATGAAGTATTCTAAATCATTATTATCAATTTGTATGATTACTTATCACCTTCAGCTTGATTTTTCACTTGATCTTTCTTTTTTTTTCTAAACTGGCCTAAATTGAATAAAAGTTATGGTAGAACTTCTCTTCTACCAAATAACTTACCATTTCCGGAAGGGCTGAGGTGCAAGAATGTCAGTTTTGTGGTTTGCTTCGATGTTTTTCATTGTTGTTCCTTTTTTGATGAGGTTGATCTTCCTGAATAAAAGTTACTAAAAAAATGAAGATGAAATTTCTTCCATCCACGGATTTATTTACTTTTTCTTCCCTTCACCTTTTTAAAGCTTTCAAAATTTTCTTAGGGTAATGTTTTTATACCCAGAAGACATTTTATGTTTGTTTTTAAAAAAAAATCTTCCGAGATTAAAAACATTAGCTTAGGTAGATTTTGAAAGCTCTGAATGGGTGCTGAAAAAGTGAATTAGTTTTGTTTGAATTGCAAAAAGTGGCTAGATCGAAAGAAAAATTTAATTGCTAAAAATGGCTAGATTCCATTTCCAGTTAACTGTTTAGCTGAAAATGCTAAATACACTCCAAAGACTTCATTTCAATCTTTCAGATGAATACATTGTTGTAGAGAACTAGATGTGTGGTACTGTATGGCTGGAATACTTACCATTGATATCTTGAATAAAGCTTTTATTATCAATATTTTGTTGATAACTGATCAATATGTGGTATAGACTAAATAGATAAGCAGGAGAGGGTCTGTGGGGTGAAAAAGGTTAAGTGTTAGCTTGAACATCTTATTGCCAGCAACAACTAAACCTACTTTTCTATATCTGACTGGTAATGCTCTGGAAAAATATTTTATATTATGTCAGTTTAACGTACAAGCAAGTTTGGAAAGGGAAAGAGAAAGATATTTTCCTTTTATGAAAAAAAAAGACTTTTTTTTTCCTATAGGTAATCATCATTTATTACAAAAACTACACACAATCCAAATTTTTTGTGTGATAGTATCAACTCATGAAAGTGAGTTTTCTTTTTAAAATTAAATTGTTGCATTGGGAATATTTCTATATTGCCTCAAATATAATATCAGGTAAAAATGAAAATTAAATCTGATGTTTTACGTTGAAAATTTTGAAATAGCTAAATACATTGTTGCTTTGAGGATGCTCAGGCATTATTTACTTAATTATCTTTTATAATAGTCGACTTGTTAGAATGTATGACCATGACACTCTCTGGATTTTATTAGTTTCTTTCCTGATGTCTTCTCATTCCAATAAAACTTGTTAATATATGTGTTCTAACATGTTCTAATACTCTTTTTCCTTTTTGTTGTTTGGTTGGTTGAATATCTTGAATAAACGATTTTTCTCATGTTTCAGGGCTCAAGAATAATGCCGCTCTGTCATCCTGGAGATAAAAGGAGATTTTCTTTGAGACATTTCCAGGGTGAAAGGATTTTTTAATTGTCGCTTTAGCAAAATATACCATTTTGTTGACAGGTCAATTATAAACTGAACCTAGACAGAGTGATATAAATAGTTAAGTATACATTTACATCTAGTCTCTAGAAGATGATGTTCTCATCCCATTATGAGAATGACGGTTACTTACATATACACTGTATATGCATTGTTGCTCTTACCATTGAACTAAATAGTTGCCGGTAATGCGAAGGCCCAAATAGCTTCTTCAATTCCTAATTCTCAATTTGTTCAGTCTATAACTGCTCGAATTATTTCTCAACACAAATAATTATGTTCAGAAATGAATATATAATCTGACAGAAATATTATGAATGTGTTTTATTACTTTGAAACTCCATTTGAAATTATCTCTTGTTATTACACAGTGGATATTCTATTTGGCCTAGACAGTATGAATAGAATGAACAATTAAACAAAACGGGGCTGCTACTGGAATTGAACTTGTGACCAATAAGGTAGCTGCTTGAATGGAGTGTTGCCCCATTAAGCTATGCAAAGGCCTGAATAATTGCTTCAACTCCAAATTCTCATTTTGTTCATTCACTGCTCTATTTGTTTCTCAACACAGAAAATTAAGAAATAGATATATCATTTTTCCTTCTTCCTCCATATATATATATCTGTGTTCCAGAATCAACCCATGTGAAAGCTTCAGGGCATGGGGACATCAGTTCAAAGCAGGGTTGCCATTTTAGCCTTTTTATTGCTATTTTTGGTCTTTTTGAAAAGCATTTGGCCATGAACTTTTTGGTGTGGACATATTTATTTTTTCCCTTTGTTTTTAATTTTTTCACAGAAACAAACTGAAATGAAGTAAAACCATTTTTAAAACTGCACATCTAATCAATTATTATTAGTAGTAGTAATATTCATCGTACATACTTTGAAATATAGGATAAGCTAACTTTGCTGTAGAGGTGTGTTTTATGAATTCTTATTTTTGAGGTGTAGTGCAGTATAGCAATGTTTCATGAACTATTTCAGCATTTGGACATTTCTGGTCAGAAACATCTACAACTATCTGGTAACACTTGCCGAAAGACTTAGACTGAGACACGGAATTATTTGTTTTACCTCTGTCAACTAACTTGAAAGAAGAGTGTGTTTTGCCATATCCATCAGTCTGTTCACACAATATCTCCAAAAGTACCTAATGGATTTCAATTAAACTTTGTTGGAGGGTCTGCAATGGAGTAAGAAAGGGGTGATAAAATGTTGGGATGGATCCAGGATTTTTTCTGAGTGAGAGATTCTTTCCATGTTTGGTGGCAGTTTTTAATTACGTTTATGTATATGCTCATGACTGTCTACACGATATATTCAAGAAATCTCAATGAATTTCTATGAAATTCAGTGGAGTTGTGAACTGTAGCCTAAAGTTTGTGTATAATATGAAGAGGAGAGCCTTCTGACGGGTCAGTTCACTATGTAGATTCTAACTGCTGATTGTCATGGCAAAAATTTCTGCTATAGGTTCACCCACTAATATTTGAGCTCTGTTCTCTTGATCAACTGCCTCAGTGCTTTCACAGCTTGGTATGAAAATGGCTGATATTAATAACAGCAGTGTAAAATAAATGACTTTAGAACTGTAATTCATCTTTTTCAACAGTTTTTATAAATGGGCTTTTGTTCTGTTTTGTTGTACTTTGAGATTAGGTGGACGTATTTCCTTCATCTTGGACATTATATCAGAGAATGGTATTGTAGATGGATAATCTGACTTTGGTTTTGCATCTCAAATTTAATCCTAGTCTCCAGTAGGATATGCTGGATCAGAAATCATTGATCATCTGTCAAAATTGGCTGTCTGACTAGAACTCAAATTTTGATCCATTTTAATTAGTTAAATCAAAGTTAATTTTTGTTTGTATACTACTAGTTCTAGAATTTATTTTCATTTATTTTCCCTAATTAATTTTTTTATCAATTCTTTCTCATTACTACTCAACTGACCAATAGAAATTTGGTAAGACTAATTCTTAAGTGCTCAAATAAAGTAAAAACTATATTACTCTTATCCCATAAGTAGCTCCCTTTTTGTCTTTTTCTTTCAAAGTCTTCCAATGTTGTTTATCACTTCTCACTTGTAAAATCTAATTGGGCAAATTTGTCTAATAATTGCAAATAATGTCCATTTTATGTATCCTTTGATAATCTTTTTATTTCACAGATATCAATTACTGTGGGAAAGAAATTGACAGATTTCATTCAAACACAAACTGTGTTTGCATGAATTCATAATTGTAAATAATGTATGATGATTCATCGATACATTCTCCTTTTCATTTGCAGATCTCAATTTTGTTGTGGAGAAGAAATCGAATCGTTTGTTGGCCATACGTAAATATCATATCAGGAACAGTATTTTTAAAATATTCCGACTAACACATTGGTTAAAAATCATGAGTTGAGTGGCTTCTCATTTTCCTTGCATTAACATTTGAAAATACACTTCTACACGTATTGGAGACGAATGTTATTTTAGTGTATGTGTGAATCCATCATTTTCAGTGAATTTCCAATATACAGACGTATACTGGAGAGAAGATTTTCTTGTGAAGTGTGTGGATCAACAGTTCTATGATTGTTAGAAAAGTGAAAAACGTGGAGGAATTAGATCAACATTTTGGCCAAATGTGTACATCATGATTTTCAACGGCTTTGAATGTGAAATTACTCATGTGAACACACTCGTGGATCAGACTTTCCCACAACTTTGAATTTAAAAAACTCATGGAAACGCATAGTGAAGAGAAAGCCTACACTTGTGACGTGTGTGGATTAGCATTTTCTCAGAGATGTAGTTTTAAAAGACATATGCAGACACACACTGGAGAAAAACCCTACTCTTGTGAAGTGTGTGGATCAGCATTTTCACAGAGTTCCAATTTGAAAAGACACATGCAAACACACACGGGGGAGAAACCATACATTTGTGAGGTATGTGGATCAGCATTTTCACGGAGTTTCCATTTGAAAATTCACATGAGAACACACACTGGTGAGAAACCCTATTCTTGTGAAGTATGTGGATCTGCATTTTCACTGAGTTCCCACTTAAAAATACATGTGCAAGAACACACTGGAGAGAAACCCTACTCTTGTGAAGTGTGCGAATCATCATTTTCACAGAGATCTAATTTAAAAAGACACCTGCAAACACACACTGGAGAGAAACCCTACACTTGTGAAGTGTGTGGATCAGCATTTTCAACAAGTTCTAGTTTAGAAAGCCACATGCAAACACACACTGGAGAGAAACCATACACTTGTGAAGTGTGTGGATCGGCATTTTCACGGAGTTTTAATTTAAAAAGCCACATGAGAACACACACTGGGGAGAAACCCTACACATGTGAAGTATGTGGATCAGCATTTTCCCATAGTTTTAGTTTAAAAATACACATGCAAACACACACCGGGGAGAAATCATACACGTGTGAAGTGTGTAGATCAGCATTTTCACAGGCTTCCTATTTAGCAAGACACATGCAAACACATACTGGGGAGAAACCATACCCTTGTGAAGTGTGTGGATCAGCATTTTTACGGACTGCTGACTTGAAAAGTCACATGAGAACACACACTGGTGAGAAACCATACATTTGTATAGTATGTGGGTCAGCATTTTCACAGAATTCTAGTTTAAAAAGACACATGCGAACACACACTGGAGAGAAACCTTACTCTTGTGAAGTGTGTCGGTCAGCATTTTCACTGGGTTCCCATTTGAAAAGGCATATGCGAATACACACTGGAGAGAAACCCTACTCTTGTGAAGTGTGTAGATCAACATTTTCACTGAGTTCTCATTTAAAAAGGCACATGCAAATACACACTTGAGACAAAGCCTATACTTGTGAAGTGTATGTATTTGCATTTTCAAAAGAATTCTGTTAAAAATACGTGGTAGAACATACCAGTGCTGAAGAAAGTGGCCGAATGGCAAGCACTACTTGTACAAACGAGAACTTGTAGCTTATTCCTTTAGAGACATTGAAAACCAAACGAAAATTTTTTATTGGCTGAATTGGGGAGATCAGCTAAATCTAGCTAAAAATGGCTAATTAACAACCCTGTGATATACTTTTGTCCCCTTCTTGATATCTCCAGCCATATAAGCATTATTTTTTCCCTTTCCTTTCCTGCCTTTGAATATGACATCAGTCAGAAAGAGGGACCATACAAAATATGTGCTCTGAAAGAAGAGTTTAGTCTTACCTTGAAGGTATCCTTCCCCCCAGCTCCCAAAAATATTTACGGTGATAGCAAACACTTAATTCCTTCAGCCAACAAAGTTATATATTCGGTTGTGACCGTCTTTCTGTCTTTTTTATTTTTTATTGAGAAATATTTTTCCATATGTATGTGTATATGCTCAAGACTCCACATGATATTTCCATGAGTTTCAAAGGAACTTCATGGAAGGGTGGATAATAGACTACGGGAGAATTGATTGAATTTTGGGGCAGATTAATGCTCAGATACCTCCCTTTAACATAGTAGTTATTTGTCCAAACTGCGCACAATATCTGTAATAGTTCTGATTGAATTTTGTTGACAATTGGACAATAAGCGATGGAAAAACTGATAAAATTTTGGGTTAGATCCATGGCCAATTGCTCCCCTTCATGTGGTTGGCAGAGATATGCGATGTCAGAGTGCTTTCTTATTCAATGATTATTTATATATATGTACATAAAAGAACAAAAACCTGAATTATTACATTAAAATAAAGGCAATTAGCCTCAGTATGTGCTTCTGTTATGTTCTGGTTAATTATTACGAACCAACTAAATATCTAAATACCTAAATTAATCAGTCATAAACTTTTTTAAAAATTTAGCTGAAGGTGTCATTACTTCTCTTAGACTTATCAGTGTATCCGTAAATTTTCTAGCAACAATCAACAGGTGGAAGAAAAAGAATGGATTACATTGCTTGAAAATATCCATGTGATGTTTGTAAGGAGAATTCCCAGAAGTTTGTTATAATTTAACAAGAATGTAAGTTTATTGAAATAAATGTAAATTAATACAATCAGCCAAAAGATTCTATTTCTTAAATGTTCCGTGAGAAGAAGAATGAATATAAAGTATTCCATGAAGATCAAAGTTCAAAAAATTTGGGGGGGGGGAAATGTTCTGGAAATGCATTTGATGATTAAGGTGGAAAAAAGTGTTTCACTGTTAAATTTGTGTGTGAAAAGGAAGAACAAAACTTGTATAAGTTTGCCATAATGTGGCTTTAAGTTGTGTGCAAAATTTATTATTGTTTTTGTATGGATGCATATGACAGAGAATTGTAATCTTGGGCAACTTTAGTGCGCATTCTAGCGATGCAGGAACTGATTTAGAATCAAATTTTGCGTTTCTATCTATTGAAAATCATGCTTAGACAAGAAGCTTTGGAAATGTTGAACTTTCTTGAGCCCTGGAACACACTGGAGAGAAACCCTTTGCTTATGAAGTATTTGGCTCAGCATCTTTACAGAAGTCCAGTTTAAAAGCAAAATGTGCTAACAGAACCTGGAGAGTTACTCCACACTTGGGGATTATATGGATCAGCAATATCATGGAGATTTGATGAAAGAATATACAAATGAGAACACACCGGAGATAAACCCTACACTTGTGGAGTTTATAGATAAGCATTTTCACAAATTCACTGACTGAAAAAAAATCAGAGTGAAACCCCTGCATTGTAGTGTGTGGATTAACATTTATACAGGGCTTTTGTTTAAAAATACACTAGAAATGTTAATCTTACAACATATGTGGATCAGCTTTTTCAATGACTTCAACTCTGAAAATACACACATGGACATACAGGTGAGAAACCTTACATTTATGAGTGCCCCCATACAAACACACACTGGGAAGAAACTGTACTCTCATGAAGAATGTGAATGAGCATCTCTGCAAAAACTTTAAAAACATGCAAACTCACTGTGCAAAGAGACTACATTTGCGAATTATGCAGATCTGCATTTTTAGAGGGTTCCAGTTTAAAACTACCCTTGCGAACATGCATGAAAGAGACATAATGATAATGTCAAGTGTGCAGATCAACATTTAAAAGTACCCATGTAAGTACATACATGAAGGAAATATCCATGTGAAGTGTAGGGATCAACATTTCCATGGATTTTACTTGCTCAGGAGAGATGTAACCTTGTGAAATTTTTGGATCTGCATTTGTATGAACAGACATTATGGAGATGCCTGAGGTATATCAAATGCGTGCATTAGCCTTTCTAGTGAGTACACAAGTGAACACCCTAAGAATCCTCAAAGGGTGCTACTTGACATTTTCGTGGCATTCAAATTTTAAAAAGCAAGGAAACATACACTGGAAATCAATCTTTTTTAATAAAGTGTGTTATTCAGTATCTCGATCACCTGTTTAGCTACCATATCCCTATGCTTTATAGTTGTGACTTCGTAGTTGGAAAATTAGAAAAAATTTGGTTTATCACAAAAGTGGCTAATCTTGAAGTTCCTTTGGATGCCACGGAGCAAAGTATTATCTAAAGAACAATGATTGAAAAATGATCTGCACATCATAGTATAAGCAAATTAGTGTTGAACCTGGAAGTAATGATTATCATGTTCGGTACTGTTAGAAGGGAAATTATATACACTTTAGCATACTAAAAGCCCCTTTTGGTTAATTTTTTTTACAATTTGAATTATACTGGGTAGAATGAAAATGTGTTCCTTTGCTGATTGCACAGTTATGGTGAAAAAATTAAGGAGAGTAGAATCTTGGCAACCAGGTTAAATCATCTAAAAAATTGTTGCCAATTTTTTTACAAACTTTAGGAGTAGTCATTTGAAAATTCAAAATGGATGACTATGTACTTCCTCCATTTGTAACTGTCATTGTATATGGATTCATCCCAAATTTCAATCACTTCTTCCATAGTCTATCCCATAGTTGAAATTCAATGAGGACTTTGATATATCATTGGGAAACAGGATTGAATACAGAAATGTACGAACATAAATGCAAAAATATTTCTATCAAAAACAAATTTCCTGGATCCATTCCAAAATTTGATCATTTCTCCTTTATGCTGGGGCCTACCTTTCCACCTAATTCCATTGTCATTCATGGAAATACAGCATGGACAGACAGGAATGATTTCAGAAATAAAGGGGAAAAAAACAGAAAAATATCTTTCAATCCAAAACAAATTCCTATATCCACCCCAAAATTTAATCACATCTTCCCTAGCACATGCCTTACTTTTCCATGAAATTTCATTGAAGTTCATTGAGAACTTTTAGATATATTGTGGTGATAGGAGCAAATACAGAAATGAAAGACAAAAAAAATGGAAAAATATCTCCCAATCAGGAACAAATTCTTGGATCTACTTCAAAATTTGGTTTGATTTTCAAAATGATCACCCTCAAAGTTCATAGAAAACCCATTTCAGATATGATTTAACATGGTTGCCAAGACTCAATTCAAAAAATATTTTTTGAATATACTGTCAGTGGAGGAAAACATTTTCATTCAAACAAGTATAATTCAAACACTTATAAAAAAAACTCACCAAGAGCTACAGAGGGAGGCTTTTAGTATGTTAAAGTTCATAAAATCTCCTTTCCAACGGTACCAAACATGTCTTTACAGTAATTACTTCCAAGTTGTTTATACTATTAGATCTTAACAATTAGGAGTCTCATTCAATAAATCTAAGAATTTTTTGTGTTTTCTATCCAAGATGGTTTCAGGAAGAAAATAAAGCTTAAATGCACACTCTAATTGGTTTATTGTTCCAGATTATAAAGTGAAGGTCGGCACTGAAAAAAGTTGTTTACTCAAAGAT
Organism: Thysanoteuthis rhombus; assembly: GCA_963457665.1. Classification (NCBI taxonomy): domain Eukaryota; kingdom Metazoa; phylum Mollusca; class Cephalopoda; order Oegopsida; family Thysanoteuthidae; genus Thysanoteuthis; species Thysanoteuthis major. Next base: position 30,032,527 of record OY735220.1, on the reverse strand, counting down.
CTAATGAATGTAGAATGAACTAGATAAACTACGCTGGGTGATAATTCAAAGTTTATAAAGAAAAAAGTTCCCCTCATTTTGACCCCTGAAATGGTTTTAGTATTATCGCATGCAGATCTCATTTACACACCACACAAAAATCTGAAGAGAAGCTGTTGTGAAATAAAAAGTTTGTCGAAATCTCCAGAACAACTTCCAATAAACAGAGACAAAAACAACATACAAAAAGCTGTTAAAAAATTTGGAGAGGGAAAATGAAGGGTTCAAATAAAACAGAAGTAGAAATGTTGAGAAGAATTCTTCTGCAAAATTCCTACTTATACATAGTTGGACACTCAATCACTACCTACATCCTCTTGTGCTCTCCCAAACCTCATCATCACCAGCTGGCCTGCAGGCTGATGTGATTGTCCTAGTTCAACTGCCATTACAATTAAAAAGTCCCCCTATTCATGGCCTCTTTGTTTGAAGAGGCAACCAATGAGAAGAGAGAAATACTTTTAAGCTATACACTGATTGAATAGGCAGGCTAAAATTCACCATAAGAGAGAATGTGATTGGCTAATTGACACCATAACTTAACCCTGCTAAAACTAATGGTTTCTTTTCCTTTGTTTGATGTGATAATTATTTCACTACAATGGAAAAAAAAACTTTCTGCGTCACTTTTGAATCATGAAAGGTCAAGTTTCCCTACACTTTTGGCCACTAAAAAGAAGAAAAATTACCTCTCACTTTTGACCATTGAAAGGAGAATGATTTTCCATGGTCATAGCCTCTGCTTCGTTCGGATTGTCCCATAGTTTTTTGACTTGGCAGTATTTAACCTGTGCAAAGATTGGAGACAAATATACATATTGTCATTTATTTCTCAGTCTACTGACCCCCTGCCACCATGAAATAAATTTGTACTCCCAATAAATCTTGTTTGTGCTTTTATTCGACACGTATGACAACCATAGACTTACATGAATGAGGCTGAGTAAACAGAGATTGGTAGTTCAGTTTGTCATTAGATGGCATAAAAGTACAATACATAGGAAATAAGCAATAATATTAAAACAGCTGCTTGTATTTTATGAATAGATAGGCAGGATACAGGTCTATTTGAATCAGTGTCAGGATGTGGAAAAAAACACATTTGTTTTCAAGTATCTTTATTTTCTTTAAATTCTATGAATTCACACAGTAGAATATGAACACTAGTTTCACCTCAGATCAAAAAGTATTTTAGAGTCATTGAATTATCATTTCATCACAAATGAACTCTTAAACATAAAACCAGTACTGATCTTTGTACTGTTCTTTGTTTTGGACTCAAACTTTACATCAAAATATTTGACAATGATATCAAACAACATATCAAATACAGTTGTTCAATGAGACATGACGGTGGTTTGAATATATGGAAATAACAAAAAAGACTTTTTCACTCTTTGGGGCTTTTAGCAAAAATGTTTGTCAATGAAATTTTACTGCTACCATAATGACAGCAATGACAATGATGACAATAGATGGGGGGTGAAACATAATATAAAATTATGTCAATTTCAGCTCACAGTTCACTTGAGCATTGGACTTTTTTTGCACAGTTCTAGAATTGGGAATCAACTCTTACAACTACCGTTATTGTAAAGCTTGAAGGGAATTACTACTGTTCCCCTTTGCCAGACACAGAGTAAGGGATCAATTCAGCACAAACTTGAATTGTAAGTTGAACCCACCTATAAAAAATTGTTTGGGTAGCAGGAATTTTCATAGATATATAGCCGGCCAGCCAGACTTGAAACCTATGTTGATAATTTTGGTTGATAGGTTCTAATGGCATCATTCATTAGTTACCCTGACTTCTGGATTCCTTTACTTGATTTATTTCCCTAAGGTCAATGAACCGCAAGAAAAATAAGGAAATAAAAGAAATGATCAAGTACTAAGTTAAATTTTCTTTGTTTGAAAGTCCTGGTGAAATTTTGCAATCAGAACAGAAGAACAAGGGAGATAATCACTATGTAGATTATCTCCCTTCTCTCAATAACATTCTTATGTATTTTGGCACAAAATTATCATAGCATTTGACTAAAAATCATTGTAATGAGAAAAACATGTCTACATTATTAAATCTGATCAAACAATCAACTAAGCAAATATAATGTTATATTAAAATAATAAACTTTTAACATTATAAACCACTTTTTTCTTAATCAAGAAATTATTGTGATGATGACGTATATGTCCACATTATTAAATCTGTCCAAATATTGTAGTAAATCAATAAGTCTGTAACCTAATGATGGAAAAAGCATTTATTTCACACAACAAATATTTATTTTTCGATGTAATTTCCTCCTTTGCCAATTCACTCATCCACTAATCACATCAAATTTCATACAGTAAAAATTTCAGATCAAAATTCACCCAGGCTTTGGACTTATGGATCCACCCCTATAATAAATCAAGCAAATATGATGGCTTCTTCTCAGTCACTCAAAAATAGTACATGAACTTTTTCTTGTTTTTGCAAGAAAATAAAGGTTAAAATATTTCTTTAAAAAAGAAGAAAAACAAATTTTCAATAATAATAATAACATAAGATCAGGCTTTTTTAATTCAGTTTTTCTGGTTTTTAAATTTTACCAGCAAAATATCAATAAAACATGTTGACAAATTTTGAAAAAAAATTGTAGCAGAAAGCATAATTGAATTTAAACATAAATTGAAAAAAACAAAATTGTAATAAACTTGGAAAAATTGTTTGGGACTATATCCAAATCATGTCTAGAATGACTTTCTAGTATTAAAAATCAAACGAAAACCCCTGTTTCTATTATTATTCGGACCATCCTCATCTTGGTTGTTTTTCATACAACGTTTCGGCCGTTGTACTCTACGGCCTTTATCAGGTATCATCTGGTAGGTGTCGGGAAAGTAACGAACCAAACAGAGAAAACCCCTGTGTTGAACTCTCTAGCCTTCTATATTTGCAGAAAGGGAAGATAATTCCAGCATATTCTCTTTTCACTGATTATATTTGATTAATCAATGTTAATTTGCCTCCCGATGTGGGCAAATTTTATTTCTGAGTTGACCCAATTGCATTCACCTCATGCCTTATGATTAAGAAAATCTCAGAATAAAACTAGAATTTTCAAAAATAATTGAATTATTCAAAAAAAATGAAAAATTTTTTTAAAATCCTGTTGAAATGCAAACTCATTTGAAATAGATTTTGTCCTTTTTTGAAAATTTTGATAAAATAGAATGAGTTGTTGATTTTTTGTGACTTTTTTTGCACATGGTAAGTTTTGCACATTGCAAACTTTTTTTTTCACTTACGTTGCAACATTTTACACTATATTCTATAAGGTGATCACAGATGATTTTCATCTCATATTTTTTCCAATCTTTCCTCTTACTAATGCAATCATTCAGAAGATGAATTTAAATTTCATATGATTTAACTGTAAAAGTTTTGTAACTATACTATAGAATGTGTGACTTGGAGTGGGTATCAAAGTGATTGGCACTTAAAAGCTTTTTTTCAACTCTAGGAGCACAATAGTCTGACATACAAATCTGCATTAACCTGACATATTATACAGCTGGCCTACACAACATATGGCCCACAAGAGCTCTTGATGTGACTCGCTAGAGCTTTTGAAAATGAGAAAATCTTTGTGCTTTTTGAAATGAATTCATCAACTGATCACATGCGAAAGATCAATTCTGTGGAACCATGTCTTAATTCACCCAACACTTTACTGTTTTTGTGCCTAATCCACTCCCTTTAACCCTAAAAAAAATGGAGTAGAAAACTAAGAAATTCAATTTTTAGATTTGACCCGATGTGGGGCAAATTTTATTTTATAGTTGACACAATTGCATTTGCCTCACTTACAAGAAAAAAAAACTTTCGTTTCATTTGGCACCCTTGAATATTTTTCCACATGTGGACATTTCTTCTGACTTGTCTTTAGTCACAAACCACAACTGAATTTATCATTGGTAGAGTACTGTGCACTGTATATTTAGTTTTGCTTTTTATTGGACACCATGAGTTGTGAGAAACTGAGCATAGAGCTTTTAATCCTGATTAGACTAATAAGTATTTTTTTCATTGCCTCTAATTGTGTTGTGAAATGGTATCCATTCTAATGGAACATAATTTGAGGCGACACTTCAAAACTAAGCATCCTATTCTTGCTAAATTCAATTCACATGAAAAGAGTATTTGAGCGGCCAGTTTGGTAACTGTGGAAGCTGGTAGGAGATCTGTTTTTTATCCAACCGGAAGAAATGCCTGCACAATTCTAATCGGAAGCTATGAAACTCGAAGTTTCGTCTATTCACAAAACAAAGCTCAGAGAAAGCAGCTTGCAAAACTCCTACAGAAGTCTGGACAGTGAAAAGTAGCAAAATATTATCCAACTTGCAATAAGAATATTCAGTTTTTTGGGGAGCACCTTCATCTCTGTCATGAACATGAATAAGAGAAAGCTATGTTTTTCTCCAATAGGTAAACATTTGGAAGATATTTTGAAAGTATCAAATTCATATGTCTCTGGAGTTTTCTAGAAACATGCTCTAATGAAAGAAGCCCACACAACATTTCCCCATATTTTGAAAGTATCAAATTCACATAAGTCTCTAGCAGTAAGTAGAAAAATACTCAAATGAAAGGAGCCCACACAAAATTTCCCCACAAAAAAGTGCACATGCAAAAAACCTACATAGATAATAATTTTGTTATATCTACAGGATTAGCAGTTTTTATAAAGTGGCTATGAACAAAAGTTTCCAGTGGGTAATCAATGCCCGAGGAATAGAAATTGTATAAAAGATAATTTTATCTTTGAAATCTTCATGCAATTAGTAAGAAGGAAGATTGGAGAATAATCTGATATAAACATTCTTTGCATTAAGTATACCACTGGAGATATTTCTGAAAATTAAGACTGAGAAGTTATCTATTAAAAAATAATCTTAATAATTTATTTTTTACAGAAAATATGCCAATTTTGAAAATTGACCAGAATCCTTACTCAGAATTTTTAGCGCCTGCAAATACTGATCCCACCGGCAGGTTGTGAGGATGTGTCTCACAAAAACTTTGTTTGTGTTTTGTATTAATAGCATAGTAGTTTGATTGCTTCATCAAACAAGCCACTGTCTAACTTAGGAAGTCCAGATTGTTCAAGTCAGGATTTTTACAAAATTTGAAAATGTCCAGAACCAATGGAGCTACTGCTTGCTTAAAAGATATGGCAAGCAAATAAAATAAAAAAAGCAGACTAAATCGATGAACATGAGTAATCATGTATATACAGTTATTGCTACAGTCATAGCAAATATTCATTTTTGAAGTAAAATTAGTTGAAACTTATCTCTTTAAACACATGTAAATGATAATTTGCTTGCCTCACTTCAATAAGACTGAGTATAGCCTAGCTTCATTATTGAACGAGTTAAAAGCCCTGGCCTCTCAACTTCAAAACTTTTCTGGAAATTCCCAGCGGTGAATGTTGCTAGGAATCATTCTGAGTCATTTTCTTTTCCCTAACTACTCGAACATTTACTTTACATCTGCTTTTTTTTCCAATCCATTCATTCTAAGCTTACAATTGAACCTGTCACAGATGGCTGGTTGTTGTCATGTAAGAAATAGGTAGAATCCTATTTCATGTGAATCATGTGAGATAACTCCTGTTAGCCTCAAAATGAACAAAAGCCTACAGGATTATCCACCTACATGAAACTTGGGGAATACATAATTTTTTAACAATTGAAAAAACAATGACTTTATTTCCAAACCTTTAATGTTTCACACCCTCACTCACTCGATTTTAAAAACTGCTCACAAATGCAAACAATTTAATTTATTTAAAGCAGTAATAATATAATTTATGTGCTTACTTCTGTTTTCCACCTATGGGGGAGATAATCTTGTAAGCCTCAGTTCATTTTAAGACTAACAGGGGTTCTCAAAATTTTATGCATGTAAACTAGGATTCTACCAAAGGTACAAAGACACAGGTGCAGATCCAGTGGGGGAGGGATCTGAACCCTTCTCCCACACTCAAACAATGCACAATTAAAAAATCTTTTTATGAATACCTACATAAAAATTCATTGATAAAAAAACAGGTAATATTTTAGGACAATATCTCTGAATTGCTTTATACATTTTGATACTTAGAATGACTTTTGGGACCACTTAAAAGCCAAGATTGACTGATACTACTCATTGGTTGTAAAAATTGTCCTAAACCATTACTTATTTTTTACTATGAGTTTAAAAAAAAAAATATTACTTATTCTTCATGTGACATATGGAATAAAGTGAAAACAAAAAAATGAAACATTTATTCATTCAAATTTACAAAAAAATACTGAATTAAATTACTTGATCAGTACAAATTTAGTTAAAATATTTGTGCTACAATGTTGATATTCTCAATTGATACCTTTTGACCAATCAGCATTGCAACTTGCAATAGTCCATACTATCAAAGTGGATTTATAAGAAAATTAATTTTTACTCAGTGGGTCTTTATTGTCTGGTCAGGATGGAGATTTTATCTGGTGGGTTTTTTGCCATGGAATCCAGTGTGTCCACGCAGTGCAGGGACATATTCAGGGGGAATTGATATCTAACAAAAAAAAATGCTCAACTCATATAAAAGTTAATTCTATTGTCAAAATCTCTTCAGCCTCAGTGAAAAAAAAAAAAGATTAAAGAAAAATGTGATTTAAAACTTTCTTCTGTAGACTTTATATAACTGGAGATATTATTGTAAAGTGTAAAAAGTTGAGTCAATGTAAACAAAAAACATACTTGTAATTGCGTGAATTAGTCACTTATGTCTCTTTTTTAAGAATTTTAAATTAGATAGTATTCTCTCATTGAAATAGTTTGGAACAGTGGCGGCTAAATTCAGCATAAAAATGCTCTTATTCATGGTTTGATGTTTGGATGTCCAACAACAGATGCCAACAGACTGATGATGGAGATTGTTTGAGGAGAGGGACAAAGGAAATATTGGTTTTTAGTTGGGGTGACTGATGACATCCTATAAATAATTATACGCTCATGTTCACTATTTGCTTGCTTGGCGTAATGGTTATGGTACTGGATTGACAACTGCTTTGGTGCTAGTTTGAATCATGTCAGTTCTTATCAATTTTGGTTCAGCATGACTGAGCTGAACTGATGAATAAACAAATTTGGTGACATAGATCTTTATATGTATAGATGTTTACTTAAATCAGCAATAAATCAATTATTATGACATTTGATGACAACCAATTGAAAAAAAAATCAGTTTGAACTCTGTAGCTAAAATATTTCAAAAAATAAAAATGATTTCATCAAAAATAGTTTCATTATCACTCAACTAAACTGTGCCGAAATTTCATACTTTTTGATGGAAAAAAAATAATGAAAAATTCATTTTTAACACTTTATCGATCTATGTAATAATTTGCAAACATACGATGCTTCTACAGTTTGGCAATGACAGACAGTTCTAAAAGCTATATCCCATTCATATTCTTTCTTCTTTAACCCATTTATGCTGAAAGTCAGATTTTACAACCAATTTTAGTATAATTAGAAATTTAGAGTAAATGAAAGTATAATGGCTTGAGAATGCAAATTCATTTGTGAAAAAATTGGAAGATCTTTCCTAGGTATATTTTCTATAGGCCTATAAGTATATATTGGTCAATAATCACAAAGATTTGGTGATAAAATAATTTTTTATGCAAGTTTGCAGCTTTTCTTCGTCATATTTTGATTTCCTACTGAAAATTTTTGTTCATACTACCACAAAGATATTAAACTTAGTCTGTCACAGGACCGCATCTACCAGATACCATATATCAGGGGTCAGCAACCTTTTTGCCTCTGCGAGCCAGATCTCATATCAGTGAGTACATGGTGGATGTCACAAAAAGCTTGAAATATGGGAATCATCCATTGAAATACATCGAGTTATATTTTGCCTCAAATTAATGAATAATTTATGCCAGGGAATCATTTGTGCTCAACCAACGATGCCAAAGACTGATCAAAGAACTCGTTCATAATTTATTTCAATCAAGGTATTTTTGAATCTATTAAGAAGGCCTAAAGAATCTTTAAAACATAAAAAGTATCAGAATGATGCAGTTATTTGTGGTAAATTTTGTATAATAAAAGAGAATAAAGAAAACTTTTTGGCAGGTGGAATAGGTAGTCTACCACTAGCACTCCTAGTTTTTCAAGCTGAGACTTCACATGCTGATTTTCAAGGCAAGTTTTTGATTATTGGCTTACTGGAGGACTACTGCCATGGACATATGAGCTGATGGGGGGACAAATGTCTCATCCCCACATTGAGGCAAACGTGTTAAATCTTTGGCAAATCAGTGAAATGCAATTTTTCAGTTTTTATTTTTAATAAACAAAGTATTATAAATCATTATTATTTTGAATTTTTCACCAACTTTTTTAGTTTCATCTTAATTTATCAGAGTTGCTATTTGCCAATGAAAAGGAGGAGTTCCCTTATACTCATGACTAACACTCATTCAACTCATCCAAGTCAGATAACTGTCAATATTGAGCTTCAGCAGTGGATCCATTAGTCATAATACAAGCACAAAGGACACAGAGTGATAATTGCTTCCTTTTTTTTTTTCTTGCGCAAATTAGGAGGTCCATCTTACACACCATTATATTTGGTACGGGTAGGCTACCTACAGTCCGCAGGCCAGAAAGGATTTGGCAAGTCTGCAAGCAAATATTGGGATATTATACTATCCAAGCAACAAACCTTCAATGACAGGGATGAAAAAGCGATTGAAGCAAGTTCTAGGAAATGCCATGCAGGGATGGTGTGGGGCACATGTACATTGGGCATTGGGTCTTTTTGCCTTGGACCTCATTGAAATGGACATGTTTGCGCCATTGGACTTTTTTGCATTGGACTTCATGTTCATTGGACCTTTTTTAAATTGGCCATTTTATGAATTGGACATTTCTGCATTTGGACATTTTGACTGGTAACCATCTGGTTAGCCACCCAGCAGAAATCGTCACATGACCAACATATTTTGGCAGTATGCTGTGTTGGGGGTGATCAATTAAAAAATTGGGAAAAGTAGTGATAAATGAGTAAGTTTCTTCTCTCCGCTTTTGTTGGGTGATGATTACTAAAATGTCTGGATTTTGAAAAACAAAGTTGAATGCTGCCGCACCCAAACTAAGGGACTAATTTAGCATAAACTTACACTACAAAATCACACTTTTCGAAAAGGGTGAATACAAACTCAAGGATCTATTTAGCATAAACTTTGAAAATTGAAACCCCCACTGGAAACCTACTTAGGATAACGATATTGAAAAGAAAAAAAACAAAGAAAATACATCTTTCCTAGAGTTAAGAGTAAATGTTTAAATTTTTAACCCTCTAGTTTCATCGGTATGATTGAGATATACATAGCCAGCCAGCCAGACTATCTTAAAAACTGAAGAAACTCATGTTGACTGTCTTGGTGATATGATTGGTTGATGATTTTCAATTAAAACTTTAATACTTCATGTATGAAGTTAAAGAGTGCTTACATAAATACTGTCTACACTAACACTGAATTAATAGTAATACACCCAACTTGTTATTTAGTGACAAAAAAGTAATAACTGTTCAAAGATACAGAATGAAATGATAATATAAGGTGTGTCTATTAACTATTAGTTTTATAGACCACTTGAGACTGTTATGGATTTATTCAATGAATAGAATCAGAAAAAAATGGAACACTTTGTGGATTGAACTAAAAGAAAAAAATTCAAATTAAGAAAAAGTACAAGGGAAGTAACTTTATTAACTAGTTACTCCCCTTGACGTAACATTTACTTCCTATAATATGAAGTTAAGAGTTAGGTAATGGGACTGGGTTTATGTAAGTTGAACCACATGATGTACATTGGCCAATTGACATCCATAAAAAAAAAGACGAAAGTTGAAACCTATGCATGTCTCAAGTGTGCTGTTAGGCATTGCTTGAAGTAGACTTATTTTTCCCACATATTGTGAAAATGATCAGTTCAAAAATTGAGCAATACATTGATCACTTTTACCACTTGAATACAAATGCACATAACATGCATTCTTTCCCATCAACTTCAGTTAGCATACTAAAAGATTTGGTAGCTGTTTTGTTCAATTTTACCAAAGATTTCAAACTGATGCATTTCATCTTAATTTTTGATTTTTATGTAAGTGAATAAAGATCTATTTCGTAGAATTATCAATTTTCTAAAACCATAAATTATTTGATTTTGATTTATATAAAAAGATCTTATGAAAAAATATCATTTTAATTGCTCTCCTACAATAAATTATTTTCTAATAACTCTATGATATATTGTTTTGCATGGTATTGTAGAAACCAAAAGGCCGCATAGCACTATGAAACACTTTTTAAATTCAGTTTTTGTCTCGTTATCTGATGAATTTATTTCTTTAGTTCTGTTTTTATTTAAAGCTTCTTTCTATATTTAGATAAACATGTATACCTTGATTAGTGTGGTTAATTCATTCCAAAATTTCCTATACAGTTCAAAACCACACAGTTTAAAGTCTTATCATGAATTGATATTGTATTTTTTTCAGTTTATACATAGTTACATGAATTTGTATAGCAATACCTTAACCATAGTATATCAAATCCAACAGTGATCAAAACTGCACAATCAAGGTATCTTTGTACAAGGAATTGTTAAAACTGTCAAGATGAAACAGTTGAAATGTGAGTCTGACATTAAAACAACTCATGAACATTACTTAATCCTGGAATCATTCACTACGAAGAAGTGACTAATATAAATGACGTACTCATTTACTTTTGCGGTATCTATGTTTACTTTTTTATTTGTTATTCAGTGGCTTAGCATTCAATAACCTTACACTATGTGGCTGTAAGGCAGGGCAAAAAATGAACAAACAGGTTTGGTTAGTCATTCAATAGAAAACATCTTTTGACAGCATGGCTTGGTGGGGGGGGTGATCAAAAGAAAAAATTTGGAAAAAAAGGGTGACCAATGAATAAGTAACTTCTCACACCTTTTTTGGGGTAGCTTACATAGTTAATTGAGCCCAACCTCTACAAAAAATGGGGGGGGGGTAATTTTCAAGAAACAATTTTTTTTTCTAAACAACAAGGTGTATGTTTAAATTATCAGCCCTCTAGCTCAATTGGTATGCAGGGGCATAGCTAAGGGAAGGGAGGAGTCCACCCCCTCCGGATCCCCAAAAGATTTATGGATGATAGTTCACCTACTGGATTTCTACAAACATAATACAATAACAAACCCCACTAAATTTTGGGGTTAGGGGGGCCCTCAAGGAGTCAAGCTCCCAACCCCACAAATCTCTAGCTATACTCATGGTGTGACTTGTAACCGCGGTAGATAGATTGATAGGCAAGCAGGTAAAATCACTTAAAAACAGAAGAAACTTATGTTGACAGCTTTGATTGATGTGTTGTAATACTGACGGCAGAATAGAAAGGCTAGTGAAAGAACAAAAATGTTCGGGAAGAAAACGGGAGTCTGAGATATCAGAGAATTTATGAGAAAACTTAAAATGGCAATGGGCAGGTCATGTTGCAAGAATGGACACCACAACTCACAACGTGGATCCCCAGAGATCATATGCAAAACCAAGGTCGGAAGAATACATGATGGAGAGATAAACTACACAAATTCAGAAAATACTGGCTCTGTGACGCCCAGAGAAATGATGATAAAGAGTTAATTTACCTGTGTCAACGCAGTTGGAGAGGTACATATATTTGGTTATGTCTTTCTGTCCACACAATACCTCTGAAAGAACAATACCTCTCAAAGAGTTCTAAATAATTATCTATAAAATTTCTTGCAAGTCTGGACATTAGGCCATGAAAGAACTAATTAAACATTGCAGTGTATACATGCACAATAACTGCCCCTGACAATGATGTTGACAGAGGTATGCATTCTTCTAATGCTTTCCATTAATCTATGCATATGCATGTGTGTGTGTGTGTAAGTGTGTGTGTGTGTGTGTGTGTGTAAAGGATGGGGGTGCAGAGTTGGTCCAATCGTTAACTGCACTGAAGACAGATTGGTGAACACAATTCAAATTCTGGCAGAGATAGTTTTGCATGTACATTGCAAAATGCCCTTGAGAAAAGTATGAATCCACCTTTCCAGGTCAGGGAGTGCTCCTAGCTGTTGGTACCATTTAACCAAATACAACCTGTTGCATATTATTTGGAAAGGAGATGGACACTGAACTAAATGTTCCTAATGCCATCTAACGACAAAAATTTAAAAAATCTTCTTCAAGACTCTATTCATCTCCTACCCTCATTACAATTTGTATATAATGTGGGTAGATCAAAAAATATCAATCTAGATCCAAAATAACTATATCTAGCTCTAAAATAGCTAGATTGATCACAATTTGGCTATAATGATGTTTATCTATCTTGGACCTGAATATTCATGTTATAATAGGAGACACCTGTACTTATATCAAAACTCTTTAAAGATATCTTCTTGAAAATATTTTATCTCCCACAAATGAATCAGAGGTCAAAATATATCATTTGGTCAGGTGAGCTTATTGATACAAATCAATAAAAAAAATGACCATTTTTATTGATATATATTTTCATTGGACCTTGGGTAGTTGCTAATCACAATTGAGTCAGCATGAATTGATAGGCTACAATACGCAGTTTATAATTAATAGATTTTTCAAATACAGGTAGCTTCATTAATGCAGCCAATTAATATCCAAATTTTCCGTTCTATTCAAAACTGCAATGTTCAAGATTTTATTAGAAACTAACTCCAGCTTTCACTTCCTAACATTATTTTGTACTGTAATTTTAACTGTACTACATCAAACTCTGCATTAATCAAAACTGTACCATTTAATTCACACTGTATTAAAATAACTATATATTTCATATTGCTCTGGTCTCAAGGATACACTCCAATTTTGACTAGCAAAATTTTAGAATAAAAGAATGTACGTGAAAGGTCTCAACACTTTCACCCAAGATGTTTTGTGGATGGATCGGCAACATGTAGACCCTCTTGACCACTAATCAGTGGCGGATAGGCTCACCAGGATACCAGGAAATCTCCTGATGGGCTCCTCAAGTTGGGCTACTCTTTGTAGAATATTTATCACTAAGAAAAAGACTCATTCCACATTTTTTCTTTCTTATTGAAGTGTATTTTATCATTTTTAAAAATCATATAGTATCTATATTATTTAACATTCATCATCAGCAGCCTTTTTAGTGTCTCTTGTTGGACATGGACCTTCCCCAAGATTGCTTACAACTGATGTCAATCAGAATAGCCTCAGAGCTCCACCCGCCCTTAGCATCCATTGTACCTGCTTTTGGAGAGCTCAATATGGGTGTTCACAGCACTTAAAGTGATAAAATCTGTTATAGAATATCAAAGGGATATTTTTTTTTCAGATTTTATTTTGTTTAGTGGTATTATGTAAATAGGTTTGTCAGATACCAATGATTCCCACTCCTGTTGACCTTATGTATTAAAGTATTAAAACAAAACATTTTCATACCAGGATCGATCCTTCTCTCATATGGTTGACTTCCTGAGGATCATCTATCCCTGTTTTAACACTGGAGCCGTGTTTCTTCCCCCACCGTTCTCCTCTCTGATTGAATGATTTTTTTAAAAACTTATCCTACAAATTTGGTTCCACGAGTAGTTAGGGGAGTCGTTTTAGTTTGGTCATACTTCTCCCTCATTTTTCAAGTTTTACATCTTCACTGGGTTCACAGAGAGGTTCCACTTGAATAATAAATGTTTGACACTTAATTGAGTTTCTTTGACATCAACCTCAAAGTACTACTTTTGTCGGACTTGGTTGGAGGAATTTGGTACGAACAAAATATTCGAGAACTGTAGGATTTTTTCCCTCACTTCAAACCATATTATTTATTTTTTATTTGATTCCTTTTCTGAATTTTAGGATTAGGCAGGACTTTTTATACGTTTCCCCGGTAGAAATTTTAGGCCCAGTCTGCCACTGCCACTCATAGTAAGCATTTTTTCTTTTTCTCAAGTAGAATATTATCATAGACTCAGGCACAGGAGTTCATATAATTAAGTCTTGTTTACTAAGAACATATTCAAAATGGCTTTAATGTTTCATTGTATTCTGTTTAAAGCTCTGACGTGTTGTGAAAATTAAATTTGATACACTTATAGATGAAAATGACAATTGGAAAATGAAGAGAAAAACTCAAGACATAGGTATTATATCTCAAAATTTATTATTATTCCGTGGGCATAGTTCAATGCATTCTATTGGGGGTCAGCCATCTTTTTCAGAGAAAAAATATTTGAGGCGATTCAAATTCTCTTCTTCAACATCAAACACGTAAACAGCAATTTTTTCTCTGTGAACCGCAGAAAATATTTTTTCTCTGAAAAAGATGGTTTACCTTCACCTTTAATGCCTTAAAGGAGAGAAAAAAGTCTTCCTTCACTTTTGACCCTTTAAAGTGGAAAAAAAGTTTTTCTTCAATTTTGAACCCTTAAAAAGGAAAAAAATCATTTTATTTCTGATCACCTAAAAAGAGAAAAGGTTTCCTTTCACTCTAGACCCCTTAAAGAATTATACATAAACATATAAAATAAGAAGATATACATATTCATGTATGTATATTGACCAGAAAGTAAGGATACAGTTTAGCGTTATAGTTACATTGTAACAAGTGATTAAGTTTTGGGGTAGATCAAGAATTTTTTTTTTTGAGTTAGTGCACAGCTTTGGCCAAGGTATACACCCTCTGAGTGCTTTCTAGTTCTGACAAGCTATAAATCATGTAAAAATTCTTTCATTTACTAATAAAATCTCTGTTTGTGTCCGACTAGCTTTGAGATGTTACCAGTCTGATAGGCTACATGCAGGTTGGTACAATTCATGAAAGGGGGAAAAGGTTATTTTTGCATTAGAGAAATGCAGTACAAACTGACTCACATTCACAGCACCGACTGTGAACAAAAGTTGATAGACTGGGCTATTTTGGAGCACCTTTCCGCGTGACTGAATATTTGAAACTATTTTAAACAATGATGTATTAGTACTTTAATCCATTTTTCATTCACCGTCAATGACAGATCCAGACGTATTTACAAATAATAATAGGCTGTTTAACATGAAATGTCATTTTTTTTTTTCACATCATAGACAATAATGTTAAAAGAGAAAGATTTACTAACGTAATAGAATTTTTTGAACAAATAGAGGTATAATTCCTTATTATTGGAGCTTCTGGAAACCTCAACAACAATTATGTAAGAAACTCTCGACCAAAACTGTCACTATAGGTTCCTTCAGTTACTATGTTGGTCTGGCTGGCTAGCTGGCTATCTATTTAGAGGCCACAGCAATCGAGTTACAGGCCTAACAATTTAAACATTTATCTGTTATCTAGAAAAAAAGTTTTCTTTCTTTTAGGGGAATTACACTCACCCAATAGGCTCTTGTGGGGAGGTTCAATTTACTTGACTTACGTAAGTTTATTCTGACTTTGTCCCTTAGTTTGTATTACATGACAGTTACTATTGATTGACTAACTAGACCTATTGTGTTTAAATTCTAGGATTTTTACGTCTTGAAAAGGCAAAAATTTTAGATTCATACTTCCATTCGCAGAATCTATTCCTCTCTTTATTTGTGAACTTATGGGCAATGTATTAACAAATGACTTTACAACAACAACAACAATAAATCAAAACAGGTAAAATCAAATCTATTGTCTATTCTTATCAGAATGTTTTTTTCACTCTTTGTGAGATGGAAATTCCAATTTTCCCTAACAAATAGGCGTTTCTTTATTTTTTTTTATCTCACAGTATTATGATGATGAACTGACTGCATACACGTGACACAGGTGAAAATTGTAGATCTTTTGATACCCCTTCCCTTGTCCCAGGCTTTTGATTAGAGATCTGCCCAATGGCTGGATATAAATGAAAGGGTGAAATATCAACTAAAATCATGTAATCACCCTGGAAGGTTATGATGAGCAACTGGTGGAAAAATAGTGCTTTGACATATTAGAGACTGTCAGCTAAAACTGTCAACATCATTATAAGTTTCTTCAGGTTTTAAGTTGGTCTGGATGGCTGACTATATATGTACCAATAGAGCTAGAGGGTTGAAAATTTTAATATTCATTCTTTATTATATCAACAAAAAATGTTTTTTTGTTGTTTTAAAATCTCCCCAAAATAAGTTTTCAGTGGGGGAGTTCAGTTTACAATGTAAGTTCATGCTGAATTGGTCCCTTAGTTTGTGTTTGGCAATGTTCACACTTGTTTTTTGAGAAATTCAAACTTTTTTAGTAATCACCACCCAACAAAAGGAGAGAGAAGTAACTTATTCATAGATCACACTTTTTTCCAATTTTTTAATTGATCTTCCCCAAATTGCATGATGCCAAAAAATGTTGGTCACATGACAGTTTCTATTGAGTGACTTTCTCGACCTGTCATAGTTTCTAGTAGCCAATCATTCAATGTACATTGATAAGTAAATTAAAGTTACCATACATCCGTACTTTCCCGGACATGTCCTCTACTTACGTCTCAAGATCTCCATCTGGGAGGAATTTTCAAAACTCTTTAAGAGCTTGTAATATAAATCATCATGACTGCTTCAAAGTTACAGGCAAGATGTTTCCAGAATTGTCCCATTTCTTGACTCTTAAATCCAGATTAAAAAATTAAAATCTTAAATCATGGGGAATGAACTTCTGATCAAAGTTACTTCTCTTGCACTTTTAGGAAAATTTTTTAAAATTTGATCCGCTCAAGAGTCCCAATTTTTTTACAAGTTCTATTCATTGAAGAGTTACACTGTGTTTAGGAGTGTTTTTTGCGTTAGAGTTGTTTAAATTGTTTCACGTGAAAATTTAAAATTAAACTAGATATTTTAACAAAAAAATAGAATCAGGATGGGTGGAAGTTACCTGGTTTTTTTTGAAAAGCTTATATGGGAATATCAGAATGTGTTTTCCCGATTTTGTGAGATGGGAATTCCCCTAAGAAGAGGGTGTGCCTTCTTTTTATCTCACAGGATTATGATAACATAATCATGTGGTATAGAAAAATTGATACTGCATACACATGACAAAGAAAATTTGGATCTTTTGATAAAATTTTTTTTTCTTTCAGAATATGGTTTTGTTAAACTCAATATAGAGATTTTGCAACACTACTGAATTATTAGATAGAATACTTTCATTATAGTAATGATTTAAGAGTTGTGATAAAAAGCAACAATAAGAAGAGAAGAAAGAGAATGACAGACAACCCATGGACATCACGACTCACAACATAGATCCCCGGAGATCACATGCAAAAAACTGAAGATGGAGAGATGAACTGCATAAATTCAGAAAATACTGGCTCCGCGATGCCCATGATAAAGAAATGTGGCTAGAAGGTCCATGTCCAACGACGGACGTTAAAAGACTGGTGATGATGATGATGATGATGATTCGCATGGGTTAGGGGCCTCAGGTGGGCGTAAATGCCGAGTTGATCCCTGGGTTTGTATTCATGCTTGTTTTTTGAAAATCTAAACATTTTGGTGATCACTACCCCAAAAAATGTAAGTAAGGGGGTTCGATTTGAAATGTAGGTCTATGCTAAATTTGTCTCTTAGTTAGTGTCCGGCAGCACTCACATTTTTCTCTAAAAGATTCAGACGTTTTAGTGATCACCACCAAAAAAAAGCCAGAAGTAAATTATCCATTGATCACACTTTTTTCCGATTTTTTGATTGATCACCCCCAACACAGCATACTGCCAACATATGTTGGTCATGTGACAGTTTCTACTGAGTAGCCAACCAGACGGTTACAAGTCAAAATGTCCATATACAGAAACGTCAAGTTTATAAAATGGCCAATTTATAAAATCTCCTATAAACATGAGGTTAATTGCAATAAGGTTCAATAATATAAACATGTTCAATGCAATAAAGTACAATAATGCAAACATGTCCAATGCAATAAAGTACAATAATGCAAACATGTCCATTGCAATAAAGTACAATAATGCAAACATGTCCAATTCAGAAAGTTTATTTCAAATTGGTTCCCTAATTTGTATCCAGATATGTTCCCGGTTGTTTTTTGAAAATTCAAACTTGTTAGTAATCCAACACAAAAGCAAAAGAAAAGACATTTTTCTGATTTTTTGATTGATCGCCCCAATACGGCATGCGGCCAAAAGATGTTGGTGACAGGGCAGTTCCTATTGAGTCACTAGCCAGGTCTATTCTCTGTATAATTTACAAATATATTTGTCTGAGTATTTAAAATCTCTATTTTTAGATGTGATCCACCCTTCAATTTTTCTTGTTTGAACTGGTTGGGAAAAAAGCATTAAAAATGAAAGTAGCCACTATCATGAATCATGCAAAAAACCTTTAGACGTATTTATCGAAAGATTTCACACTTCAGTACTAAAGAACCTGTTCAGTGCTAAATATTTAATTATGTAATGCCCTTTTTTTAAATTTGTGCCATGTCTTCATTTTGTCTTCCACACACTGCTGTAACTCATACCTGCTTTCCAGTGATACTATTTAATTTCTGAGGAAATCCCATTTTCTATTCTTGGCTTACACACATCAGCTAAAAAAATGTTAGTGCTGAAGATGTCAATCCCAACAAAAAGTTTGGGCATACTTTCAATACCTGATTTAAGAATGTAAGAAAGACAACTACTATTTTTCCAGGTGTTGAAGATAATATTTTCACTCTCAAATAATACTGAAAGCCAGACCATAGATGTGCTATTTCTAAATTTTAAACAAATAAAGTTTATCTAGACATGATAACGAGTAAATGTTTTAATTCAGCACCTCTCCAGCTCCATTGGTGTGGCCTATATGCCCAACATGTAGATATATAGCCAACATAGCCAGCCAGGTAGAATCACTCAAAAACTGGAGAAACCTATCTTGGCGATATTGATAATTTTGGTTGATGGCAAATAAATAGAAGTTGTTTCATTATTTATCTTGACTGCTCATAAATTTATCTTTCAGTTGTTATCAAAAGATCGAAGAGAGAATTCACTAAAAACTGTTTCATTTACCTGAAATCAAATTTTTCAATTTTAGAAAAGCTCTTTTTTCTTGGCATTGATTAACAATTAAGATTTACCAATTTAGGTAAACTGTTGGTGAGAGTGCAAATACCGCCATGTCCACTAGTTTGTGAGTAGATGACAAGAGATGTACATATATAGATTATGTCATTAATTTAATCCTCCCTCTCAAACTGATATCATAGTGAATCACCCAAATTTTCTCTGGCCAGAATGTAACAACAGTTCTTGTTTAGATAGGCGACAAAATTAGATAAATGACTTTTCATAATTGAAAAATTCTACCAATTACATAACTATTCTGTTATCCAATCAGAACAACCTCTGAAAGTTGTTGATGTCTGATTATTATCAATTTAAGATAATTAGTGTGATTGTACATGTGCTCCAAGTACACTATTGTTCTTCTATGTATTTTTATCCTTATTTATTAGAAACTATCAACTAAAACTATTCTGGGTTTCTTCAGTTTTTACGTGATGCCACTTGACTGAGTGACTGGCAGGCTGGCTGGCTATCTAAATATGAATGTATATATGTTATGTGAACAGGCCACACCAATGGATTTAGAAAGCTGCAAATTCAAACATTTACTCCTCATTATGCTAAGAAAAAAAATTTTTACTTTGTTTTTTGAAAATTAGCCTCAGAAAGTAATCCATCTATGTCTATCTCAAGTCATCTACTTATTGACTAGTGGATAGAATCGGATCTGCATTCATACCAACAGATTACCTAAATAATCGTGGGTAGATCCTAATTGTTGACAAAGATAGAGAGAAAAGAACTAGAAAGTTTGTAGATCCTGTGATCTTGAGCAAACCAGACGTGTATTAGGGAATTACTTCTTTTTTTTTTCATTACTTTTTTGGTTTTTTAGTAACAACTGTACAACGCCCATTTCTTTTTTTATTCACATGATCTAAGGCTGCTCAATTTGCAACCAAGTAACATCAGTGCCAAGCAAAATTAAGTCCCAGCAAAAAAAAAAAATGATGTCTTTCTAATCATCTCACACACACACATACACATATATATATATATATATAGATATAGATATAGTTGTTACATTATTTATCTCGATTGTCCATGAATTTATCTTTCGGTTGTTATCAAAAGGCTGAAGAAGGAATTCCCTAATAGCTGTCCCATTTACCTGGAATCAAAATTTGTATACTTAGAAAAGCTCTCTTCTTTTGGGCATTGATCTATATTTAAGATTTACCAATTTAGGTAAACTGTTGGTAAGAGTGCAAATACTGCCATGTCCACTAGTTTGTGAGTAGATGACAAGAGATGTACATATATATATTACATCATTGATTTAATCTCCCCTCTCCAACTGATATCATGGTGAATCACCCAGATTTTATCTGGCCTGAATGTAACAACGGCTCCCGTTTAGATACACGACAAAATTAGATGAATGACTTTTCATAATTAAAAGATTAATAATGATTTGAACACCCTCAAAAAACGAGTCTGGCACTAAAAGATTCTCAAGTATTAGCAGATCTCTTGGAAGTTCAAAATAACTTTGTTATAATCCCAACTGATGAAGCGACAAAGAATATAGCTTTCATATGTAAAAAATGTTATATTCAAAGGATATTGTCTGTAGAAGGTTTAATAGGAACACCATCATCCACATATAAAGTATCTATTAGTGAACCAGACAATATTATATTCAATAAAATCATTATGTGATAAGCTAGGACTTGAAATAGATGAAAAAACATCAAAGTTACCAATTATTCATTGGATACCTAAAATGCATAAAAATCCAATAGGTGCACGCTTTATTGTAGTCTCTAGAGTTTGCAACACTAAACCTCTTAGCCAAGCCGTTTCTAAAGTTTTTAATTTGATATGCAATCAAATATAGAAATCCCATAATAAAAGTAAATTCTACGGCAATTTAAATTTTGGAGAGGAAGCAAATAATTCTATATCTGTTATTGAAAAATTAGACATTATAAATACCCATAAAGGGGCTAAATCTATCTCAGTATCTTTTAGTACTCTTTACACAAAAATTCCTCATGATGATCTCATCAAAGGATTAAATAAAATGATAGACTTGGCATTTGCAGGAGGAAAAAGTAAATATATTAAACTCTAAAGCTTTCTGGTGTAAAACAAAAAGAGGCTAGACTCACTTTATATGCTCTACCCTTAAAGCGATTGTTAGTCATTTTATTGGGGAATGTTACTTTAAAATAGGAAATAAAATATTTCATCAGATCATAGGTTTCCCAATGGAATCGATCCTGCCCTCTACTGGGCAATTTTGTATTTACACGAATACAAATCTATATTCATTTCACCTCTAATAATAACTGATTTAAAACAAGCTTTTTCATTTTTAGGTTGTACCCGCTTTATTGATGACATATGTTCTCTTAATAATGGAGGAGAATTCGGAAAATTGTATAGTAATATATACCCTAAGGATCTTTTACCTGGGAATTGAAATGTGAACATAAAGGATTGTGAACGACATTCCTAGATTTGGATATCGATATCGAGGATGGAATGCTTATTTACAAATTGTTTGATGAACGAGATAGCATTCTGTTCTGTATAGTGAGAATACCTTTTAGAACAAGTAGTATTTTATCTTAAATATTTTACAGAACAATATTATCTGAATATTTAAGAATTGCTTTAGTAACTTTTATATTCATTGATTTTATATCAAAAATTGTTTCTTTAGTAGTAAGAATAGTCAATCAAAGTGGTGAAATTAGTGAGATTTTTAGACAATTTAATAAAGCCATGATTAGACATCCCAACCTCTTTAAGATTTATCAACTGAACCATAGTGAAATGATAATGAAAATTATGGAATCTGTTATCAAGATTATGAAAATAGAATAAATGAATAGTGTATGTTAAAATAAATCAATATGTATTATTGTTAAGGGAATTAAGTAACCAAAAGAGATGGATCCAATCTTTATTGGTGTGAAAGATCATTATATTGACTGGAAACAGGGAAAGGGGAAAACATTTAGCACTGATCCATTTGTCTGACTAATAATTAGTTAAGGGAGTTGGAAGATTGAACATGGAATGCCACGTAAAAAATTGTTCAAGTATATTAATGGAATCACCTATTGAGGCATTACTACCAGCTAGAAAGTGGTTTTGTTTCATTTCAACCATGGAGGTAAGGATACTTTACTTGATAATTAAGTGTTAAAAAAAAAAATGATGGAAGCTTGATGGTATAGGATATGGAAAAATAAACTTTAAGGTTAATGGGAAAAATTGTCAAATTCTCCGGTTGAATATGTTGGTGGAGAATCAACTCAAAAAAGTTTTTCTCCGTAATTAGTATTCTTAAAAAATGGTATCATAAGTTGGTTTGCATGCAGTTTGAGATTAAAACTGACACAACAGATTTAATATTCACATGGGTGAACATTCAATAGAAATAACACGAACAGTGAGTCATGTCTGTTGTCACACTTTCTGATCCCTCAACATTTTTGGGAGTAACCCACATAAGTCAGCCTTATCTCCAAAAATATATGATATGTAGTATGAAATAATATCAATATATAATACACATAATACCCAATATGAAATGAAAAACTACATGTATGACATAAGCTAAATAGTAAGAAAGGGAGGTGGTGTCTGGAATGCCATGTTAATGTAACTGTTTTGTTTTTAAAATCCCCGAAATGATTACATGGTAAACAACTGATAATCCCAACAAGAGAAAACCTATACACTGTACCATAATAACAAAATATTGGTAAAAAGAGGATAAAAAACACTGGAGAAAATTATGTAAATTGCATTGACAGATATTTGAAAATAAGTGACTGAAGTGACACAAAATAATTTTTGAATAAGTTTTTTTAATGTTTAGTGTTTAAAGCTGCAAAGCTTTCTAGACTATATATATATATATATATATATATATATATATATAAAATTAATAACTGAGTCATCCACAGACAGCTGTTTTGTTGTATTCCAACACTTCAGTGTGTCTATTGACTATCCATTATCCATCCAGTACCACGAGGCAGGATAGGAACATTCACTTCAGACCCAAAGGCTGGCATTTTATCCCTGCCGTACGCAGAACTGGACGGTCAGTAAGGTTAAATTTAAGCGATGGATCTACTTATGCACAATTCCCCATCCACCAGAGTGCTCTATTCCAGAGTTGGAAGAGCATCGCCATATAACTTGTGATGAACAAGTTACCTTACTTAAAGAGTTCTAAACCCTGAATAAGGGAGTGTTGATAATAATTGATAATTGAGTCATATATATATATATATATATATATGCCACTGTTCATTGTTTTGAAACTCACAAAACATGTCATGCAATGTTTTGTTCACATTGAAGAGTGTCAACCATCTTTCATATTTTGCATACATAACCAAAAATATCTTTGTATGGAATGGTATAATTTATACATTGCTCCTTTCAACTAGATTGGTACAAAAATCATTACAAACATTAGAAATGATCAATGACTATTATATACAAGTTTTCTTCACAGTAAGTTGGATTTGTTTGGTTGGGAAATAGTGCATCTTGTAGGTCAGTCTTATCTGAAATTTCATTAATCATTCATCTAATTGGCTGAGATAGTTACATTCCTGAAAGCATCAATATTCAATTCCCTATGAAGTGTTAACCATGTCTATTATTTATGGTTTATTGTCAGCACAAACTTTTTGGAAGCTGGACCGCATTAGAAATGTTTTTATGTCTTGATGGTCAAAGCAAATATAAGATGAAATAATAATAACACAAAATTGTTTTTTTAATATTATCTTTTTAATGTTTTTTTTTTTTTCACTATAGGAAATGGATTTTAAACATCTATATACAATCGATCAATGAAATACTTTGGGGACAAAATATTGTTTAATTGTGGTTTAAATTTTGTGTACAGAAAAGCAGACATACATTGTGTTGAAACATTTTAGTTATAAAACATTGATTCCTTTGAGACCGGTGTAATAAAGAGACTTTTGTTATTTTTTTGATTCAGATTTTTTTGTTTACTAAGAAAAGGCAAATAAGGAAAACAAAAGATTTTTGTATGAAATCTCACTTATTTAATGGAGTTGGCAGGCTGGATGAAGATTGGCCATTGGCCGGATTTAGCTTATGGACCGTAAATTGCCAATCCCCGCTTTAAGGGATTACAGCTCAGATCCAGTTTTTATTGATTTAAAAAAAAAAAAAAAAAAGTCTTGAGCTAAAAAATGGAAAGTGAATATGGTCATTTGATCTTTGTACCACAACAAATAAACAATGTAAGACTAAGCGATGACAATTCAACCAGCAGATTCATCTTTATGGAAATGCAGAGAGTCATAATAGTTACTATAATGATACTGTTGAATTGAGTTTGAGTTTTGGCTGAGGCTTCTTGTGTTCAGTTTGCTCTGGTGCCCAAGCTATAAGTAAAGAGCAGGGGCTGTCACGGTCATTAGCCCTGTAAGGTAATCCATCATAAGTGTAAACTACTCTGATAGAAAAAACCTTAGGCATAAAGCTATCTACTCCATCAAGTGAAGTCTAGTTGCTACTGAAATTGCAAGGAGGCCCCATGCTCCATAAGGAGCCTTCAGGAGTAAAAACATTCAACTTTATAGTGGTTTAGACCTGGATTTTACCTCAAATCTTTGGATATACATTAAAGGAATACTTTGAATAGTGCAGTTTACAATAAAGGCATTGCTTCCCAAATTAATGGAACTAAATACGAGCTTGAAACAAAAACATTAAATTATGATAAGTCCTTGAACAGTCAGGTTTTGTACAGTACAGAAGGTTTGGGAATGAATTATCTGTACTATTCAGGATATTACTGTATAAAAGAAACCTGGGCTAATGTATATATTTTCCGTAATCAGTATATTTACAAGTTGCAGTTTCAACAGATGGCCAAGTAAATTCTAAAGCACTGATAAGTTATTATCAGTGACAAAGCTAGAGATTTGGAGGCCTAAGACCTTGCTTCCTTGAGGAAATGCCCCCAAAATTTAGTGAGATTTAATGAAAAGAAAAAAAAGGCAATGAACAACTATACGTTATCACTTAATTAGTGAAAAACAACCCCAAAGGGTGAATCATTATTTATGCAATTCATGTGTGTACAAATATATCCTTGTTATTGTATAATGTCCATAGAAATGCAGTTAGTGATCTATTCATTAAGCTTGGGTGGGGGGCTTGGGGTTCAAATAGTCACCCCTCTCCCTCAGCAACATGGCTGGTTATTATTCCGCTTTGTTCAGACCAATTCTCTTATCTTTCATTGTTTGTAAAGGGTTGCGCATAGTCCAACAGAACAAGGTTCAACTTACAGGTCTGCTTTCAGAATATAGATTACATGACCAATGTCTTTTGGAAGCATGCTGTGTTGAGGATGATCAATTAAAAAATTGGAAAAAGGGGTGATCAATAAAATTTAAAAAATCACTCCTCTCACCTTTCATTGGGTGATGATAACTAATAATGTCTTCATTTTCCCAAAACAAGAGTGCTGCCAGACATAAACAAAAGGACAAATCTAGCATACACTTATTTTGTGAATTGAACTCCCCCCCCCCTTAAAAACGTATTTTGGGGGAATTTTTTCAAAATTTTCAAAAAAACACTGTCTTTTGTAGACCTAATGAGTAAATATTTGAATTTTTAACCCCCCAGCTCCACTGGGGTGACATGTATACAAGGTACATACATACATAACCAGCCAGCTAGCAAATAAAAAAAAATAATAATAATGTTGAAAGTTCTGGTGACAGTTCTGGTTGACAGTTTCTAATATCTTACAGAGAAAATCCAGAGAGAGAATTGGACTTTCTGATTATTATTTATTCTCCTCATATCTTCCATTCTTTCTCTTCTTCCTTCCCACCTACATTTGCAATATAGTGAACAGGGGTGAGAATGGAAGAGGGGGCTTTCACTTGAATGGGAGAAAAATCTCCACTGTAACTGTCATTGATTCATTACTCCTCTCTCACAAGTTTGTAGTTTAAAAATTGAGTTAAAGAAGTTTTAGACAACAGGAATATAAACAGATTGCAAAAGAAATCAATAATAATCATAATAAAAATGACAACGACAGATATGTTGGTTTTATTTGCCTTCGCATGCTATCATAGTTAATACAGATACATTCCATTGGTAATTGACAAAACTAGATACTAATTACAGAAATATATAATGTATAAAGTAATGATGTTATCTTAGTTGTCAACACTTGTGGAATTTACATGGGTTCAGCTAGATGGTCCATACTCGAGCAAAAAGGAATTAGATAATTACCTTGTTGGTGGTGGTTCTATAATTAAAAAACATTTTCTAGCAATATCATACCAGATATAGACCTACACAATTTTAACTAATGGTGATGATTTGGACAATGTTACAAGTTGGATATAATGATGTATGTGATTTGATCCTGTTGTTATTCAAAAGATGTTTAGTTTATAACAAAGTCTACAATGCATCTTCAAGTATATATTGAGAAGTCAAAAAATTTTCTTCTGCTTTTGTCATTAAATGTTGCTTTTGATTGTATAATGACAACTGTCCTATCAATATGCACTTTTTTTTTAGAAATTTGTAAAAATCCTGGTATTCTGTTTGTTGATTCTAAAATTGAAGATGGAATAAAGGAAAAGACAACATTTTCCACCTTCTTTTTTTATTTTAAGAAAGGTAAAAAAAAGTTTCATACTGATTTGCTGAACAATGTTCCATGATCAGATACTTGAGGTTGATAGCAATTAGATCAAGATATCATTCGACATTAAACAACGTACTCAAATTAATAAATCAAGAATTGAAAATCATTTGTACTAGCTTGGATATATATAAGTCACTTTGATGTGTGGCTTCCACATATATCTAGTACAAAAAACTCCATGTTAAATGTAATAAAAAGGTTCACTTTTTGAAACAAATTGTGACAGCTGATGAATAACATGGGCAAGCAAAATGAACAAGTAATTATGGTACGAAAAGCTAGTTTCCATCTAAAAAAGATATTATGCATATGGTGGGAGAAATCCACCGTGAGTTTCAACTGGAAAAACCAAATGATACATTCAATTAAGTACTGCTACCAAATAGTCCAATTCAAGGCAGCATTCAACCAAGGGTTTCCAGAATCAGTTTAGGGGAAAGGCATGATATTTAATCAGAATAACACTGGACATCATGTTTTTTTAGGTTACTGGCAAAAATTGTAACAGCCTGGCTGGCAGTTTTCATTCAACCCCTGAATTCAACAGATATTACACTTGAAGATTTCCATTTTTTTTCAGTCTTTACAGAATTATCTTGATGGAAAAATATCAATTCTCTGGAAGACTACAAGTGACACTAAGAGCTTAGAAGATGGTTGAGGATTGTAGAAGAAAACAGTAAATGTGTTATCAAACAGAGTTAACGTTAAAAAAATTTTGAATTGTTTTTTATTTTTTCTCAATAAGGCATCAATCATCATGGCCCTGTAATATTTTAGGCCACAAGTTCCTTAAACTTCCAGGTAACACTTCATGCATTGATAAAAATGCAAACAGGGCCTCCAAGAGGAATTTCATTAGGGGGTACTATGTTTCTCTAAGGGCTCCCTACCCTTCTCCATTAGTCATCCTGTTTTAGACACCTTTGGCTTGCTGGCATTCTTCAGACTTCTCCTGATAGGGCCAGAGGATATTAGTTATAAGGCAATGGTTAGCAGGCTAAACTCACAGGCCATTATTATCAGATTCAATTTCAAACCTCAGTTTAAATTGCAATTTAGTGGTTTATAAACAGGCTCATTAAACTGAGTGTGTGCAGACCTAACCACAGCTTGAAACTAAATTGGATAACTCTCAATTTGACAACTCCCAATGTTCATCTTGGCATAAAATTAGGTATGCATTTCAAGATAACGAAGCAAAGAGCATAAGGAAAAAAATCATTTTCATTCATTTTATATAATTTATATTGTGTAAAAAGGAATGGATGTATGATCTGACAATGATTAATAATTGCATTATATCATATTGAAACTCTTACTTGAAATGATCTCCTGTCATTAGATGGTTAATACATCACTTGGCTGAGACAACATAGATAGAATAAACAATTAAAGAAAATGGGGCAGCTGTAGGAATCAAACCTGCGACCGATAGGGTAGCAGCTTCAACGTAGCATCAAAATCATTCTTTTGGATCATATATCCTCTTCTTAATACATAACTTTGAAGATTCGTAGAAAGAAACGAATAGAGCAGATATAGACCGAGAATAAACGAGATGTGAATTTGGAGTGACAACAGCAATTTGGGCTTTTGCACTACCGACGACTGTTTAGCTCAATTGTTTGAAATAAACAGGATGTATACTTTGCATTTTCAATTAAGGGGTTTGAAGCTCTTATGGTAATTGATCTGCGATCTAACGTAAGTCAATATACAACTGTATCATGTCTGTTGATTTTTAGAGAGTTTTCAAAAATTTCATTCATGGGCGGTGCAATATTTTGCCACGTCTCAATTTGTTTTTCAAAGGCTTAGCTGCGTGAAAGAAACAGTAGGATGAGACTTCAAATTTCCAAAGTGCTGTGTAGGTGAAGCTCATTTCTAGGCATTTACCACTATCTAAGTGGCATAAACAATATTCTATCCATGTGGAGCCTGTAGCATGTGTTATAAGAGGGCCCTAAATTAAGAAAATACACATAAATATTAAAATGCACACATATTTTACAAGCAAAGTAATCAATTTTTTTCTCATTCACTATACAGCCTAATGATATTACTAATATGTCTGACATTTTAGTAACAATATTGCCTTGTTTTTGTGTGTGCAGTGGGTATGACTTCAGTTTAAAATACCTTTGTATTTATCTGTTGTATATGTATCACATAGATACCATACTTCGATTAATTACTGTGACAAAATAATAACACCAATTAAAGGTGATAATAGGTATAAATTACTAACCTCAAGCATAGTCATTCATAAAATTTGAAGACGGTATAAGACCGTATTCATAGAGTAGAGGCAGAATCACAAAGTCAGAATTGACAGCTTGCAAGTAGTTCACATGGGTACCCTTGAAAATGTGCCCCCCGCCCCCGGTATCATATGCTACCTTTGCTACGTAGTTATTCCACACACTGTATCCATGTTTTGAGGTAGAAGTGACTAATAGGTGGGGTAACAGTAAATAGCCACTCCTAGGGTTGAACTACGTCAGCAGATACATAGGAAGAAGACATCTAGATCAACAAAAATACTAGTTGGTGGGGGGAGGGGTGTCAGAGGGAAGGGGCAGTTGGGGAAGTTTCTTGATTACATTAAGATTATATGTAATGAAGATAAAACCAAGAATAGCTTTTCCTGAAATGTACTTTGAACTCAGGGATTTCCATAAAAAATGACCTTAAGATAAAGCTTCAAATCAAACGGTATCAGAGTGATAGCTCCATGGTTAGAGTATTCAATCAAAACACACAAGATCCATGGTTCTATCACAGAAAAATTAACTTTACTACCCATAACTAACTAATCAGAAAACTTGATTACAAAATCTCGACAGAAACAGTACTTCCGGCTAAACAGTTTTCAATTTTAAATCAGCAGTACAAAATAGATAAATAGCTCAAACTTCATCAAGATAAGTCTTGACTCTACAAGGTTTTTTATACAATCCCGAATACCAAAGCTTTATTTGACAACTACCAGTTTTGTGAAGAAAATTTATTGTTTTGCTGTTCTTACATTAAATGAAATCAAATGATACAAGATCAATCATACTTCTTGTTTGTTAACTGAATATTGATTACTTAAAAGTATGTTTTACAAAGGTATTTTCATTACATGTATTCTACATATAAATAGAGATTGAATTAGGAATATTGTCGCGTAAATGTATTTAAAATCTATACAACAACAACAACAACTGGATTGATGATAACTGTAACAGCTGGGGTAAGAATCAATGGATTTTTTGGAGTCATATTTTTAGAACCTTAGATCAGGGATGGCTGACTATGGCCCACAGGCCAGTTCTAATTCCCAAAGAAATTTAAACTGGTTCACAACCAAGTATTGGGATATTATGATTATTTTCTGAGGATTCTTTGTGTCTTTTTAATAGATTCAAAAGATGCCTTGATTGAAATGAATTGCAACTTAATCGAATTCTTTGGTCACTAATTGGCATCCTCGGTTTGGCGCAAACAATTTTCTAGCATATATTACTCATTTATTCAAGGCAAAACATAACTCAACATTTTACACAAAAAATTCTAGAATTTCATGATTTTTTTAGTCTTATTAGGGCCACTCACTAATACATGGTCTAGTCAGCAGGACTAGAAAGGTTGCTGATCCCTAATCAACATTGTTTGTTCTCTCCTGACTACTGGCTCTCATATGTAAAGTTGGACATTCAAAAATATAACAGACACCTGACAAAGACCAGAGGGTAAAATGGTTTGAAAGAATGAAAAAAATAATTTCAAAAACAAAGATAAGGAAATATACTGTAAGCTCATCAATTCTATATGATATTGGTATTTGTTTTATTAATATATCTGTATGTCTTTCATGTTTTTTAACTGTATCATTTACATAAATGTATAATTGATCACTTAATTCATATGTAATATTAGTTCAATACAAGTTTCCACCAGTCCTAATACTTTAAAGATATGAGATGAGCTTACTTAGTGAGTCTGTGTTGTATTATTGAATTATTATCATATGACCTTGGTGAACCTAGTCAGGGGTGTCCGAAAATTTACCTGTACTTAAGTCATTATGACTACAATGGTTATAATTATCATCACAATATATTTTCTAAGAGATCTTTTGAGAAATCATCAACCAAAAGTATCTCCATAGGTATTTTCAGTTTTGAAGTGAGTCATGCTGGCTGGTCATTTATGTATGTGTAGTACATAAAGGCTGTATCTATAAAGCTAGCGAGCTGAAAATATAAACATTTACATTCTAGAAAAAAAATGTTTTTTTACGTTTTTTGAAAATTCTTCTCTCAAATAGATTTTTTGTGATAGGTTCAATTCACAATGTAAGTTTATGCGAAATTTGTCCCTTAGTTTCAGCAGGATTCACTCTTGTGATCACAAGTAATTTTCCTAGGATTTTCCAGGATTTGTTTATGTATTGATATAATAAATGCTGCATAAGAGACATGGTTGTAGATAGGAAAAGGTCGTTGGGTGTAGTATTTATGTAACAATGTTGAGAAGCTATCACTAACAACAAAGTCTTAGTAGGAAGTGTTAGTTTTTTTGTTTGTACAATAGGTCATAAGGTAAATATTCCAGTAAGGTCTTTGAGTGTGGCATCAGATTTGTTGAGGATGGGAGAAGATAGCATTGGGGTGGGGGGTTGTTACTCAGCATAATGAATCATCATTAAGTGGGAAATTTATCAAAGTTAGGATCATTTTTGGCACTAAACCAAAATTTCCAAGTGCTTTTTTGAAATCTTTGTTTCAGCATCATTTTTCTATTAGTACTCAAAAAAAAATTAACATAGTTTCAAGGCACTTATAGAGCTAAGCCCTACCAAGGCTCTTCGTGATTAGAGGCATTTTTACTGACCAAAGAAATTGGGACTGTTATGAGAAATTACAAAATTTGTGGCCAGGAGAATCTTGTGAGCTCTGCTCAGAATGGAAATATTATTTAATCTTGATGCTTACACCAGAAAAGAATACTGAGACAATAATATTTTTTTATATATTCATTAGTAAACTTGCCACAGTTTGACTAATTGCTTTGATTTCTTGAAATTTTTTTCAAGCAAATAAAGTAAGTAAACGCCAATGAATCAAATTTTCATTTTTTTAAAATCATTCTTTTTTTGCACACATCAGTAACACATTTCATTGTAGAAGTCCTTTTAGCGTGAAAATTGTAATGTATCAAATCGAAAAAAAAAAACGCTTGTTAAGAATAGAACGTGATAATGACATATGCAAAAAAAGAATAATTTGCAAAAAAAAAACATTTGCTAAATACACTCATTCAATGTAAACAAACCAAACAAAATGGAAATAAAGGAGATGGGAATCATTTATCATTTGGCCAGTGGTGGACTAATAACAGCTGATGTTAATTCTATACATATATATATATATATACATATATATATATATATATATATATATATATATATATATATATATATATATATATATATATATATATATAAACGTATATCTCAGCTCTGTAGACTAAGCCCATATTTCATAATATAATGGTCATTTAGTGCCAAATGATATGTTTGGATAAATTCTTCGAACCTGGCCAGATAGCCAATTTTTTAAAAATATCTCCAGTTTCAACTCTTAAATATATACTGTTTGATACCACTTCTAACTAACAGTGGAACTCTTTTGTGAATAGAATAAAAAATCATGGAACTCATCAGCAAAAAAAATTACCTAAAGGTGAAAGCAGTATAACTTCAATCACAAAATATATTATTATATGAATTTAAGACATTTTAAGAGTTGTAACTTTCTGGCTGGTCAGAGAGAAACTGACAGGTGTCACACTCAGTTACCTTGTAATGGGTTAATGGATATCAAACTGGCTGACAGTTATTTACCACTAAGTATTGAGTTTGGTCCTCACTGGGTGCCCCATACTTGCAACCAGGTGCCAAAACTAGCAATAGTCAATAGTGACAGGTGTTACACTTTGCCCAGAGCTGACCTGTAATACAGTCACCTTTCTAAACAATCAGATATAATAGATGTATAATGAGATCTGACTAAAGTAGTCTGAAATGAACCTCTTTTATTTTATGAAAATAAAGCTAGCATAACAAATTTACTTTGGCAATGCACATCAATTACACTGTAGACCCGTTATAATGTAGAAGTTTGGGTCCATAATTTTCAACTGCGTTATAATGAATTTTCCATTTTTACAAATCTTGATCCATGTTTTCCTCTTTGCTGTATGGGTCATTTCCTGACAGCGAGGGAAAGTAGGTGTGAAGTTGTGTAAAATAATCTATAATAATCTGAAAAATCATTCACTGGAAACATGTAATGCTACACTGGTGGATCCACCCTCCTGTCCGGAAATGAACAGAAAACCAAGCTGGTGGTGTTAGGGTAAGGCTTGCTCATATGGAAAAAAAATGACACCTCACCAGAAGGATACATGTTGAAAAAACTTGGATACATCCTGTAGTGAGTGTCAAGTAAATTTTTTAATGGCAGATGAAATGGAAAGTGGCGAGGAGTTTTGTTTATTGACTACCAAAATATTTTGTTCAATTCATTTCCTTTTTACAGTTGGTGAAACCTGCTGATTAGTCAGTCTAATTGCAATACTTTCATGCTTCTGACAGGGCTGAATTTAACATTGATACGCCCGAGACATTTTTGGGGTCATTCTATTTTTGAATTTTGCTATTATTTTGAAAGCCATATTTAACATTTTAAAAATCAGGTCCATGCTCGAACCGCAATATAAGTGGAAAAAAAAGCTTTTAAAAGGGTATTCAATTGACAATGTAAGTTTATGCTGAATTAATCCCTGCATTCTCTCACATTTTCTGATGATGTTAACAGGGACTAAAAGAACGTCAAATGAGAGATATTTGATTTGCAACATCATTTTATAGCTTTCCAAATTGTCTCTTCAATCTAATACAGTCAGATAAATTATAATCCACATTAACACACTGGTCATTTATACATACATACATATATATATATAAATAAAGAAAAAGGGAGAGGGATATATATATATATATAT
>OY735220.1:29803517-29991017 GCA_963457665.1 Thysanoteuthis rhombus | reverse complement strand
AATATATATATATAATATATATATATATATAGAATATAAATATATATAGAATACATATATATATATATATAGAATACATGTACATATATAGAATATATATTTAAAAAATATATATATATGTAGAATACATATACATCTATAGAATATATATATATCTATTGAATATATATATATGTAGAATATATATAGAGAGAATATATATATAAGTATAGAATATATATATATATATAGAATATATATACATATATAGAATATATATATACATATATATATGGAATATATATAGAATATATATATATATGGAATATATATATATATATATAATATATATATACATAGAATATATATATATATATATATATATATATATATATATATATATAATATATATATACATAGAATATATATATATTTATAGAATATATATATATATAAATAGAATATATATATATATGGAATATATATATAAATAAAATATATATATATATATATAAAATACATATAGATATATAGAATATATATATATATATATATAGAAAATATATATAGAGAGAGAGAGAAAGAGAATATATCTATTTATATATATATATGTATATAGAATATATATATATATATATAGAATATATATAGAATATATATATATATAAATAAATATATATATAGAATATATATATATATATATAGAATATATATATATATATAGAATATATATATATATATATATATTTATATATATATAGATTATGTATATACATATATATAGAATATATACATATATATAGAATATATACATATATATAGAATATATACATATATATAGAATATATACATATATATAGAATATATATATATATATAGAATATATATATATACATATAGAATATATATATATATATATAGAATATAGATATATATATATAGAATATAGATATATATATATATAGAATATATACATATATATAGAAAAAATATATATATATAGAATATATATATATATAGAATATATATATATATAGAATATGTATATATATAGAATATATATATATAGAATATATATATATAGAATATATGTATATAGAATATATATATATAGAATATATATATATAGAATATTTATATACAGAAAATATATATACAGAATATATATATACAGAATATATATATACAGAATATATATATATAGAATATATATATAGAGAATATATATATATATAGTATATATATCATAGCCAAAACATTTTCAGTAACTTTTAAGGTTGATACCGAAGTAGCTCCTTGACCCCACCACCCCTCCTTCTACACTATCCCAAACATACCAAAAGATCCACCTCCACAACACTACCCCCTACCTTGACACACTCTGCCCTCCCCTAGACCAACTGCTGCTGCTTTACCAAAGTCCCAATACCTACTGGTCATTCTTACATTCAGCAGGAGGCCTCTAGTAGCCCTGACAATAAAACTTACCCACAATACATAGCCCCTGGCAGTCGACTCTGGTTCCACATGGTACATTTTAATTCACACTCACAAAACACACACCACTGATGATGGGAAGAATCCCGAAACATGTATGGACTATTGACATATAAGGATTAATAAAGCTTACCACCAAAAACTTCACTCCCGAGTCTGTCTCACTCTCTAAAGTACACACTATATATAGAATACATATATATATATATATATAGAATACATATAAATATATATAGAATACATATATTTATATATATATAGAATATATATATATATATATATATATAATATATATATATATATAGAATATATATATATATATAGAATATATATATATATTGAATATATATGTATATTGAATATATATATATAGAATATTTATATATATAGAATATATATATATATAGAATATTTATATATATAGAATATTTATATATATAGAATATTTATATATATAGAATATATATATATATAGAATATATATATATAGAATATTTATATATATAGAATATTTATATATATAGAATATATATATATATAGAATATTTATATATATAGAATATATATATATATAGAATATTTATATATATAGAATATATATATATATAGAATATATATATATAGAATATTTATATATATATATAGAATGTATATATATATATATATATATATAGAATGTATATATAAATGTATATATATATATAGAGAGAGAGAGAGGTACATAGGGAAAAAAGATTAATAATTAATACGCTTTGATTAAATCAGCGATTCCAAAAATGCACGCTGCAGCACCTTAGAATCTCAGCTCTCAGAGACATTGCAGGGTATTCAAAATTTCAGTAATTTCAGACGATCATATTTCAATGTCCTGATGTCACTGTCACAATGGTAGAAAGAGACAGGATTGCGAAACACTGTGTGGTGAACAACACGCTCACCCATCCCTTCGTAATTATCATTACTTAAAGCGGAAACAAATGTATAACTTTATTAGAAATTTAAATTGCATGATTCATTATTTTTTCCTCACAAACCTAATCACATGAACGTAAATGCAATTGTTTGGTATTTTCGGACCTAGGATCTGTGGAAAAAAATCCCCATACACTAATAATCTGTGATTCGAAAAGTTTGGCAACCGCTGGCTTAAAATATACGTATTAGAGACATTTTTTGTCAAAATCCAATCCAAACTTGGTGTTGACTTTGTTTTCCTATTATAGCAAGAGCAACCTTCACCAGATTGGGACATACCAGAGATTTATAAAGCAGAAGATCTTTCTCCACTGTAGTTTCCTCAAGTATGTCTTGTGTTCCCACATCTTTCTCCTAGAGTTGTTTTTAGGATGTCTATTATTTCTGTACTTCTGTAACAAGTTCATCAGACAGATCACTTTGAGCTGACTGGAGATAACTTTGTTCCACTACTGTACCAAGAACAACAATAATGACAAGAATAATCCTCATCAAATTCAGGGGAGTAATAATTAACATTCCTTTACCATGATTTGAAATTACAACCAACTGATTAGTAATCATGTCTCCCACTGACTAAGCCAATTTGACAAGTCTTACAAACCCACCGAAATTTATGCTAGAAATATGCAAGGGATTATTCCATTCAAATAAATAAATAAATAAATAAATACATTTATAAAATAAACACTTCCCAACAGTGTTTTGAAATCATGCCCAAGTGATTGGTAGTCAGCTCTCTTAGGAACTGAGCCAAACTGACAATTCTTTCTTATCAACAAAATATATCTTATAGACATGTACAAGCTCATTTCATTTTAATAACTGAATACATTTATACTAAAAGAGTATATTTTTTACGTATACATTACAAAAGTTGCAGTAATCATCTTCAATCAGAATAGCAGTTGGCGTGGAGTTTGATTCTGCAGCAGCCAGGCTTATTGAACTTGTAAATTCAATTTCTCATTCACTCCAGCTTGAATTAGGAAAAATTTCAAACATAAAAACACTGTCATTCAAATTTATCTTAATTAGAAAACTGAATAACTTTTTTACAGTTATCTCTAATCAATAAGAATTTTATTTTCATTCTAACTCTTCAACCGTTTGATACAACAATGCTGATCATTAAAAGTTGCAAGGTTGGTAAATTCGGAAAACAATTAGAAGTGTCGGGCATGTCTTCATGTTTTTTTGAATTAACTTATCAAAATAAAATTTCCAGGAGTCATTCCTATATTCATCTTTCAAATCTATAACATTTAACACTTGGTTGACTAGCAAGTTGTTGGCCTGGAATATATTCAGAAGAACAAACATAAAATACACATTTTTAAACGATTTACTTGTAGTACAATTACAATCGTACATATCAGGGTTCCTCAAAACATCGGACCCAACCATTGTGTCCACTGCTGGTTTTCCACTCAGATCTGGGATTTTCAGTTCTTTACTGGGTTTCTAGGTTTCTATTTCTACAATACCATAAAATTTTATTTCTATAATACCATAAATTTTATTGTTATAATCCTATGAATTTTTACTTCTATAATTCCATGAAATTTTATTTCTGTAATCCCATGAAATTTTATTTCTATAATGCCATAAAATTTTATTTCTATAATCCATTATCTGCATCTGACCTATAAAATGAAAGTACACAAATAATCTTTGTTGATAGTTGTGTTATGGCGAGAGTTCATTATGCGTAAGTTCCTTGGGTGCATTTCACTGAGGGGCAATTAATATATGTATTAAACCTACTAATTGCTGACAACTATGTAGTTATAAGTTTCTTCTGTACATAAAACCTATATTTTATCCTGTATACTCTTCATCTTTTCCTACAAACTTTTCATGTTTCTTCCGTGTATAAAATCTATACTTTTTCCTATGTACTTTTCATGTTTCTTCTGTGTATAAAACTGATATCTTTGCCTGCATACTTTTCATCTTTTCCTACATATTTTTCATATCTCTTCCATACATAAAACCTATATCTTATACTGCATACTTTTCATATTTCTTCTGTGCATAAAACCTATATCTTTTCCTACATACTTCTTACTTGCAGAAACATGAAAAGTATGTAGGAAAAGACATAGGTTTCATGCATGGAAAAAAACATGGTAAGTATGTAGGAGAATATAAAGAAATTGAGAAACATAAAATTTTCCGGGGACAATGAAAATGAATAAATTCATAACAACGGGAAGAGAATTCCTTTGCTTACTTTTAGTGTCAGTGATGCTTTATTTCTGTGATGTAAGATTGGAATGGCCTTAATGGACTCTATGCATTATTTGCTACTAATCCATGACCAATCACTTGGCTGATGGCTGCTATCGATACTATAAGTGTGACAAGACTGGTAGGAAGGGATAGAGAAAAAAAGAAAGTTAGGTAGTTTAATGACAGGGTAGGGAGATGTACAAAAAAAGAAAAAATTTGACAGAATGATAAGAGGGTATAAAGGGAGAGAGGCTGATGGCTGCTACTGGTACTATAAGTGTTAGAGACACGGTTCTTATAACATACATGATTCATTTCTTCGATAATTGTAGTAATTAGGATATTACTAAAGATTTTACAGGAACCTCATAGGCACAACTTTTTTCAAGTGATGTGTGTATTGTATGAAATGGAGAAAAGGAATTCCCTCAGTATAAATCTAAATCAAAAGATTGTTGTTAAGACAGTGTCAAAATGTTCTATTTTCATTCGTCGCACCTTAAAAATATTTATAAAAAGAAAACGAAAGAAAAACAATCGTCCTTGTTATTTTGTTTGGCTTAAAGAATTGAATGAGATTTCTTTTTCGCGGAAACCAGTCATTTTCATCTGCACTAAGAAAAATTCATCAGGTATAGTTTCTTGAAATAACAGCGTCATAACGCGTTGAACAAACAAATTCAAGGTAAAAAGGTGCGTGAATCGTGATCGTTACGATTGGAGCATATCTGATGACGTCATAACGCGCGACTGTCGATGATTTTTGTTATCTTACTTCATAAATTAACTCTTTGCTCCTTCGAAGAAAACATCTCTCACTCACTACACATGTTCACAAGTTAATTTGCTTTAACACTGAGCGACCGACTGCTGTATAGTAGTACACTACACTACACTACACATCGGGCGTGTGTCTGTTATGACGACAACTATAAATACTGACACAAGGCAGTTAGAAGCCAGTTGCAATTTGGAATGATACAAACAAACATTACAAACCTTAATTGAAAAAAAAAAAAGAGAGAAAAGACTTCTTGCTGACGTAGCGGAAAGTGGTTGGATTTTTTTAAACCATAGAAGCATCGATCACGAATTATTTTTATTTGACAACACAAAAAAAAAGGTAGGTATTTTTTTCCTTTCTTTCCAAATAAAAAAAAATTCCAGTTCGTTTATGATTCCGTCTTTTTCGTAATGTTGGAAAAATGCATGTTGTGTTGTTTCTATGGATATTTTCACTTTTGAGGGAGAATTTCTGCATTACATTTAGAAAAACTGTCTCTAATTTCCTGTTGAATCTTGTCACTCTGAGTTGATGGTGTTTTTTGTTTAATGGTATTCACGTCCACGTGTAGATAACACTGTTTAACATATTTCAAAGTCCTATTCTGTTCTTGAAAATGCCTTTTTTTTTTTTAGTTGTGTCATTGATTAGTTTTAATTAGATCTTAAAAGAGAAAAATTTAGGAATTTCTTTCTATTTTCCATTTGGAGAGAGCTGTTTCTGATGTAGTTTTATAACGCATATACATGATTTCATGATCATTTATTCAGGTGCGCTAAAACACACAATCATTTTTTAAATCACACACGAATGTTTTGAGTCAATTTAAATTTCATAAACATTTTGAAAATCTCATTGTTTTTATTAAGAATGTCAACACGCTCTGTGTTTTCTTTAAAAAGATAAACAAAAATGGTGATCTTTAAATTTGACAGATCCAAAATCCGGTAACATACCACTGGCTTTACAAGTAGCTAAGATTGGCTATATTTTTTCATTTCCACCCAAATCTTAGCTGAAAAAAATGATAGCAGAAAACTGCCTTTTGAAAAAGCTAAAATTGGCTTGATTTTTTGATTTCCAAAAAACTGTATAGCCAATAACTAGTTATAGTATTTTATATGTATAAGTATTTTAAACGTTTTTAGCTATAAGTCGACTGGAAATTAAAAATTTAGTCAATTTTAGACATTTATTTCTGAAGCCAGTCTTATGCTACGATATTTTGACCCGTCAAACCGAAGATTACCACAAAAAAGATTAATACGAATGTGTTACACGTACATAACATTGGATTGAAACAATTAATTTTACCAAACATACTTTACTCTCTCTCAGTAGTGTAAAATTATAA
The DNA here is from genome assembly GCA_963457665.1 of Thysanoteuthis rhombus. Lineage (NCBI taxonomy): Eukaryota > Metazoa > Mollusca > Cephalopoda > Oegopsida > Thysanoteuthidae > Thysanoteuthis > Thysanoteuthis major. The sequence goes on along the minus strand of OY735220.1, from coordinate 29,984,193 downwards.
ACACAGCTGTTATTTGAGTTTTACTGTTTTTTTTCGGCGAAACAAACCTTAATCTAAACCAACCCTTTTTTCCGTTCGGTACTTTTTATCTACTTAAATTATCCCTCTTGGTCTTCCTTTAACTTTTTCGTTTACTCATGTAAAGGAATTGTTTGTTGTAATAATTCGTACACAGAGGAATCCACTGATCAATTTGTGACCGGGTGTTGTTTTAGATAGCTAGCAGGCTGATAATGATAACATTAAGCGAAGGATATAGAAAATTGGAACAATACATTCATCATTATGAACTTGTAGTTATGAACTTACATTATTCATTGTTATAGATGAAATAACTTTACATTACAAAAAAATATGAAATCTTTAATCCAGTTTATCAAAATGTTTTGGGGCTGACTGATTTTGATAACATTATCCGTGATTATATTAAGTGACTTCCTTTGTTATTCAATCGTATTTCATTGTTTGATTTCATCAATGTAAATCTAATTGCTGAAAACTGCAACGTTAATTTTCGAGTTCAAGTGGTTTTACTAGAAATAAGCATAAGGTCATTTTGACTAGACTGGAACAAAATAAAAAAAGAAAATTACGCATTTTCTCATCGACATTCAACAACGAAGTGTGTTCTGCCACTTGAGAATGTCTGCTTGGAATTTTCTTTCTTTATGAATGTTATTGTTCGTCAATGCTTCTGCGACAGGATTGACGGATAGTTGTTTTTGTTTTTGTTTTTTTGGTTTTTTTTATTACCCAAAACACGCAAAAAATAGCCAAATTACAAATTTCCTTTATAAAACACCGCAATACTGCAGTCCACGCCTAAAATAAGAATTTATCAAAAATACTACTGCAACGAAGTCAACTTACCTCCTCAATTAATCCTATCTTTCAAAGCAGTAAAGCAGGGTTTCCCAAAACTTTTGGACCATCAACCCCTACATGCAATATCACTCGACCCCTGGACCCAGGCATTAGGTAGACGCACAATTTGGGACATGATTTCGATTCATTTCAGTTCGTTTCATTTTTTCTTTTTTTTAATTGTGAAAAGAAAAAAAAAAGAAATGGATATAGCCTAACCAAATAGTCCTTGGCCAAATGCTATCTAAAATGGCTAGATTTGTTGAATTAGTCCGTGAAATGGCAACTCTGGTTGTTGATGCTAACTGATTTTGCGACGCCTCAGAGAAAGGTGAGATTTCATAGTTTCTTTGGTTAGGTTTTTTTCAATTCCTCTTGCTCTAGCTGTTTTGTAGAGCATGGAACCGTACTAAAATAAACAAAATATCGACTGACGAGAGTTGCTGCCACCCTTAGAGTCGATATACAATGAATACTTGCACACAATATACAATACATGCTTGACTGACTGAGTTTCTCTCCAACTCCCAGTGGTCCAGCGCAAACCCTACTCCGGGACAAAACACCCTCAGTTGCAGTACCAAGGAGGACAGAAACCCCCGATTCAATCAAAACATGGCAAAAATTCAATTGATAACAGTGTTAGATATTTTAACCTTCCTGATTGTTACTTATTGTTCATTTTTCCGCTTATTCTAATCACTTGACAATATTTTAGGCTTAGGGTTAAGGTTGTTCATAAACTAAAAATCATAAAAAGAATGGATAACATGAATGAAAATATTATAAAACAAAATAAATCAACCAGATTACATCATTCGTTGATTCATTTTGCCAATTTCACCCGACAAATTCATTTCTCTAAGAAAACTTAGCCTTAGTTGAAGATGCTCAGAAAATATTTTGCGCTTATTTTCTCTCTATTGCAGTATTAAAAAAAAAAAAAAAAAGGTGGGAACCCCTCACGTTAAACTGCCAACTAAACTTTTGCATTTTTAAATGTAATTGAGACCAGCATGGCAAAAGCTCAAGTGAGTGCTGTTTCCTTCATTGCATTGCTTAGGGAAAAAAAGTAACCTTGGTTCGACAGATTTAAAATACAGTACCATGACTGTCTTTAAAATGGCTAGATTTTGGCTACATTTTCAATTCCTTGAAAACTGTTGGTGGTTACAATAGTTGAGTTAATATCTTATCAATGGGTTATACTTTTGGGGGCCTTGGAGTGATTTTGAAGCGTATAACATTTTTAGCTATACAGTTATCTGGAAATGAAAGATCTAGCCATTTTTAAAGCCAGTCACGTTGATTTAGACCCGCAAACCACAGATTACCGAAAAAAATCTTTTTTTTAAAATCCTTTTTCCTCTAACCACATCTACTGCTTTTTCTGTTCAACCTTATCAATTTGATTTGCAATAATTAATTTAGAATTACTAAAACCAGTTCGTGCGTGATGTGAACTACTGAATTTCCGTTTCAAGATATCTTTTTCATGCAGGCCAACATGCTTCCATGTATTTACGCTGACCTCCCAGATCGCCTGTCTATTTTTTTGTTTCAACACACAAAGTAGACATCTTAAGGAATGACATTCAAGGCCAATAGTCATTTCGATAATTTTGTTCGACATATTATTTTTCATTTGTTCGATATCTAAAATAGGTATTAGATATATTTTTATATCCCTTTTTTGTGATTGGCTCCATTTCGCTTCTTGCTTGTTCATCCAATTAATTAATCTGCAAGTGTCTTCAATTTCACGGACAATTTCGAATGATCTGAGCAATAATAGCTGGGATTAGTTTATTTTAACATTACCTTAAATAGTTCCTCAGTACTATTGTGTCAGACTGGCGTGCTGACGTACATTGATAAATAGTAAACTCTAAACGTTTGAACAATTGAAAAGAACATAACCTCTGTTGTTTTTCGGAATTTACCTGTGTATATTTATTTTTTAAAACTTGTCTTTGGCATTAATTTATTATTTTATAAAGTTCATATCGTTAAAATTCGGTTTTTTTAAATCTCCCAAACCATTTTAAATTATTCATATAGTACAATATAAACATAAAATTAGTGAAAAATACGTACGAATGCAAAATTTCGTCTATTGCATAATAGCCAGTTTTAAGGCTATTCTTATTTACTTGGTGAACAGGTTAGACGATTTTTTTAGCTTGATATTCCCATTTTATGACTAACCTTTTTAATCAGCCACCTGTGACAGAAAAATCCAAAATTCATGGGTGTTATCTCTTTTTCGTTCTTTTTTTTTTTCTCTTCTTTTTCAAGGTGCAACACAGAAAAAAATTATATTGTGGTTCTTTCATGCAGAAAAAATGGAACTTATAGCTCAATTCAAATCAATTATAAACTTTTTTCTTTATCTATCAGTTTTAAGTAAAATGTTACTCTTAATGTTTATTTTTGTGTTTTTATTCAATTTCATTTCATTTATACCTGGAACAAGATTCCTATTTTCCGTGCGTAAAATGGAGATAACTCCCGTTAGCTTTAAAATAACTAAGGATTATCTCCCCCCACCCTGTAATTTAGTGATACTTCTTCTATACAAACCATTAACGTTTCGATGTTAAGAACGGTCCCAAAATTAGAACAAATTAAATTATTCAAAGCAAAAACTATAATTCATGCATTTATAGGGGAAATAATCCTTGGTTTATTTTGAGGCTAATAGGAGTTACCTCCATTTTACACATGGAAACTAAGAATCTACCAATTTTGTTTCAAGTTCATTGATACGACTGATAAGTCTTACTCTTACTAAAACTATTTCCTAGCCATAAAACTAATGATGTTCAAAAACGAAATTAGGAATTGAAAATAACTTCAAAATAGCTACAGGCATCCCCCATTATAATGTAGGTGGTGGTGCCCAAGAAAACCCACTACACGTTATAACCGGGTCACGATCAATTTAGCTATTTTGAAGCCAGGTGTAATACTTTGAAGCTACATCTAGCTATTTTAGAGCTAGATTAATATTTTTGGGCCTACCGCCAATACGCGAACCGCGCTATAATCAACCACGTTATAAGTGAGGAAGCCTGAAATATTTTTGCTAATTCTTTTCACATAAACTGGATTTTATTACTACCACGTGACGAGGAATCGTATTTCTACTTTTACTTTTGGTTTGATTAAGAAAGAAACAAAATAACAGTTCCAAAACTGCGACGTTGTTGATACAATTGTTGATAACATTTAGCTACATTTGTCAATATTTGTTTCTGTAATATAGCTATTTGTTTCCAATTGATTTTCCCAAGATAATCCCATTAAAACGTCCAGAAACAATAATGAATAATCATTGCATCAAAAATAGGACGAAAAATATCGTCTGCAATACAATATAACTCCCTGGAAGGATGAAAAAGTTGTATGTATGTATATATACATATATAGATGTATGTATGTATGTATGTATGTGTGTATATATACATATATAGATATAGATATATGTAAGTATATATATATATGTATCTGTATATATATGTATGTTGTAACATGAGTTACCTCTCATTCCTTTCTCTTTCTCTCTTTTTTCTCTCTCTCTCTCTCTCTCTTCCTCTTGTACTTTGTATTGTTTATTTCAAGAGTTAATTTTTTAAAAAAAAGAATCATGTATCGTTGCGCGTCATTCCCTTTATCTTTGCCTACACTCTCTATCCTTCCCCGCTCTCTTATGAACGCTGTCGATTCAAACATGTCCTGAATGAAACACTTTTTGGTTTTCAGAGAACTGTTGACTTTCTTCGGTGTTTAAAATGGTTTCCATGTCATTCTCTGTGCAGTTATCACCGTGAGCTGCTCTTTTGTATTCTTTTTTTTTCTTCTTGAAACTTTCAAATAATCTATTTTTTTCCTTTGCTTCTTGGATATGAGAGAAATGTTGTAGCTAGGATTCATTTACCTGACATGTTTACATTGTATGTAATATGAAACGCGCTCAATGTAAACAAGAAATGAAAGTAATTAAAAAAAGAAGTTAAAAACACAAAACTAGATAAGACAAACGGTGTTCGTATTTTTCCTAGTTTTTCTCATTTCTTTGCATTTTCTCTCCTCTATTGTATTACTACTACTCCTACTCTCTCTCTCGCGCTCCCCCTGTTTTATTGCTACTCCCTCTGTCGCCCCTCTCTGTTATTACCACTCTCTCTCTCTCTCTCATCTCTTTTATTACCACTCTCTCTCGCTCGCCCTCCTCCCTTTTATAACTCCTCTCTTATTACTACTCCCTATCTCTTTCATTTATATCTTCTCATTCGATTTATATTACGCGCCTCTCTTTTTTTCTTACCCCATTTCGTCTCCTCTTTCATCACTAATCCCCTCTCCTTTTTGTGATTTGTACCCTGCTTTCCGCATTATTCCTACTTCTCCCTCTCTTTTAATCCCCCCTTTCCCTCCGTCCTCTCTCTTTTATTCCTTTCCCTCCGTCCTCTCTCTTTTATTCCTTTCCCTCCGTCCTCTCTCTTTTATTCCTTTCCCTCCGTCCTCTCTCTTTTATTCCTTTCCCTTAGCCCTTTCTTTTATTCCTTCCCCTCCGTCCTTTTACTCCTACCCTTCTTTCCTATGTCTTATTCCTTTCTCTATATCCCTACTCCATCAAACATATTTCTTCCTTTTTCTCTCTTCCTCATTCCTCTTCTTAAAAACCAGGTTAGCGAAATTAGAATCCAATACTTACTGACAAGTTCATTATTACACGTAATTAATTAGAGTGTTGAGATTGAAAACAAAAGACATCTACGAACGAACAATTGCTATTGACTTACAAAACAATTTATTGCATATTTGTTATTCTGTTTATACCTACTTGCATTAAATGTTATGTTTTCAGTAAAGAGATAAAGGAGAGGTTTAGCAGTTTAATGAGAGGGTAGAAAGAGAAAGGGTAGAAAAGAAAGTTACTGTGATGACAAGGTAGGAAAGGAAGGAGCAGAAACAAAAGATAGTTTAATAAAAAGATGGGAAGATTTTCTTGTATGAAACTGATCCACGTTTGTATAACAGGAATTTTTTTTAAAAGGCAGAGGCATGAGATAACAGATAATCCAAGTTTTCAACACCCGTGTGATTTCCACTGGTTCAACTAGTTTGTATGAACTTGATTCTTTTTCATCTTTGTTTCCAAAGTGGATTTTATATAAATACTTGATCTTGAACAAGTAATTCTATTGTATAAATTGCTGTCACCATTTGGCGGTACTTCCTAAATCCAAAATATACAAGTTGTGACAAGAATTAATTTGCAGGGAATTTTCATTGGGTTATTTTTATTCCTTTCAGTTTAAAAATAAGATATGTGCAATATGTGCAGACAGGAAATCCAGTACATGGTAGGGAATGTGGGTCCTATTGAAAAGTGACACACGCTTACTCACTTGATGTAAAAAAAAAAAAAAAAAAGAGCATAAATAAGGACAACTTAACTATTTAATTGATTCAAAGCAATAATAATATAATTTATACTCCTGTTTTTCTTTCAATGATTCTCTTATTTCTTTTGTGCCATTTTTTTTTTTTTTTTTTTTTTTTTTTTAAATTTACAATTTACAATCAGGACCACCTTCCCTACATTATATTGGCTGTCCATCTTGGACGTTTGGCAAGCATCCGGGAAAATGCTCAATTGCAACAAACAATGATTGGGTCTCCCTGGTTCATTTAAGAAATGTAGACAAAATCATTGTTTACTTGCTCTGTAAAATCTGTTCTAAGATACTTAGGCTGTACTAATGCATATTGTGTATCAAGAAAGTTGAAAGATCAGTTTCAGCAACTTTTTTGCTGTTATAAAAAAAGTAAAGAGTAAAAATTTAGTTCAGCTTTTATTTTACAATGAGCTGTTATAAAAACTACTTGCACCCTTTTGCATTATCTCCTACCCTCAGGTTTCCTGTAACTCCCATCAACCTCTCTTGACTCAGCCTAAAAAAAATTTCATGTATAAATCATTGGTAATTGCTTCTTTGCTTTATGCCATTTGACTTACAGAAAGTTTTTATGTGAACATTTTACTTTGAGATACCAGAAGAAACCTTTATTCCTTTTGACACACACAATTCATTTGGGGAACTTATTTATTACCATTATATTAATCTACTTGAAATAGGGTTTTTTTGACTGCAGTTAAATGCGAGATTGAGCCTACTTCAATTTAGTTGGGGTGAAATTAAGCAAATGAGCAAACTGAGATTAAATTTGTTATGACTGGTATCAAAATAATGGTCATTTTTTTAAATATCAATATTCTTGGATGTGACCATCTTTTCACACAGACAGTTTGCTACTCTTGACTCTAGTGAGGGTCTGAATTTGGATTTTATGGCTGTGTTCTCTAGATTTGTTTTAGCTAGATTAAGTCTGCATTTTCTTATCAGAGCATTTTGAGTTATTAACGTCAGTATCCACTATATGTATATTATTTCAGATTCTATTGACTTCCAATAGGTCAGCACATTTTCTTCTGTATTCCAGGGTCTCTAGATTAATTGGTTTAATCTCACAGCATAAGATATATTTCCCAACGGAATGATCGTGGTGGCTCTCCTATCTACTCTCACTATGGCATCTGGGTTATGTTTCATGAAGAAACCATTTGCAAGTGGCAAATTTCCGGATTGGGATGTACCAGAGATTTATGAAGTAGAAGGAAGCTCTCTCATCAAAGTAGTTTAATAAGAGTGTCCTATGTAGCCAAGTTCTGTTGTTCATTGTATTCACTTTGCTCTGTATATACATAGTGAAGTTGTGTGAGTTGTCTACATAAACACAAGATCTTTCTCCACTGTGGTTGCCTTCAGTGTATGTTGTTTTCCCTCATCTCTAATCATGGCATTGTTTCTCCCCAGGATGGTTTCTACCTAGGGTGTCAATTATTTCTATATTTCTTTAACAGGTACATCAGCTAGTTCACTTTGAGGTCCTTGTCAAACTCCAGTCCAAACCTGGAGTTGATTTTGTTTTACTACTGTAACACGAACAACAATAATAAGAACAATCCTCACCAAATTTGGGAGAGTAAGAATTAACATTCCCCTACCATGATTTGAAATCACAACCAACAGATTGGTTGTTGTCTCTTACCAACAGAGCTAAATTGACAAGTCTTACATGTCTACCAAAATTTATTTTAGAAGTATACCAGGGCTTATTTCATTCTTGTAAATGAATATATCTATGAAATTAACATTTTCCCACAGTGATTTGAAATCATGACCAAGTGAGTGGTAACCAGATCTCTTACTGATTTAGCCAAACTGACAATTCTTACATGTTTTATCTTGTAGATACGCTAGGGCTTATTTTGCTCAAGTAAAAAAGTACATTTATATTAAAAAACATATTTTTATGATTTCCTATTTATCATATATACAATAAAAAGTTGGAGTAATAGAAGTGGGAGTTGAGTTTGACATTTTACTTTATAAGGCAACCTTCTGTTTGATTTTCATGATTTTACCACATATTGGTGGTTATAAGACAACCTCCAAACTACCAAACCATCTGTGCTGAAGTTTAGATCTGTGAGTACCGGAGAACAGGTATGGTGATATACCCATATAATGAAATAAATGTCTAGAATTACTGGTAATATTAATGATGTGCCTGTATATACACGTTTGTCAAATGTTTGATAATTGGTAACTTAGAAATTTGGTTATGGATCCTAACAAGTAGGATTTTGAGTAGAATTTGAGGGTTATTCTTTTTATATTTTGCCTATAGGATGACCCTATTTGGGAGGGGAGGGGTAGTTTTTCGTATTTCAGGTGTTATCTTGTTCACCAAGATATACAGTAGTTTTATAACTGCAGTAATCGTGTCGGTGAATAGTGTGTATTTTTCTTTTGTACTGTTTTAACTATCTTCTGTTTTTCAACCAAAAAAAGCAGACTGTATTTTTGCAAAGAGAAGTATGAGAAGGTGTCCCACCACTATAACAGCAAAACTGTATAAAGGTAGAAAAGGTAAACTACCTGAGATAAAAATAAAAAGAGAGAGTGAATCACTTTGTAAAGTTCTTATCTTTTCCCAGCGATTAGATTATCTTGAATGTTTTATTTTCACATCTAATGAAAATAATGGATTACAGGAGTTAAAAATTACACAGCAAGTTTATTTGAAAAATGAATCAGTATTTTAATCTTGTCTTACATTGGCAAATTGACTTATTAGAAACTGTCAACATCGGTTTCTTGAATATTTTAGTGATTCTGACTGTTTGTCTGGCTGTCTATGTATGTATGTTTGTGTGTGTGTATATATATATATATATATATATATATATATATATATATATATATATATATTATTGTGTCTTATATATATATGATCATCCCTCACCCTTTGCAATAACTGATCACCCCCAGCACCTCATGCTTCTAAACATGTTGGTCAAGTGATGGTTCTGATTGAGTGACTATTAGATCTGGGTTTGTTTTTGTTTTTTTTGTTCCTTATCCGTTTTTCCCTCTAGAGTGACTGCATCAGACAGAGGACTGAAATGTGATTGGTACTTAGATCACCTGAAGAAGTGATCATTGACTCTATCAATCAATCTTCTTCAGTTCTATCAATAAAAGGCATGGTGTGGACTAGTGGTTATCAGTGCAGAAGATGGTACTGGTAAACACTTTGAGTTTCGGTCAAAACTGCTTCTGTTCAGTTCACTGATTTCCTCGTGAAAGGCATTATTCCACTTCCCCCCCCCAACCGCCAGCTATGCGTGAATAGCAGGATAGTTAGAGCCCTTTAGCCTTGTGAGGCAGTCCATATTGAGTGCAGGGCTAGCAACTCCTCCCCATAAAACCTACATGTTACTGTAACTGAAATGTGGCTCTATGTTCATCAAAGGGGATACAAGAAAACAAAAGTTCTATTTACAAATGTCTTTAGGACTTGAGCAATAACTATCAGGTGGGAGTGACAAGTGTGAGTCACCTAGACATCAAAGATCTGTCACCCGTACATAACATCTTTACTATACTTCTGTAGTCAATAGCAATTTTTTTCACTTACATTGTATTGAAGAAAAAAAAAAAGCAATGTATTCCACATGAGGATATGGATGAAAAACCTTCAGTAGGAGTTGTGTGACCTCAGGGTTGCCAGATTTGGCCCAAAGGGGAAATCTGTTCTTTATCCCAGAGACTTAGCCAACAGACATTAGAATGGTCAAATTTGGAAATCACTCAAGTCTAGACACAGATATTCAATACCAGCCTCTTGAGGTATTGTTTTTGGTACCAACTGTTCTGAAACATAATTGCTAAACCATACGTAAATAATCCTGTTATTGTTTATAAATTTGAAGCATTATCAACTTTCTGGATTTTGTTCGGATCAAGATTACTAAGAAGGGATTGAATTGTCCAAACAAAATTTGGAATAATCCCATCATTTCTGATGAGTACAATTTTTCTGAAAATCATACATTTGCTTGTACCATTGATGGGATTGGATTTGAAGACCCAAAGGCACTTCAGGTTCTGAGGCCCCTCATACACAGAAATTAAAATACTTGGCAAATCATAGGTTAAATTACTTGTATATCTGGAGTAAATACCTGTATACATGTAAATACCTGCTTTTTTTTTACAAGGAGCCTTGGGCAATCGCCCCTTTATAAATCTGGCCCTGACTATCGAGGATGTTGCAGGGTTATTTTCATAAACATTTCTATCATAAACCATTTCTGGCTTCCTACGTCCATCAAAGCTTGAATAAAACTACATTGGTATATCTCTGAATTTTAGAGATGAGGTATTATTATTATTTCTATTATTATTCATCTTGGTTGTTTTTCATACAACATTTCGCCTGTTGTACTCTACGGCCTTCATCAGGTATCATCTGGTAGGTGTGGGGAAGTAACGAACCGAACCCTTTATTTAACCGATGGGGGTATATTGACCGCACTCTTAGCATTAGTAGTATTTTTATTGTCTCACACTGGGATTGAACCTAGAACCATCAGTTGCAGTAATTTTTTCTGATTCTGTAACCACTACGCTATGTGTCCACATGGACAAACAAGAGATGGATTCATGCCATTCCCAACAGCATCAGTTCAAAGTATATGTTGATTGTCTCTGGCGGAGTTTGAATTCAGCTCATGGATTCCATTTTTATCTTGCTGACCATTTGGCCATCAGTACCTTTAACGAATACTATGCTAGTATAAAAAAAGAATTTATTGTATTGTAGAATAAATAGCTCTCGTTGCTTTTTTCAGTAGAGTTATCTCCCCATGAATTATCTTAATTATCTTCTTCGCTATTTTTGTTTCTCTATTTATCTGTCTGCTGCTGTCCATCTTTCTGTCTGCTTTGTTGGAACAAAAGAAAATGTGATCATCAAAAAATAAAAGATGAAGTATGACATTGGATTCAACCTGCATTCATTTTATCATATTAAATCCAGGATTCAGGATTTTGAGCAAAGGTGGTCAAATTTATTTTAAAATTTTCTTTTTACTCCATCTGACAAATTACACATGGATATAATAATTATCTCTGTTAATTCAATTATTTAAGGTTTTTTTTATATATAAAATTTCTTCATCAAGAAATAGTTTTTTTTTTTTTTTTTTTTTTTTAATTGGATCCACGCCCATGTATTCAACCTGTGTTCATTCTATCATACTGAAAAAAAAACAAACACTTTATTTCATCAGTCACTAAATTCTCCTCCTTATTTATTATTCATTTTTATCATTTTCCTATTCTATGAAAGACCATTAATGTTGTTATGGATACAGAACAGTTACACCAAATCAATAGATATAATGTTGCCTTCGCTTAATCACAGATCATACGCTTGCATTTGACTTGTGGCTTAGTAGACATTCTTTATGGATAGCGTTAATGCCAATGACCCCACTTGAAGATTGGGTAAAATTATCGGAAAAAGGGGTAATCAATCAATAAGTTACTTCTGCCTCTTGTTGAGCAGTGATCACTGAAAAAAAGTCTCAATTTCCAAGAAGCAAGCATGAATTCTGCTGGATACGAACAAGGAGTCACTTTAGTATAAACTTACATTGCAAATTGAAGACCCCATTAGAAACCTCTTTCAGGCAATTTAAATTGAAAAAAGAGATGATCAATAAACAGGTTACATCTCACAACATTGGCACTGAAATTGAGAAATCCAAATTTTCATACAACAAGCATGAATGATGCTGGACACAAAGTAAGGGACTGATTTGGCATGAACTTCAATTTAAATTGACCTCTACCCCACCTAAAAACTTACTTATAGGATTGAATTTTCGAACAAGAAAAAAAATTTTTTCTAGACATAATAAGGAGCAAATTTTTAGATTTCATGTCCTCTAGCTTTATTTATGTGGCTTATACACACACACACATATATATATATATATATACCTTACCAGCCAGGCAGAATCACTTAAAAAACTGAAAAAAAAACCCTGAGTTGTATGGACAGAGCCTGATTGCAAAGTGATTGTTGCTAATAATCAGAAAGGCGCTGGTGGAATATCTAGGACATATAATGAGGAAAGAAGGTTTGGCATATCAAAGGCTAAAGAAGCAGAGGAAGGCAATGGATAACCCACTTGAAATGTTTGAGTAAATGGATGTTGGAATGAGTACTGGAAAGACAAAGAGGGGTTTGTAAAGGAGCAAGAATCGCTGAAAACAACAAAAGAAAAGAAGCCGTGGAAAACCATGATTGCCCACGTCTTGAATGAACATGACTCATAAAAGAAGTAATGGCACGTGGGAATGAGATTCTTTTATTAATAAACTTCCATTATTACAGTATTGCAATATATTGTTTCCAACTTTTCCATACCTTCACACTTCACTAGGTCACTTGGACTTCCCTGACTTAATTCTACCATTCGACCCCATTTTGTATAGCTGTTGCATGTTTTCAAATAAGTGTTGGTCCAAGTATGTACTGTATGGATGGTCTCTTGGTCTTTTCCCTTAGTGTGTTCCCACTGAAGTTAGTGCTGTGTTTGATTTTTTTTTTCCTCTCTCCAACACTATTCAATGATTCTTAGTCTTCACTTCCTTATCACACTGGAAATACAATTAAGATCTTCATGTACATATTCATTTGTTCTTCACTCTTTCCATGAGATGTCTTTTACCATTCTCAACAGTTCTGTATAGGGTCATAGCCAGAGATTTGTGAGCCTGGAGGACTTTGCTCCTTGAGGGAGCTCCCTCTAACGTTTATTGCGATTTATTGAAATTATGAATGTATAATGTTAGTAGTAATGCAGTGAGTGAACCATTATTCATGAAGCTTTTGCCCTTCCTTCCTTTAAGGGCCTGAGGCGGGACAGCAATTTTAAATCGCACAACTCACCCCTTCTCTCAGTTACACCCCTAGTTTTGTATGATTTTGAGATAATCTTTTAGTAATGAATATTCTTTTTTTTGTCTCCTTATTCATTAACATTCTCACCATCAAAGTTGCTGCCTGACATTTAAACCTAGTTGTACCAATTAATAATAAATCCTGTTTTTTATTAGCTGATATGACTTTAAATAAGCAACATCCAGTACAATTTTTTGGAAAAAGATAAGTCTTATTTTAGGGTTGATTATTTCTTTCATTGATCGCCAAAAAATGAAAATATCTTCTTTTTTTTTTAAAGCTTGGTACTAATTGCTTAGAGCAGAAGTTGATGATTTTAGCTAAGGATATCAAATGTTAGACAAGCTGGACCCATGATGTTGATGACAAAAATATTATCATTACTTTCATTTATATATTCAAAGTATTGTATCTATATTAACCATAATAACATGCAAAGGCAAGTGAAATTGATATATCTGTTATTCATATACATTATTATGGTCCACTACTACTATAACTTCATTTTTAGGTTTCAGACATGCGAGGGAGGAGAAATAAAGTGTAATAAGCCTTACCCTTGTTCATTTCATTGCAAGAGTTGTTGGAGGGGAGAGAAAGGAAGAAACATATAAGGAAAAAGCATAATGATTGTACTTATAAACAACTAGAATAATGTATTAATTCCATTGACAGTATAACTAAAATTATTGAAGTCTCTTACTAGTGTATTTGACTTTAGTTGAATTACTAGCAGACTGTTATGGTAATTTTATAATGGGCTGATTCTGGTTGTGATGTACTGATAAATTGGTGTACAAGGTGGGTGTAAGTCCTGGATTGAAATTTGTACAAATGATCTTATCTGTCTTTGTTAATCAAAATGTTAACTTGACCATAATTCATTCCAAAGCCAAGCAGACGAAGGCTTACAACATCAGCAATTCTTCAACAAAATGACGCACTCACACATTTTGCTTCCATGTTTATGAATAATCAATTGGATATGGCTCATGGCATCTGATTATTTTGTCATTGGTCAATCGGTTGCTAGTCCATTGGTTGTGTGGTCAAATTATTCAATAGGATAATTTATCACCAATTCCACGGAATGTTCAAAATCAAGAAACTAAAACTGAATTTCAGTAAATTAGGTTGTGAAATATTGAAATTCAAGATTGTATAATGGCTTTTGAGAAATTAAAAAATTGGATTAAGATTAAATGAAAATTTATACTGAAGTTCTATGCATTTGATATAGAAATATTAAAATTTAAGATCATGCGCAACTGCTTTGAAGAAATTGAACAACCATAGCCATCAAAGATGGCAAAAGGTTCTATCCTATTTTAAAAGAGTGTGTATTTGTTTGTGTCCAAGCGCTCCTGGCCATACTGTTTTGTCTAAGCACTTGAAAATTGGCTTCAGTACTCCACTAGACCTATTCTTTGGCAAAAAAAGCTTCTTTTTTTTTTTTTAAATTTTGGGGGCTTTATTCTGATTGGTTTAATAATTACATCTAGATTCTTCAGAATCAAGCTGTTTTTTTGTTTTTTTTTAACTCTATTTTAGATGTTTTGCTTTGGAAAATGCCAGTGATGTCATAAATAGAATTTATTCTGACCATATCAATTCTTTGATGGAATTTTTTTAGGTGACTTCAAATTTTTATGCTACAGTTGTTCAATTATTGACCATGATGGCAAGCTAACTTTCTGTTCATATCTTTCATTTGTATGAAATTTAGCTTAGCACAAGCGGTTTCACATCTCCAATATATTATAGATCCATCGGCTTTCTGTTTATTTTTTGTATATATGTAATTTTCTTTATAACTTTGTCTTTTCCTTTCTTTGAAATGGTGAGCTCACAAGTGGCTGTGTTGACGGGTAAGATTCTTGAATAAATGTTACATTTTGGGACTATATTCAAGTTTGTTAAATTGTTAAAAGGTCATTTGTCCAATGATTATTGTTCATTCCAAAAAACCTAAACAATTTCCTTGATTAGTGCTGTTAATTAATTCCAAAATTCCCTGTACTGTTCAAAACCGTAGTTATGGTCTTATCATAATTTGAGTTGCTTTTTTTTCAGTTTATACTTAGTTACATTAATTTGTATCATCATCATCAGTCTTTAAACGTCCGTCATTGGACATAGACCTTCCCCAGGATTCGCCACAATTCTCTATCATGGGCGTTGCGGAGCCAGTATTTCCTGAATCTGTCCAGTTCATCTCTCCATCTTGTGTTCTCTCGGCTTTGGTTTCTTATGTGATCTCTGGGGATCTATATTGTGAGACGTGATGTCCATCAGTTGTCTTCCATTCCTGCAACACAGCCTGCCCATTGCCATTTGAGTTTTTAATAGTTTCTATAATGTCACGGACACCCGTTTTCTTCCTTATTTACTGTACTGTCTTGTGATCTCTCCATGTAAGGTTGATTCTCTCATGCACATGTTGCATACTTCTCAGTTTGTAGGTCTGTCTCTTGGTTAGGTTCCATGTTTCAGCTCGATAAGTGACTATCGGGAGAATGCATTGGTTGTATACTCTTCTTTTAGGATTATTGGGATCATCTGGCTCTTGACAGTTGAGCTTGCTCTGCCGAAGGCTTGCCATCCCAAAGTGATTCTTTGCTTGATTTCATCCTCTTTTGAGGATCTCATGGAGATTCGTTGTCCTCGGTAGATGTAGTGGTCTACCTTGCCGAGTTTTGCATTTTCTATCTTGACAGTAGAAAAACATTAAGAATGCACTAATCAGAATTGCATTATTCAAGGTATTGCTATATAGTAGACACCATAGATGAACTGTCTTATCTATTTTACTCCATGACTAATTGAAGACCAACCAATTTGGCAGCACTATGGTTCAGATATGGTCTCATTGAAATCCAGAGTTGAAGGCTTGTGACAGAATGCCATGTTAGGGGTGATCAATCGAAAAATTGGAAAAAGGAGTGATCGATGAATGAGTTACTTCTCTCACCTTTTGATGGGTCACTAAAGAGTCTGAATTTTGAAAAAAAGACAAGTGTGAATGCTACTGGACGTAAACTGAGTGACTAATTTAGCTTGAACTTACATTGTAAGTCAAACCCTCCCCCCACTAAAATTCTGTTAAGAGGGTGAATTAAAAAAAAAATTTCTTTTCCAGACATAATAAAAGTGAATGTTTAAATTTTCAGTCCTCTAGCTCAATTATAGTAGCCTGTATGTGCAATACATAGATAGCCAGACCAACTTGAAAACTGAAAAAACCTGTGTTATGTGTGAGAAATAATAGCTGCCTAAAATAGATTTAACTTTTGGTCCAGCCTGTATTGTTTTTAAACTCAAAGGAATAGAATTATAACAGTTCACAAATTATTTTTATATGTATATATATATAAGCCAATGTCTATTGATTTTTAAAGCACAAAACATATTTATGTTTTTATTCATATTGAAGAGTATAGCCCAGATACACCTTTTCATATTTTGCAAACATAGTCCAAAAATATATCTGCATAAAATAGTATAATTCATGTTTCTCATCTCTACCTTCAGAAAATTTGAATTAAAATAATTATTTCAAAAATCAAGTAGCCATTCTAGAGATATGAGGTTCAATAAAAGAATTAGTTAATTTTATGATTACTTGACTTGATTTTCAAAAAACATTACTTATTTTTTTACATAAAATATAATGAAAATACATTTGTTTATTGATACTGTCTATTACCTACCAACTCTGTTAAAAGGTTTAGTGGTTGCTGAGTGAGCTTTCCTTACCCATAGGTGATGAAAACATGCCAAAATTTACCAGCAGCTCCTGGGACTGTTGAAGTATGGGTGACCAAAAATGACAAAATCTGATATCACCCACAATGGCAAGAGTATATTTCCAACATCAAAACACTGTCATTTGAGAGGCAACACAAGTGTATACATACATATATATATATATATATATATATATATATATATATATATATATATAGCATTCTGTATTTTACAAGTACCCAAAGATAATGACAGCAGTTGATAAAAAAAAATTTTGCTTATGATCAAATTTTGATACATGTCATATTAAAAAAAACTCAATAAAACTCTACAAAAATTAAATTTGGTAATCCTTACTCAAATGTGGCCAAATTTAGGTTGGCTATAAAATTGCTTTTCTGCTTCCCTGGCTAGACATTAATTGTTTTATTTAGATTCAAACTATGTATTCTTTAGAAAAAATTTTTATCTAAAAAAAAAAGGCACAATGTAGAGAAGGAAGTATCAATAGTGAATTGTATAGCTCCACAAACTCGCTCACATGACATTAAAAATGGTGCACAACTACAGAATGAGCCAAGTAGATAAATTATATTGTTTATAAGTTAACTGGAAATAGCCATTTTACAGCCAACAAATATTTGGCCATGTATGAGTAGGGATTACTCTGAAAAGATTTCAAGAAGACTGTGGAAAAATGAATCTTGTTGATGTCATTGTTGAAAACAGTCCATGGGTGTCCATTTTTTCTCTTCTAAGTACTGACCTGGTAAGTTGATGAGTTGATGTTATACAAATGAGATGCACTCTAAAAATGAACTCATTTCATCCATATCCTCCATGATTCAAGAGAAGCCATAAGGAATTTGTAAGCTATATGCATATAAGTATACACACATGTATATGTAACACATTCACTCATACACACACATATGTATGTATGTATGTATGTATGTATGTATGTATATGTATGTTCAAATTTTATGTATTTGCAGGCCATTGGGCAGTTGAAGGCTCTTAGGTAGTCTTTTCTGTCAGGATTTGTTTAATTTTGCTTACATAAGAATTGCATTGTGTAATTTGTTTACTATAGACATGTCCACAATGTGTCAATACACCCAGATTTCAAAATTCTTCCATAAATTAACTAATCTGTGAATTTGGATAAAATTTTCAGTATTCAATCACTGTATAAATGAATGATTTATGAACACTTTATGCGGGTTTTTACATTATCTTTTACTTTCAAAGGAAATAATTGAAATCTATGGGGAAAAACTTTAAAAAAAGTCAAAAGTGGGCTCAGATACTGATCCCTGTATTAAGTTGAGAAAAGACTGGCAATTAATCAATCACTGAGATAAGAATATTCCAGCTATTTAACAAAACTAAAACAATTATAAGTGAATTACAAAAGAATTAGGTAGTGTGGTCCTTTAAAAAGAGGTATGGTCCCTCGTCTGAGTAAATAGTAAGGTTTTATTTTCGAATATTGTACTCAAATGAATGTGGTCCCAAATTACCTAACCCTAACCTTAACTTGGTACAACACGAATGTCACCAATGTTTGATTATGAGAGGCAAAAATGCAGCAGTACTACTAGTTCTGTTGGAAGGACTGGACTTTTTATAGGGACTACAATACTGAATTATAAAATAAGTATTATATGATAATCATCTGTCACTTACACTGAACTGCTATTATTTCCAGTCAAGTTAATCAACTAACTACTAAGGTATTTTAGTTCATCCAATACAACTAATAATTTTTTTTTCCTTGTCACTTTATTAGAATGGAGGGTCAGAGGCATAGCTAGAGATTTGGGAGCCCAGGTTAGGGTTACCTCCTTGAGGGGCCCTCTTCAATGTTTAATGACATCTATCTGTAGAAATGCAAGAGAACTACTATTTATAAAGCTTTCCTGGAGACCCCTCTTTCAGGTGCTTTGGTGGGGGCGTTTTGAAATACCTCAGCTAAACTTATAGTTAAGAGTTTCATGATTGGATTGTTTTGTCATTGCTAGAACGTTGTTTACACCCACAAAAACTGGAAACAAATCTGCGTAATTTTTGGAAATAAACAATGGTTTTTCGTATTTTCCTCTTGTTTAAAAACCTCCTTCTGAATTTCCTTCGTTCTGTTTAGCAAAAAGAAAAAGAAGGGATGACTCAGGATAAAAAACGAATGTCCTCCCACCTGTAGAGGTCAGGAGCTCTCTCATAAACGAGAGTGGGTATATGTTGCTCTCCATCCACCCGTAATAAGCTAGAAGCTAGGAAAGGATAAAGTAGCAGTCTTTACAACGTCATTTGCGTGTGAGCCTCAAAGGGAGAGCAAAGACGTGAAGGGGCTTAATCATCAAGTCGGTTTTAGGAAGGAAAAACTGACATGAACACTCGGACTGAGCAAAATAGATTAATCAAGTGATCTTATTAATCTCTTCTAGAATAAGTCCGTTTTTTAGATTTTACTTTATTTTTATCAAACAAGTAAATGCCTTCTACCAACAACAACACTGTTTCTTTGATTGTTTGCGAGGATTTCCCACGACAACCCTCTCCCTCTTGTTAACCGGAAGAAAACCATTCTACTCAAGTGGTTAAAAAAAAAACAAGCGAAAAATTCAAAAATAAACAACAATAAACAAGGAATTGTCATAGTTTACAAATCCAGTTCTTGTTGGATTTATTAAATTATAAAACCATGCGGAAATCGTCTTCTTTATCAAGTTCGGCTGATGAGGAATGGAAAACAGTCGACCAGTTAGAGTAAGTTGAAAAAAATGTTCTTTATTTTCTCACTATCTTCAAAATCCCTTTCATACTGGAACTTATTTTGAGATAAAACAGTAAACTCTATTTCTGTTGACATGCCTGGAAACAACTTAGCTTAACCACCAGTAAAGAAATTTCTAAAATACTCACACCTTAAATGCCAACAACCCCTCTCCTCTCTATCTTCGGTTGGTCATTTTGCGGATCACTCTTTATTTTTTCCTGCATCAAAAATTCAATTTATAATTAATGCATCAATATTTATATTTCCTTATGTTAGGAATAGTTTGTAAATTCTGATTATTTTTAATATTATCTTTTAGTGTTATGATGGGTATCAGAATTTAATTACAAGCCCATGAGATAGCCCTAAGGTGTTGTGTCGTGTATGTGACTTCTGTTTTTTTCGACGATTGTCTTGTCAGCAATCTCTTTTTAAAAATCATAACTTTAAACATTTAAAGTTTAATGAGTTTGAAAATAATAACTGTATTTTTATGTATATATCTTAAGTTTAATTTTGGTAGCGACACTACTGAAGCAGAACGGCCCCGCACTGTGAAAATAAAGAAGAATTGCAAATATTTGTTTGTATTTTCAATCCATCAGACATTACATTCGATTCCTTGGAATTAATTTTAAAAAGATTTTTAAGGGTTTACTAATGCCAAACTGGACCCTTACTTTTTCCTTTGTCAGTGGTTTTACTCATTGTCTTCGGGTTGCATTTATTTGATAAACTTTCTTGTGTCTGGTTTTGTAAAGAAATACAAGTGACTAATAACAACAAAATATTACAGAGGAATTTTAGGTGCAGGGAATAATCGATTTTCTTTTGTCTTTCTTATCGACGGCAATTTTGTTAGTCACATGGCATGATTTTGTTGCTCGAGAAAACGTTTGTCCCGATTGTGACAGTCGTTAACCTTATTATTTTTATTGAAAATAAGTCAGTATCTTACGATATCAGTGTTTATTGTTTTCATTTTTAGTGTTAGAACTTAAAAATTAAGCTCGTAGTTGTAGCATGAGGCATGATGAAAAAAAAATTCGATTCATTTGCTTTTTGTGTAATAATTTATTCATCAGCGTGATGTTTCTGATATATTGTTCTCAGATTCACAGATCGAGCGGTAATCTTTTGTTTAGTTTGTAAAAAAATAGTTTCGAAGTGACTGTCGAGTTCCTTCACAATAACATCCATGTTAATTTTGGATGTATGTGTGTTACTACAACTACGATAGCTTCTGTTTTCAAAACTTTAGGTTAAATAAAAAAAATAGATTCGTTGGACTTGTATTTCATTTTATCAATTTCTAAATTAATAATTAAAATAGTAAACCTATTAAATTCTTCTTCCACCCTAAAATAAAATACTACGATCAGTTGCCCTGGAGTAGCCAAGACATCGTGAAGAAAAATGTCACTTTTACAGTCGCTGTGAAAATTAATCTCTTGAAATTTGGACCAAAAATATTTACTCAGCTTAAACCCTGCATGTTTGTAATTCCCATGAATAAATAAACTGATTAAATATTGCTTTCCCAGGTAGTTAAGCTTCTTAAAGTCCATTTTTGCTTTAATAAATTATTTTATTTATATTGATATGTTCCGTTAAACTGCGTATGTGAGACCTCGCAATGCATGAGCAATTAGCAAAAATGCCCGAGGATAGATTTAGATTAATTATTTTTATCAAGTGGTACGAAATTTCCTCTTTGCATACAACTGATTAATAACAACCTGTATCATCAAATAACAATCGTTTGAGACACTTTTTACGATATTTTTAACCAAAGTAAAAATTGTTACTCCTACTAAGTGTTGCTAGGTACATTTGTTATTTATAGCTGAAACTGTTTATAAAATAGCTAAAATCGGCTAAATTCTATATTTTAAATGTTATAAATATGTGCCCATTTAAAACCCTTCTATCAAATAAAATAACTATATACTAAGACTTGAAAACAATTTTATTAAAAAAATTGGACACTTTTACCAGATTTAATCAGCAATGATAGATTTCATTCGGCTGTTGGAAAAAAACATATATATATATATACCCGAAAAATGGCTAATTTGGCAACTCTGGTCCTACCACTTCCTTTTGGTCCACCAGCAAGTTGGAAAAATATATCAATTAATATTTTCTATTTTCGCTCTATATAATTCACAAATCATTGATTTTTGATGAATTTCGAAAATATTAATCTATTTTGTGGCAATATAACATTGAAGGAATAGAATATTTTCATTAGTATGTTAAACTCACCTACTTTTCTTGGGGTTGTTTTTTTTGTTTTTGGTTGTTAAGGTCTGACTATCTGAGTATATTAGAAAAATGTGTTAGCGGTGAAAAGAATCGTCCCCCCCCCAAAAAAAAAAAACATTTGTGATCAAACCGGGATTTCTGACAAGACTAATACTAAAATTTTTGTTGTTGTACAAGTTCCTCCTACAGAGCCAGTGGTATTGCTATAATTTCGCATTTCCATGACTGTGGTCCTGTATTAACATTCCGACCCCTAATCCTAACGTGGTACAACAGGAATATCGGCTATTTTCGATTATTATATGCGAAAATAAAGTAATACTTCTCTCTGTGGTAGGGATTATACTACTCCACTTGTTCTGTCTTCTTTTTTTTTTTTTTAAGTTAATCATTTTGGTGAAAATCATTTTTTTTTTTTATTTAATTAACAAATGAAGTTTCTTTAACCTCTCAGTCCTATGCCATAACCGTGAGGTAACTAAAAAATTACCCTCAAGTATTTCACGATGTACTGCCCTTGGTCCTTCTTTTAATCAATCAAAAACCATTCAACTTTCGATTCATTGAAGTTTTAAGTACTTTAGACATTCCATTAGTATTAGCTAAAAAGCTCCTGTTGATTTCTCTCAAACGGTTGAAGATTTTGGGGGTCTTTTTCGTCTGTCCACACTACACTAATTACAGCTCTTGTAGTTCTCTATTTATGCTAAATAAATGTAAATTTAAAAGTTGAGCTACTCTTTGCCTTAACCAACTAATCCAAACTCTAAATCTTTGGTTCTTCTCGATAAGATAATAACAGCCGAGTGATTGAAATATCCTTGAATTTGATTTTAAAAAATTCAATTTATTCAGTAAACAATAATACAATGAGTTATAGCCGTATAATTATTTAGTGTGGTCAGGATTAGAGAAAAAGAATCCGACTATTTTTCTTCATTTACCAGTACAATTTTCTCCAGTTTATACTCCAATTTGATTCTTAAAATTAATTGAAACATTTAGCTTTAGTGTTCTTGAAAATTTTAAAACGCCATGGCTCTTGTCCAGGTATGCTTCAACTGTACTACATCAAAACATGCACAGTCCAAGGTATTGCTATATACAATAACAAATCTCACTATATTCCTGTGAACTACTACTACTATAACTTAATTTTTTGGTTTCAGATTTATGAAGGAGGAGTAATTAATGAATGAATGACAGTTCTGTGAAAGTTGAATCCCTTTTGCACAGACACGAGCATAAGCATCCTAACATAGCAAGTGTTAGCAGGGGGGGGGGGGGAATTAGGTAAGATAATATCCTTTAGTTCCTGTGGACTGCAATGAACTAGTCGCTTTCTTCATCAACTATGTAAGCAGTGCTGTAGTAATAAATCTCAAGAGCATGTTGAAACAGATGAATCAACTAGTTTTATTGGTGTGTGAAGATACCAGAGAAAAAATGCATAATAATCAGAAAGTGTAATGGTTGTACAAACAAACAAGCCAAACAATAGTGTAGATTATAGCTGAATTTATGATGTCTGAGGAAAATCACAAAACTGGTCATTTTCTGCGTTCATACTTAGAACAATCTATAAAAATTGTCAGACTCTTAATGAAACATTATAAGATAAGTCTTTTTTATGTATTCTAGGAAGCATATTACATACTTTTTATGCGTTAAAATCAAGTTTATTCATTATTTTTTTTTTTTTTCTTACAAGCCTGCATTATGTAATTGGCTGTGTAGGCAACGACATTTTTATGTACAGGTTGAGCCCAACTTATTTACTAATCCTGGCAGCTTCTTTGGGATGATTTGAATCTTGCAGTCATGTAGGTGTGAACAAAAAATTTTGGCGGGATATCAATGCCTGAGGAAGAGAAAAAAAGCTATATGAAAGATGCCCCAGATGTTCATCTCTAGAAATTAATTCTAATTTAGATGGCATGTAGACACATCAATACTTTTTGAAAGTGGACTTGGGAGTCAAAGTTAAAGTAAATGAATGATTGCTTTTTGTTTATAATTTTTACGTAATGTTTTACTGGTATCAGAACATCTATTTTTCTCTGCTTTTCCTTTTGATCTGTTCATTTTAGGCTGAATAAAGTTATGCTACCGGACTAACACTTCTATCGTAAAGAAGTCCACTGAGCCCAAGCTACGTTTATGCTCAAGTTGATTGTATCAGTATCAATAGTACAATGCAGTATACACCTCATTCAGCCAATTTTTTTTACCCCAAGTTTCAGTGCTTTGGTAAACCCACTCCTCCGGCACCTTCAGGTTGCAAACTTGGTGGATTAGTGAGGTTCAACCTGTGTCAAAGTGTTGTCCATTAGCAGTATTTTATTGTTGTGAACATACTTTTGCCATTATGGGTAATATCAAGTTTTTCCATGCTGGATCATTCATACTCCAGCTGTCCCATCAGCTTATAAGTTTAAGCAGGTTTTCATCACATATGGATAAGGGAAGCTGGCTAAATACCCACTTGACTTTTGAACTGAGCTGACAGATAGTTGACAGACTATAAACAGATGTGTTTTTCTTTATATTTCAAGTAAAAAGTAATTACAATTTCCCCAAAATTCAGTTTTGTAATCCTTAAATTCACTTTTGTCAAATCCTATCTTGATAATGACAGGGGTTATAATGAGCAAGAGAGGGAGATGAATAAAATCAGATGGAAAAAAAAGAAATAGGAATAAAACAAAGCATAGAAGATAAGAATAAGCCATTTTAAAATGAATTATGCAATTATTAGCCATTCTTAAATCTGAATTACACCAAAATTGCTGAATTTCCAAATTGACGTATACTTTTATACAAATATCAGATTATTGAAAATGATATATTTTAATGTCTTAAGCTGGTAAAATTCAAGGAATTTGTGCCCCGAGATGCTAGGGATCCCCCCCCACACACACACACACCAAGCTGCATTTGGTTTGCTCACCCCTTGCATCCTCCAAACATTTGCCCCCCCCCCATATTTTTACCTTCTTATGGCCCTGATCTGCTACTTTATTTTGGGAAATTTTTAAAGGTGTGGTTATATCAGATGTGTGTCTCCTTGACTATGCTGGCTGTATTTTTCTCTCTTCTAACCATCCTAGTTACAGCTGTTGTCAACGATAATAACTAGGTTTAAGGTTGTCTGGAATTATCGAGGTCACTTGGATTCAGTCCATTAATTCCTCATCGCCTTTTTTTCATAAGCACTTTACATCAGTGAGGTGTCAACTGGAGAATTTTGTTTGCATCTGAGAAATGCTATCTATTACATTGTATCTTGTGTGTCTATCTTGACAATCTTTCAGAAATCAAGCCTTAAAGACAGACCATAGGTGTACTAGGGTGTTGTTGCATTGTACTTGTGAGTAAAAATAATGATAATAGATATATAGAAATAGTTTACTGATTTTTAGCTACAAAAAGTGACAGTCGCATTATATTCCAGATCCCATTGTACTCTAGTAAATACACTATTTTTGTGTGAAGACATTGCAAGGGAGATTACTCTCATTTTGGTTTGTCAGTCAGCCAGTGATGGTAATTGGTACTACAGATGCTACCTCATCTAGAAAAAACAAAGTTGGATGAGATTTTGTTTTTGCAATGTTTCATTACTTTGCAAAAGCTTCTTTAAGTATAGAAAACAAAAGAAAAACAAATATTTAATCATGTTGGTTGAAGGTCAGGGTACATTCCAATCAAAGGTGTTGCTATGAAACATTTTTTTTTTTTTTTCAGTGATGATCCATTTTTAGCATTTAGTCACTTAGTAAACAGTAAAACAAGACTGAGCAAATGTTACTGTGTTGAGAGTTTGGATAACTGATATTTGGAACTATGTACACATTTAAATGTGTTCATATTTGTTGTATATTAATGAGTTGTCTGTGTTTGGGATATTCTCCAAAATTATAAGATTTGGAAGACCCTGTATATTCTAAACCAGCATCAATTGGGGAAAGTTTTTTTACCATTTATATGAGCAAAGGGTTGCTGGGGTCAAT
Source organism: Thysanoteuthis rhombus (assembly GCA_963457665.1). NCBI lineage: Eukaryota > Metazoa > Mollusca > Cephalopoda > Oegopsida > Thysanoteuthidae > Thysanoteuthis > Thysanoteuthis major. The sequence continues at coordinate 29,958,126 of OY735220.1, read as the reverse complement.
AAATGCCTTAGGATCAAAAGGGGTCAATAAATACTGGGAGGAACCTATTGAACTTTTGGGATCATAAGCTGACATTCTTATGAAAAATAGATCTCTATACTAAGATGAAAGAAAAGAAATGATATAGTGTGAGGAGTATTGGAAGAAGCAAGTTATTAATTCAAAGGGTAGTTCTTTTTTTTCAGTGGATGTGATATACTAACATATCATAATCACCATATCTGTTGATGAATAATCATATACAATGAATTTGGTACATTTTAGGATGTGTCAATTTGATTGATAAAATCCTTTTGATGACTCTACCTGGGAGTCAATGAGGGGTTGAATGTTCCATGAAGTGGACCATAGTCTAAACAGTTTGGGGCTACCTGATTTGAACCTACCCACATACATAGGCATAGTAATTTATCAGTTTCTAAATATGTGGATATTTTTTTTCTTTCAGCTTTTAAAAATTGCAATTCGCATTCGAATTAATCCTTGAAATTTGGCTTATAGGGGTCATTTTTCACATGGAATCTAATTTGGGGGTCAAAAACAGATTTATCACAAGGTTTTAATTTGTACTTTTACCAATACAAGTGTTGTTTGGTTTTTTCACTCTTTCAAGTATTTTGAGAAATTTATTTCAGTTTCTTCACTTATAAAGTGATGTTTGTGCTGGATAAATAAGGTTCATTTTATTAGTTTCACATTTTATTTTTCTGTATTGCGGATTCAACTCTAACTGCCTGAAAATTCTGAGTTGTAGCCTGGATATAGTTTAATGCTTTAGTTTTGTATTGTTGTTATCATAACAATTTTAATAAGCAGTAGCATTTTATAAATATTTAAAACGCTGAGTTTTTTGTCGTTTTGGAAAAGCACGAAATCAAATCTAATGTTTACAGCTGACATTGAAAGGCACCTAACATCTGCCTTTCTCAAGCAATGTTTCTTTCAATAGCTGGGAATCACCTGGTTCACAGCTAGTTGTTGATAAGCTTTAAGATTCAGGGTGAGTGTGTTCCTACAACTTTTTACTAGAAAGTTAATTTTCTTTTAAACCAAGCAGCAAGATTTTATCATTCCTAATAGGACATTATACAATCAAAATGGATATTATCGGGTATTATTTATGACCAAACATAAACAGCATTGAAACTCTATTGCAAAAAATATGAATGTTGCTGTCCAAAAATGAGTACACCTGTACAAAAAAAAGGTTCAATGCTGTACAGTTATGTCATAAATGATTCTAGATGATATTTGTTCTGATTGTGATGTTCCACTAGAAATAATTAAGTCCTGTTATGTTTGCTTTGGAAGAAAATAAACTTTCTACAAAAAATTGTAAGGTTGTACCCTTTTATAGGTGACAATGTATATGATTAGCTGTTTATGTAACCCATGATATCAAGATTTATTAAACAAATAGGTCGAACATATTATTCGCAAGTCTGATGTTCTCTGTTTGTTTCTGTCCGTAATACTGGATTCTTCCACTTGAAGATAATTTTGCTGATAAAAATTTCTCGTACCCTTCATAAGAAACAATAGACTCTCTCACTAGAATGACTCAAGTAGTTTCTTCTCTAAGGAAAAAAAAAATAATCTCATAGAAATCCAAATATACACATTAATTTTTTCACAAGTATTATCTAGCGTATAATATTTTTTAATTTATATCTTATGCTATTGTTGCTTATTTTTTAGTTTTTCTCTTTGACAGGGAAAAAATGTCCAAGAAACGATGTTCCCGCACATCGACCATTCCAATGGTCAATCGGCAGGCAGTGGAGATTCTGGAAGAGTTTCTAAAAAAGCACCAAAACAGCCTGAAAGATGTTACTCCTATGAATTCGCTCTATCAGAAAGTCTCTGAGCTGGAAGTGAATGAGGAGAAACCAAATTTTCGACACAGCCTGAGTTATCGTGCTGCTTCCCATGAATCTCTACTCAGTAACAGCAACAACAATGAATTTGAACTTCTCCAACACACAGAGGTTCAAAGGGAACTTGAAACTATCGCTGCACCACTTGCCAGTGATGAAGACTCTGATTCCCATGTAGATTCTCCAGTGTCAGCGCCTGAGGCCACTTACTACAAGAGAAAATCTAGTGCCGACTCTTCAAGCTCAGACAGTTCTGAATGGGCATCAGACAAGCGGCATAAAAAAAGTTTCTTCAAGCGAGCTCGGGAGAGGTTGAGAATCACTCTTAAGATTGCCAAGAAAAATAAAAAAGAACGTGAAGAGGAGGAGGAGGAGAAACATTCGCACAAAAAAAAGCGGAAAAAAGGAAAGAAAAAGAGTAAAAATGGTAAAGTATTGAGTGAAGTGACCACTGTGACCAAGACTCATATCCGCCAGTCATCTACCATGTCTGACATTCCGTCCCGCAAGTCTGAGGTTACTCTGCGACAAGGTGAGGTGTGGGAGTCTAAGGACATCAAAGACAAGACCGGATCTTCAAGACATGTAAAGGCCCACTTGAAAATCAAAGAAAGTACTGATTCTAATACCTTGAATGGAATAACCAGTTCCTTCAGAAAGCTGAAAAATCTTCACAAAAGTGGGAGGAAGTCACTCTCTTTGGGACGAAAAGGTAAGTTCTTTCATGCTAGAATTTTTAAATTATTCTGTGTTATCAAGATTTATCAGCACTAACTTTAGTTTTATGCTAGAATTTTGAAAATTTTTTCATTTTAGTCACTGGTTTTTGTATCTGGCCCATAAGACAACCCTATTTTTTGGGTGTTCAAAGTATTGTCTTACTTGCTGAAAAATTCTGTAGTTTTATCTGACTTGCATTTAACAGTTATGTGAAATTATATTCTCCTTTATTTTATTTTTTATTTAGCAATTTATCATAATCCACTTCAGCCTTGCTATACCCTTCAAGTTGACTGTACATTTCGGGAATATGTTCGCTACTCTGTCTGATACCAGCCTCTCAAGACACTGGACATTGAGTTGGATTTCCGAGTTTGAATTTGGTTGTCCATCTCTTAAAGTGCCATTTGAGGCTGAAGAGCCAAGTCTGCTCTGCTATTTATCCATAGCTGAGAGGATAAGGGATGGATCCTGGCCATTCCCAAGGACATTAGTGCAGAGTGAATCCAAAACTGTCATAGCCAGTATTTGAACTCTGTTTGCTGATTCCTTTCTCTGCTTCTAACTGTTAGGCCATCTGCACCTCTATAGTTGAATTATAAAATGGATAAAATAAAGAAAAAGATCCATTCATAAATCAATGTCACATGAAATTATTTTACTTGTGACTGGCTAACATCAGGAGATTATAGTGTAGTATCAGTCTTTTGTCTCTAAATACAATCAATAGCTGAAGTGTGTTTGTATGAATTATATCTTCACAACTATATTTATTTCCTAAATTTTGGTTTGGTATGTGGAGATTGCACTCTCAAACAAATTGGTCTGTGAGATGAGTTTGCAAGTCATTACAGTATAGTAGGTGCCCTTATAAGTATTTACTAAGCTTAGCATAGTCCCGCATAGGGCCAGAGTATTCGAGCACTCACTACACTGGGTAATTTGTCTAATCATTGCTAATCATTATGTCCCCACTATATTTTGGCAGCATGCTGTGTATGGGATAATCAATTAGCAAGTGAGTGATCAATGAATAAGTTTCTTCTCTCACCTTTAAGTTGGGCAGTGATCACTAAAAAAGGTCTGAATTTTCAAAAAAAACAAGTGGACGTACACTAAGGGATCAATTTAGCTTGAACTTACATTGGAAACTCAACCCCGCTCCAAGAAAAATAATTTGAGGGTGAATTTTGGAAAAACAAGAAAAAAACGTTTTTCCAGGTATAATAATGAGTAAACGTTTAAATTTTTAGTCCTCTAGCTCCTTTGTTGCAGCCTGTATGCATGATCCATACCTACCTACATATATAGCCAGCCAGACCAACTTGAAAACTGAAAGAAACCTTTGTTAATAGTTTTGATGACAGTTCTGGTTGACGATTTTTAAACCACTTCTCCCTAATTCATTCATTTGTTGTCTGCTTGCAGCCAGGTCAGTCCGAGGGATCTAGAGGGAGGGGATAGGGGAGGCATATCTTGGGAGGATTAATATGATCGCCACAGGACGCTCTGTATATGATCTGCAGCTGTTTATAGGGCCTGGTATACCCTATTGGTCAACCAGTTGTACTGACCAGGCTCCACATTGCTAAACTTTGGTTAAAGTATGAGAAACAGTGTGCCCAATGCAATTTGGCTGTAAATACTTTCTTCCGAAATCTACACGCACAAGATTGTGAAAAATGACCCAAAATTTTCTCAGTATTAGTTTCTTGGGAATGCTATACACTGAACTTTGAATGCTCCAATTGTAAAGTGCACCCATGCATAGCCAAGTCGAGCAACAGGCCCAAAATGTGTTTAACGAAAGGCTGAGAATCCTTAATGTTTGTGCGCCTGACTGTCCTGTGAAACAGTGGAACAAAAGTTGGCCTGGGTAGTTACTAAATAGAAAACCATCACGCAGCCAACATCTTCAGGTAGCTTGCCTTGATGGGGATGATCTCTAGGTGTTCAGAATTATAGAGATAGATCCAGAAAACCTCTTTGACCTTGGAGTACTGGTCAATGACCGTAAAACTTTGATAGGGAATAGGGTCTTTGATAGTAGGAAATACATTATTCTTGTAAAATTTTTGGTCCTCTATTAATTCTAATATATAACTTGCATTAATTGAAGCCTATGGGCAAGTATTTAGGCTTTGATCAGGTCTTTTCATCTCACATTAACATTTCTATTCTCTTAATATCAATGATGCCAATCTGCTGTGTGGCCGGGGACTAGAAACAATTATGTAGTACAGTGAAATTTTGATGCTACATACAAATTTTGAAAATTTCAGGTAAAGAAACAATAACCATAAGTTCAAAGGTGTGTCCACCATCTATGATGATAGTGGCAGGAGGAGGTGGAAGAAGAGCAAGTAGTCTTTCTTTGGATCAATTGATTCTCATACTTGTGAAATATTGCAATATGAAAGTATTATTTTCATATTGCATTGATGATGTCCCACCTTTAATGACATCGCATCTCTTCCTTCCTATTTCTGTTGTTTAACCAGAAAGCGTCTGAGGTATGTGTGGACTCCTCTAAAGAAAGGTTCAGTAATAAAGCTACATGGCTGAATATGCAATCATATTGCTCTTGCATTGAGTAGAATGATTAAATTGCAACTTGATGCAAAGATTATAAAATTTACTAACTGTTGCAGAAATTCTGTTTCTAGGCTGTGTACCAAGAATTCATTTTTGGTAATGAATATACTGATGAAGAAAAATCAATGCCTTGCATAAATCATTTCTTTTATTATACACTTTTTGTTATAAGTAACTGACCTTTGTTTCACTTCTCCAGTTTCCCACAGGCTTATTTGTTCCATGCAGGCCATTAAAAAAAAATAGAGGGATCATTGCCTTTCTGTGAATATCTACTGTGAGAGATAGGAGTGGTTGATCTCATAACTACAAAGCACATACCTACCTAAGAGGAAAACTATTTTACACACATCCAACTTCATTGGCAGTGGTAAACAAACCTCTCTCAACTCAAATTCAATGTGCTTGGACTATCAATGTACTTATAAAATCCACAATACCTACATATTTTTTTTTTTTTTTTTTTACTGATCTGTTTGACTCTTTGAAGCATCATGGGTTAAATTTCATCCCACTTCTGTGTTGGTACCTACATGGTGGGTCATTTTCATTACTATGTTTTTTATCTTCATATATATTCAGGAGCACGAATATTTTATATTCTAGTCTACCATTTTGTTTAGTACCCATACTGATCAACGGGTGGTGAGGTGGTTCAAAGGGAAGAAAAAGAAGTGATATAACTTCTAAATCTACCTGAGCAAATATGACTAAATTAGGCTTGCTTGAATAAACTTGAAGTCCTGAGGATGGAATTCTAAAATTATGAATGCAGGCCTTTTAGGAAAAGCTTTTAGCTATTATTACTTAATAGCCATTGCCTGTGAAAAGCTTTTAACATACCTGCCTGTGAAATGCACTTAATATATCCTGTTAATCATCACCTGGTCTACCTACAATTCAACCACTTGATATCTAATTAAAACAAAAATGAAAAAAAAATTTTGGTTAATTATACTGAGGTATTTATTTGTATCTTTTGGGTATTTGATGATTTTACAAGTACATAATTGTAGATATTTGCTCAGATTCTGGATTTGATCGGTCCTTCAGCATGCTTAGTAATCATCTTCAACAAGTTGGTTTTTGTAGAGTGGAAGATAGAATTCCATTCCTGGGACTAAAGAGCCAAACATTTTAACATTTGCTCCTTATGTCTAGAAAAAACTTTCTTTTGATTATCCCAATTTCTTCAGATTTTTGATAGAGGGTTCAATTTGCAATGTAAATTTATGCAAAATCAATCCCTAGTTTATATCTGGCTGTATTCTCTCTTTTTTTTTTTTTTTTTTTTTTTTTTTTTACTAGCATGGAATCCTGGCAAAATATAAGTTGGGAAAATAGTTCTCAAAATTGACAAATTACCAGGCTTGGCATTTGAATTTAGCATCTTTCAGTGCCTGAACATTGGAAATTAACATGCTTCAGTCGCTTGGCTTTTGAAAAGAAAATATTTTATGGCACACACTGGCTTGCATAAGTACTTGACTGGTCCGAGATAGTCCTTGGCAGTCCCAGGCAACATTAAGTTGAACCTGATAGTATTCAATTGAAAAATAATTAGTTAAAGGAAGGTATGAACGAAATGGTTAGTGATCTTAAGCAGGAAATTGACCCTAGAGAAACTGAAGAATCTGGCAAAAATCAGCATGTTCAATTTTTATAAAAATTTTTTATATCTATTTTTTGAAGGATAAATTTAAAAAAGGAAAATTTTCCATTCCAAATTTCAGAGAACATTTTTTTCTCATGATTTCTGCTCCACCTTTCATTAATTTGATTTCAGACATATCCTCAAGATATGAATTATGTTGACCTATTTGGGGGGGGGGGATATCCAGGAACTGCTCGAATGGAACTCTTGATTTCGGATTTAAAAACATGAAAATTAAGTCAAATATTTTTCTTCTCAGTGAAGTTTTATTTGACTAATCATAATTTAGGCTTTTGATCTGGTGGGGGAATTTTTTTCTTTTTCTCTCGATAGTTTTAAAAAGATTCTCCATAATTTTATCAATTATTTCATTTAATCCCAGACTTTTGAAATGTATATTAGAAAGATTTTTTTTGTTTATGTCAATTGACTACTATTTCAAATTATAGAAGGTTGCTATTGATGCTGCTGACTCAACTCGCTTTTTTTTGCACTTCACAACTGTGGTGCATTTTAATGTTGTGAATTCTATTGTGTTCTGGTTGTGTCCCTTTGGTCTTCCATAGTCAGCAGGAAATAGCCCACCTGTCAACATTCGATCATAAACATCAATAACTACTTTGGAAATGTGCTGATTTGATAGTATTAAAAGTGTTTTTTCATTTTTTTTTTTTTTTTTTTGTGTGTGCAAAATGTTGGACATTTTTGTTGCATCTGCATTTGACAATAACCTTTTTTTTGTATATTTTTAACTACGAAATTTTTAATTTAAAAGATGTTCTACTGTCATCAGTAATGGTGCCATTATTGATTTATTGATTATAGGAAACTTTGAATTTATAACAGTAGAAATCTACTTTATAATTAATAAAAATGTTTTGTCTTTTTCTTTAGACGAAAATTTGGGCAAATTTATTTCTGGAATCAGAAAAACTTTTTTAAAAAAATCGAACTTCTCTTTTTAAAATCAGGTGTCGATTTCACGATGAAAATTTTTGTCCATTTTGTTCATTACCTAAATGTAATTGTTTCAAATCGCAAAGAATGAAAATCAAATTATTTATTCAAAATTTGTCTGATATTTTTAAATACAGATAATGCGGTGAATTTGTTTGAAAATCTTTCCCGTACAACTGTTCAAAACCGCCCTGTTCAAAGTTTTTTCAAGTTTTTTTTTTTTCAATCGGTGTATACTTACTTACATTAATTAGTACAGCAATATTTTAACCGCACTACATCAAAACCCGCATTAATTGAAGCCACAGTATCAAGGTATTCCTGCAGACATATGTTAACTTTTTCAATACGGTCATTAGCTATTAAATGGCTAAAATACGGTCAGCTATAAAATGGGCATCCCTGGTAAGCATTATGTAGAACAGAAATCAAACTTTTAATTCAATTATAACATTTATAGCCAGTCAATACGTTGTTTGTAACCATCAGTATAACTTGGCTTTTTTTTTTTTTTTTGGTTGCATAATCAAAATGAATTAAATCATATTGTTTTTTCTTTGACTTATAGTGGAATTATTCTTTTCCCATACTATCATTTACTTATGAGGTGCATCATCCATATATTTTCCCATCGATTTTTTTTTTTTTTGTTACATAAAACGAAATAAAATTCTTTCTCTAAAATATGTTGTATAATTGAAATGAATTACATTGTTTCTTCCTTGACCGAAAATGAGATTTTTTTTTTCATTATGCAACAAATGTTTGATTGTTTTGCCTAGCTTCTTAAAATTTAATCTTTTGTAATATATATATAAAAAAAAAAAAAAAAAGTCGTAACCCTACCCCATCCTAACACTACCCAATAACCATGATCGTAACCTTCCAAAATAACACTGTTTTCTCGCTTGGATAAAAGCAAAAATAGCCATTTTCATCGTTAAACTTGACCGAAAATACTCATTTTTAATTGCTAACCGTATTTCAAACCCATCAGAACCGTTAACTCTATCCCAATTAATCAAAAGTACTTAGAGATTACGCGAGATCACCTGCGAACTTGGGAGATCTCGTTACCCCATCAATCGCTAAGTGGGGTTGCCAGATATAGTTTGAGACGTAGTCCGAGAAAAAAAAACACGCATGAAAAAAGATCACAAAATGGCCAAATTTTCAGGTTTATATCTAAAATTGGGTTTTAAAACATCTATAAAAGATATGGCAAAAATTTAAGTATATCCAAACCATTAAGTCCTAGTTTCAATAATGCCAAATTTGTTGAATTTGGTCATGAAATGGCCAAAATGACTGCCCTGTTGCTAAGTCTCGTTGTCATGTGATTCAAGAGTACTATTTTACTCCTGCATAGCCCATATTTCATCATTCTGCCGACAAAAGTGAAGAGCCTGTTATTAGTATTGATAAAATTTTCTTCTCTGGTGTCTTCTTGCACCTATAAAAGTTGTTGATTTGTTTTAAATAGTTCCAGAGTTTTGAGACTCCTTCCTCCTCTTGATGAATGAAGAATGCAACAAGTGAATAACTGTTGTTCTCTGAAAGATTGAAGCGTAATTACAGCGTTACTGGAAGCACCATTGCATTAGATCCAGAACCTCGGGAATTTCCTTGGATGTCCTCTAAAAATGGTTCCTTTGATTAACATATATATATATATATATATATATTTTTTTCCGAAATTTTCACTATTCTTTATAGAAGTTTTATGGATTTATGGAAAATTTTGTGAGTTTGCTATTGACTCTTCTAGCGGTTTTCTGAACTTTAAAAAACGCTTTTGTCAGCGTTATCGGACACGCCATCATTTTGGCCTAGAACCTCGGATGTCTGCATGAATGTTCCCCTTCACCTTTTCATTCTTGAAACGTTTTTTATTTTATTCAAAATCTTTGTAAAAAAAAATAAAATTATTAAAAAAAAATTATCTATTGGGGTGCGGTCTGAACTTTAAAAAAGTGGTGTCTGTGCTATCGGACACCCAAGCATCATGGGCCTAGAACCCTGGCTCTTTGAAATTTTCCTAAATGTGTTTTTGTTTTTTTTTAATACAAGTTTTTCCTGACTTTTCAAAACTATTGGAAACGCTATTTGGCCTAGGACCTTGGAATTTTTTTAATTTAAAAAAAAATTCTTTTGGGGTTCCTCCGGACTTCAAATAAAATTGTGTCTGCGCCATCTGATACACCATTAAGCCTAAAACCTTGGAAATTCACATAGCCAGCTCACTTACTGACTAAGCCAAACTGTCTATTCTTACATATCTACACAATTTATCTCATAGATATGCAAGGGCTTATTTCATTCTAGTAAATAAATTCATTTATACTTGAAAAAATATATTTCTATAATTTTTCATTGTACAAAAGTTGCAGTAATCCTCTTCACTTGGAATAGAAGTAGGAATGGAGATTGACCCTGTAACAACTCAGTCTTTTGCTTATGAAAATTGTCTATTTCAGTACATCTAATTATGTTTTGCCTTCAATCAATGAATAATGCATGCTAGAAAATCATTTGTGCTTGACCAAGGATGCCAATTAGTAATCAAAGAACTCAATTTAGTCACAGTTTATTTCAATCAAGGTATCTTTTAAAGATATAGGTCTCTGTAATAGATTCTAAAGTACTAAACGTAAGCATAGTATCTCAATATTTGCTCATGTGGCGGATCTGGTTTAAAGGCTATAAATTGCCTACCCCTGCTATGGATCAAGCTACAGATTATGTGTTTGTTTTTTTAATCATCGATACCCACGACGGACTGGTTTGATCACTGTTGCTGATGTATGCGGACTTCACCCGGGTCTGACTGTTCCTAGAAGAAACTTCAAATTCTGTACATGAACGCATACACACATCCCTTAATGGAGAGGGAAAAATTTTTTTTTTAAAGATATCCTCTCTAAAGTTAGTTTTCAATGGCGGGCTCAATTAACAATGAAAGTTTATGCCAAATTGATCCCTTAGTTTGTGTCCAGCAGCATTCACACCTGTTTGTTTTTTGTTTGTTTTTTTAATTTGTACTTTTTAGTGATCATAGCCCAAAAAAGGCAGGAAAAGTAACTTATTCAATGATCACCCCCTTTTTTTAATTTTTTCAATTGATCACTCTTTTGAGTGGCTAACCAGACTTTTTTTTTTCTTAAATCATACGTTTATAATTCAAACCATACTAGTAGAATTTTCATCAAAGTAACTTGATTTTTGCACCACTACAATTTAATTTATCAGGTAAAAAGCAGCATATGTAAGTGGCGGTGATTAATCTTTTTTAATTGTTTATATTTTCAAAATAGATGTATGGTAGATAGTGTTGTGGTTTGGTATTCCTGTCTCCTAATCCATAGATAATGTTTGCCGTGTTTTAAGACTTGGGAAAGAGAAAAATTTATTTTTAATTTCATTCACGGGTTCTTTTTGTTTGTTTAACCTGTTTGTTTTGTTAATGGTTTTATATGAATAAATCACCAATGTTAAAGCTTCATATAAAAGTTTTTTGTTGATTTATATGGCGTTTCGTTATGGCAAAGTCAATGCAAATATTTTCAGGTCCAGAAAAGTAGATTTTGATATTGCCATTGTCAAAAACATCTCCAATCCACGAGATCTTTTCATATGAGATCATATGATTCACCAAACTATAAGTTGAAGAAAGTTGGCTTCTTTGATAGGTTAGACCTGGATTTCTCAAGGTAGGGGTCGGGACCTCTCCTATGATCACATAAAGATTATTGAGGATCACTGAAAAATTTGTAAATTTTTCTTCAAAGAATAATTGTGCAACTCACATTATTAAAAGAAATCTCTGTACGAAAAAGGTATTTTTTGTTAAATGGTACACTAATTTTCAGAAAAATTTGCTGGTTACATTTTAGTGATTCATTTCTCCAAAATAATAAACACTGTAATCTAAAGTTTTATGGATTATGAATACAAAGTAATTTTTGACAATTGTTTTTGCTCATTATTTGTTTCTATTTTTAGCTATTGTTAGATAACAACTACAGCTGTGAACAAGTTTGCCTCATCAAAATGGGTTGTGAAGGAAAAAAAATTGATAAGTTCTAGATTAGACAGTTGTGTGTCAGTGGTTGGTGCTTGTGCCCAGATAAAAGCTAGGATTTTGGGTGCTGATTCTCCTCTTAAAAAAGATGCGCACTTGACCCTGTGGCATGCTAAGCTTGTCTTGGACATGCTAAGCTAATCTTGGTATATAGCTACAATATATCCCATTCCCTACCTATACTGTAACCTAGTGTAAGGTTGTTGGGGCACCACAGATGATTTCATCTTGGATTTGTGAAGGTTGAGATAGCTTGACTGAGCCTATTCATCTTCAAGCTGGTTTGGAATCTGTTTTTGATCTTCTAGACTCACTCAGAACATTCTACTTGCCATTGACTGCTTGGTTATTCCACATCTCTATTACAATTTAAGGGAAGTTCGAAAAATATCCTCATTCCTTGGTAATCATTTTGTTGTTTAACTAAATTTACTCAGGTTTGGGACTTGATTTTTGTTTGACAGCAATTAAAGTTTTTATGCACCTGAAAGAATGTATTTAAGCTTTTTTTAATAAATGAAGCAGTTGGCCATAGTACTCTGGAGTCTAGTTATGTAATATTTGGCTTGAAAAAATTTATTCAAACAACTGAATATGATTTTGCCTGTGGCTTGCATATAAAATATCTCGAGACATTTGATCAATGCCTTCTATCATTTGTAAGTTTCTCTAGATTATTATCTTCATTTTTATTGTTTTTGCTTTCATATTTGAAAGACTTTGTTCTATCTGCTATGATCATCATCATTATTATTATTATTTAAGCTAAGAAATTTGGACTTGAGACTATTACACTACCACCGTTATAGCACGGTTTGTGATATAATGTGGGTGGATGATAGATCCCAAAATATTAATCTACCTCCTAAATAGTTGAATTGGCAACCCTAGTTATTGCAGCTTGGTTGTAATGCACTTAGGTTTCTTGGACCTCAATCCACAATATAATGGGATGCCTTTACTACTAGGTATAAACAAACAACAGAAATAAGATAAGCTAATTAAAAATTAATGATAAAGTTTCATCTAAGAAACTTGGACAACTGAAGACTATTTTTTTCATTATCCCATAAACCTGTACAGGATCATTGGGGCCCCCTCAGATGATTTCATTTTGTCAAGGGGGTATATAGCCTGAGGTAGATTGTCTCTGTTCAGGATGGTTTAGAATCTTCCACTGTTTAACAACCAAAGCTGGAGAGTACCAAAGGCATTAGAGGAAAATTAACACAAACTGTCTCTGGCAGCTCACTGATTCCATTCTCTAATTGAGACTATAACAGTTGGTAAAGGTAATGCAATGTTGAGTTTGAAGTTGTTCGGATCTAATGTGCTGCAATTACTCGACAACTAGCCATTGTATGAAGTTGGCATTTGCTTGGAAGTTTTTTGAATCCGTGGTTCTCGAGAAATTTGAAAAAAATGAATTAAAAATTGCAAGTTATAGATTTCTTAGTTTCTATAAATTATCTCCCTTGACTTCTGCTCTTGAGAATTACCTAAATTTAGATATAAAGTTTTTAAATTAGCAATACTGAAAAGAAGTAACCAAAATACTTAAATGCCATAGTTTTGTGTGATGGACAGAAAATTATTTTACATGACAATAATGGCAGGTTGCTCAATATGCCATAAACTTTCACCTTTGGAATAGGCATAGTCTTAGTCAAAACAGAAAATGTATTTTTGTTGGGGAACAGTATTCTTTTTATTGAACGAAAGTTATAAGAAACAGGTAAGACATTCCATAGAAACCATCATGTAACCAACATCTTTTGGCTACGTACCATGATGGCGATGATCAATTAAAAAGGTACTTCTCTTGCCTTTTGTTGGAGATTAAACGCAAAAAATGTCAGAATTTTCAAAAAACAAGCATGAATGCTGCCAAACACGAACTAAGGGAACAATTTAACAAAAGCTTACACTGCAAATTGAATCCCACACTAAAAACCTGGAGGGGGGGGGATCAAAAACAAAAAAAAAAGTTTTTTCAAGACATGGTAAGAATTAAATGTTCAGACTTTCAGCCCTCTAACTCTGCATATACCCATGATACATACATAGATTTCTTCTGTTTTTTAATTGATCTAGCTACGTCGATAGTTTTGGAGTGGGGAATAAAAAAAACCTGACATTCTAGTCGAGAAAAATTTTCAAATGTTATCTTGTTTCACAATTATTGAATTGTTATATATTGTCTTACACTGAAAAATATTGTCTATTGTGTTATTCACTTGTGTTTATTTTTGCTTGCTTGTTTGTCCACCTTCAATTTCCTCGTGTTGTATTATTGAATCTTAATTACCATGACCACCTCCAAAAATAGCTCATACTAAAGATTTATTTTGTGTTGAATCTCTGCCATACCATGACCTTGTGTCGCATAGGGTAGAAAATAAATATAACCGCAGCCATACCATATGATTAACCTAAACTCGTGTTAGATAATAGTTAACTAGTTGGGTGATGACTTTTTTATTTACACCACTTAGTATTCTTGTTCCCTAGTCATTAATTTGACATTAATCGTGCCCAGTGTTGCTTACCTTTTCAGTTTTCTGTGAAGACTAATGTTACTAATATACAGGCTGTCCTCATAACGTGATTCATTATATTGCAGTTGGCATTATAATGCAAGTAAATTGCGGTTGGCTTTCTTGGACATCAACACTCGCGCTATAATGTTGGATATCTGTACTAATAAAGACTAATTAATTGTAGATCAGCCTTTCACAGCCTTTTTAGACTGAAAGAACTTCTGAAATAACTTTCATATCTCAAAGAACCTCCTGCATGAAAATATACAGCTAATGACACCCCAGTGTTGAAGAAATTTGAAGATCACCTCTCTAGAACACAACTTCAGATTAGAATATTCTTAAAATGAAATTTCAAGTAATCTGATTTATAAATGATATTGGTTATAAGAACACACTCATATTCGTTTTTTACATTAATATATGGGATATTACTCAACAAAGTGAAAAAAAAAGAGGTCTTATATGCTGTCAAATATGATATTTTATGTCTACCTAACAACAAGATGGAATCATGGAATGTGTGGTTTCCAGTCCAAGAATCTAGCTATTTATAGAGAAATCTTGGGGAATATTTTGGGGGGATATTTGATTGTTCGGATAACTGATCTTATCATAAAAAGGAAGCTATGTTGAACACAATCATGGGACCTTGAAATCTTGTCCGGATAATCGAGGTTTCTCTGTTCACAAAGAGCCAAGCTCATCTTACAATCTATTATGTCAGTCTATTTTTACTAGTGACTGGATTACTTGCAGACAATAGGTGTATCATATTATCAGTTCATATCTTGTCTGTGTTACTCAATTGCCCAATCAAGTCTGTCTCATGCAGCTATATTATATTAATTTAATGCAGTCTGATGTTTATGAACTGAATTCCCTTTGGAATTAAGCGTTGATGTTTTGAGAACTACTATCCTTTTCTGTTCATCTCTTTTCCTCAGTGCAGTATCTTATTTGATGAGATATGATCTTGTCATGTGGCATATTTATTTATTCATTTATTTATCAAATATCTGGTATCGGATCATATTTTAAAATCAAATGGATGAATTAATGTACTACTTTTACTTTTAGTAAAAAGTTTCTTTGAAATTAAATTAGAAAAAAATTGTCAAAATTTTGTATTTTATACCATCTGAAGTAGAATATAAACTAAAAGATGGTGAAAAATTATTCTAGAGTTAGTAGAAGCTCTAAAACATGTAAATTGAAATAGGTTTTAGATTTTGGTGTCAATTCATATAGAATTTGAATAACAATTAATTTTTGTGAAAGATTTTCCAAAATGCTTAGTTGTTATGTTAGCAATATCAGTGTGTTTATTATAGACTTGTTTTAAAGTTAGCCTCTATTCCTCCTGGACACGCTTTTTATATCGATGAAAATATTTTTACATTTATTATACTCTATTCATTTGAATACTTGTGGAATCTGTAATGCTTACTGCTGCGTATTTTGTTGGATAAAACAACTCATCAAGCTTTCAAAAAAACACCCCAAAAGCTGAACCAAAGCATGGAGCTAAAACCATGAAATTCAGACTGAAATTAGGGTCTCATCTTATTTAAAGATTGCCTTATTCACTGAAATATATGGTATTTCTCAACTTATTGTATTCCTCCAGGAAATAGTAATTTAGCATTCATCAAAATGAATCCAAGCCTATCATTCTAAAATACTATTGAGCAAAACCTGTATTTCTTTTCTTTTTTTTTTTTCTTTTTTTTTTAATTTTCATGGAAGCTGCAGAAGTTTTCCCCAATTGCTGACAAATGAATCTTCTCCAAATTTATTTATTTATTCATTTATTTATTTTTTTCCTCTTTCCCAAAGTTCATTTGATAACAACATAAATCATTTCAGAATTGTGAGAATCAAATGAAGATTAGGTATTTCTTTGTAATCTGTACTGCTACTCATTGTGTCTGGTTCCTTCATTTTGTTGATCCCTGCTCTCATCCATTCGATTCTCTGTGTGTTAATTCCCCACGCTGCTATTCATTACTATTGAACAGCAGAAATGTTTCATAATGTCATTGAAGAGTACGTTGCTGAAAGATTCACGATCTATTCAGATTGTTGAAAAGGTTATTCCACTGAAGAGTTTTCATCACTTCATGGTGAATCATCAATATAATTCAGTTGACCCTGAGACAAGAATCAACATTGAAAAAGTAAAACAGATGGCGGGGTCAGTGAAATGGGGGAACGAAGTGTAAGGAGTAGCATTTAGGTAATGAAGAAGTTCTGAAAATTTCTTTAATTTGGTTCATCAAAATAAATTCCTCTGCTGAAGAACTTATGGAATGGGATGACATAAACAATACTGAATGCACTTTTCTCAGAAATATGGTTCCTTCAAAATTCATCTGGAAACCTGTAAAATTCTCACATGGTGGTAACAATAAAATGAAGCCTTGATGAATTTTCATGAACACAGAATTTCTCGGTTTTTCAAACTGTATGGCAGTATCTTTCTAGGGATTTTTTTTCTCCAAATCTTTGTTTTGCAGTCATCACAGAACTGCTTTGGTGATCTTATTTGGCAAAATCTATAAACCAGAAGCTCTTCTCTCTCTCATCCCACAGACAAAGATATGGAACTTGCAAACAAGCAGATCTTCAGACGTTCTTATTCCGATTCTGATGAAAAGTGCATCCATGTCACGAAAAAGGAGTCGAAGGAAGATGAGAAGAGCCTGACCACTAAAGTATTTAACGAGGTGATCTCAATGGAAGGTGGATCTGGTGACGATTGCTGCAAGACTGGGCGCACGCGGACGCGGGAACAACTACACCTGGAAGTCAATCCTGTCTTTACGAGTGAGCTCCCTGCCACAGGGTCATTTGAATTTGAGTCTGAACGATGTGAGACAGTGACCACTATTCAGACTCCCGATGGGCAAACACACCGTGACAGGCATATTGAGCTACATGAACATTTAAATGATCAGTTGGAAACTGATCAAGGAGATGTGATCGGTAAGTAGAGGGATTGAGTAGTCACTCGCAGATTATCTTTTTGACTTGATTTTACTTTCAAACAGCTGGTCCTAGCTTTCGGAGGTGCTGAGTGACGTAATGGTTAACAGCACGGAAAACTGAATCAGCGAACCAAGTTCGAGTTTCAGCCAAACCTGCTTACATTCACTTCACATTTATGCCCTTGGGAAAGGGATGAATCCACTTATCCCTGCCGCTATGGGTAAATAGCAGGAGCCCTTTAGCCCTGTAAGACGGTCCATCTTGGGTGTGGGGCTAGCGAATCCACCTCCTTGAAACCTACTTGCTATTAAAACTACCATGCGGACCTATGTTCCACAAGGAAAAAAAATCAGAAGCATCTACATGGAACAGTTTGTCTTAAGCATCAAAATTCAGTTTATTTTTTGGGAGTTGTTATCTCACAATTCAATTAAAATATTTTTTTCCTTTTCTGGTTGTGATCTTGACAATTGGTCAGGAAAATTTTGTTTTATATTTTTTGTTCGTTTTAATTATCTTTATTGGAAGCCATGAAAATTTAACTGCCCATTCAGTCTATTTCCATTCTTTATCCTTTACTGGAATATGTATGTCCCAGAGATCTCTTTTAGGAAAATCCTGGGACATTTTGATTTAATGGTATAGCATTGAAAGGGTTACAATCATGTTGCAGTTTTGGAAATAAAACCATTATTTTCAATTGTTTCAAATTACAGAATTTAAAAGCATCACTGCTAATTCTCTTCATTACAATTGTTTTGTTTGTTGTCTCTCATTTTTCTAAGGACAATATTATTTTACTTTAGAAATCAATGCTTGCATTTAGCACTGATTAATGAGAGTAACTTGGACAGTATCACCATCATTTCATTACTGTGCATTATTTTGCTTTTGACAAGGTAACATGAAGATAACTAAAAATGGAATAAGATACAGGATAATTGGGTTCATCCCTTTTCCAAAGATATTTGTTCCAAATGATATTCTTGGTTGACAATCAGACTTGAAAAAAATACAGAGCAAGCAATTTATTGTGATCACTCTGGAGCAGGGTTTCTTAGATAAAAATAACCAGCTGATAACATTAACCAGGAAATATGAAAATTGTGATAATTTACATCCATTGTTATAAATTTACATTCATTGCTATATTATTTAATCAGCTATAAATTATTGAAAATTGATATGAAAGTTATTTTTAATTTTTCAAAATTTTCGAATGAAGTCTTTATGACTAACTGATTCAGATAGCAATAACAACAATGATCTTTTAATAATAAAAAAGTTGTTTGATAGCAATAACAGTTTTATAATAATGATTACCATGGGAGTCCTAATTCACTAATGGTTGTTCAGTGATTTGTTAATCCTGATTTGTTTAGTCCTGCATCTTTGTTATCTACTGCCTGCCATTGTGCTTTTATTGTCTTGTATTTATCTCCCTTTTTTGTTTTTCTTTCCTTTTGATCATTTTATTGATGTTTGTCTTCCTTTCAGCACAAACTGTTTTTTCTTTTTATCAATATAACATAAATGCATTTGTGATTCTGGATCTGACCCCAAAATTGATTCAAGTGAAAACTGCAAATTTTCAGATTGCGCTGTAATCAAAATTTAATTAGATTTATAAGTTATTCAAATTTTTTGATACAATTTCTTGACAATATTCTTTTATGATGTTGAATGAGTCTGAATTCTAAATTTCATCCTTGTTTGATTAAATTAAATTGGATTTTGATTATTGCAAACTTGCACTTTTGACTTGGATCAAATTTGGGGTCCAAATTCTAAATTTAAACTGTGATTCTTAACTGTTTTTATGAAGAAAAATGTTGTATCAATAGAATGACCAGTTTCATTTAATTTTTATGTTAGTTCCAAGTTAAAACTCATAACTTCATTTGTGGATGATTGATAAAATGTTTATAATGTTACTAAGTAAGAATACCACTGCTTGAACAATTTCTGTAGAAAATAATGTCTATGAACTTTTATTATTAATGAAGCATTTACAAGACTGCCAAGAAAGTATTCTCTATTGTATTTATGGACAAACTTTCTTCATTTGAATGCTTAATGTATTTATCTTCTTCCTTGTGATTTTCAGCTGTGGAAGATGATGAAGTTGATGGTGCAGTTGGTGGCGTGGTTGATGATGATGATGAACAAAAAATGGCCATGTATAGAAGGGTGGCCAGTAAACTGGTCATCATGGCTGATGAATACCTTCTTTCAGATTCTGAAGGAGCCTGCTCTGCTTCTGAACCTTCTGCGGCAGAAAACTGTAAGTATCTAAGCTTGGTTTATTTTATATTAGCCATGTTTATTAATTTATTCAAAGATGAGCATGACATATATTAATGGATTTTTTTTTCCAACTTGACCTCTTTTACAGTCTTTCTCAACCTACTTAGATTGGATGAATGCTTGAAATAACTTTCATACCTCAAAGAACTCCTGCATGAAACTGTGCGGGGGCATTTTATTCAGTTTATATGAGCCTTTTTTTTTCCAACTTCTCAATTATTTCTGTGGTTGCTGTTGAAGCCTGTCTTTGGGAAGTGTTCAAACCATTGTTGTCTTAATTTGACGTCATACTTGAAAATTGGTCAAATCTCTGTTAATGGCTCAAAAACCTCTATTAATAATGAATTATCTCTATTTCCATTGAATCTGCAAAAAATGAAATTACATTAGTAAATCTTTCACTTATTGCATCATTCTCTGTGATGTAAAAAAACATTTCAAGTATAACGACCTAATAATTGCCAACATACATCTCATCATCAGTCAATATTTAACAGAATTCATTTATTAATCAGTCATATAAGCAGAGTTGTAACAAGTTTTCATGAATGAAATTGAATAAAACTTGTCTTAATTTTAAATTGAATTTTTGCATATGCATGTGTATGCAAACACACTTAGGAAATAAAGTAAAAGAATATGGAAGTAAATGTGTATAAAAAAAGACATATTAGATCAATTCAGGTTGTTTGGTTAGTTTATCAAGAGATTTTGCATCCGTCACTAATTTCATACAAGCAAAATTTCAAGTTCAAATATTTAAAATCTTTCTTGCATTGTATCTGTCTTTTCAAATTTTTGTCTGAATTTAAAGAATTAGATTATTACACTAATATGAAGAATTAGAATTAATAGACCCTAATGCATTTTTTTACTAAAAGGCAATACAAGGAACTGAGAGGCCACACATAGATGGTGGAAATGAATTTAAGTAGATTAGATATAAAAAAAAATAGGACTGTGGAATTGATTGCTGAAAAATATAGTGCTATGAATGGATGCAAATGATTTTAAAAATAATTGTTTATTGAACGATCAAAAATGTTCATGGTCCTAATTAAAGAGTACACAGGAGTAATTTCAAGGGGTGTAACTCTGATTTTCTCGAAACTTTGCTTAATTGAGTAACCTGCCCTTGATCCTATGTAATTATGACGTCTCAAAACATTCTGATTTTTTTTCACAATTGGAGAACAGACGTTATTTTTCGAAGTTTGAAAGAAAAAAAAAAGAGCAACTTTTTTTAGTGGATGAAATCAAGTGAATTATTTGATATTTATTATATACTTATTCATAAATGTGTTAAATAATTTTTTTGTTAATTAAAAATTTTAATTTGCTTTTATTTCAGCGGAACTAACTGAACTGGAAAGACAAATAGTAGATCACCTTCTGTCAATTCGAGGAAATGTAAGCTTTTATTATTCATTATTTTTGGCGATTGTTATCTTTTCTGTTTTAAATTCAAAACATGGACAGCATAAACTATATTTTCATGGGCGAAACTACCATTTTGATAAGTTTGCTGCTTTCATTTGTTCGATAATTTATTTGATAGATGACTTTAAAGCTTAACCCTAAACCTAACCCTAGCACTAACTTGTGTTATTAGATTCAATGAAATCTATTTAAAATGATTTATTTTTTTGCTTTCGTTTGAATATGAAATTTTTGGAAAATAAATTCAAAGATAAGGTTTAAATAAAAGCAAAAAATTGATCAGAAAGAAAAATTTTAATTCGTAAAAATGACTCTCTGAGGTCCCGAAACGAACAATTTAACGCAGAATTGTCTACTAAAGTAAATATATATTCTTTTCATTTATAAATTAGTGTGGTAATTATTTGGAGTCAGTCTGTTTTGCTAGGGAGGCAATCATCATAGGCTCTATACATGATTAGCTGCTGCTTTCAGACTATTGCAGAGCAAATTTTCTAATTGGCAATTTTGAATGGCTGAAAGTGGCTAATTTTTATTGTTGGTCAAATAACATCATTTTCGATTTTAGAATACCATTCACTTCAGAGCCAATACAGCATGTAGTTGGTGTCAATTAGTAGGTAGGGTTAGGCTAGGTCTTGGCTTGGAGTTAGGTAGGTTAGGGGTTAGTATTTCTTAATTATTTATCAGTATTGGAATAAGTACATTAAAACGTTTTAGTTATATCAAGGGAAGTAACTGAGGTACTCTATTTGATTGGAACAAATTGTCATCTGATCTAATCAAATTTCCTCAACAGCAGAAGTAAATAGCCATTTTGAGAATTCATTATAAATGCAATTAAAATAATAATTGTACTCATCTGTTACACTTATAATTTCCAGTCTTTATGGTAAATATAAGCTTCCTCGATTATAATAGTTTTTCTTCATAGCACAGTTTGCGGTACAATGTGGGCAAATGATGGAGGTCAGTATATTGATCTAGCTCTAAAATAGCAAAATTGGCTGTTGACATTCTTGGACTCCAACATCCCCCTTATAACTGGGGAAGTTGTATGTTGAAAAAAACAAAGCATCCATAATGTTTTGTGTCCAAGAAATTTTTTATAGTGCAAATAAAGTAGAACAGTTTTGAAAAAGAAAAGATGGTGATTAATTCCTAATGATTTAGAATGAACAAGATTGAGACAAGACTCAACTTGAAAGAACTTGAAATAATATTCGAATACTGATGTTGCTTTGAAGTACAAGATTCAAAAAGATAAATACCTGGAGAATCTAATCCATACATAAATAATCCTGTCATTTTTTACTGGTACTAATGCTAGTTATTAGCAATCACCAACCAAAACTATCAACAGGTTTCATCAGTTTTCAAGCTGGTCTTGCTGGCTATGTATGTATATATGTATGACACAGACAAGCCACACTAATGGAGCTAGAGGGCTGAAAATTCGAACATTTACTCTTTATTATGTATATTGTATCTGGCAGCATTCACACTTGTTTTTTTTTTTATTCAGACTTTTTAGTGATCACTGCCCAACAAAATGCTTGAGGAAACTTATTCATTGATTACTCCTATTTCCAATCTTTTAAATAATCACTCTCAACACTGCATGCTGCCGAAAGATGTTGGTCACATGACAGTTTCTATTGAATGACTAACCAGTAAGATATATCTCTTTTTTTTCTTTTCCAGACTCCATTCCCCTCAGCGGCAGCCATGGACATTCTGAAACAGTTGACTTATAATAATTTCAAACAAATTGTTGAAGCATACACGAAAGACAAAAATGGATTTGAGGAGATTGTGGCATTATTCATGTTATCTAAAGTTGCCATTAGCATTGTTGGTGTCGGTCGAGCCTTAGCCAGTCAGGTCAAGGATCTTACCTTGCAGTACTTTGAGGATAAGTGTGCTGCGTACATTGTGGAAAGAGGAGGTTGGGTAAGTTTCTTTTGTTAATTTTAATCACTTTTCAGAACAGACTGTCAGTTTATGGCTATGAGTAAGCGGTACAGATTGGGAATAAAGAATAAGCTCTACCAACTGAGTTACTTGGGCTCTTACGGCAGGCTGAAAATTTAATCCAACCCTCAAACTCATCCTTCATTTTTCTTGATAGCTAGGCACCATATTTGCTATTGTTTTAAATATACTAGTTGTATCAGTTATATTATCCAGATTAGTTTTTATCCGATGAAGCATCATCAATTAAAGAAGTGACTTATTCATTAATCACCCGCTTTTTCTGATTTTTTTTTTTCAATTGATCACCTTTGATGTAGCATGCTGCCAAAAGATATTGGTCATATGATGCTCTATTGAGTGACTAACCAGACTAGTTGTGTAGTTTTAAAACATAAAAAGCAACTTGGTAGCCACAGCGACTAATGACCTGGAGTTGTTCAGACTATTGATCTTATTCTTTTTGCTGTTACCACAGCATTTTGGCTGATCTATTCTTCAGCCTTCAACAAAAAGGATGAGATTTATGATCTGGACAACTTTTTGAAAGATAATGACTTGTATCAATATTTCTGAGCATGTCATTTTACTGTGTCTTATTCGCTGGTAGTATGGATGGGAAACCAAGCACCTAAAAAAAAGCAAATTGAGATGAGTGGCAATGAATAAATAGTCACTGCGCTGGTGAAGTAATCATTAAAAAAGACATTTTCATTCATGAAAATTGCTCCTATCTCGTTACTTGATATCAATCATTAACAAACATGATCATAAAAACAGTTAATAGTTTAAATTCAGAAGGTACAATTTGTGTTTTTAATGAAAGAATTAATCCTGTTTTATTCCTACATTCTTTCTCGGAAGAATATTTTTTGTTTACTCATATTATTGTCTCACTTTTATTTACACTTTTTTTTTTTTTTTTTTTTCTCTGACAGGATTCTGTTCTGGAGGACACTGATGAGGACACTGAATCAAAAGATGCTGAACAAAAAGAAAAAGAAAAATAAATTTCAAAAATTAAAAAAGAAGTTGAAAAAAACATGGTTTCCTTTCACTTAACATGTGCACAGTCCAGCACATCACTGTTGTTGCTGGTTCAAGAGCTGACTGTTGATGAACATCACAGATTTTGGCTGATACCTGCCATGGTGTCCCCAAAAATACCGTCATGTGTGAGCAGTGTTCATCAGGCTTCTCTATGGTGATCGTGCTTGTGCCTCCAACTCTACTAGCCTTTTTTTAGCCCACAACTTCCAGATTGTCTTTCTTATGATCTGTTGTGTGGAAGAAGGGGTAAAAACAATTTCCAAAAAAGAATTCTGATGTGTTTTGGCAATGTAAGAAATGAACTTATTCAGGCTGTTACAAACTTCCTTCGTGTTTTGGATGTACAATTAAAAGAATATGGCATTTATTTCTTTTAAAAAAAAATTTCTATTGTTCTCATCATCACTCATTTTTATCCCATTTTACCCAAGGAATTTATATATTATATTATATCATAGTATATTTATGTAACACAATGATATCATTAATTTTGACTAGTTCTCAGACTTCATTTTGATTTTTAGTTGCTGTTTACTTGTTATTGTTGATGACGGCCAGGGTCAAAATTGTGGTAAAATGCCACTAAAAATTGAGATGTCTGTAAAAACTCATCAGAATTAATAGTAATTGATATTACTATAAAAAAAAATGTCACTTGAAATTTTTAGAATACACCTGAAATAATTTGAAACAAACAAGGATTTTAATTCAAATTGGTTAAAACTTCATTAATTTTAATCAATCTCTTTAATTTGCATATTAAAGGATTCAAGGGAGTCACTATTGGTCAATGTATATACCACTTTTTTTCTATATTTTTTAAATTTGTTAAATTTATAAAGTAAATTATTTATTTATTTATTTATTTATTTATTTAAAATATCTATTTAATATTTAAATATAATTTTAGTTTACATGCATTTTATAATCATAAATGAAATAATATCAAAATTATGTAAAATGCTTAATTTGAGAAGCTAATTTTCAAGACATTTAGTAATGTCCTCATCTTTATGGCTGCCTTCATGATTTGTAATTGGGTGTGTGTGTGCATGTTAGAGAGAAAGAGATTCAGACATTTGAGAATCGTATATTTTTACAACCAGATGCTTTTCCTGCCACCATCGTCTTATGAGAATCTGGATATAGAAAAAAAAACTCTTCTATGAAAACAAAGAAGTTAAAAAGAATGATGAGAACAATAGGATTGAAAAACTCCTAAGTTTATTTTCATCTAACCCTTCTAAGACTCCGGGACATATATATTCTGAGATTTCTATGCATGGGCATCCGCTGTCACTTTTCCAGGGTGGGACTCACAGGCATATTTCCTTGGAGGGAGGAGGCGAAAGGGTATATTTGGAATATATCCTAGTGGTATCACTGTTACCAGCAAATGATAATACAGTCTTTTTATATGGAAACATTAAGTTGGCATTACAGAAAACCATTGTCTGGCACCATTATGCTTTATTGACTATAAGATTCCAACTTCGAAATCCTTTCATCCTTGAGATGGCCCAATCTAGGGTAAGGCCATTGCCCTGTATGACCCCCAGCCCTAGTAGACACCCATGTTTATATGACTGATGTGATATATATCCTATAGATCTGCTCTAGAATTCTTAAAAGATTTCAATTCAGACATCAAGCACCTTACTCTTGGAATGGTTGATATTAGTTTGTTTTTTTTTTTTTTTCTCTCACACTAGAAAAATATTTTATTTTTGCTTGGCCTAATTGATGCTTTGTTAATTTTTTTTTAAAAAGTCATTGTGGTTCAAAACTGATCAAAACGAAGGAGCTATTTTTTTTCAATACAGGTTTGAAATCAATATTCAGTCCTGTAAGTTATTCATAGAAATGAGCATCACCTGCCAAGGACCAGAGTTCAAACTTTGTGGTCTGCAATTCAATGATTATTCACTCAACTGCTCTCTGCTGCTGATTTCTAACTTCTGTCTTTCAGAATGTCTTTTTAAACATTCTGATTAGACAACTCTGCTGGTATTTTTGTGTGCTGACTCGCTGAACTGAGGGCAGGGTTCTTCAAACTTTTTCAATCACAACCCAGTTTAATTTTATGCAATAAACTCCTGACCCACTGACATGTATCATGTACAAATTCATAGTACTGGCACCCTCATTTTGCATAGACAGAAAGATAATGAGAAATAATTTTGTTACCAGTATGATACATGCATACATAAAATGTTCGCATTGTCACTCTTCTTAAACCTCCATTGTCATTTTTCAGTCATGCCAAGTCTGTTATTACGGTTACGATTTCTTATTTTAACAAATAAATTATTGATGACAGAGGTAATGAGATTATTAGATACATTTCATGTTTCAAATCTTGATTATTTTTCTTATTTACTCTATTCATTCATTTATTTACTGCGAATATCTGACTCCGTCAGTAGGACCTAGTAATGGATTGGGACTCTCATTTTGAAGAACCTTGCTTCACAGATCTGGATGATAGCTCAGTGGTTAAAGTTTTGGACTAGATGCCACAGACTTAGAATTCAATCCTCAGTGCTTAATTAGTAAACTTTAATTACTTTAGGATGAGTGATCAGTCTTAATAAGAATTTTTCCTGATGGTTGGGTACATTTCATCCCGAAATTACCATAAGTTCAAAATTTTTCCTAATATCATTTGAATTTTCTATAGCAATTGACTTTTGCCCTCTTTTTAATTTCTCATCTCATTATTTTGAATGGGAACAAAATATTTATTATACCCTGATTTACCCTGACTAGTGTCCTTATTGTGGTTATAGTCACAACATTTCAGTTGTTGTAGCCTCTGCTTTTTTCAGGTGTCTATCATAGTAAATTTCTGGAAATTTCAAACCTAGCCCTTTATTTAATCTATGGAGGTAGATTTTACTCATTCTGCTGTCAATGCTAGAGGATATAAAGAGTTCGGTTTTAAATTTCCAGAAGGTTACTTATTACGACTAACATCTGAAGAAGGCCAGTGGGTTCTAAGGCTGAAATGCTGTGAATATCACACTTGTCAAAGTTAGTTGGGGTATAATAAATACTCGTCTCTGAAGTTCAGACAAAAAAATATCTAATTTTTAAATGTTAAAAACAACTTAAAAGACTCTAAAAAAAAAAAAAAAAATCTGTACAAAGATTGAACTCTTCAAGAAGAAAGGAAGCAAAAAAAATGAATCATGATCATCTTTCAGAAGTTCAAACCTCAATCACCAATTCAAGGGCCCTGTATCTCTCTCAAGCCTAAAGATGGGGGAATTGAACAAAATATTTCAGATCAAATGCCTGAAAGACTAGATGCAGCTAGGGAAAATGATTAAACATTACTCCGTCATGCTTTTTAACCTTCCCAACTTCTAGTTAAAACCATCAATTCAAATAACTCTTAAATTCATTTAAACATTTTTTATTTAAATTTCAAGGGAAAAAAACTACTCATCAAAGTTACTTCCCTTTGATCTTTGGGTGAATTTTGGATTAAAAGAAATTCTTTTCATTGAAGAGTTCTATTATTTTTTATTCTTTTCACAGAAGTTCCACTATCAAAAGGAACAGTATTAAACGGTTCATGAATTTATGAGATGAAATATTCCAACATTTTCTCAGAGAAACAAATCTATTCTTTCAATCCTTCATGTTGTCAACACAACTTTTTGGACGATCCATTCTCAAGCCCTCTGAATTACTGAAATGGATTGATCTGGTCAATATATTAATGACCTCAATTTTTCTTGTCAAAAAAAAGTGATTTGCTTCTTTTTTGGAATTATCCAGTTAACAAGGACTGAAAAATGCATTGTCCAAAACATTGTCCTTACAACATTGAAAGAGATTTGATTATCTGAACTAAAGTTGGAATGTAAATGACTCTTCTCAAAGTTACATGTTTAATTGGCGAAATTACCTTATTTTCTGTAAAACAAAAAAAAACAGTTTTTATTTCACTTTGATTATATAAACTTTTGATTGTAAAAAAAAAAGAGAAAAAATAGCTGTTTTATATCTTTGTTTTGATTAAATAAACTTATGCTGAAATTAAATTTATGTATTTTTTTTTTTATGCAAGAAAAAACTAAAACTACATTCTTAATTATTTTTTGTACAAATAGTTCGAGCTCACTAACTTTTGATTACAATAAAAAAATTTTTTTAATTTTCGTTCTGTATCTTTGTTTTGATCAAATGAACTTTTGAATTAAATTAAAACTACGTATTTATTTATTTTTTGTGAAAAAGTTAAAATTTCGCCAATTAGGCAATTTCATCTGTTCAGTGTTATATATACAATAAAAATCAAGTAGTTATTACTTATTTTGATATTGATTAAATTCTGCCTACCCTAATCATGTTATTTAACTGGCAATACATAATGAATGCTTTGAAGATGGAAGTTCATTATTATTTTAAGGCAATTTTTCATACTGTGATCCCATGATATCATGCTTTGCTGAAAAAAAAATGGCAGTCTCTCAGTAAGAAGTTTGGAAACTCTGTCTTTAACCAGCAGTATTAGTTTGATGCAAACTTCATTAATAACTGGGTTGGATCCAAGATTTTGAGCTAGAGAGTCCAAATATAAAAAAAATATTTTTACAAACAAGTGTAAATAATGAACCAGTATAGGTCGACCCAAATTTTGAGCTGAGAAAACTTCTTAAAAATACTTTTTATCATTAGAATTGAGAAGAGTAAGGTAAGAAATTGATCAAAGACTGATAAATTAAGAACAAGACTTCTTACTCATATCAGATGATAAACAAAATAGATTTTTAATGTTGATCTAGGATCATTTATTTATCTTGATATCAATAGAAAATTTAGATTGCTTTACCTCTTATCTATACCTGATATCTGTGTATTTCTATCATTTACACCGTTAAAAAAGCTATTGAATATTTCCAATGATGATAAAAATCTTAGCTTGTTATTTCAATTATATGATCAGTTGAATGATCCTTGAATAAATTCCAGTTTTTAACCATGTATATCAGTGGCTCCCAATAATCTCCGAAGATTTTTTGCTATTAAAAGAAAACGAGTGAAAATAATTAGAAAAACATCGTTTGAAATTCCAATTATTAAAAAAAAAAATTTCAGCTATCAAAACTGATATACACATCAATGTGATCTCTATTTTTGTTTTTTTTTCACCATTAGTTCTTTTAGAGACACATCTCCACTACCAAAAACATTCACTACAATTTTTATTTTTACCTAATAACCTTATTTCCCCTTTAGACTACCTAAATTGCCCTTGGAGGTGGGGGGGGTCCCTCCCGTTCGGGAACCACTGATCAAAATAGAACTACACTTCTCATTCTATTCCTCTGCTCGGAAACCCCTAACGATCCATGGAATGATTACAATGCTTCATCTCAATACTTCAGATAACAAAACAAGATTTATTCCGTGAGATTATGTGAGCATATGATTTATGAGAAAAGGTTACTTTTTGTTATTGATAAAATTTTGAATATTCTGCTCACTTTAGGCTTCAGAGTTACAATCCTTTTCTTTGGATTCTGAAAGTTATGTTTTTGATTGTTAAAAATCCAATGAAATTGTAAACTCAAAAAATGATTTACTGTTTCCCTTGGTGATTGAGTAATTTTTTATTTGTTAGGTGTATATATTTATAATTTATATGCCTATTTTTGTTTTGACTTATTTTATTTAAGTTTATATAAAATTTCTTTCATGCGTATTTGTATGATGTGTATGTGAGAACTTTGGCAAAGACACTAGTGCATCACATCAAAGACCTTTCTACTCTTTATATTACTGATGCAGTATCATTACCCCAAAATATTGTACAACATAGGTGATTTTTTTTATTTGGTTCAATATTATAGCTTATATTCCTATTCTTATGATATTTTTAATATAAAAAGATCTCCCACAAATATTTTTAAAAAAAGAAAAGGGAATTGAATAATATTTTGACATATTTCGGATTTTTGATTTTAGCCCATCTTGATTTTAATGATGATATTGATTGAATATTACTGAATAAAAAAAAAAATGTGCAAAAGTATTGCTCGATATAGGAAGTACAAAGTGGCACAGCGTTCACCAGCACGGAAATAATGGAATCTGTAGATCAAATTTCTGCCAAGCCTATTTACATTCACTTCACACTAAGGCCATTAGGAAAGGCATGAATCCACTCATCGGTCCAGCTATTGGTAAATAGCGGGGTAATTGGAGCTCTTTATCCTTGTGAGGCAGCCCATCGAGGAGACAGTTACTTTTACATACAAAAACCTACAGCTTGACACTCTCTTTAGCTGTTCCTAAGCCAGGTAAAGGAAGAGGGTTGAGCTTTGGGCTAGCAACTCCACCTTGTAAAAGACCCACTTAATACTGAAACTGCAGCACTGTGGTTGAGGCTCTGAGCTCAACTAGGAGTTCACAAGAATGAACAAATTGCTCAATATGAATATAAGGTATTATGGGTAATGTCATAGTTGATTGCAAATGGTGTCAATGCCATTGCTTTTGTATGGAGGTGTTTATTTAATTTGTTTATACATATGTCAAAATGACTTTACAGCCAATCTACTCATCGATGTAATCTTGTTCCAACTCCTTGCTGCTTCCTTCCATGATAATAATAACTGTTTGTCACCGGTCAGATGTTCTAACCCTTTCAAGACTGCTAGGATATATATGTCCCATAGATCTCTTTTAGAAGTCTACTGGGACATTTTAATTCAGGCATTAAGCACTTTAATAGGTTAGTCCTGGAAGGGTTAATTTAGTATTTTCTTCAGTATAAGATGTTACAGGAAAATATTCATGATAAAATATCGACATTGTTCAGCTTGAAAACCAGATTCTCCTACACTCAAACACACACTATTAGAATCCATCCTAATTCCCCAAGCTTTTTCTTTGTTTTCTTTTTTGAGTCAAATTTTTAGGGATTGTGTTAAAAGCTACGGACCAGTTATTGGTTTGAATCTGACCTGTCTTTAATTTTCTATTTTAATAGTATTTGCTGATAAGATATAAAACATTTGCTATGAATTTAGTGTTTTTAACCTGTTTACTGCCAAGTATATTTTTTAATGTTGTTACTCCTGTGCCAGTCATTTTGCATAAAAATTGAAAATAGAAAGTCTTCAATGCATGTTTGAAATTGTTTTATTCTCACTCAAATCAATTGATATGTACAACAGAATGTTTCATAAATGTATGAAAGAAAAAAAGAGAATAACACTATTGTAAGACAAATTATATCGTCTGTGGCACTGGACTGACAACTTGCGTAGATGAGTTATCTCATTTGTGGCAGCAAACAGGTTAAACATTGTTTTGCTGCTGAAATAAAACTTATTTTTATTTACTTTTTCACTTGGCTTATTTATTCTCTGACTCGTTGTGATGACAGAATCTGAATTTTTTTCCATTTAAAATTCTTGTAAGTTTAGAGCCATAAAAAATTATTTCAAGACCAATATTTAATCTGAAATAAATCTTTCTGTATATTTGCTCTGTTCATTTTGTGCCACTCTTCTGCATTAAAATAATCACTAGAAAAAAAACAGAATGGCTAACAACCTAATATAATACAATGATTGACTCGGACTTGTATCTTCATTTTGGTTGATATAATCACAACATTTTGGCTGTTGTACCCTCTGGCCTTCCTCAGTTGTCTGTTGTAATCATATTGTTACTAATCCAAGTAAATCAGGGTGTATAATGATAATTCCTCATCTCAGAAATTTAGACAAAGCCTAACAATAGTCTGATAAATAAGTCAACTTTTCTATTAATTGTATTTGGTCCCTTTTCTTTCAACTGGTTTACAGTTTGGGATTAATAGGATAAAATAAATCTGTATGTTGCTACTTAGTCTGGCAGAATGCCACAAATATGGGGCACCCAGTGGGAATTGAACTCAATGCAATAGCATGATACTAATCTGCTGGCTGCTGCCTCAGTGTAAAGTGCCCTTGTAAATCAGTATTCTGTATTTGATTTACTAGCTTAATCTATCAACAAAAATAGTGTCTTCTGATAGCATTGAAAAATAACTACTGTATAATAGACTTTTTAAGTATCAAATATTTTCCCTAAAATTTCACAATAGTATGTTTCCAGGGTTTCTCAACCATTTTTTTCCTATCACTCCATTTTAATTATTGGCTCCCCTCAATATTTCCCCCCATGTGTCTTAAGCCAAATAGCTTGACTGTTCATCTTCCAATTCATGGAATGCCTTATCTCTCCAAATGACCTAGGTGTAAAGTGCATGTAAACAGTCTTGGCAGAAACTTGATCCACAGATTCCATTTGTTCCATGCTGGTGATCGCTATGCCCCTTCACACCTCATCTGGTAAATTTCATGATGAATTGTTTACAGTAGATTTTTGGAGCTTAAGGATTCATGTTTATAATGAAATAACACAATAACTGAGACAGGAATTAATAATTAAAAACAATTTTTAAAAGTAGATTCTATAATTCACCAAATGGTAGTAGCTTCCCTCCTATTTCTTAACTTGACAACTTGAAACAAGTTCTTTTTTTTTTTTTTTTTCAAGAAAAATCCATTTGTATGTGGTAGTTTACCGTCCTTCTCAGCTCAGCCTTTGCCCCTTTGGGGATGATACCTCCCCCCCTGAAAATGCCTGGTTTTGACCTTAATAACTTGACACTCTAACAGATGCAGTGCTGCCTTATGCTGGAGACTTATCTGACAAATATTGGATAAATTTGAATTAACACCTAGTTTTGGGGTCGACTTATATGCCAATATATAAAGTACAAGATATTCACTTTGATTCTTGGATCCTGTCTCAACTTATTATGCAAAGTTCCATGTAGAGAAAATAACTGGATTTAGATTTTTTCTCACTCAAGCAGTTATCCTAAAAAGTAATTGTCCAACTTTGTCATAAGGATTTAAAGTTGCTCTAGTATCCATGATTTATACATCCTACAAAACGAATAATTTCTTGTCCCCCATAGAATATGGGAAGCAAAGAGAATGTAATTTGAAGAAGCTTTTATGCAGAGGTTTGTGTTGATTAATTAAATTTGGGGTTAGGGTTATTTATTGATTAAAGTTATTTTACTGGTAATAAATGATTTCTTTATTATACTTCTCATAATTTACCACTGCCCGTAATTTCTTCCCTATCACAAAACATTTTTTATATGAAGAAAATAATCTTGTTTTTAATGCAACTAAATGAACAAAACAGATGAAAAATGAATTCCCTCTGACTTTCTTAGTGAATAAAATGTCTTATTTTCATAAAAATAGACAAAAATTGTTGAGAAAAATGTCAAGTAAAACAATATCTGCTTGTTTGAATTAGAAGCTGAAAATGTCTTTAAATTTGAATGCTGAATTTGACTAACTGGCCTCCAAAATGATAGGCTTTTTTTTCTCCCATCACACAAAATATGAAATATTTTTTTCAGTTTTTTCTGTATGTGGGAGCTAGATTTTGACTGACATGAATTTAATGATCAGATTAGGGTTGCCATATGACCGTATTTCCCAAAAACATGTCCTTCATTTAGATCTTGAAATCTTTGTCTGGAAGAAGTTTTTTAAAATTCTTTAAAAGCCTACAAAATAAATTATCATGGTTGCTTGAAGGTTACATAGTGCCAAACTGTGTGTTGGGCCAGTGCATAATGTCTTCGGGATGGGGACCTTTTTTTTCCTTAAATGTTCGGATATGGTAACCCCAGACTAGATATTTACTGCTGGCTAACAAGAAAGAATAAAAACAAAACTCCCTACTTACAGTGTTAACAAGCACAATGTCATTTCATTTTTTTTTCATGATAAATGATTTGAATGCTTTATATAAGAAAAAAGAATTATCATTACTGTATATGCTAGACTATAAGACTGATAGTTTACAAGTGTATTTGGAGGAGTACCACTCACAGTAACTCTTTCAAGCCACATAACTGTCCGTGTCAAGCTTTAGTAGACAGTTCCCTTGTCATGGTACCGCCATACTGGAAGCAGTGTAAATTTGCATAGTTTTTTGTTTTGTTTTTTTTAATTTTTTCTTCTTTTCAATCAAATGCTTATCTTATATCCTGGCATATACAGTATTTTACTTTCTTTTTGAGTTTTAGTGACCAAATATTTCTTTGAATGTATGTCATATTAAAAAAAGAAGAAAGGTTCAATCTGTTCGTTGAAAGTGATGTTTATTAATAATGATGATCGCTCAGAGTGATTATATTTTCTGTATTTTACACCCACACATTCCTTATGTGACCTACATTCAAGTCCATTTTGTTCGAAACTGACTTGTCCAAAGAAAAAACTCAAATGAAAATGTCCATTAATTGAAATTTATTTTTTCTTCCAAAATTCTCTGAAAATCAGTGAACATTACAAATTTCTAGAAATATTTCATCATTTTAAATGAATTATACCTTGATGTGTTTTATTTATGAATAAATGTTGGGGAATATTATACAGAAAAATGGCCAGGGACCATTCCTCTATATTTGTTCAAATGTTCATTTTAACTAATTTACAGTATTGTTGATAAAAAGGTATATGTCCAAATTACTTGTGATTAATGTTATATAATTCCAACTCTTGGGTCAGTTCAAGTCCTGGGAGCCTTGTGACAAACTAGTTTTTCATTTTGATGATGGAGTAAGCTGTCAGGTCTAACAGACCTCCCTTTTTTTCTGCGTGAGTGTTGTTATTGTAGATCAGGTGGTTGGAATAATAAAATGGGTTCAATAAACATGACTAGGGGTCTATTGAACATTTTGGGTCAAAAGCCAACATTTGTATAAGAAATAAAAATACATGAAATACAACTTGCTACCATGATTATTGTATCAGTTGATATATAATTATGTAGTATGGAATTTGTACATTTTAGTATGGGATTTTGGTGTGTTTGATTAATATCTTTTGGCAGCCCTGCTTGGGTTAATGGTTTAAAAAGTTTGGCAACCCTGTTGTAGATGTTTATATCTATTGTAGCTGACCAGACTGATGTGTGAACAGCACCAACAATAGGTACAACAAACAACTGTGGACATTGAGAAGTGTAGGTTCTGAAACCATTATGTGCAGTAGATGGGTCCAAATGTGGCAAATGGCCAGGATCCACAATGGTTGTTAGTAGCAACAACTGGAAATCTCATACTACTTCCTTTTCATTATAACAAATCTAAATATTAAATATGTTATTCCATTTGTGATCTACATTCTTCAAATCCAAAAGGACTTTGCCCTAATCATGAATGCTCTCCCTTGTCTCAGATTCCTAAGAGTAATGGACATTTACTGTCTTTGATTCAAAACTGGGTTTGATATCTCATCAAATACAAGTTGTCTACGACAATATATAATTTTTTTACCCCCAGTGAGTTTGGAGAATGTTTATTAGATAAGAGATGACATAGGAAGAAAATGTCAATGAATTTGTCCTGCTCTGAAATTTTGTCCTCTGAAAATATTTAATTGCTTTTTGACTACATATGTGCAAGAGCTAGAACTATGTCAGTTTTAATAAATATATATAATGTCTATAAATTTGAGTGTCATTAACATTCCAAATTTGGATTGAATTATTCAATCTCTTATTCATATGAACACTTTTCATCCAGTTGGTATATCAATGACTACTATTTTTTTCTTCACCATAATTAGCTGGAGAGAAAAAAGGGTCTCTCAAATTATAAACTTGCTGAAGAATGGATCTTCCAAAACATTGTGAAGACAGCATCAAGGATGCCAAGAATAGATAGAATTATCCAAACAAAATTTGGAACAGTATAATTTTTCTTGAAAATAATTTTTAGATTGAAACAAAACAATAAAAGCACAATAAGAATGCAAAGTGGATACCGTTCTCACACTCCATTACTCCCAAAGTGAGTTGGACCTTCACTGGATGCCCCACATTTTTGGCCTTGTGCCAGATTAAGCTAGTCTAAGTAATTATCAAAGATGCAAACAAAGATATAAAATCATTACAAAATCACTTAATTAACCAGTTGAATCTGCTTGATAGTTATTATTCAGTGTTTATATAAGTTATATTACAGATATTTTCCTATATTCTTTTGTTGGGGGGGGGGGGGTAATTTCCACTATATTTTGGCAGAACCAGTCAACGACTTTCCTCAAGTTATGTACTGTCAACTTAAATACATATACAGACTGTTACCATTATTACTTGAAACATTTTTCATGAGAAAAGTGCCATTGAAGTAAAAGAAATTTGAGTGAAAACTCAAAAATATGAAAATATATACAGGAAATGCAAAAGTAGGTATACAGTTGTTATTATCAAAAAATAAGCCATACAGAAGGTTAAAAAGGTATGCATTATAATGAATTATTAATGCTCCCATAAGGAGGACAAACAACAATTAATCAAGAAGAATAATGTATGAGTAAGGAATAATAAAATATATGATATGAATTATAAAGAACTATGCATCAAACATCAGTATCTTTTCAAAAATAACTATATAACCACTTTTGTATCCTTCTGTGTATAGAAAAATAAATAGGCCCCTTGCCATGGAGTAGTGGGTAAGAAACTAGTCTTGCCGACTATTCCACTGATGGCCTTATGCTAGACTCAATTAAGCTTAGTAAATACCCATGTGAAAAAAATAATGTTTGAAACCAAGGTAAAGGAATTCATAACGGATGATAATTTTGAAAACCATTAATAAATAAATGTTTGCTTTCATATATCAAATCTAAATATTTGGATACTGAACTGAATCTCTTCAATTTGAAATTAAAAACCAAACCAATATGGATCTGAGGGAAGTCAAATAGTAAACTGGTAAGAATCTTCTGGTGGAATAACTATCAATACCAAAAATATAGGAAATTCAGGTACATAATCTCTTCTCTAAAATTCTGAAAAACCAAAAAACCACGTGAACCAAACACTTTTTCCATGCATATGATCAGCACACTAAGTTCATGTTTGGTTCCAAACGTGACCTGAAGTGACACGGATCTCAAGATTTACCACCCTCTGCACTCTGTTAGACCTTGTAGAGCACATTGGAAATTATTATTTATAAACAGCCTTGAGAGGCCATGCAATTGTGTCTCAATGCTCCTACTAGTTAGACATGCCTCTTCTCTTCAAATATTTTTGTGATTTTTTAGGTGATTTTTTTCTCACTTTGGAGACTGAAAATCTTGAAAAGAGCTGCAGATTCTTCTGTGGGTAACAATCGGCTTAATTTTCTACCTCATATAAAGTACCTGTACTTCCAATCCGAAAAATTTCTGGTTCTAAGGCTTTTTGAAAAGAGAGTGTACACCTGTATTATTTTGTATGTAAAGAATAAAAGCTTACTTTTTAAAGAAAGCCACTTGCCATGTCATTTTATATTTCTTCAAATAGAGAGACATTCTCCATTTTTTTTTAGAATTTCTTCATCACTTATGTGCCTGTTTCATACAACAATGGGATGACATAATTTATAGACAAAATTTTCTGTTTCCAAAAATATGCATGAAGTGCTTTTGAACAATACCAATCACGTTATCAGTATTTGCATGTTATCATATTGCTAAAATTTCTTAATATAAAATTTTCATTTTTTTTGAAGAGGAAAATATTTAAAAAGAGTAAGAGATGAAAACTAAAATTCAAAGTGAAAATTGAGTTTCAAAATTTTTAAAGTTTGATTGAGGCTTTTACAGTTATCTTTCCTTTTTCTCCATAAAGGTATCAGAAACTATCAACATAGGTTTCTTCAGTTTATAAATTGATCTGGCTGGCTATCTACTGCATGTTCAAGCTATACCAATGGAGCTAAAGGGCTGAAAATTAAGACAATTATCCCTTATTATGTTAGAAAAAAATGAGTTTTTTTTTAAATTCCCGTCCAAAATAGATTTTTAGTTGGATGGTTCAATTTTCAATGTAAAGTTATGCTAAACTGGTCGCTTAGTTTTTACCTGGCAGCATTAACGCTTGTTTTCTGGAAGTTTTGACCTTCTAAGCGATCACAGCCCAACAAAAGGTGAGAGAAGTAACTTATTTATCTATCCTCCTTTTTCCAATTTTTTGATTGATCACCCCCAAAGACATGGACACATAAGGGTTTCTACTGAATGACTAATCAAACTTGTTTATTATTAGTTATCATTTCTGATACTCTAATTTCATGTTGATATAAACTTCAGGCATGAAATCAGCACTAAGATTCAAAAGAAAACTCACCATCACCGTCAATAATTGAACAATCATTGCATCAAAATTTGAAGTCATCTATAAAGATTCCATTGAGAATATAGACGTTATTAATAAACTATACCCTGTCAAAAATAGAGCCTAAAACAGGCCAAAAAAGTTTTTATTCCAAAGAAAAAAAAATTTTCAGGAGGGGTCTAGTAAAGTATTGATATAAATTTTCAAGTCTGTAGATAAAATGGTATGGCCAGGAGCACTGGAACACAAGAACGAACATTAACATATACATAAAGGGAAGAATCCTCTGCCAATTTTGTTGGCTATGGTTGTTCAATTCAGAAAATAAATCATGAAATAAGAATTGCTTTTATACATATCTGTTATATTTTGGAAACTCTCATGTTTTCCATTTCTGGTATTTACTATTTATTAGTTATGATGGACAAATCTTGATATTTATTTATACACATATTTGTTTAGGTTAGAACAGTGGTTCCCAAGCCCATGGTCAATAGGGTAGCGAGAAAACTTCTGGGGGTCATGAGATGGTTTGAAGAAAATTAAAAAAATATTTACAGAAATTTAAAATAATGTTGCAAGTGAAAAATGATGAAATATTTTTACATCACAATTTCACAATAAAAGCTCCTGATGTATCCCAGTCTGTTCATGTCCAATGCTTGTAATTAATTATTATATTGAAAGGTACAGTAAAATGAAGAAACATTGAAATTATGTTTCTGCCCTGAGGGTCACAAAGCCAAAAAGATTCCGTGTTCATGGTTGCAGGCAAAAAAAGTTTGGAAAACAGTAGGTTAGAATGAAGAATGAAACTGTTTAATGAAAACCTTTTTGCAATATTTTAACATTTGAACACTGGTATAATGTAAAGTAGATCTGAACAAAAATAAATATATGACCACATTCTTACAATTTGATGATATATAAATGATATTTTGAGCCCTTGCAAATACTCTGTTTGATGTTTAATAGCAGTCATGTAACAATTGTTACCTTTATGCTGATGAAAGAATGAGTCATTTAGTATTTTTCTCTTTTGCTGAATTTTTAAAAATTGATTTTGTGGTGTAAAAATCATAATTAGAAAAATAAAAAGAATTTTTTGTACAATTGTTCGTTTGTGTGTGTATTTCTGATTTAGTATGAGATTTATTATTCCATTCATGAATTGAAAATATTTTGTTTATATGGCCTCAAAGGAAAAATCTTTCAAAAATTTGTTGTAAAATGTAAATACAGAGGAAGCCTTTTATTATTTTTATCAAACAATTATTGTTATCAAAATCAGCTGGTCCTGAACACTATTTCAAATTAATTAATAATTATATCAAAATATTTTTATCAATCATATTAATTTTTCATTATGTAAAGTTGTTTATTGTTTATAACAATAAATTTACATTACATAACAATTAATTTTTAATTATGAATATAAATTTATAAACATGAATGTTTTCAATCAGTGTTCATATCTTGAAGACCCTGTCCTAAAGTGATCATAGAAAGTGGCTTCCTCTATAGTGAGTGTCTGAATAGATATTTAGCAAAAAGATACCACTTATATAAAGCTGGGTTGGTTGTGTGTATGCATAAGATGTAATTGATATTTATGTATTCAAATCTGAATTCAAATTTGAATAATCAACTATTGTATTTATTTGCTGGTGGTATCTTCCATTTCTTAAACCAATGGTTGCTCCTAGATCTTCCTATTATGTTTCAATTTTAACCTTACAAAATTACTGCTCAAGTATTTTTGCCTTGAAATTTGGTCTGCAATACTCAATCTATACATAAGTATATATGGTATGTCTTAAAGACTAGCTAGAGTTTCACTGTTCATCAACTTCATCATTAGTGTGACATAAATTATTCAAGTTATGAAGATGTCTATTGCCCTTCAAATGATATGGGGAAATAGAAAAAACCTTTAAAGAGTTCTTTGGTGATCGTACTCTTTCTTGTTGTTAGTGTTGTTAATGCAACATTTCAAATGATTCATTTTACGGCTTTCTTTAGGTGCACTATCCAAATGTGATGGTGGTAAATAGAATTTTGGTAAAGGTTTATTCTCGGTTTGTAAATTAAATATCAGAGGCAGGTAGCCAGTTATGTTAGCTTATCCTTCCACTACTAATGAACAAAAGCAGACAACTTGAACATTTAACATGTGTTTTATTAAATGTAAATTTTATTAAATTTGATTATAGAGGATATAATCAAGGGTTAGTTTTGAGGTTAGGATTACAAATACCAACAAACATTTTATTTCATAATTATACAACTAAAAAGAATATACACTGGCAACTAGCAATAAGCATTCATTAAACAATTTTTTTCTCATCTCTTATTCAGTTCTTCCAAAATAATTAATGTAAATAGCCAATGAAATGGGCTCCAACAGTGCTGAATTGTTACGTGTTAGTAGCAGACGCATAAGCCAATGTAACTGGTTACCTCCCTTTGATCTTTAATATACAAACTGAGAGCTAACATTTACCTGAATTTCTACTCCGATGGTAGCAAAGCTTATAACATAGGGCTTGGGTGTTTCCCTTTCCTTGTTAGGTGTCGACTTCCATAACCTGTCCTTGTTGAGCATTGGAAGCCACATCGGATTGAACCTCACACTTGCCTGACCTACACACTCAGTTGATGTGCCAATGTACACTGCTTCTTTGATCTGAGTTTACCACCATTACATTCAGATAGTACACCCGAAGAAAGCTGTAGAATAGATCAGACAAAAGTTTTCAATTGTCTGAAAAATGCTTTGAATAGGAAAAACCTCTTTAACGTAACTTTTATTATTAACCCCCCCCCCCGTCTAAAAGTAGAGCATTCCTCTAAAATCCTATCGTAATCCAAAATGGCGTGAAATGGAGAAGCAGTTAACATTAATTTATATTCAAAAAACTTTCCAAGTATTTCCAGACCCCCAAATAATCTTCTCCTATATCTGTCAGTTTTATACTAAATGTAACACCTTTATGAGCAGTCTTAATCTTTTCTGATACCTTTGGATATATGCATGCACAGAATAAATCAAGCTAAAGCACAGATGCCTATAGACACGATACAAAGTCATAGCAGTTTGGGATCTTTCATAAGAGTAAAGTAACATAAAGCGAACTATCATAAAGTGGGGGGTAGCTGTATTTTAAACTTCTGCAAACACAGCTCAATTGGAAAAGATGTGATAGAATGAAATTATCACAATGAGCTGATGTAGTCAATCTGGAAAGGATTGAACCTTGGTATCCTATTGAGGAACCATTACTTTTTCCTCATGATTAACTAAATTCACAATTACTTTATTTCATGGTTCCTGAGACTTTTTTCATTCACAACCCCTTTTGATACAGAAAATTTTTTTGCAATGCCTCAATCATCATCATAGTTGTAATCTAACTGTAACTAAGTATAAAAACAAGTTAACACCCCTAAAATTTGCCAAAAATTGCAACTTGTTTACATGGGCTTCAGCTGCCACTTCTCTAGGGCGTACAAAAGGACATATTCGGAATATATCTTTGCAACAAAGAATAATACCATCCTTTTATGTGGGTTCATCAAGTTGGGGTTATTTGAGACAATTGCACTTTACCATTATCCTTTATTGCTTATGATTTTCTAATTTTTAAACCTCCTCATTCTAGGTGAAAAAGCCTGATGCCCCCCCCCCCTGCAGACTCCTATGCTTATTTAGTAGAGTTTCATGAAGAAAAAAATGTTTTCATAAATTTATCACTAAAATATAACAAGCACCAGAAGGAGTACATTTTTGTGAGGGTATAAAAAAAATTTAAAAACATTAGTTGCATAATTATTCTTTCAAAAATATTTTCAAATATTTCTGCCTCCCCCAATAATCTTCATTGGTCAGGAACCCTAGTTTGAGAGGCCCTGCTTTGATTCTTTGACATCTCACAAACTAATTGATTGCATTAACTGGCTGGTAATTTTTTGCTTATTTCAAGCTTTTCGATCAAAGAGAGTTTCTGGAAAAACTTCATTATTTAACTCTGACCACCAAAATTCTTGTGACTTAAATTTTGGCAGTGAGTAAATAAATAAACAGGGTGGATCGGAAGAAAGAATAAATTTCTTTTCAGACTTTCGCTTGCCACTAGTTTCCGTACCTCAGTGGCAAGAGCAGTTGGGCATTAACTGAGCCACAATCTCGCATTGAGAGTCATTGGTTCAAGTTTCAACGGGAACTTATTCTTTAGTCCCATCTGTGCTGTTTAACAATTCATTGCCGAAGGGAAACCAGCCTGAATATGATTGTGATAAAAAACAGTCAAAGTTGAAATGAAGGTAAATAATAGCACAAAAATTAAAAAATAATGATTTACAATAGTTCATTTAATGAAAATGAATTTAAAACTGGTGTGGTTAGTCACTCAATAGAAACCTTCATATAATCAAAATCTCTTAGCAGCATGCAGTCTTGGCAATAATTAATTAAAAATTTGAAAAAAAACAATGTACATTTTGTTGGATCACTAAAAAGTTTGAATTTTCAAAAAACAAGTGTGAATGATGCCAGACATAAACTAAGGGACCAATTTAGAATAAACTTACATCATGAAATTGCCCCCCACCCCTGAAAAAAACATTTAGGGGGGGGTTACGTTTTTAAAAAAAAAAAACTATTTTTCTAGCTATAAAAAAAGAGTAAATACTGAAATGTTCAACCCTCTAGCTCCACTGATGCAGCCTGTACATACATACATAGTTAGTCAGAATCACTTGAAAACTAAAGAAAACTATTTTGACGGTTTTGGTCGATGGTTTCTAATTGGAGAGTCTTAAGACAGTCATTTCGAAATTTTGAAAACCCAAGGACACGTTCTATGAAAGAAACATTCTGATGGACCCCTATATTTAGCATTTAGTTTTCAGGCTAATGAGTTAAAAAGCAATTTTTGACCTTTGAAAATCATATTTATTATAATGTATTATATTTATTTGAATCGTAATGTATGGTACAGGTCTATGTTCAATCATTATGTTTTTTGATAGTTGTGCAATGTCTGATGCTTCTCTGCCATAAGACTTGCAATGTCAAGTACATGGGGATCCCTGAGCATTATTTGACAGACCCCCAGGAGTTTGTGGAGCCCAGTTTCAAAACCGCTGTCTCACATTGTTCGCAAAAATTGACGGATATGTAGAAAACTTGTACACTATTAAATATAGATAGTTACTTTCAGATTATGATACGTATAAATTTTTGAACACACTGATGTGTCATTGGCTGTACATATGATATATTTATGCAGTAGTACATTGTAATATGAAAGTTATTTCGAGGGTTCCTTAAGTCTAAAAAGGTTGAGAAATGCTGTCATTGAGCAGTTATATTCAAACTGTTCAGTCAGGAGTTGCTCATATGTCTATTTTATCTCAGTAAGCCTTATTCTTACTTTTCCATTCAAGAGTGTATTTTCTTTATTGGTTAATGCACACTTGGATATTTCCATAAACAAGGCCAAAATCAACCAGTTACCTACGTATGTACACATTTGAATGTAGATGAGAAAGTTGTTTTTTAAAGGGATTTTAATGCCCCTGCCATAAAATAAAAAGAAGTTTAAATAATGTGTACTTTAGCAACCATCTTTCATTGATACAGGGTTTGTTTTTTT
The DNA here is from genome assembly GCA_963457665.1 of Thysanoteuthis rhombus. NCBI lineage: Eukaryota > Metazoa > Mollusca > Cephalopoda > Oegopsida > Thysanoteuthidae > Thysanoteuthis > Thysanoteuthis major. The sequence continues at coordinate 29,914,069 of OY735220.1, read as the reverse complement.
TTTCACCTCAAGTGTTTTCTAAAACCATGAAAGCCGACCATGAAGATTATGTGCTAATCAAACAATCAGGCAGAAAATGGCATTTGCTGACAGGGTTGCCAGATATTTAGATACGTTTCTGGCCAAAAACATACCCCCAAAAATGGCCAAATACCAATGTTGTTTATAAAACATTGCAGTACTCGCAAAAATAATAATTTCTTGAAAATACTACCCTAAGAAAGTCAACTCAAGTGAATCAATCATATATTTCAGTGTTCTAAAGCAGGGGTCCCATCCAAAAATTTTAAGACCACCAACCCCTTCATCCAATCTTTGATCCTTTATTAACCCCCAGGCAAAAATAATGAAATAAAAGTAATAATTAAGTAGACGTGTAATTTCGTTTCATTTCAGTTAATTTCTTTGAAAAAAAAAAACACTTAAATACGACCGAACTATGGCAATATGCTTTTAAAAAGGGCCAAATCTGTCATATATGGCCATAAAATAGTCGAACTAGCAGTATTGCTTATAGATTAACGTTTTTCACTTGTGTGTTATCTCCCCATAGACATAGAACTCTCTATCGGCGAAATCATTAAGCCTTAGTCCAAAATGGCGGAATCTTCCTCTACCAAAGGTGTCGAGGATGCCTTTTCTAATTTTTACACTGAAGTAAGTCCCTTTAAATCTTATCTGACTATTGTCAGGTAAATCCTTTTATCGTTTCTTTTTATAACTTGTACGATCAAAGGTTTTCCTTACTTCTTTTCTTCGCTGTAGCATACACAAAGTCGAATAATTGGCCATCACTATCACCACACTTATGAAATCAGTTTTAGTCTGTGTTGCCAACTTTATTTTCAAGTTTACATCTAAAATTGAATCAAAAAACATCTTAAACACCTAGAAATATCTAGATTCTCCTGATATATATTTAAAATCTAGGAAATGTATAAAATGTTATCAATGAATCAAATATGGCTTCAATATTCAACATTTATTTTATTAAAATATTACTTAATGTATTAAATATTACTTATTCTATCACTATCAATCAAATAGGAATGTTTCATTGAAAATCCAAAATTCCCAACATGTAGACGCAACCAAAAACATCTAGATTTAGATGAAAAACATCTAAAATGGCAACACTGGTTTTAGTGCTTCGCTTCTCAAAACTCTTGAGAGAACTGCTGCTTTCTTCTTTCTCTTCAAATTTATCGGAATTTCTGGTTATTCCAAGTGACTACTGCTTGGAATATGTTTATTTTATACAGGGCATTACTTAGGGCAGTGCATTGTATAGGGCACCAAGATTTTAGACCCCCCTCAAAAATGTCTTTATGTTGATATTCATTTTTTTTACAGGTGAAAAGCTGTATTTACTCGTGTATGATGCGAGAAATAAATATAAAAATCAGGGTCAAAATGGTTGGGTATCGTAATTCGAATGTAAAAAATAACGTATCTGATTTTTACCTAAAAGTGGAGGTCGCATCTTAGTCAAGTAAATACGGGAAAATGTCTCGACCATAAACTTTTTTGAGGATTTCTCATACTACATACAGATTGATCTATTAAGGACTTCACGTTAAATTGAACATAATTTTATGGATATTCCATTTTTGATTTGTTTGAAAATAATAGCTAATGATTATGGAGCTTGGAACTAGAAGGGTCCCTCCAGAAATGTTATACACATCCCATCAATGTTAAATTGGGCCCTGATTTCACAACTTTATTTTGCTCGGTTGTTTTCCTATTTGTTATTCGAAACGATGCACGTGTTTGAAGTCTTTCTTTTTTCTTTTTTCTTTTTTTTATACTGTAGCCTTAACGTTAAATTGATAATTTTATCTTTATTTTCGTTATGCTATTCAATCTTCCTTCTTCCTTACTTATTTCGGTCTTTTTGTACACAACACTAAACGTTTGTCTTTGATTTAATTCAACCGAACAAACTTTGAGAACAATTATAATTTGTTTTTGTTTTTTTTTACCTATGAACAAATAATTGTAAGAGGCTACGTTTTTTAGTCGAGTTTGTATTTTCAATAGTTGTTTTGTTTTAAAGTTTACTTGATTTTGATCGGTAGCTTTTTCTTGGGTATCAGGACAATTGCTCCCATAAGACAGCTGCCCCCTGGATAAGTTCCCCCCTCTCTTAATACTTATCAATTTTCTCATGGGTGTGATCGTTTACTTGGCCAACCACTTCATTTCCGCAAACTTCAACTTAACAGTTGCTTTGCTAAGGGGCAGTTGTCCTAGAACACTCTTCCAGGGACGTACCTAAGGGCAGTGCAAAATAGTGTGGAGAATCCCCCACCCCCATATGTCTTGGAAAATTTTTAATTTTTTCAATTTTTAGGAACATTATTCACAAGTTTGCATCTGGAAAAGCAAGGATGGTTCATATTAAAATTCATTTAAATGTGTTCCGATTGTTTGAGGATGTATTATGTTGCGTAGAGATTGATTATTGATATCCATGGAGGACTGTACATTAGATTAAACATGATTTTATGAATATTTTATTATTTTAATTTGTTTGAAAATCATATAGCTGCATACAAAACTGGAAGGGTCTCTAAGAATTGCTGGCGCTAGTTTACTTCAGGAGAAATAAGCTAGCACCGAAAGGTTATGCACCAGGCCTCACCTATGTTGAATTAAGCCCTAATCTCTCTCTTTCTCCTTTGTTGACGTGATCCTCGATCAGTAGTTATGGGTTGATCAATGAAAAAATCCTTTTATTGAACATTTTAGGGTTCATAAAAAAAACATGTCTGGAGATTTTTATTGGATGCAACGGCAACTTTAGTACCGATTGCCGTCACTGACTGACATACCGTAATGAGAGTAACGTCTCTCGTTAGATCTTCCCATTACCGTAGTTACTCGAGTAAAATGCTACCCCCACTTTTAGTAACTAAAAATTTGTTACATATATCAGCAGTTAGAATAAGCCCTCTGCTGGACTGAAGCTTTTCCAATCTTCTTCCATCAGGACCGCAACTGCACTAAACTCGGCCATATCATACCGTCAAACTTTTTAAAAAATCTAATTCCTGTATCGTGTGTCTGGTCTTTTTGTACTGTGTTTGTTTCCCCATCTGATTTCATTTCTTCTTGCTAAGTGTCCAGCCCATCTCCATATTTGCTGGTTTATTATTTGTATGATATCCTTCACCCTAGACCTTCATCTGATCCATGTTGATCTTTTTTCTATCTTTAGCATTGCTCTTTCCAGTGCTCTGTGTGTGATTCAAAGTTGGTTCTCAGTTCATTTTTTTTAAATTTCCATGTTTCACATCATTGTCATTGCTGGTATTATGCATTCATTGTATACGTTACGCTTTAAGCACACCGGCTTTTTAATGGTTCTCTACTCGAGTAAACTGTTACCTCTGAGCTTATATCCGACTATCGAGCTTGTTATTAATCATGTAATTAGCAAATGATTTTAACTGGTATTTTTACTCTCTTCTTACTTTTAACATTGACCTCGCCTTAGAAAAAACGATTGAATGCTGATCAGTTATAACGATTGTATTTCATTTTGATAACTATTTCTCGGAAATATTTCCGAGCTTGGTCGATTTAGTTGTTTGTTGTTTTGTTTTGTTATGTCATTAACTGTAATTAAGTTAATCGTTTCTATCGCAGAAGAGTAGCTTTCGATTTTTATGTCGATTTGTTACTTTTTTTAATCCCTTGCTTAGTGGAAGAAAATTCTTATACAAGATTTTTCTCGTATTTTTTTTAACGATGTAAATTTTATGAAAAAATTATTAAACCGTTGTATGTGCTTGAATAGTTTTTTTGCCAATAATGGTTGTCAATTTGTCGACAAGTCCGTGGTGATTTACTGGAAACTTTGTGTTGATATTCATAAAAGTATTACTTGATATAAATTCTTTAAATACTCTTCGCTGGTGAAATCCTTTTGGGGGAGGACAGACATGGAGATTTTAACTGTCATTATTGGATCATTTGAATGGAAGTGTTTTTGACATTTCACCGTGTCGACGTTTCTTTCATAAATTCTCTTATTTCTTTTTATTCATTTGCCAATTTTAACATCGGGTGTGAAATTTCCAGCCTGTGCCCACCTGATGTTAAATAAGTCACGTAAAACGAAAAGAAATGAGAGGATAAATGAAAGAAAAAAACATCTAAGCGTTTGAAGAAGGCGGTGAAGTGTTAAAATCAGTTCCATTCAAATTTATCCAATAACAACGGTTAAAAACTCCATGTTTGTCAAATCCTTTTTATTTTCTTTGCTGGTAAACCTTTTTTATTAACTACACTTGGGATTTAAACTTTAATCGTAGATCTGTTTAGCAGAAGTTAAATTATGAAACTCATTAGCAGACGATGCATTTTGGGGAAGCTTCAATCAACAGCTTTCTCGTAAAAAATGTTTTATCTGTACAGAAGTAAGTGAATTATTCGACTAAATAAAAGCTGGAAGCTACTAAAACGATATCTTGTTAAGTAAATTGATTTATTCTCCGATAGCTTCTATTAACAAGATCATAAAATTAAATTACTACTGTGTAGTTGTAGTAGTAGTAAATTTAGCAGAGGACATCATCAATAAAAAAAATAACCGGATCTTATTAATAACCTCGTTTACTCAAGATCAAATCCAGTTGGATCACGAGTATAATGTGACCCTTAATTTTTGAAGCTAAAAGATCAGTTATAACTTTTTTTTTTACATAAGCAGAATGCTACCCCCACAATTTTGACCCTTATTTTTAAATTAGATTTCTTGCCTTTAGTGCTCGAGAAAATACGGTACAAGATCTCTTTTTTTTTTTAAATCCCAAGATAAGCTTAACCTTGTAACTTGTATCGTAATGTTTCTGTGATTCAAACCGTTAAAATGGTAAAAATTTGATTTTTAGTGAGTGAAATAGTGTATTTTTGTTGGAAAATCTATTTTCTTGTGTATTTTATTTCAATTTTGGTGTATTTTGAATGAATATGACCTTCATTTCTTCAGGAAATCCTTCGCTCTTGAGGAAAATTGAGAACACGGCAAAATAGGAAGGTGGTTCCCCGATTGTTAAGTTTCACGCACTCGATCAGTCGATGGTGCAAACGGCGCACAAATATAAGCATTTTAATAATATTTAAAGCTAAAATATTATTTATGTATTTACTTTCTCTTATTTCTTTTTATTCGCTGTTTTAAACGTCGAGTATGCGAAACTTCACAATCGGGACCACCTTCTCTATATAGTGCCAAATACACTACTGGGAATGACTGAATAATGCTGTTTAAAATCGAGAATAGTTTGAGAAAACTCAAGTTTTTAATTTCATGCCGAAATACGGTTAAAAAAATGAATAAATAAATCTTGACCCAACTCCCCTTTTCTCAAAAATGGCAAATTTCCCGAAGAATTGAAGGTCATATTCATTGGAAACTCATCAGAATACGCAAGAAAAATACATTTTCTCACAAAATACACTACTTTACTAAAAACTGAATCACTAACAAAATTAATTTCATGATTCGCTCGGAAGGTTATTCGGTTCGTTGGGTCTATATTTTCATTTTCTTTCATTGCCTTTTTTTTTTGTTTGTTTTGTTGTTTAATTTTCTGGTAGGTTTGCTCTTAAAGAACTTGAAAGAAGGTAGATAACAACAGGTCTATTCAGCTCAATTGAGATAAATCTCTATTCTTTACTTGTCTGGCTGGCTTTTTGCCAGAATCAAGGATCAAAATTTTGGGTTGATGTTCTTATACTTTCAGTTCTCTTCATTTTAGGTAATTTGTGTACAATGCAGGGAAGATGATCCCAATTGTAAAGTTTCGCACGCTCGCTCGCTCACTCACTGTTAAAATTGGCGCACCGATAAAAACAATTTATCAGTTTAATTTATTGAAAGCTATAATATAATTATTTTGCGTACTTATGTTTTTCTTTCATTAATTCTCTTATTTCTTTTTATTTGTGAGCCATTCTTAACATCAAGTTTTCAACAATTTACAATCGGGACCACCTTCCCTACCATGTCCTCCTTTTTGCTTCTTGTTGGTGTTGGATTGAGGGTGCAAGTAGTGTTACCCCTCCTACAAAGCTGTTGCTTTATTTTAGTATATCGTATTCCAACGTTGCTGACGTACCTTCTTAGGATTGGGTAATTTGGGACCACAGTCATTGGAGTTAAAGATTCAAAAAATAAAGCATACTACTTATCACTGTAGGAGGAATTGCACTTCTCTTTAGGGATCGCACTGCTTAACATGTTCCGGGCCAAATTGTAAGATTAGGTTGAAATATTTACCTTTCCTTCTTTTCCCTTTATACTTTTCATTGGTTCCAGTGTAGAGTAGATCTTCAAGATAAAATTCCTCAATGGGGGACGGTTCTAGGCATGAGTGAACTAAGCAGCTACTTAGGGCCCCATGGCCCCAAGAAGCAGGGGGGAAGGGAGCATAAATCAAATTCTGCCCAAGGTGTGGACTGGTCTCTATCAATCAGCAAAGTAATTCCATTAATTCACCTTTTTTATTTGTACACTTGTTTAGTCAGCTAACTATTAATTATCTATAATTGCACAAACTAATGAAATTGACTGGATAATAATTCAATTCTGTTGGTGGTTCCACTTGCCTTACCTTGTTTTTCGCATATGCTGATTATGTTGGTATATCAAGAACATGAAATCTTTTTTATTTCTCATTTCTCTTGCTTAGGGTACACTTTGTCGACCATTTTGGACCTCGCCAATCCGCAGAGAGTTCATAACAAAAAAATTGAACAATTCTTCTTTTTTATCTTCTGGATAATGCTCATTTTCTCTCTGGTCCGTTGTTTGAATTCCATCAGAAACTGAGTTGGGTTGATGGAGAAATCGCTATTCTGGGCAATGTTTTCATTCACAATAATTGAATAATACTAGATGTAGAACTCACTTGATTTTTGCAGGTAGTGTAGTACAGATATACCTTCTTTAATGCGGTTAATTCATCCAAAATTTCTGATATTACTCAGAATTTCAAGGCTGGAAGTCTTATGATTTGATGATTTTTTTTTTTTTTTTCCAGCTTACTCTAGTTATTTTAATTTGTAAAGCAATGCTTTTGACCATACTATGTCAAAATATGCACTAATCAAGGTATTGTTGTAACATGCTGTTGCATCTGTTTTGCTTGGTAAATCTGGTCAGGATATTTTTTGTAGTTCCTCTAAAGTTCAACTAGTAGATATCTTACTATGTTTGTCCTGAAATGAATGAATTGAACCAATAAATAAATCAGATTATTGAGCACTCTGTATTATCTTTCTTTATGTCTGGTCACAGATGTCCAGCAAAGTGTATGGCAAATAACTTTTCAGACCAATCAGATTCAGGGTTGAAAATTTTAGCCTATAAAAACGATTTCCACAATGAGTAGGTTGTTAAGGGTCAATGAAGAAAGGGTACTGAGATAGCCAATTAAGATAATGTGTTTATTTTTTATTTAATTATTTTTTTTTTTCAATATGTGATTAGGAAAAGGTATCCAAATTGGCAATGCGAGGTGGAACCATCATTAAAGTGGAAGTAATTCGCTGCTTATTTTAACATACTTGCCTCTGTTAACATTTCTTTCTATGTATTAGTTTTACTAAATATATAATGAGTACTAAAGGCTGAATAGGGGTGTAGGAGAAGGTCTGTCTACCTTGAAAATCAATTCTCAGAATAATGGCTTTTACCTGGATTCAAACACTGAAAAAATAAGTATAAAATTCATAAAAAACACTAACAAATGTACATAACTATAAACAATATTTACAATTCAACATATATAGATCAGATTATCTTGGAAATTTCATCAAGTAGATCCCAAACAAAAAAGTTATGTAAACATGTTATCTTGTCAGTGCTTTAATGTTAGGATTTGTAATGGCCACGTATCAAATAAATTTAAATTTTGATGTTTTTGGTTTGTTTTCCAATGGTAGATTTTTTTTTCTCTTTTTTTTAGGAAAAGGGAGTGACACTTTGAGTCTAAGCAGAAATGCTGATCCATAGATATATAATCCAGTCATTTTTGGCTGGTACTATGTTAGTATCTATACTTATATTTGTGAAAGTTTGTGACTATGTTCACCTTCTCCTTTTCAGAGAATCTTTTTTTTTTTAAATCTCTTGAGAGCTTTATATTACTCTTTTATTTTTTAAAAACAATTGTTAACAAATAGTTTTATAGAAATTAATGTTGCCCAATGCTGTCAAAAATGGTGTAAACAATGGCGCAAGTTCTGAACAGTCTGTTCTTTCTGTTGTTTTGACTTTAAAATGAAACTTCATCAGTTTATTATGACTTGTGTAATGAACTGCTTTTGTTAATCTCACCTGTTTAGTTGACACCAACTCATGGCCAGGATAACAATAATATTCTGTTGCTAGAAGCCATCTAACTAATATCAACATCCACATAATTTTCTTCAGTCTTGAGTTTTTCTGTCTAGTTGGTTATCTATGCATGTATAATGTACAGGCGACTCTAATAAAGCTAGAGGGCTGAACATTTGAACTTTTACTCCTTGCTAAGTTAAGAAAAAACACTCCTTTTGTTTGTAGTTATTTTTCAATCTCCCCCCCCCCAAGGTCTTTGGTTAAGAGTTCGATTTACTATGTAAATTTATGCTGAACATGTCCCTTAGTTTGTGTCTGGTAGTGTTCATGCTTGTTTTCTGAAAATTCAGACTTCTCTAATGATAGCCGCCAAAAGGTGACAGAAGTAGTTCATTCATTGATCAAACCTCTTTCCAATTTTTTGATTGATTACCCTTAGCATGGGCTTATGACAAAAGATGTTGGTCATGTGACAGTTTCTATTGAGTGACTTACCAGATTTGTCTATTTGACAATTCGATAAAAGAACAGTCCTGATTAAAATAATCATCGCTTACCAATACTAATCATCATTAATTATATAGAGCTTCTCTTCTTTATGATTAACCTTCCACTAGTCAAATCTGAGATTATCTAGTTGTATAAATCTCTTCTTGGAAGGATTGGAGTAATTGTTATGGATTTGTACAACTTTTGTGCTTGTCTTTTTTTTTTTTTTTTTTTTCTTTTTTTCTTTTTTTTCTGGAAATGTTTGTAAAAGAAAAAAGAAGTCCTCAGTTTCTGTGCCCAAAATATAACCTAAAACTAGAGCCTCCATTTCCTGAAGGAACTATGGAGGTGGTTGCATTGCAGCATGGCTTCCCCCACAAAAATCTTGATGGAAGCACAAAAAAACATGTTATGACCTTCACCAAGGAAGTAACTGAATGCTCCGAAACTACAAGTGGCAAAAAGTATGGGTCTAGTTTAACATTATAGTTATATTGTAAATTAAACCGCCCTAGCTCTGAAACCTTGAAGAAAAAAGTTTTTTCAAAACTATGTAAGCACCATACACAGAATTGAGACGCACCAATTAGTGTTGGAATGGTATTGATATTCTCTCTCTAACTGTAGGAGGAGAAGTGATGCCAAAAATGGTCGGAATAACTATAAAGAGTAATAAATCAAAAAATACATAGGAGAGCATCGGTGTGCTTCCAATGTATATAATACAGTCACATTAAATTTTTTACTTAAATGGTCATAAAAATGAATAGGTTAACACTTCAATTTTAGATACGTGTTTTTTCTTGTTTAATGTTCATCAAATGAATAATACTTTTGTATATAACCTTAACAAATCAATTCAGATCATGGTAAAACGAAGCCTTGCTTAGATAGGAATGTTATTTTATAGTGACTAGTCAATAACCTGCCACTCTGCTGACAGGTTATCTATTTTGACAGGCTAGGCTGATAGCTGCTACTGATACTGTAAGTGTGACAGCTGACATTTAGGGGGAAGAAAGAAAAGGAAAGTAATTTAATGAAAGGGGAGGAAAGAAAAGAAAGGTATTTAAATAAAAGGTTAGGAAGGCAGAGGGCCTGATGGCTGCTACTGATACTATAAGCATGACAGATATAGTTCTTACATATATGATTTCAACTTCTGTTGGAGAGCTTAACTAGGTTGCTCTAGATTGTTTTTTTTTTTTCTTAACATTGTTTATATTTGCATTCATGTTATGATGATTGTAGAATCTTATAACTTATAAAAGAAAGTATCCAGATGAGAATTGTTGATATGTTTTGAAGCAGACTGTTCAGTAAGAGGATTGAGACCTAAAAATGGTAGAATCATAGTTTCCTTACATAAAATGAAGGTAATTCGTGTTCGCCTCAAAATGAACTAAGGTTTTAAGGATTATCCCAATGTAGTTTGGTAATATATACTTTTATAACAACAGAAACACCTCATACATTCTGCCTCTCGATGTTAAAAATTGCACACAAATAAAAGTAATTGAACAAATATAATTCATTCAAAGCAATAACAATATAATTGGTGTAATTTTTGTTTTGTTTTTTTTCATGGGGAGGTAATCCTGTAAGCTTTAGCTCCCTCCATTTTATGCTTGGAAACTAGGATTTTATCCAGAAAATCTTTAAAGTAAAAACTGCCAAATGGGCTTTGGCACTGGCTGGAATAGAAAAACATTATTTTTTTTCCCTTTTTGGCCTCTTAAGGCTGTCTGTTATTGCAATGTACATTACATTGACTGGAAATAATAGAAATGTCTTATTTGAAATGGAAAAAATTGCAGTGTATACTGGCATTTATCCAATATCAAACTGGTTTTAACTTTACCAGCTGTAGGATATGATATGCTAATACATTCAGTCTTACAATTAGGTATTCAGACCATTACATTGTTATTCCATTAACAACTCTCTGTTAAATACCTACTCCCCCTTTCGCTCTTGGGTTGTCCTTTTCTTTGCTTTCATTAATTTACCACTGCCAACAAAGTTGGAGATATATATATACAAGGTGTTAGCCTGAATTTTGATTTCCCCGCTGTTTTTATAGGAATGGGAAGTTTTCCATGATCTGCATTTTTGTATTTAAAAAATGCCAAATAAATGTCTGAAAAGACACTGAAAATGGCCAAAACATAGCTCAGCTTAATTGGAAAATAGGAATTAGGTTTCTATTGGGAATTAGCTGTAAAATGGCTAGTTGAAATACTGGCTAATACCCTGATCTATTACTCCATGTCTATCTTTCCATCTGTCCACATATCTCCATAAGTTTGTTTTTAATATCTTTTTTTCATTCAGTTTTTTGTTTTGTGTATGGTGTTGGTAGAGGTAAGCGTTCTCCAATAAAAACTAAATTAGAAAGCAGAGGGCACTCTCTGCTTTCTAATTCAGTTTATGTGGAGAAATCTTTCCCAATGGTGTTAGCCGGGAATTTGATTTCCTCACCATTTTTTCTTTATAGGATTAGGAAATTTTCCAGAGTCTATATTATTGTATTTCTTTTCTTTTTTTTTTTTTCCTTTTTTCAAAAATCCCCAAATGGCCAAAAACTAACACTAAAAATGGTCAGAAGTTGATACTTTAAATCAAAAATAAATGACTCTTACAATCTTATATAGAGTTTATGACAAAGCTTCCTTTATTCATTTCCATAGCGTTTGTTGATTTATCCTCTGTATTCTATCATAAGTTCAGTTTAAAAAATAAATATTCACCTCTGCCAACTTAGTTTGACAGAGATTATGTATTCACCCCTGTCTATCTATCCGTCTATTTATTTGTCCACTCTATATTTCTCAAAGTTTCCACTGAATTGCAAAGAAGGAAGGGCAGTCCATGAACTAATGAATAATTGATTCAATTTTAGGGGAATCCAGGTACAGATGTACCTTGTTTAGTGTGGTTCATTCTTTTTTAAATTTTCCATACTGTTCAAAACCTTAGTATAATTTGATTAAGTAATAATTAGGTGTTAATTTAATTTTTTTTTTCTTTTCCATCTTATACTCAGTTACTTTAATTTGTACAACAATGCCTTAACTGTATTACATCATAATATGCATTATTAGAGGTATTCCTGTATTTTTAAAAATTTTGTTAATACAGTGGAATAGGACAACAGCTGCTCAAAGGTAATAACTCGGCAAATCTTGAAATGAATCGAAGTTCGAAGGGATGTCTGATGAATAATTATTATTAACTTTTGTAACAGCATAGTCTGGGTTCTGTAACCTGATAGTTCAGTATTTAGTGACAATGACGTTGGCAGAGATATACGCTCTCTGAGAAGTGTTGCCAACTCAAAAAATTTTTTTTGCGCTAGTTTGACTGCCAAAAAGTGCTAAATTTTTCCTTTAATTCTCAAGATGGCCAAAACACACCAAAGAGATGCCAAAAATGGTAAAAATATGCCAAAGAATGGCCAACATGTTTGCACTGCCAAAACTAGAGACACACTGAATTTAGTGATAAAAGCACTGAATTGGCAACACTCTGAGTGCTTTCCTGTTGAAATAATAGATGCTTAATAACTAGGTTGAGTGGAGCTGGATTGACCACACCCTCATGAAACCTGCCAGCAACATCGTAAGGAAAGAGGAAGAGGGCCAGATCCAGGAACACATGGGACGGGATGCCAAGGCAGAAATGCAGAGAAACGTTACACCTGGAGGTATCTGGAATAGACTGCCCAGTCAATACGGTTGAAAGGAATGTTGTAACAATACTTGCAGATCTACAGAACTTTGGATTTTCTTTTGACTTCTTCAATCCATGTAAAATACTGTTGAGCATATCAGATTTAAAAATGGCTTCCATTTTTATCAAACTTGTTTTCTCTCGTGTAACCTCTCTGAATTTGACGTATAGTTATACTGTCATTTGTGCATTCCGTTGAGAATAGCCTCTCTTAGAACTAGAAAAAAATCGTAACAGGTCTGGCTAGTCACTCAATAGAAACCGTCATGTTACCAATGTCTTTTGGCAACATGCTTTGTTGGGGATGATCAATTAAAAAAATTGGGGTAATCAATGAATAAGTTACTTTTGCTTTTTCTTGGGTCACAAAAGTCTGAATTTTCTAAAACCAAGTGTGGATGGATGCAGCTGCATACAAACTATTGGGACAGTTTGATATAAACTTGCCCCCCCCCCCATGTTTTTTTTAGTTATGATGAATGTTTAAATTTTCAGCCCTCAAACTCCATTGGTGCATACATAACCACTCAGAAGAAACCTTTGGTGACTGGTTTCTATTACAGCTAAAATGTTTATACTAGTGAAGCAGAAAAATTAGAGAATGAAGGTATCAATTTATTTCGAAAAGGTAAGAGAAAATAATTTGTTAACCCATGCTGTGAAAAACAACAGCAGATCTGAAATATATAGATACACATTGCTATAAGTAGATAATAGAGATTCACATTGCAGTGAACCTGTGGAGAATAACATTCAGTTACCAAAAATTTATCTTTTGTTTTTGTTACTTTTAATATCAATCACTGCTACCCACACCACTGGTCAAGATGAAGTTGTTGGGTCTAAGTTATTCTTGTGTCTTGACATTTATACATATCTAAGTGTCTATATATCTAACTGTTCATAGTAGAAACTTGAAATTTTGCGTGCACATTTTAAAAAATTCCTCTCTAAATTGAGGTTCTACTGGGGGGGGGGTCAATTTTCAATGTAAGTTCTTGCTAAATTGGTCAACCCTTGTTTTTTGAAATTTTGACATTTTAGTGCCCAAAGAAGTATTTTATTCATTGATTACCCGTCTTTCCATTTTTTTTTTTTTTTTTTTTGATTGATCACCCACTTGTGTGTCATCTGTTATGCATGTAACTATTTTTGTTGTTGCCGTTATTAATCACCACTACCCACAACAGACCAGTTTGTACACTTTCGTTGGTTTAGGTTATTCATGGGTTCTGACATTTATTTACACTACCTGTCCAAATAGGGAATTTCCTCGATTGTTGACACCTTCACTGAAACTAAATCTAAATATTATCTCATGTCTATGTATTTCTCTCAACCTATGCCTGTATCTTCTCATTGTCTCCCTTATCCTTTCCAAATTTTTGTTGCCTGTCTATGATCTCATCTAATTGTTATACAAACATGGATAAGATAAATGTGCCAAAATTTTCCTTACCCACTCAGTAAACTACTTGACTTCTCTTCCTCCTCTTTCAGACTGACCGAACAAGCTCCCCCTCCCCCACCCCTCAAGTAAACTACTTGAATTTTTTTTCACCTGTTACTTTCTATAAAAAAAAAAAGAAGGAATGTTTTAAATAAAATAACATGCTGCCAAAAGATGTTAGTCTCCTTGAGGTTGAGGAAAAAAAACTTTTTTACATACATCTCATCTGTTATGCAAGTAATTATTACTGTTATTGTTTTTGTCATTAATCATCACTTACCTACAACAAACCAGTTTGAACACTTTTGCTGTGTTTAAGTTATTCATGTGTCCTGACAATTATATATATGTATGTATCTAGATTTAGTCCAGCTTTAAATGTTCTGAGTGGAAACTTTCTTCTGCACACGCACACTCTCCCCAATAAGTTGTGAAATTGTTTTTGCCCCCCCCCCTCCCAGTTCCCAGTGGGGGGTTCAATTTACAACATGAGTTTATACTAAATTTACATGATAAAAATGAGCATATATATGTGTTGGTGATTCATGATTTCACTTGAAATGCTAGTCTTGATTATTTTTCAAATTCAGCATTATTATTAGATCATCAGAACATGGAATTCTATTTTAAATCAGAGGATGAACACATGTCAATTGCATGAATGAAATTCTATTTTACTCCAATGTTAGCGTGATAGAAGACATCTGCACATTGGTAATTATCTATGTGCGTGGATTATACATTTAATTGGCTCACTGCAATGCAAATCTATTATCTATGTATATAATAATCAGCGATGTGTATCTACATATTTCATATATGCTGTTCTTTTTCACAGCATGGGTTAACTAATTTTGCTAGAAGGCACTAAAGAATTTGATCCTTATTTGTATATTATATATATGAGAGCTATGTCTTTCACACCTACAGTAGCCATCAGCTCTTTCCTTCCCTTCCCTATCCCTTATTAAACTGTATAGCTTTCTTTCCTCCCTTTCCTCTTCTTATAGTGTCTTTCATACTTATAGTATCAGTAGCAGCCATCAGCTGGACCCATTGCTGTACATTTGTTAGTTACAGGTCATGAACTAGTTATATCTAATGACATTTAAAGTTGGCAAATGATAATTGATGTGAAAAAATGGAAACATAGTGATTGTGTAATATATGAAATTTTTTCATTGATGTAATGAATTCTTGATGAAATCTTTAGGTTCTCTCTATCTCTCTCTATTTGGAGAGGTTACAAATTCTGCAGAGAAATGCCAAATAGTCTGATCTGGCAGATACCCAACATGTCTATTTCTTGAATACCCGAATTCTAAATTCCATTATTACCCTCAAAACAAGGCATGCAGGGACTAATATATCCATTTATAATCACAACACTGATTTATAAAGTGTTGAGAGAACTTTCATGTTTTCAGTAATGTAATAATTGTTCACTCATTGTTAGAAACCATCCACTCAATTGTCAACATAGGTTTCTTCAGTTTTTTAAATTGGTCTGGCTGGCTGCCGAGTTGATTGGTTATGTATGTATAATGATGCGTACAGGCTATACCAATGGAGCTAGAGGGAAAATTCAAATATTTACTCTTCATCATATTTAGCAAAAACTTTAGTAGTAGCATTCATATATTTTGTTTTGTTTGTTGTTTTTTTTAATTCAGACTTATTCTATTGATCACCCCCAGGACGACATAGTGCCAAAAGGCATTGGTCACATTATGATTTTATATTGAGTGACTGACCAGACCTTTGGTCAAGTTGAGAGAAATGAAAAATATATGGTCTATATATATATACAGGGTCTGTCCGGAAATGAATCCTGCCAAATTTTGAATATTTTGAGAGCAGGTTACACAGACTTGCTGTAATTTGGCAACCAATCAGAGTGGATCTTGCGGCACATGCATGAACAGACACTTTTCAGTTGGGTTGCTCAGTCAGCAGTGAGATGCCATTGAGCGAGTTTGTGTATGGTGACCATTGCATTGACCGAGTGAGTCATTCTTCATATCTCAAGCAAGGTTTTTCAGCAAAGCATTGTATAACACAGGTCTGTCAGTCCCTATAAAGTCCTGATTTGACTTTGTGACTTCTGGCTTTGTACAAAGACATTTTAGACTGTGAACAGGAATAAGGTGAACATGGCAAGACAGCTGATGGCAATCTCAAAAGAAGACTGCCAATCTTTGAAAAGAGGAGGGGATATTGGAATAAATGTGTGAGGTCCCAAGGGAAATACTGTGAGGGGGATTAGGCTGCCATTACCCCTGGTAGGTTGTGTTTTCATTATTATTAAATGACTGGATACTTTCCAGACAAACCTTGATAACTTCTCAGATCTGATATCCTCTATACCAGCTGCATTCCTATTCTCCTTGGGGAATTTGTAGAAATCTGAAAATAAACACCGTGGAATCTGTTGTAAGAGAACATGATAGCTGAGAGGATAATTCTTTGAAATAGATCTGGTATCGTTTGATGTTTGTGACAGACACTAGTTTGGTGCAGCAGAAATTATTTTTAAAAACTCGACTGCTCAGTTTTCTTGGTGCACCTGTTTGTACAAAGCTCACCTATTTAAGTGAGAAGTGAAGAGAGGGAACAAAGAGGATGTGGATACACTGACATAAAGAGAGGAAAAGAGATTCTAAGAGAAAAGCTGGTGCATATTGCGAAATGCACAGAAAAAAAAAATCACTATGAATAAAAAAAAGATGATGTAGAGTGACGCGATGTCTGGTGAGGAAAACAAAATCAGTAGACTTAGTTTGAAACTGTTTATGTTCACTTTACACTGATACCCTTTGGGGAGGCATGAATCCACTTCACCTTCCAGTTGTGGGTAAATAGCTAGGCAATCAGAGACCATTAGCCCTGTACTGCTGTTCAATAACTGTATATACTTTGATTGAGCAAGTTATAACAATTCATGTTGTAAGGTGGGTCAACAATACAAACTTCCTATGACAAAGACAGGTATTCAGCACAACAGACATCCTCAATTTTGATATTAGGATTTGGATTTTTTTCTGTACTTATTGATTTTACTTAATGAATATTTCAATATCTAGAAGACGTTTGACAATAAACTAAAGATGGACCAATAAAGCACTTAGAGTATTACTCATTTTTGGTCCTATTGGAAATTGGAGTTATCTGTTTTTGTCCTTGCACAACAGAGTAAGGCAGTCCATCTAAGAGAAGGTTACTCAGAGAGTAAAAACCTATAGCTTGGCAGTCGCCATAGCTGATCCCAAACCTGGTTAAAGAAGGAAGGTTGCTGCTTCAACCCATAAAACTAACTTGAGTGATTGCTGTTCTGGGCTTCATAAATAGTTCACAGGAATAGATAAAAATTTGTGCTGTTCAATTTGAAAAAAGCCTTTTTAATTATTTCATTTCTAAAAGGTTTTATTTACCTCTGTCAATGGAGTTTGAGAGGTATATGTATTTGGTTCTGTCTTTCCATCCAATTCCTCCGAATGTACAGAATGGATTTCAATGAAATTTTGTGGAAGGTTGGGCAATGGGGTAAGCGATAGGTGGTTAAATTTTTGGATCCGGGTATTTTCTTTTGATTCAGTGAAAGAGATATATATATATATATATATATATATATATATATATATATATATATATATATATATTCAATTTTTTTCATACTTTTGTATATATGTTCAGGTCTGTTTACATGATATTTTCAAGTTCTCTATGAATTTCTATGAAAGTTAGTGCTATGGTGAATCATGGGTTACAAAAAAGTGATCTAATTTTTGGATGGGTCCATGCTTAGTGAATTCCCCTACATCATAATATCACAAAAATTTCATGTGTTTATACGCAATATCTTCAAAAGTTCACAATAAATTTCAATGACATTTTGTGGCAGGATGAACAATAGGCATAGAAAAACTGATTAAATTTTGGGATGGACACCTGCACAATTACTCCCCCCTAACAATGGCATTGAGAAAGGTATGCGCTCTTTGAGTGCTTTCTCGTTTTTTGTGCAAACAAAGGATTATTATGATAACTAGTTTACCTGTATCATCATAAATGATGACAGTTCTATGAATTACTTGCTGAGATACCCCACATTGCCTGGGGTAAAAATCGTAATCATGACAATACTGGGTAGCAGATGATAGTTTATAGAGATTGAAAAAACCAAAAAAAAACACATGAGTTAGACATTTTTAGCCCCTCTTAAAACTTCGAAGATAAATTTTTCTAGAAACCAAGAATTCATTTGATCACTCTTGACGTTAGCAGTTCACAAAGCAAACTTTGTCTGCCAATTCTATCTTTCCAAGGCTCTAACAACTCGGCTATTGGACCATCATGACTTTGTACCTAAGAATTATAGCTCAAAGTGTGTTGCTCCAAAAAAATGTTGAAAAAAAAATCCTAGATTATGGTGATTCATAATATACATACAGTTTGATTCCATTGATCTAACTTTGTTTTTCTAAAAGATCCCAGATGCAAAAAACAGAAGAAAAAAATATTTTTCAACAGACTTGTTTTCTTAGAGCGTATATAGAGACCCCATAAAAATCAACTGTTTTATTTTTGCAAAATTCAACCTAAAGATGTGTGCTCTAGGTAAATAGACCTGCTGATTTCAGACATGCCTTTGTTTCTTTTCTGCGATGCATAGTTCTTGACATCTTAGAGTACACACACAAACACACAGGTCAGTACTTTATATTATAGATAGAGAATTAATCAACAAAAATATACATTTTTATTGAGGTTGATTTCAGCTGCTACAATATTAAGTCACATGATTGATAACACTGTTTTATTATACCTACCTTTATTGCTGTGCTGGTGGAGAGGGGAGTGTAAATTGGTTGGTTTTCAAACAAAATAGTCTGAGTTTGCCTGCACCTCTCCCATTACTGTGCAGGTCAAGGGGGGCAGTGTACAGTGGTTGGGTTGGAAGTTGAGACTGGGAAGCTTTAGATTTAACTTAATCTTTTTCCTTCTTCCTTTCCTCTTTATTTTAGCTTCTTTTTTCTCTGTGACTGACCAATTAACCAACCAATACACACTTTAGATTATGTAGAAACGTCTTTCTGTTTATAATAGTCTTGTCTCTGATTTGCATGTATGAATCAATAGATACCACATAGGTGTGCTGGTATCTTTACTAAAACATGAGAATTTTTACCTCTTTATTTTAAGTGAAAAAGAACAGAAACAGGTCTTTTTAGTCACTTGATAGAAACAGTCACATGTTTAATGTCTTAGGGCAGCATGCCGTGTTGGGATTGATCAATTGAAAAAGTGGAGGGCAATGCATAAATTACTTCTCTTACTTTTTTTGGCAGTGATCACTGAAAAGAGTGTGAATGCTGCCTGGATACAAACTGGGGAACCAATTTAGCATAAACTTACATTGAAACTTGAAGCTCCATCTAAAAACCTATTTAAGGGGTGGATTTAAAAAAAAAACAAGCATTTTTTTTCTATACATAAGTAATAGATGTTTGAATTTTCAGCCCTCTGGCTCCTTTGTCGCGGCCTGTACGTGTGATACATAGCCAGCTAGACCAACTGGAAACTGAAGAAACCTATGTTGACAGTTTTGGTTGAGGGTTTCCAAATGTTAATTGTATTACACATACTTGGTAGGATGTTCAACTGTGCTGGTCTGTCTATGAACAAACCTCTTTTCTTTTCATGGAAAACATCTCTGAGGATGGATCAATAAGTCTGCATAGACAAAGAAAGGAGAATATGTTGAAAAATGGATGCTTTTTTCATTGTTAAAAAGCAGAGTTATTCATGTACCATATATGATAACATACCCCCCTGGGGGGGGGTTGAAGAGGGGGATATTGAAATATGTAGCTACAGTATAATAGGAAAAAACTTGGACAAAACATGCAACTTTGACAGCTGGAAAAATCTCGTCAATGATAATACTGCTGAAATGTGATGTAGAGAATGCCAAAACAGCTTAGCTATACCTCAACTGCTTCTATAAGACATGGAGGACATTTGTTGGGGGGGGGGGGTCTCAAACAACATTGAATACAATAATAAGAAAATATAGACTTTCCTTGTCTGTTGTCTTGAAGCAAACTTGTATGATGTAATCATTATTGTAGAAAATGAGTATTTGGTTTAAAAACAAGAGCTGTGAGTGATTTTTCTTTTTTTTTTCTCAATAATTTTATATTGAGTAACATTCTCAGAACAATGAACTATTAATTAAATGAATAGCAATTCAAACTACAAGTCGTTTATTTTCATCCTTTTCATACTTTAATGAAATCATTTAAATTTTTTTTTAAATTCATGTTAGTTTTTGTCTTTTCTCTATTAAAGACATTGAAATATTTAGGAGTGATTGGTTCTTTTTCGTTGATGGCGTTCCCTGCACCTTCTAAGACTTGAAGGCTGTGATTTTAGTCCATCAAAGATAAAAACTGAACTTCTTCACCTTTGGGCATTTTGGCACTGACCATGGTGGTCATTGTGCTCTCAGTGCTTGAGGTTTTGCTAGTTCAAACATTTTAACTCATCAAAGAAAATTCAAATGCATAATAATAACTGCTGATCAAAATTAGTTCTCTCTCACTTGTAGGTAATTTTTTTTATACTATCTGTTATGATTTTTACAAATTTTATCTCAGTCACAGAACAGCTCCACTGTCAAATAGAAGTGGTATCAAGTGGTTCATGAAATTAAGAGTTGAAGCTCTCAAATTCTACTCTTTCATGTTTACTGTCCAATGCCTTTTTTTCTTCTCAAGATAATTGTAATCCAGCTCAGGGCTGTTGAGTTGGTACACAAAGCTTTTCAATTCAAACTCCAAGTACAAGTGGAAACGAAAGCAGCTAAGCTATAGCTTGATTTCACATATAAGACTTAGAGGATATATTTTTAGGGGGAAAAGTAGGCCTTATGTGCCATCAAATATGGTACCTATGTAGAAATTCATAAATTTAGCAAGTAGGAATTTAGAATAGGAATATCTGCTTAATACAGACCATCATTTGCCATGAGATTTTCATAAACTTGAGTGAATGCTTAAAAAGAAAAATGACAGACAATGTTTTGTATATTATTATGTAACTAACCTAATTTGTGTCAAAAATGATGGGATTATTTATATAGGAATTGGCACATTTGCCTTGGATCAGAGTATCTGTGTGCTGTGTTGTTTTTTTTTCTCCTCAGATTGTTTCAGTGAAGTCAATGAAACTATTTGAGGGGGGGAGGATCCATGGTGGGTCTGCTACCACATAGAAAAACTCTCAACACAACTTTCCTCCAGTATGTACATCCTAATACATCTACAAACATCTTCCTGTACTCTTTCCAGCCTGAAGGTTCTATACTGAGAAAACCCTTCTAGTTTATCTGTGATTGGCTTACAGTACTGACCTTAAAAAATTGTTATATAAATTGGATATTAGCTCTGCCTTATATGTCCACATAATGTCACTTCCCAACACTTCTGCCTAGGATCAGATGGTAGTATCTGCACACTCATTCACTCATTGAAAAGCGTTACACACAAAAAAAATATATGTATGGATGCATATTGCATTTTATATATGTAGATTTTTTATTTTGTTTGTTTTTAGTTCAACAGTACCAAAAACATTTACAGAAATGTTTTTTATAGTTTTTTTTTTATCCACGCAAGCAAACATTACGTATATAGAAAAAAAAAATATATATTCATTTATATAGTAAACTTCTATTCAATAAAATATATTCACTATATTTGGCTGAACTTGAAATTTTCTCCACAGAGGTTAAAAATTCAATTTGCTAATCACTGTATCTTTGTAGAAATGCTATTTTATATCCACATAGTCCCACTACAATTGAAGAAATCTGTGGGTGCATCATGATTATCCAACAAATAGCCATTGTAAAGTTGACATTTATTTGTCAGATATATTAGTTAGCACAAAAGTCAGTGGAGTTTGAAATTGCTTGAATCAGCAGTTCTGGAGAAATCCAATAAAAATAAATATATCTCTGTAATGCTAGCTTTGTGTCCGCCATTAAACAAAAACACAAGGATGCTGTGCTTCTCTTAGCATCATTGCTAAAACAAATCTCTGAAAATGTTGGCCATTAGATAAAGACAGTTTATAATTTCTTTCCTGTTACATTTGCTTTTTACTAAGTCCTGATAAGGGTCACTCAGAAGTATTTCATTAAAATTGTTTTGTATGACAACTATGGTGGACTACTCAACATATTGTAAAGTCTTCTCCGCCTGCATCTTTGGAACAGGTGCTGTTTCGATTTTAAAAAAAAGAAATTACATCCTTTTTCGTCCTACAGGTTATGTTACACATGTTCCCTTGAAACTGGCTACTCCAGTTAATCAGCATCTTTGATCTCATGTCATATGTTACCTTGTAACTTTGATCACTGCTCGAGGAGTCGGGATAGGGTAGGTGAGTTAGTGAATCTGGGGTGATTGAGAGGATATTGTAAGAAAAATGAAGTAAATGGTGATTCATTTTTAGGCAGAGGTGGCAATATTCCTGTACAACCTGCTTCTCTATTTTCATATTGAAAATGTAAATATATTGTGTGTAATGCGATCCCCACTTTAATATACATGGAAAGTGTGAAACAATCAGTTTTGAGTTTGCACTACTTGTTGTCTTATCCAAATATTTCAGATGAAGTATTGTCGTTATTTATATTTGACTAGTCTATGATTTCAATCCCGGTGATGACATCAAACTAAGAGAGATAAAAGTGTGAAACAATCAGTTTTGAGTTTGCACTACTTGTTGTCTTATCCAAATATTTCAGATGAAGTATTGTCGTTATTTATATTTGACTAGTCTATGATTTCAATCCCGGTGATGACATCAAACTAAGAGAGATAAAAGTGTGAAACAATCAGTTTTGAGTTTGCACTACTTGTTGTCTTATCCAAATATTTCAGATGAAGTATTGTCGTTATTTATATTTGACTAGTCTATGATTTCAATCCCGGTGATGACATCAAACTAAGAGAGATAAAAATGATCCCAACTTTGTTTAGGATTCAGACGAAGTTCTGGCATATGGCAGACAATGATAACATGCCACCAGTAAATAATCCTAAAAGAGACAGACCTTTCTAACTTGGGCCTGTTTTTCAGCAGCTGTTTGAGCCAAGGGATATTGCAATATGTTACTGTTGAAAGGCAGTCTCGTGTTCATGCAGTAAATACCCTTGAAATGTGCCAGGTTCAGCATAAATATATGTACAATAGTTCTGGATACACATACAAATTTTAGGTACATGGAAAATGCTGTGGAACTCTGAAGCAGGACAGAGCTCCACCTTGCTTACGTGACAAGGCTGTACCTAGAGTAAAGGCAGCAAACAGAGTGAGCAACCATTTTGAGCTCAGTAGTTTTTGGATAAGTGATATGTTCACATACTGACAATATGTAACAAGCCTGCAGCTGGGTAGCCCAGGGGTCAAGTCTCCTTCCATTTGGGAATTCAACTAAAAGATGGGATCAATGGACATCCATGACCGCATTCTTCAGGTATACAGAAGATGCTCAAGTTGTACAAAGGGGCTTGCCATTCACTACCTACAAATTGCATTGCTGAATATGTTTATTGTGTACAGGTATGTAGGAAATAGTGGTACATTCCTCGAATTCCAGAAAAGTGTTATTGCAGCTCTGATGTTTGGTGACAAAGCACTTGATATGGAAGATGATCACTCTGTATGTTCTATTGACCCTCTTCTTCCACTCACAGAGGGAAAAGAAAAGCTACAGAAAAAGAGCAGTATATGTAAAAAGAAAGCAGAAAAGACACAAGGTACCACTGTCTTGACTGCACAAGCAAACCAAGACCGTGTTTTGGAGCATGTTATCATGCCTTTAACACAAAGTGATTTTTTTTTTTTTCTTTTTTTTTTCCCTGGCGTGATCAATGCTTGTCAGGAGGTAATTGAGAATCCTTTTTCCATAAATTTGTCAAACTCATGGATAGTGCTTTCTTACCAGAAACATGTCTGGTGTCAACTAACTGTCAACATGATGCGCATTTGTGTTTCTTTTCTTTTTCTTATCAACTGCATTTTTTATTTTATTTTTTTTAATTACTTTTCACTACTTTTTATGCACTACTTGTGAAATCTTTGTTAGATTTTCTTCTATTTGATTTATACTTTTATGGGTCTTGTCTAAATTTATTAGGAGTTATTAGAAAAACAAAATAGTAAATATGAATTTTTGGAACTCCTGCACTTTCTACTGCATATTTTCTCATTTTGTTTATCATTTTTCTCTACTAACTATATTTCATGTTCAATCTTTGTTTATTTTTCTTTCATTTGATCTATACTTATGTAGATCTAGCTTGAATAGAATAGGAATTATGAGGATAAGAAAATAGTAGGTGTGAATTTTTGGATCTGGTTGAAAATTTTCCTGGCATACAGCATAGAAAAATCTAGCAACCGGATAAGGGTTAAGAATGTAGCTATTACATTTGAATGATTGGTAAACCTAACTGGTAAAGTTCTGTCCTGGACAGACAGGCTCTCAAGGGGATACAAGATACATGAAAAGTAAAACTTGTCGAAAAATATCTCGGAGACTTACCCAAAATAGGCAACAAGAGGCTAGTTGAACTTCTTCCTTCAAACTCACACAATTTTCAAATTCATTGCTTTTTTTGGTTCTTGATATGATGCATGGGTTATTTTGCTTTTTAGCCCAATTTGGAAACCTTGCATGTAAATCCCAGATTCTGATCTTTTCGACCATAAGTATAGATGAAGATGGGGGTTTCTGCTACAAAAAAGTATAAATTTTCGGTAGCCATGCATCAAATGTAAATTACCATTACAAGTTGTTCTAGCCCAACAGTTCTTTCCAAAGTTCACACCACTTTAGAATTTTGAAATCCTTCTTGCAACCCTTAATCATAAGGCCAAAAATTTAAAAAGGCAAAACTGGCAAAGTTCATATTAAAGAGTATCAATAATATAATGGTGAATTCACCAGATGTCAAAATTGAAAGTCTGTATCAAAATATTACCAATAAAATCACATGAAAGTTGCATACATCAGCAGTAAAACAAAAAAGATATCTGTTTGCTAGTCTCTTCTTGCACCTCCTAGAATTGCCTTATGCACCACTTGGGGGTGCATGCACCCCATGTTATGAACCACTGCACTAGCCAAGCAAAAGCAATCATGTATGGTGGTTGGCCATAAGGAAATGTTCTAAGTTGGGACCAGTGTGTGGTTAGTCCATTGATACCAGCAAACAAGTTTGCCAAAATGTTAGACTTGTTTAAATCGTGACACTCCACCTCATTCTATTTAAAAAAAAATTTCTGATTTAAAGTTTCTAGCATTGTACACAAATAAATACAGTAGTTATGACCGAGAATAACTAGCCACAAAGCCATTGCAACATTCATAGATACTTATATTTTTACCTAATTTTCTTTTAATTTCAGGTGAAAGAAATTGAAAAGAGAGATGCTTGTCTCACTTCAAAACAACAGATTGACCGCCTCACTAGACCGGGCTCTACTTACTTTAACCTGAACCCCTTTGATGTAAGTACTCGAGTATTACTTGATTCACATTAAAAAAAACACAAATCCAAAACTCTCTGAACAGGGACAGATGATGTGTTTTACATTCTGATAAATTTTGAAACATCACTAGAGGAAGGTGGGAGGAATGTTTTGTTGAACACAAAAAAGATGAAGATATTAGTCACACAATTCCTTGAATAAAATTTATATATATTTTCTGGATTACACCATTTGCTTAGTGCTGACATCTGAATGCCGACTTTTCCGCCCACAACCACTGAGCTCATGGCTAAGCGAGCACATCTCAGCGCAAAATAGACTGACAAGAACAAACTAGGCAATTAGAACAAAAAAAAACAATGTATTGAGGTACAAAAATTAAAATTATTTTTTGTGTTGAATTATTTTAGTTTATCAATTTTCATTTTTGTTGTACAATTCGATGATTTATAGTTCATGAAGAAAGATTAAAAAAAAATCATTAAAAGAAAGAATTGAAGAAAATCATTTTGAAAATTTTGATGAATCAATTTTAAAAATCTTTGTTTAATACAGTAAAACCTAGGTTTAACAGACTAATAGAAGCAGACAAAAAAACGATAATTTTTGCGTTTTTCAACTTATTTCTAATTTAAATATGAAAATTTCAATGCTAAAGTAGCTTTTATACAATATAGAATACAAATATATTGAATTACAATACAGAACAAGTGAGTAATGTTCATGAAAAAGTAATCGGCCAGTTTTAGTTCTGAACTACTGGAAATGTTCTTAGTAAGAAACAATTATCAAATCAGTTTCTGTGCATGTTTTTTTTTTGATTTCTGTATCTGTTGATGTCATTTTGAGTTGTAAAGATGTTGAAATTATTTAATAAATAAAAGTAAACATTCAAAAATGATCAAAACAGTTTTAAATTCTAAGCAAATCTATGAGACCTGGTAAAAATGACTGAAACAAACCAGAAAAAAAGAATTTATAATTGATTCGATAGGAAAAATTAATTATGTGACCTGTGTTGAAAATCATTTACTGTCACCAATTACTAGAAGTTTTTTCAGGTTTCAATCTAGCCAAAGACTTTTTGTCCCACTTGGCATGAAATTTTGTCCAGTGCTCTTTTTGTCTGTACCCCAATGAAAATATGAAAGTCACTTTTTACAAAATTTTTGATATTTTGTTGTTAGAAAAAGCTGAAGATAATTCATTCAAGCCGAACCTCTGTAAATACTGAAAATAAGTGACCAGTTTAGCCTTGTTAATTTGTATATAGGCCCCTTCTGTTGTTAAACCTTCAAATGACTTATTTTCTAAAAACTGACATTTCCAGAAGGTTATTGGGTGTAATGGATTGAGAGCACCTAAAACTGAAAGAGGAAAAAAATTCCCCGTTGAGAACTGTGAGATTTGTAGAAATGATTGATTTGTGACCAAAAGTTTCAACCTTACTCGGGAAAAAATGGTGTAGTTGAATTGGAATAGCATGCTGACCAGTGAAAGCCTAGTCCCGCAGCAATTTTTATTCAAGTCACAGTTCTAGCCCTTTGGAAAGGCCCTGGTAATAAGTTCATGGCAATGTGTATTCTTTGGTTGTAGTTTTTGATTGGGCCTCGAGGAGAAGGCCTTCTTATTGATAGTAGGCACGGTTGATGCGACAAACAGAACTCAGAACCAATCAGTTTGACAATCCACCATTACCAGTAGCAGTTGATCAGAGACCAGGAGTCATCGTCTTTGTGGAACCAAATAGGTAGACTTGCCAAAACCAGAAAGAGCCGCAGATAGCAGATGTGTTGACTGGCGAAATGAAGAGATTAGTTTTAATGTAGTAGCAGAATTTGTTTTGTGAATTTAGCCAAACTTCCTGCTCTATGTCAATGGAGGAATAAAAATGCATGTGCAACCTACCATTTAACCACCATTTGATTTTCAGCTGCTGCATGAAAACAAATCTACGATCATGGCTGGCTGCAACCACGACAGCTATGAGGATACAATGCTTCAAGTAACTTTAAATGCTATGAAACTAATGACAAAGTACGTTAAGATGTCAAAGTCACCTGGAACTCTTAATATTATTAGATTCCAACATTTGAAGAGCTCTCTTCGAAGTTTTCCTTTAATCTACCTACTATTCATGGATTAGTGAAAGACTGGGCTTTGCCCCAACAGAGAAGTGATCTCAGGATAACCTATATGAAGGGTTGGTAACTTTTTTGCCTCTGTGGGCCAAATAGCATGTTAATGAGTAGACTGCTGGTCATAAAATTAGCTTGAAATGTGGGAATAATCCATTTAGATACATCTAGTAATATTTTGCTGCAGATTTAATCTGGTTTGCATGCCATAGGTTGTCTAACCCTGACCTATATTTTAGAAAGTAACCCAGAAAACAATGAGGTTTACTCCTTGAATCTTATGTTACATTAAAGAACATGTAAATTCTCTCAATATTTCTAGGTGTATTTGGTGAAAAGGAAGCAAACTTTTATTATACTCACTCAAAACTCTTAATTTTAAAACCATTTGAATATGGTCTGACTCTCAGATGCATTCTATACACTAGCATTTTTTCTTAAATACATTTGAATGGCAACCAGTGTAATTTTAGCATTATATCATTCCTGAAATTTTGCATGATTCCTTTGTTCCTACTAAAGTGGGTAAGGCAATCTACTAGATATTAGTGTTCAGTTGGCAAGCGGTAATTTGGCGATTGATTTTTTTCACCCCGTGAAGTGTCTGTACTTGCATGTTTTACGAAAAAACTGTTGTGATTTATTTCTCACTAGATGGAGCATTTTCAACCATTTTTAAATTATGACTAGTATTTCTTTCATCTTAGATTTAGTTGCTTTTCATCGCTATTATTCAGTCATTCTTTAGTTGTTAATAAATAATGCAGATCAGAAATAAAGAATAAGCTTTCAGTTAGACTTGAACTCTTGTCTCTATTACCTTGAAAAGCTTGCCTATGTAAAGCAACTGCTTCACTGATTTAGGTACTAAAGCTCTCACAGTTTGCATAAATTCAAATCTAACCCTTTTTCCAAAGTAAAAAGGGTGTGAGTTTGAGTCTCGCCTTGAACTTATTTGTTATTTCTGTGCTGTTTATTCACTGCCATAGACTGATGGCCTGAGTCATTGTGATGAATAGCAATTGAAATTAGGATGAAAAAAATTCTAGAAAATATCTATGGTTGATGGGGAAAAAAAAGTTTCTTTTTTTATGTTTGCATACGTTCTCTTATATCAAAGATTCTCAGCCAGTGGGAATCCCAGGGTTTCAGGGTTTTGGGAGGATTGGGACTATAGATCGGCAGATTCAAACTGTTGAAATATTGTTTATTATTAGGAATGCTCGTTCTGTGTCAGACATCTTGGCGGGGAGAATGACATTCTGAAATATAGTGAAAAGGATCACTGTCATATATTTTAATGATTGTTTTCGAATCTTCTTTTGTAGGTCCTCCAAATAGATCCTGATTTACCAATGGCTGAAGTGAAGAAAAAATACAGACAAGTAAGGCGACACTTGGAGGATTGACTCCATATTTTTTCCTCTCATTTGTTAAAAAAAAATGTCAACCCTATCAGTAAAGTCAACATAAGTTTCTTCAGTCTTCAAGTGATTCTGCCTGTCTGACTGTCTATTTATATATGTGTCATGTGGTCAGGTTACACTAATTGAGCTAAAGGGCTGAAAATTTGAACATTCACTCTTTATGTCTAGAAAAAATTTCCAACCCAAAATGAGCTTTAGCTGGAGAGAGGGTTATAAAATAATGATAACTGAAAGGTCCGAATTCTCAAAAACAACCATGAGTGCTGCTGGACTCAAACTAAGAGACCAATTTACCATAATTTACATTGGAAATTAACCCCCTCCCCCACTAAAACTTATATTAGGTTGGAATTTTTTTTATAAACAAAAACGTTTCTTTGGCCTGTACACATGACACATAATTACTTAGCCAGCCAACCAGACTGACTTAGAACCTGGAGAAACTTATGTTGATTGGTGGACAGTTCTGGTTGGCCGTTGACAGTTTTTAAAAATAGGTAACTAAAATAGTTGAATACTAGCTGGACTCGTGGAAATTCCATGGGTGTTGATGACAACAATTATCGATTATCTTGCGCCTCTGTTCTTCTCTTACACTTTGTCTGTATCCTCTCATCTCTCCCCTATCCACTCAAATCTTCATTGCCCGTTCATTTTTTTTTTTATCCAAATTGTGTACAAACATGTATTAGTCTTGTATGCTAAAACAGGAATAAGGAATGCTCAAGTATTTTCTGCTGTTTCCTATCTTTCATCCTCACGCAGAATTTTAAATGTATCGCAATTTTCATATCTCTCCATCCATACTAGCCTTTCAATCTTTCGCTCGAGTGTCTCTTGATATCCGGTCAGCACGCCTCTCTTTCTTAGGTCCCCCATCCCTCCCCCACTCTCTCTCTCATATATTTGTAATTTCTTTCACCCACTTTTCTTTTCATTTTTCTCTAGCTTTCTTACTTTTCCTATTTCACACTCTCATCCCCCCTCCACCTATCTCTTGCATTTCCCAATTTCTTCCCATTTAATATTATTATGTGGGTTTCTCATTTAGAAAACACAGCTGCTCAGGGATCAGGCAGATACTACATTTTGATCCTAGGTAGAATTGTGTAACAGTTGAACATACTAACAAGCAGAATGATTGATATATATATATATATATATATATATATATATATATATATATATATATATATATATCATATTGAAGATAAAAGATAGGTATTGATTGTCAATGAAGATTGCAAAAGGTTTGCGTCTCCTTTTCTGCATTTTTCGTTTCTGATGAATCTTGATCTGTGTACTTTCCTGTTTTCTCCAATATTGAAAATTTAGACATAAAAAAAGGCTTCTTGCAATATGACATAATCTAAAGAATAACCATTAATTCCTTCACTTGGAAAAAGTTCTGATATCAACTTGTGTTTTTTTTTTTCTCCTGTTAGAAAAACCCTTTTAATTAGAGTTTATCAAAAGTATCTTTTTTTTTTTTTTACAGATCTTTACACAATAGCTCAATTCATGTACACATCTAAATATTATCTATGATTCCACTATATCATTAATATAATAATACCTTGAATAGTATGGATTTGATTTGGTATTGCTGGATAGATTTATGTAATTAAGTAAAACAAAAAGAAACAATGAATTATAAGACCTTGAACAAGAGTATGGAAAATTTTGGAACAAATTAACTGAACTAATCGAGTTATTTATACTTGCATAAGTTTATGAGTGCTGATTGTCGGGTTTTCCTCAATCTAGTGTTTTAAGCTTTCATGATCGACAACCTCTAGGCTTTATCTCAAGGGGCAAATTACCACCCTTCAAAAATTAAATAATATAGTGAAATCATAAATAGTCTTTGAATGGGTATACAAAATGAGCTTTGGAGTGAAAGTTTGTGAAAAAAAGAAAAAAAAAACAAACTTTTGATACACCATGATATTTGTAAGATTGTTATAAGTAGAACAATGCGCACACATCTTTTTCTTTCCCTTACACTTGCTCCTAAGCCCTCACCTTGCTTTCTCTTTCTCTCTCTTTCTCTCTCACACTAGGGATTTGTTGGTTTTTGCTCTTTTTCAGATGTTTCATGGTGTGACCAGTAGATAAATAGAAGCCGTGCTGACCAAC
Organism: Thysanoteuthis rhombus; assembly: GCA_963457665.1. NCBI lineage: Eukaryota > Metazoa > Mollusca > Cephalopoda > Oegopsida > Thysanoteuthidae > Thysanoteuthis > Thysanoteuthis major. Next base: position 29,882,770 of record OY735220.1, on the reverse strand, counting down.
CTTATGTAAGTCCATGGAACCAAGTGCATTTAAAAAGACTGCTGCCTGCTTGACTTTTCTTTCCTCCACCTCTGGTTGAGAAAAGATGACCCTCCTAGTGACCATGGTGTTTGGGGACCTTCCTGATAGTCTCTGATTAATGGGACATTTCTCTCTATCTTTCTCTCTCTCTCTTATCAGGGGTGTATATAACTAACCCAACTTTGATTATTTCACCCCCTCTCTTTTTGATCTTCTTTCTAAACTATATTTCCTCTCTTCTCCACAAAATATTTATTTGACGATAGTCTGGATATACTTATTCTGTAACAGCTAAATATTTAATAATATAGCTAGCTTAAGCCTAGAGGTTCACTCCTAACTTTGTTCTCCCTAAATAATATCCCATCTCTAGTAATCACTATCCTTCTTCTCAGGGTGGGGGTAATCAACTGTATACACCCCTGTTCTCTCTATGTCTGTTCCACTCAGTCTACCTTCACCATTCTTCTGAGTTTTTTCATAGCTTTTTTATAGATTTTAGCTGCTGATAATAATGTTGTTGCTTTGATTTGAACCAGAAACATGCATATTTATCTATTCGTGGACCAGAAACATGCATATTTATCTATTCGTGGACCAGAAACATGCATATTTATCTATTCATGAACCTGAAACATACATATTAATCTATTCAAGTTATTTCATATTGCAAAAAGCCCTTTTTTGTTTGTTTAAATCAATTTTTCAGGCTATGTAAAGTTTTTTGTTTAAAACCGCACTTTATGTTTATCAACTTTTTTAGAAGATAGAATGCAAGGTTATTTTCTGAATAAATTCTTGTGTTTTCAGAAACTAGTGGTCAGTCTTTCATTATTTTGTTTTTTTTTGGATTGGTGTGCCTTTACTAATTTATCAAAGTAGGATTGCCAGATAATCCAAGCTTTATCTCGGGGAATCACTCAACACAGGCATTGGAATAACTGGTATTGAACTTCTGCCTAAGACTTATTAGATTTCCAAATTTATCACTATTTTAATGCCTGTGTGAGGAAAGTCTTTCAGATAAAGCTTGGATTATCTCCCTTCCTTGCCAGATCTAGCAACTCTGTATCAAAGGAAAGAGATAATACTTTGTGCTTCTGAAGGCTTTAACATAAACATACTTACCAACGATAAGGCCATCTTTCCCCTAAAAAAGCACACTTTCTGTCAATTAGAAAAATAACTTGCTGTACTAACCCTCCCCCATATCTAATACAGCAATACCTTGAAAAGTACAGTTTTGCTTAGTGTGGATTTTTATGATGTTCAGCTTAACTATTGCTAAAAAAAATTGATGTAACTAAGTATAAGCTGAAAATGGAAACATTAAATCAGTGTTTCTTAAACTATTTCAATGTTACACACCCTTGAGTTTTAATTGCAAAATTTCATTCACCCCAACTAAATTCTTTCGATTTTGATAATTTTTTGTCTTAATCTCTGTTGTGTATAATTTCATACATAATTAATTTGGTATCTTGAACAAAAATTAATAGATCTTTTTCACTTCATTCAAGTTTTTTTTTTTAACATCCTTAGATATGTGAAGGAAACTAAGATTGACAAGTAATGTTGATAAACAACAGTCTTGGAACTTGACATTGTTTTTAAGAATCTAATTCAGTCTATTGTGTTTGTTTACTCTTACAAAAAAATTACATTTTTAGATATGAATAAATATGAATATTTTTGTAAATTATTTCATTCACCTCAAATAGTTTCATTCAACTTTGAACCAATGCTGAACAGTTTGTACTGTAGTAGTGTTCACTTCAATGCTTTGTTGATGTTATCAGCAGCTTGAGCAGCATTATGTCCTATTTTGAAATCATACTTGAAAATTAATTATCCAACTTCATGGGTAGACATCATTGTGTGGAGGGCTCAAAAACCTCTAATGATAATTAATTTTATCTTCATTTACCTTGAATCTGCAAAAAATGCAATTACATCGTAAATCCCTCCACCTTGAGCATTATTCCCTATGGAAAAAAGCATTTCATATCTAACAACCTGAGTCTTTCTGAAAATTAGAAAAAATTCCTACCTATTACATTACATCGAAGCAAGGGCAGTTCAAAAGTTCTGTAATAAAAATATTTTTGACAGCAAGATTGTTTTTTTATTTGAAACAATACCAATTTTAAAGCGAATAATGAATTGGAAGATATTTTTTTGGTCAAACTCTTATCCAATTTGGAATTAACTTTGTGTAAACTCCTCACCGTTTTTATATCCCATCACGTTGAACTGAACCAATACACAAAAACATTTCCTTACACAAGCAAGTGACTGCTATATGGCTCTCTTGACATCTAAGCCAAACTGATTAGTGTTATATATCTATTAACTCATTATACATACAATACAGAAGTTGCAATAATCATCTTTGGTCGGAATAGCAGTAGGGGTGGAGTTTGACTCAGCTGCAGCCAGGCTTGTTGAACCCCTAATTTCTCATCCACTCCAGCTTATCGGTAATGAAAATTAGAAATAGAAAAAAACAGAAGCTGAACTATTCCCGTTTTCAAATATTTAAGTGAATTAATAATTCCATAGCTCAATGATGAAGAAAGCATCTATATGACATAAATATTCATCTTTCAACATCATCATCTCCCTTGTTAATTTGTTTAAGCCAATGCTTCTCAAACTTCAACAACCCAGATCGCTCAAACCCCAACATCTTGGTTCTCCATAAATAACTGTAGAGCATTTTCATCATCATCAAATTTCTGGCTTCAAAAGTTTTTCTCTGAACAGAAGAAAAAATACTAATCTGAGAGGTTCAGATCAAGTGAATGTAGGTGGGTGAAGCAACAATACAAAGCCACGTTGAGCTACTGTAGCCAACAAAAACAGCGGGTTGCCTCTTGAAAGCTTCTCTCATGAGTTTCTTTTCCGGTTCATCTTGCAACTTGCATAATTCCTGAAAGTATTTCTCTACGAACTCAATCATAATGACTCGGTGAATGGTTGCTATGACTCTTCCCTGAAAAATGTTTGGAACTTTTTAGGAGGCAGAGATTCTGAATGCATCTACAGTGAGGCCCAATGGGTCTTTAGGATTCAACCGATGCCAATCTAGATTTTCTTTGGGTGCTGTCGCTCAAGCGAGCATTTGTTCCAGTGTCAGCATTTGAGGAACCCAGCAGGCTGAAATTTTCCTCATTCAAAATTACTTGATAGTGTCCCATAACGAATGTTGAGCATCTTTGAGATGTCTTGTTCTGTGATCTTCCAGAACAAGTTCGTAGACCTTGTTCACCATTGCTGGAGTTGAAAGTTCAATTGAGCTTAAGGATCTTGGTGTATTGTCTGAGCTAGTACAGCCATGGGTGAATTTGGCATATCATTGCTTGACTTATGAATATGAGTTGAAACTCGTTCTTCATGCACCAATAGCTCTTTGATTTTTAGATATTTGATTACAGCTTGAATCTCTGATTACATAAATCACTGGAATCTGAAATTAAAGACAGCTCTGATCTGGCTACAATGGAAGTAACCTTTATGTGGCTCTGTGTATGCATGTACCTTGATTATTAGACAACTGGCCATTTTTATGAAGTTGACATTTGCCTGATGTATTAAAGTCTACACACAAGACAGTGCAGTTTTAAGTTAAATTGTTTTTTTACACATAAGTGAATGAAATTTTCAGCCCTCTGGTTCCATTGATGCAGTCTATTCATGCAACACAAGCATACATATACATACCACTTTGAATCTTGAGAAATGCTTTTGTTGATAGTTTCTAGATACACAAGAAAATAAAAAAATTAATCAATAGCCAAAAAGGATTCATTTGGTGAGGGGATAGTCAGATCATAGATTTTCAACATCCAAGTGGTCTTTTTTTCTTTTTCTTTTTTTTTTTTTCTTTTTCTTTTTTTTTTTTTCTTTCTGTATTTTTAAGAGTACTTGAGTACAATGTTCCCAGTGTTGCTTGGGAGAGAAGACTTGAGTAACAACATTAACTATGACATAATGATAATATGCACACAAACTAACCTGATTCTTCCTCATAGCCAATGAATGTTTATATCAGGTCTGGCTGAAAAAAATTTAAATAGATTGTTTAAAAAAAAAAAATGTGGTGTAAATAGTTAGGAAAATAGTATCCTTGCCCACTGCCAGGTTGGATTCAACTTCTTGTAACTTAATATCCCATTCAACATATGTGAAAAAAAATGTTATTGCTTTCTATTTTTACATTTTTCTTCTATGAAATTAATATCCCAATTATGAAATTATTAGTTGAAAAAAATAATCAAAGCGGTGATAAATTTTAAACTTCAAGTTGATGGCTTTCTTGCTAAAAAAACAAAACTACTAAATTATTACTAGAAATAGAAAATGTTGAATTTAGTTTTTGTTTTGCTTTTTTTCAATGAATTTATTGCATCAATATTTGAAGAAAAAAAAATAAGTGAATTCAAAATATTACTTTTTTTTTTCTTTTTTTTAAACTAAAAATACTCAGTATATCCAGGTTAATCACACCTTAAATTAAAACCGTAGAAAGCTGGTGTAATTGCTATATTACTTGCCTGCTTCTTAAAATTCAGACATCATAATAATGTTTGAAATTAAACTTGAACCAGTAATTAAAAGTTATAGGTTCATTTCATGATGTGTTGCCATTCTGCTATTTATATATATAGTGTGTGTGTGATTGAAATGCATGAAAATCTATTCAAATATTTATTTGGTACTACCTACCAGTTATGAGTTAATGTTGATGCCTGCATTCATAATTCATTGTAGTAATTATTAACAGGAAGTTTCCGTTCAGTATTTTTTTAACCTAGGGTGAATTTACAGTACAGACAAACTAGAAAATACTATTCTGTTAATTAAAATTATATTTCTATCCATTTCAATAATCAAATGGAATCTAGGCCATAGTTTGAAGATTTATCTAGGGATAACATGCTTAAAAATCCTTCAATAGCTATCATACTGAATGCTCTCTGATTTTATTAATCAATAAAAAATTTATTAACAAAATTTTTCATTGATTGTCAATTTGCTTTACCATGTTTAAATACTTAAATGATTTTATAGAAGAAGTAAATCTGGATGAGGGAACTAGTTGAAATGGTAAATGGCATGAAAAAAGTTCAGAACCATTTTAGTCGAAAGGTAACTTGAAATTCCATTTGGATAATCAGCTTTTTTTCTTCCCCCCTATTGAGCCTTGTTCATCTCACAATTTTGAAATAGAAGTAGTTAGCAGAAAAAACATGCTTCTAGGAGATCATTTGACTAACCAACAGAAAGTGTAGGTTGTTCATACTTCATTGTGTTTTGAGGATAAGGTGCGAATGAATACAGAAATATTAATGATATATTTCGGCAGATAACACAACACTTGAAACATCTCAACCCCCCTCTCAGAATTGGTGGGGAAGTCATCCTATTAGACCTGATGCTATAATAGACTAGGTCACCACAGCAAAAATTCATCCTGATATGGAAAATGATGCTGAAATCTTTAAGCAACTGATTCAGAATATCTACCCGAGTTATTCTTAGTCACTGAGGGTCCCTCTTGTATATCCAATTGGTTTCTTCAGTTAACTCAAAAATTCCTACAGGGCTCTCTAATTCAGAGCTAGGACTATATAGGCCAGATAGAAAAAAAAACAGTGACCAAATATCAAAAACGTTTAATCTGAAGGTCACCTTCTCTGTTGAAATGTACCTAAAAGTTTTTATCCTTTAAGTAGTTTCCATTGCTTTGGTCTTGAAGTATGTACTCAATCATCATCATATGTATAATGAGAGCTGTGTCTGTCACACTTATAGTATCAGTAGCAGTCATTAGCCGTTCTCTTTTCCTACATTTTATTAAACTACTTAATTGTCAGTGTGAGTGCTCAATGACTTTATAGTACAAACCAACTTCTAAGATAGATCTTGTCAGAGCAAATCTAGCAAAAGACGAAACTTAGGGAAAAAAATATGGTATTTCAATTCATGTCTAATACATTTCATCTGGGGAATGGATTGATCGGTCCTTGTTTCATTGAAAAACAGTGTTCTTAGCCAAAATGGAATCGGTATAATATTTCCTTAGTGTTTTGTATTACTGTAGTGGTAATGAAGGTTATATGGGGTGGAGTGGTCTATATGCGTATCCTATTGTGTGGGATATGTTACTGTGGTGTAACATATATATATATATATATATATATATATATATGTATTCATTTTTAATATTGGTGTATGCCCCCTATTGTGATCATTGTAGTTGAATTATTATTGTATCGTCTCAATGTAAGTTTGGGTATTAAAAGAGGCAAAAAATTGTCTAATCTCCTTGGTACTTCCCTTTGAGACGCCCCAGTCATCAAGGTTTGACTCTAACTCTACCCCTTTGAGTGCAATAGGGAGGTGTGACTTGGACGGGGGCTAGTTCCCTGGAACTAGATTATATTTGTGGGTGCAAAGGTAGAACCTGTGCTGGGTATGTACAGGTTCAACATTTGAATGCGATTTTATCTCCCTTGAACTCCTCCTCATCATGTCAAAGGGACACAACCGCTTTGGTTGGAAGGAAAGAGATAATTACCAAGGGCTTTGTTAGCTTATTTTTTTTCTAACATATAGTTTGTCTTTTTTGCAGATGTCCATATTGGTGCATCCCGACAAAAATCAAGATGATAAAGATAGAGCTCAGATAGCTTTTGAAGGTAAGTTGAGGCTTTCTTCATTTTAGATATTTTATTGCAAATTATATATTGTAGTGATGTAAACTAGGTCACTATGTATACCTAATATATTGAAGCAGTGTATGCTATTTTGACCGTTTGTATTTTTGAACATTAAAATATGCACATGTTTCAATTCAAAAGATATATGGAAAATTGGAATCTTGACCATTTTAAGCTGTATTTCATCAAATTAAACTGCAAAGGAAATAAGTTAGAGTTAATGTTAAGCTTATATAAATCAATTACGGAACAAATGAAAGCAGTTAAATTTTTATTATTGCAATAGTAAAGATAGTGCCAAAATATGTCAAAAGTAATTTGTTTTGGTTGCTTTCCATTTGGTGCTGAACAATCAGAGAAAGATGATGGATTGGCTCAAGGGTTAGATTTGATCTTTGGCCAGATGTAAGAGCTCTAGTTGCACAGTCAGTTCAACTTCCCAAAGTAAAAGATATATGAGCCTGAGTTTCACCTATTACAACTAAAATGATTTAACATGAAAGGAAATATTAAAATCAAGTATTGGCTTGTTACTCATTTTTGATATCCTCTCTTCTACAGTTTTTGAGATATCAAAACCATTCTAATGTTGATTGGTGCATCTTCATGCCATGTATTGCGCTAAGGTTTTGAGAGAATTTAATTCTTTAAGGCTCTAGGGGCGACGATTCTATTTACAATGTAACTGTAATGCTAAACCCAACCCTTACTTTCCGCCATTTGTAATTTTGAAGTATTTGGTTACTTCCCTTGTGAAGGTTCTTAAAATTTTTCCATCCGTTATTTTTTTATGCTTCCATCAATATTTGGGAGGGGTTTACGCTGCAGTGCAATCACACTTGCAGTTCCTTCAGGAAATGCAGACTCTAGCCATTGCTCTTTTGTGACCATATGTTGATCTGTCAGTGTGTTCTTTTTTAAATTTTCAGCTGTAAATAAGGCTTACAAGACACTTGAAAATGAAGAAGGCTACAAAAGATGTCGAGATATCATCGATGAAGCTATATCAAGAGTTGAAGAAATGGTGAGTACAACTTTTTTTCTGGTGTTTTGTGACATTATACTAGAAGTTGACACTATCTGAATACTAGGGTCGATACATTTACAAGAGAAATCTGTTATAAAATTTTGATTTGGTCAAAAAAATTTCTGAAAAAAAATGTTTGTTTTGGAAAATTTTGAAAAATAATCATTCTAGAAGGAAAAAATTAAAATACAATCATGTTAACATTCAAAATTGATAGATTTGTCAGGAATTTTCAGCATGGAAATCATCATAAGATTTCATGAGAGATTTTTTTCATAAATGTCTGAACCCCAATATTTTGATAGTGCCAAGTAGTTCTCATGAGTTACTGTAAACTAGTAATTGGGTGAATTGATGAAAAGAAAAAATGTGTGAAGATGGGTAACTAATCTCCTTTATCTGATCTTAAAAAATCACTTGAATTTGAGGATGATAGTAAAATAAAAATTTCTACAAAACTTTCCAAACTTTTTGTTTTGTGACACACTTTTGAAGAATGATTGATTGATTTTTTTTATTTTTTTTTTTTCTGCTGACATAGTGCATGAGTTTGGTTCGCCAAGTCAAACATATGTCATCCTAGCTGTTCAACTGATTCAAGGAAACTGTTTTTAGAAAGATATTTAAAACTTACCATCACAGTCAATAATCGAACTACTGTAGCATCAATATTTGTCATTCAAAGAAATTCCATCGGAGAATAAACGTGGTCAGAATAGATTCTATTTATGACATCGCTGGTTTTTATGCTAGAAAACATCTTGAATAGAGTAAAAAAATAATTTAGAATCTGGAAAATTTTTTATTAGAACACCTGTCACAAAAAAGCTTTTTTTTTTTCTTTTTTTAAATTTGAAAAAAAAATACATCTTAAAGTCTAGTGGGGTACTGATGCCAATTTTCAAATCTGTCGGCAAAACAGTGTGGCCAAGAGTGCTCGAACACACGAACTTTCGCAAATATACAAAAGGATAGAAATTTTCACCTTTTTTAGTGGCTACAGTCGGTCAATTATACTCTATTTTGTGACACAATTTTTCAAACTCTGATCTAACATATCTATATTATAAAGTTTGCTAATTCTGGTCACCCTATTTTCTGGCTGGTAAGATGCGCTCTATAATTAGCTAGGTATGTTTGGGGGAAAAAATTTTTAATTTGTGTGTATGTTTTGACTGGGTTCATAAAGGTTGGTAAACTCCACACTTGAACTTTACCTTTAAGTGCTAAGACTTGGTGATCTTTAAGGAAAAAATCAACTGGGAAATGCAGTAATTTGCATCTTAAAATCCATGTACATGGATTAAATTGTATCATAAAAATAGTTTTATCATTATTGAAAAGTCTTTATTTGAAAATATTTTTAAAATCATCTCAATATGTTCAAAATGTAGAAAGTGTTTCTTACATAAAAATACTTTTATGAATAACATAAATAATGGAACTTTTTTTTTTTCAATGAAAAAATTTAATGAAAATTCAAACCCATAAATAGGAATTGAATCATCTTCTGAATAGAATAAACACAGTGTATGTTGGTTGCTTTGTTGGTGTACCTGTCACACTTCCAGCCAGTCACTGCTGTACACTGCCCAGTATGGCCAACCCAACCCACCTCACCCTATGTAAAAGGTGGAAATGAGACAGTCAAGACTTCCCAGAAGAGGAGTTTGAAAAGTGAAACTATTTGTTATCACCTAATTCTGTTGAAAATCTAAAAAGGATCGTAGTCTCTCGTTTCATGTTATTGGAAATAGAAGATCACTTTGACTTACTGATGAATAGAGAGCATACAATAACAAAATATTCATTGATTTAGTATCTAATTTGATTAATTTAATATCTAATTTTAATTATTCCTTATTATTGATTTATTTTACTATTTATTAGTATTTATTTATATTATTAATATACTGGCATAGCATCTTTCTAAAATGATGACTACCATCATTTTTGACAGGTTCGATGCTACTCTGCTGTAATAGTGGTCCCTGATTTTTTATTTTGTTTCTCGCCTATTACAATGGACTTATCCACTTGAATGCCTTTCAGCTTACAAAAGGCTTTTATAGGAATGCTCTACTTTCAGATGATGGGGAAACCTATACATGATTTTTTTTCACAAAAATTGACAAGTAAAAAGAATGAAACAAAATTGAATAATTGCAATTTCTTTTAACAGAATAAACAGAAACGAAAACAGAACAAGAAGGAAGGCAAGCCATTAGAAGCTGTTGATGAAGATCCACCAAAAGTAAGTAATTTCTTTAATTGATGTATTAATAAGCTTAGCTTGGTCTGGAATGAGCTTGCAAGTTGGGACTGCATGCAACCAGTTAGGATCTAAGTAATGGTCTGGAAGACTAGCTTGACAATGTACCAAAGTAGATACAGTATCTCCTATGAATGAGTACACATCTACCAGTTTATTTTATGGAAAGTTAATTTCTTTCTAAACTAAACATAGCAGGATTCTGTTATTTCTAGTGGAACAATACACAATCCAAATGAATCTCATCAGCTATTATTTATGACTGAACTCTATAGCATTGAAACTCGGTTGCCAAAAATATTTTTTCCGAGGTATGTACTCATTTTCATGTTCATGTTTTTGGCAACTGTTTCAATGCATAGATCTTCATGCAAGAAAAGAATTTGTGCATCTATGAACTGGCTTTCAGGCTTGTTCATTATTTCTTTGACTTTTAAATACTGTAATGATTAAATAGGCTATCTGTTGAAATTAAAGTTGTATCCAGAAATTAGATTAGTTGATGAAATGATTTATGATATACTTTACTTAATTTTGAAGACCAAATTATTAGTAATCAATACTTGGTTAGCAAATAAAAGAAAAATGTGAGTCTTTTGTTTTCAAAAAAATACAAGTCTATAACCCATTGCTATGTTATCATAAATGTACTGCAACAAGTTCAGCTGATGGCTGTTACTTATACTATAAGTGTGACAAACATGGTTGGAAGGGAAATGGGAGAAAAGAAAGTTTGGTAATTTAATAAGGCATGTTTTCTACCAAGGGGGGTTAGGTAATTTAATAAAAGGGTAGGGATGGAGAGGGGTTGATTACTGCTACTATTATTATAAGTGTGACAGACATGGCTCCTAATATATATGATTTCAGTTCGTATCATTTTGTTAATTTATGAAATATTGTTATCTACTAGTATGTTTTGTGGAGTGAGTTACATCTTTTTTATATAAAGATTATCCGATGGACTATTTCATTGTTTTATATTGTGCTACTCATTGCTTTATTTTTGTTTCTAGTACAAGCATGCAGTGTATGTACAGACATGCAAACTGTTCGCAGATCTGGAGCGATTGCGTCAGGAAAAAGAAGCAAAAGAAATGCATGAGCGGTGGGTACCTTTTCTTTTCCTTTTTTTTTTTTTTTCTTTTTCTTTTCTTGTCTTTTCTCTTCTCTTTTTTTCTCTTCTCTTCTTTTTTTCTCTTCCCTTCTCTTCTTTTTTTCTCTTCTCTTCCAAATTTTCATAATGTTTGAGTATCCCTTGTCTGGAATACCTCAAAATCCAAAACTTTTAAAAGCTAGCATGACATTACAAGAGGGTAATTCCACACCTGACCTCTCTGCAATATGAATTGGAAACAAAGACAATTTCTAAGGCTTGATCACTTTCATGAAACTTTTTAGAAACAGAAAACAATATTTACATCACAAATGAATCAAAACAAATTTACTGTTAGTGCCAATTTGTTACCCATCATCATCACCACCACAACAATAATGGTCTCATACACGAAATTATCAAAAATATTGTATAAATTACCTTCAGCCTATGTGTACAAGGTATATTTGAAACATAAATGTGTTTTGACTTGGGCCCCATTGCAAAGATATCTCATTATGTATATTATGCAAGCATTCCAAAATCTGAAAAAAATCCAAAACACTTCTGCTTCCAGGTATGTTAGTCACTTAATAGAAACCATCTTTTAACGATGTCATGTTGAGAGTGATAAATCAAGTTATTTCTCTTGCTTTTTGATGAGCAGGTAGTCACTAAAAAGAAGTGAATTTTCAAGAAAACAAGCGTGAATGCTACTGTATACAAACTAAATAATTGATTTATCGAACTGACATTGTAAATTGAACCCTCTACTAAAAACTTATTTTGGGGTCGGCTGGGGTTTCAAGCCTGTCCATGTCATAGATAAATACAAAGCTAGACAGAGCCCTTCAAAAACTTGAGAAATTTATTTTGATAATTTTTTTTTTTTTTTTTTTGTTTGTTTCATTTAACCCCATCTTCGTTCAGTCACCATATGACATGTCAGATAATGTTTTTTGTAAGATTTGTCCTGAAAGTGCTTTCACTTTTTCTTCCTGTCAGGAAACGAAAAGCAGAAGAGGAAATAATGGATGAAGAGAAGAGAAAAGTCGAAGCTGAATGGCAAAAGAATTATGAGGTAAGAATTTGACGTATGAATTTTAAAAAATAAATGGTAAAGCCAAGAAAAGCAATCGTTGATATGAAAGATCGTTTTGTTCTAATATATGTGTGTGTGTGTGTGTGAGAGATGTGTAAGGAATCCCTTGCACTTCATTGAATGACAGACATATTTATTGTTAACTCGAGATAGCCTCCATCAAGGACTTCTAAATATAGTGTTATTGGAAAAAATTCATGGATATGTTTGAATTTCTATGAAATTATTTTTTTTTCAAGAAAGGAAATTAAATATATATATATATCCAGTTAGTCACTCAATAGAAACCATCACATACCCAAAATCATTGGCAGCATGTCATGTTGGGGATGATCAATAAAATAAGAAAAATAGAAAAAGAGGTTGTAGATGGATAAGTTACTTCTCTCTCTCTCTTTTACTTGGGCAATGATAACCAAAAAAAGTCTGGATTTTTAAAAAAAACAAGCATGAATGCTGCCTAACAGTAAGTTAGCAATTTAGCTTAAACTTACATCGCAAATTGAACATCCCACTAAAAATTTATTTGGGGGGGAAATTTTCATAAAACCTTTTTTTTTTTTTCTAGATAAAGTAAGGAGTAAGTGTTCAAACTTTCAGCCTTTCAGATCCATTATTGTGGCCTGCTCACATCATACATTGCCTGTAGTCTCAATACGTCTGTGCTACTGACTGCCGAATTTAACACTGAAGGGCCCACCAAGTGCATAACATTTCTAAGGGGTCTTACTATTGTTGCATTTAAATATTATTTTGAGAACCAAATCTAACATTTTGAAAATTGGGGTCCATGCTCAAATTGTTATATTTCACGTGTTAGAGATATATGTTGGAAGTGGAGGGAGTAGATGTGTGTTCACGTGTAATTTATATATTAATCAAAAACCATTGTACCAGACAGAATTATGCCTTAATTCCATGAAGAATAAAATTCTTTCAATTCCCGAAACTTGGGTAATTATGCTGAAATATCAAGTTAAATTGTTATAATGCAGTGTTTCTCAGAATATTTCAAGGTCATTCATCTCCAGTCTTCATTGCAAAATTTCATTCACCTCTGACTGAATTTCCTTATATTTTTGATCATTTCCAGCCTTATTCTCCTTTGTATATTATTCTATACATAATTGATTTTGTATCATAAGAAGAAATATACATTAACTCATTTTTGGAATGTATATTTCATTCAAGTCTTTGAACACAGAAAAATTATTGATATTTTTCTAGTTTGCATCAAGTAAAGTTATCAGTTGGCTTGTTGCTTAGAATTAGATTCTTAGAAACTATATTTTCTCATTGTTGACCACAAAAATTGATTTTTTAAGAATAGAAAATTATGAATATTCAAATAAATTATCTCATCCAAGTCTCTGGTTTCATCCACCCTTGAAATAATTTCATTCACCCTTATAAGAGTCCCTGTTATAAGTAAAAAAATGACCTTGTTATTTTAACTGTCCTAAAATCTTATGTGTTACCGCTTTATATTAAAGGCTAAACAATTGTTGGCAAAAGTTGCTTGACTCTCGATTACTGCTGAATCTTGAAACAAAAAGTACTGATTTGATTTACCAACTTTGTACATATCCAAGGAAAAAGGAATTTAGTCCATGATTTGTATATGACAGCATATTACCCTGCATATAATATTCCCAGGGAAATATGGTTGGTAGATTTAACCTGCAAATGGGAAAAAAAAAAAGGTTTATACAAAACCTTCTACCAATAATAGTGTAGTTTCTTATAAAAATAGTTCAAAATTTCTCAGTTTTTGGTTTTAAGGACAAAAAAACAAAGGATATATACAGGACATGAAAATAAACAATAAAAACCAAAGATAACAGAACTTATGTAAATTGCTCATACCTGTCTTGCCTGTAGCAGCTTTTTATAAAAAGAAACACTAAATGTTTTTGTTTTTTTAATTTTATTTCCTATAGTATTTTAATATTTCTAAGGAAGCTGAAAGCAAAACATCTCAAATAAATTTTCTACGTTCTCATTATAAACAGATCTTCAAAGGGTTTTTTGGACAATTGAACTCTTTCTTCTTGTTTGTGTTGTTAACAAAACATTTCAGCTGATGCATTCTATGGCCTTCCTCAAGTGTACTATCCAAATGTAATGATGCTAAGCAGAACTTTTTCCTCCAATGGTAGCAGCGCTTACTATGTAGGATTTGGAAGTTTTCTTCTATCTTTGTTGGGCCTGGAATTCTATACCTTGACTCCATTGAGTAGCAGAAGCCATATTCAGTTAGTACACCAGAAGAAGGCCCTAAAATGGATCATTTATAGCATTGTATTAACAAGAAGAAGGCTTGAAAAACTCTTTTAATGTTCACAACTCAAAACTATGAACAGTACCATAACTAATCACGTCAAATTCTATATCCAATTTCTATTGATTTATGCCGTTTGTGTTTTGGCAGGAAAGTCGCAAAGACCGTGTGAACAGCTGGAGGAGCTGGAAGGCTGGTGGCAAGAAAGCAAAAGGTTTGTTCCGTCCTCCCAAACACAAGGCAGAACAAAGATGATTGTCGGAAAAAACAAGTTGCCCTTAAGCAAAAAAGAGGTTCATGGCAAGGGAATGCCCGGTGGTGGACTCAATAATAACAGCAGCAGCAGTAACATAGTAAAATATAAAAAGAAAATCATTTTTTTTTTTTTTTTACCTGTTAAAAAAAAAAATTCCTAATCAAATGGCTTACCAAAGGAAAAAAGAATGGCCATTAACACTTAATGTTGAATTTTTTTTACTTTATGTGTGTGTGTGTGTGTTTGGCTGTGAAGGAGCCATCTATGAACCCCTTGGGATTGAGGTATCGTTGCTCACACAGCCACTGCCATTTGATAATACTCATTTCTTAAGGAAAAAAAAAAACTGTTCCCTTTTCCCCCCACCTCTTCACTTACTTTATCATCTTTTATTATATTCTCTCAGTAAAAAACAAAAAAAAACAAAAAAAAACATACCATTCATTGGGATGAAAAATGTTATCGTAAAATAAGAAAAAGATTTTCTTCTGTAAAATATAATTTGACTTTGAGAAGACTTTTTTTTTAATGTTTTTTATCTGTATTTGTTTGATTAACTGGGTTCTCTTTTCATTGAGCTCTTCATGGAGCGGGGGATATTTTTTTTCTGAAGGAAAAGCTTCATACAATTATGAGTCACTTTCATTTGTTCTGGTATCAATATCTGAATTTGTCATAGTGAAACTGACCAAATTTCTACTGAATTATTCAAGCCACTTTATGGTAGTTGGTAACTTGTGCTTGCCACCAATACAAATCGCTCCTGCCCCTGAGTTGGTATCCCTCAAATCTTTATTTATGTTCAAATTAATGTTGAGCTAAGAGGAAGGTCTGTTTCAAGCAGAATGGGACAATCAAGTGCAGCTGTTTGGGAGTCAGGCATATGGGCTCAAGACTTTTGGGTGCTAGACATTTTGGCTAGGAAATGACATGTTCAATTGATTCGTCATTTGTTGAGGTTAGGGTTTGTTTTTTTTGTCAAAGTTGTAGATCAGGGTCTTCAATGTGGGCGGTACCACCCACTAGTGGACAATTTTCAATTATAAGTGGGCTGTGGTAGTTTGTTTGCCATGCTGTAAAAATATTTTCAAATTTCATGATAGGTGGGCCGAGTAGCATGTTTCAATCACTTTAAAATATGTCAAAGTGGACAGTGAGCAAAAAAAGATTAACACCCTTGATGTAGATGAATCCATTTTTTCCTTTTTTTTTTTTTTTTTTCTCGCCTTGTTTCATTGATACTACCTCAGCCATCATGTGCATAAACAAAGGATATTTAGTTGAAAGAAGGGCCAATGAACTAAACAATTGTGGTAAGATACACATAGCAGACACAACTAAGACAGAAGGGAGGAATTTAAACGTTACCTGTAGACAGAAACAGTAGCGCTATGCATAGCTTAAGCTGACAGCCAAGGTTTAATATTTGAATAGTTATGAGTTGTAGCGTTTAGTTGTTCTAGCTCTTTTAGTTTCAAAATTAGATACAAATGTTATTTTGTAAACTGCCTGATACCACTCCAAATTACAATGGAACTCTCTTGTGAATTGAATCAGAAATTTTTTTCCAAATTATTTAATGGTCAAAGGGGAGTAACTTTGATCAGAAGTTATTTCCCTCAAAGCCATTCAATTTTGTCAAATATGAATTCAAGGGTTAACAATTCAATTTAAAAATATGTAGACTAGACACCAGTTCTCTAGAAAAAATTTTAGCTTCAAAATGTTTATTGCCGAATTGGTTAGCACCAAAATGGTTTCTGTGCCCAATCAGTTGCACCTATGACAAAAAAAAAAAAAAAATGAGGAATTGAATTCTGTACTTATTTTCTTTATTAGATGAAACATTGTCAAACATTAATTTTTGACTAATATTTTTCTTTCATTTTGATTTTTTTTCTTTCTTTTTTTCTCTTTTTAGTAGCTTTTCATTGCAACTTTTCTTGCCTTCAGTCTACAGGTACGAAAATGTAGATAATATTACTAATACAACCAATGTACATAAAAACAATAACCAATATGGCATCGAGCGATTAATGGAAAAATGAGAGAGTAGGTTAATGGGTTAGATTAAATCTTCTGCCAGTCATAAAAGTTCAAATGGTAGAGCTGCTGCTATGGATAACCAGGCTTCCCTAATGCAAAATGGATGAAAGTTTGAGTCTCACTGAAAGCTTATCCTTTATTTCCAATCTGCATTGTTTACTCACCGCTGTAGACTGATGGCTGCAATTAGAAGCAACTAAGAAAATTTAGATGAATGGAAAATACTAGTCAAAAACTGATAATGGCTATTTTATAAGTAATTCATAATAATAGATTCCTTTAATAGAGTGCATCGATTCTTTTATAAATTTACTAGTTAATCCCTGTGAAAAGATTCACGGATATATTTGAATTTCTATTTTTACAAAAGAAACCACTGGAATTATTTCTGTGGAAGAGTCCATTGTTTCTAATGGTTGGTAGGAGATATTTTTTATGAGCAAATTTGTTTCCTCTAAGTTGAAGAGTCCATTATTATGGACAGATAAACAGAAAAAAATCATACTGCTCATGATATAAGTAGATCTGTTCTTTTCTATTACACAATTCAATATTGTTTTGGAAGAAGAAGAAAATGCATACCCCCAATATGGATTCAGGTAAAAATTAAGAAAAATTCATTGTTTTGCTGCTGTTAGACTAGTGTGCCTATTGTCTGACTGCATACAGCTCAGGATTTGTTTTAAAAAGAAAAGATAAAGTTTTCATTACAGGGCAAATGTAGTCATTGAAAATGCTGGCCACTTTTTTCCCTTTCTCCAAAAAACATGATTGTATATAAAGAACCGAGAAATAACTTGGCTTTTTATTTCATTATTCAGATCAAATGTCAAATCTGGATCCCAAAATTGATTCCTGTCAAATGTGCAAATTTTCAGATTACATTGTAATCAAAATTAGATTTAATCAGAACAAGGTTGAAATGAAGAATTCAAACCCCTTTAACTACTTAAAAGAATATTGTGAAGAAATAGTATCACAAAATTTGAAAAACCTATTTATTAAATTGAATTTTGATTACGGCGTAACCTGAAAATATGCGCTTCTGATTTGAATCAATTTTAGAGTCTGGATTCTACATTTGATCCCATTATAATTAGAAACATGTGACATCACTATTTGTTGTTTATTCATTCATTTAAGTTGCCCTGTCATGGCAAAAGGTCACTGAACTGCTTTTTTTTTTTTTTTGTTTAAACATTTTCAATATCAAAATATTCTTCATTGAATATAATGTGTGTAACGTGACTGTTCATCTCAACAAACAACTTTTTGCAAAAGGAAAAGAAAAAAAATGAGAGAAGCGTTGCGATATGACTTCAAGACAAAAAAAAAATGTTGTTCAAATTTTTCCCCCACCCCTGATAAATTCCCTTGAATTTTGTCTTCTGTTCAAATGTACTGACAATGACGTCATAAAAAAAATGGAAATATTTACTAATCCTGCAATTCATCTTCCTTGTTTGTCAACAGGGGTGTATAAAGTTGACTATTACCTCCCTCCGATTCGTGGGGGAGTCAAAGGGGAAGAAAATCAAGCATAAAAAGGAAGGGTTGGAAAAGGAGAAAGAAACTTAGTTGTACTAATACTACTAAGGATATAATTGGGGGGGGGGTAGGACTAGGAGTGAACCTCTAGGCATGAACTAGCTAAATTGTTAAATACAATTATATCCAAACTTCTGCCGAGGATGCGAAATGTATATTTCAACAAGGCTTTGTAGGGAATAGAGGAAATATGATGGGGGAGGAAAATCAAAAAAATATGAGCCGGTAGGGTAGGAGGCTCAAAAGGAGGTGGGGAAGAATCAAAGTTTGGTCAGTTATATACACCCCTGTTTGTCAGTCAAATATTGTTTTTTCAGATCACTTTCACCAAAGAGTAAATCTTTGAAAGGTCAAAATTATCATTTCAATAATCTTTGTTTTTGTCCAGAGACAATTCATTCACCATGAAATTATATACAAGTGTCATTCCAATTAATGTTTTTGATCATATGAAATTAAAAACTATAGAAATACTTTTTTTATGTACACTTTTATGCAAAAAAAACAAACTGAAATTAACACATGATTGAGTACAGCCATTGGGGCCCTTCTCAGGTTTTCTTTAGAACACAAACAGATGATTTCAAAAATTTCCGTCTGTCCCTCTAATGTGCCAGGACCTATAGGGGATATTGGATAGGACCAACGTTGAGAATGTCTGCTAGATCTTTGAGTTCTTCAGGGTATTTCTGGAGCCAATAGAAGTTTAGGGTGCTTCTTGAGCCAACAGAAGTTACTTAGCAATATCGATATTCTATCCTAGTAAGATACAACTGGTTGTACTGGGCTACATGGTACTAGTCCCGGAATGATCCCTGACCTGAAAGCATTAGTACAAAGTGAACACAAACTACCTCAGCCAAAACTTGAACTTAGTCTGCTATTTCCATTTTCTGGGCTTTTAACCATTAGGCCAACTCCACACCTCTATACTATTATATAAACTAGCTTTTAAATAAATGAAAAGTCGAGTCATATCTTAGTTTGTAATCAATAATAAATCAATAATACACATGTTATGCCAAATCGGTGAAACTGTATAATTGGCAAAGTTTTAAATTTTTCTACAAAAAATAAATACTTTGATCCAAAGTTAATTTAATCAAAATAAGGATATAAAACAAATATTTTTTTACAACCAAAAGTTCATATAATCTGAGTGAGTAAATACAGTTTTAACTTTTTCTTCAAAAAATAAATGTGTTGATTTGATCAAACGTTCATTTAATCAAAAAACAACTATTCATTCAAAAGATTATATAATCGAAGTGGAATCACTTTTTTTACCAAAAATAAGTAAATGCATAGTTTAAACTTGAAAAAAAAGTTATGATTTGATCCAAAGTTTATTTAATCAAAACATGGATAAAAACAACTATTTTTATGATCAAGAGTTTTTTTTGTTTTGTTTTGTTTTGTTTTTGTTTTTGTTTTTTTCCAAAAAAAAAAAGGTAAATTTTGTCTATTAGGTGATTTCGCTAATTTGGCATCACGCAGACGAAGCCACCTGAGAACTCCTGTGCAATCAGTTGCCAAACTTTCTCACTAACCATTACACCAATATTAGTGCCCTATATAAGATAATATCTATTAATACATTTATGCGATGGAGGTGCGAGTGGCCTGACAGATGATGGCATGGAGAACGGAATCAGAGAGCTGAGTCCCAACTCTGGCTGGAAACAGTTTGCACTCACTTTGCACTAGTGCCCTTGGGAAAGGCATGAATCCGTCCCTACCCTCCCGCCATGGGTAAACAGTAGGGCAGACTGGGCTCTTCAGCTTTGGTTGGCTGCCAATCTAGGAGACAGAACTCTGATTCAAAACCAGGAAAGTCCAACCCCTCAGTCAGCATCATGGGAGGTGGATGACAGAGTAGAAAATGTGTTCCCAAGATATGTGGGTAATGAGGCTCTGGTATACTTTTGATGGGGGCTAGCAAGCAAATTCAAATTGCTCGAGTGGAATTAAGTTGAAAAGAATAACAAACTGACAAAATAACTTGGCCATCATCTCCACCTCCCTATGGCACCTCAAGTATAAGTATGAGATTTTCTTTTTTCTTTTCTTTTTTTTTTTTCGAACATTTATTTCTACCTTTGCATGTGCTGTATTTCTTGTGTATAGTACGGAAAATGTTGAACTCAAATCTGAGCGAAAAAAGTAGGCGTAGAATTTGCATAGAAGAAAGTTTTTTAAAATACTAAAATTAAGCCCATTTGATGACAGAGGTGATGCAACCCCCATCCCACCCCTTCTAAGAAATATATTTAATCAAAAATTAAATAAATTGAACGTTTCATTAATCAGTGAACCAAACTTTTTAAAATTAATTTGAGCTTCTAATTTAATGCACAAGATGTACAAATGTAGGTACTTTTATTTTTCTCTTTTCTCGTGTTTTTTTTTTTTTTTTTTTTGCTAAAATTAAAATGATTACCATTGTAACAGTCGCAGCATAAAATAACGAGCACTTATGTAACTGTAGTACACAGATTTGGAATATCAAAGCAGAAAAACTTGGGATTGCTTGACTTTATTGCCAATTGAGTACCTGTGTTATGCAAGAGGCTACAATTTTATGCCTATTTTTCACCTCACAATCTAGTACATGTATTATACAAGAATTATGTTATACACAAAGAAATATGGTACCTATGATATGCATAATTCTTTTCACATTGATTTTACTATTATGAATTACTGACACTTTTAAAATTTATATTTTTCAACTTTTTTTTTTCACTCTGTGGCCAAACTGGCTCTTGTGACATGTCATGGCTCAGAAGGGAAGCAAATTCTTGAAACCTAAGAAGTGTGAAAAATGCAACTCTTTTCAATTTAAATTTTTGATAAAAGGAAAGAATGGGATAAATTGCAATGATAATTTGAAAAAAATTTGAAAACCCATTTCCCAGTTATTTTTCTTGTTGGATATAACAAAAAATCTTTATTCTTATTAATAACTCAAAAATTATTACGATAAAATTGACAGATTATAAGTTTTGGACGTTTTTATCGACACATGTCACTTTTTGCTGAAGTTCATGAGAGTTGTTTATTGAAAGGAAGCAAAAGAAGTTGACAATTTGTGAAGACTGAACTCGGGGAATCTAATTTGTCAGGTACAACACGAAAATGGTGTGGCTAGATGTCTGTCTATGAAAAAAAAGAGCAGTTGTTGTGGCCCACCAGTGGGCCATGATCCCCTTGATGGTAAACCCCAGATTAAAACAATGATTCATTTAAAATCCCACTTTCCTATGAGGAAAGAATCTTAATCTTCAAATGAAATCTACAATATTACTTGGCTAAATATCCCCCCCAAAATGCATTTTGAGATTTCTTGCCATTGTCCTTGGTTAAAAATGAGAAATAAGTTGAAAGATTTTGTTTCAGCTGCAAATACATAGATCAATAAATAGATCTGGTTAGTCAACAGTCACAAGACTAATGTCTTTTGGCAACGTACTGTGTTGGGGGTGATCAATGAATAAGTTACTTCTCTCGCCTTTTGTTGGACTGAGATCACCAAGAGAGTTTGAATCGTCATGAAACATACGTGAATGCTGCTGGACACAAGCTAAGGGATTAATTTAACATAAACTTGCAAACTGAAGCCCTCTTTAAAAAACAACCTAGGAGGAGGGAATTTGAGAAAATAAAAGTTTTTTTGTAGACATACTGAGGAGTGAATGTTGATGGGTCCTGTACACATGATACACATATACATGCATAGCCAAAAAGTGAAGAAACCTATGTTGACAGTTTTGTTTGACAGTTTCTAAGATCTCTGAACCTCTCTAAATACTGACATAAACATATTTACCATATTTTGCTGCATATAAGATGCAGCCCATCCCATTCTTAAAATCACTGTGTGTCCGACATGATGAAATCTTAGCTTGGGGTCAAGCTTGGGATTGACAGATCATATTTTAACTATGCAGGCAACTTTAGAATAGATATGTATTGAATATTAAAAATACTCTAACAGAGTGCAGTGTCTGTGCTGCAAAATACAATACTTGAATTTGTGCTAATTGTTTGAATAAGAGATTTTCTGTTAGGCTTTGGGAGTAATTCATTCCAGAGATGTGTCAACTCTTTGAAGCATTGTGGATTAAATTTCATCCCACACTTGAAGCGTTGGTATCTATATGATGGGTCATTTTCAATACCTCCTTTTTTTATCTTCATATATCTAGGAGCACAGTGCTTTGTTTTGTTTAGTACCCAGGTTGACCAACAGATGGCTGAGTTGTTCAAAGCGGAAGAAAAAGAAATGTGCCTCACAAGAGTCAGAGGCATCATTTTTTAAATCTATACTATAAAAAGAGTCAAGGGTGATTTGTATGTATGATTACTTGTACAGAATAACTACAAAGTAAATGTAAGTATTGGAATAATGATAGGTTGTCCAGAAAGTAATGGCGTTTTTAGATGTGCTAGCATCTATAGTAGCAATTGCTATCACTGATTGACAAATCATCTTACACCATCTCTGTGAAGCATTCCCTCCCACTCCTATGGATCTGATGTCACTCTAGTGACAACCATTATGCCATCGGAATATATTATTCTATTTTACTATGTCAGAATATAAATGTGTCAGTTATGCAAATGAAATTTTATTTTACTACAATAATGTTAGATGAAGGGAGCTTTGAGAGGAAGTTAAAGGCGCTAAAGATTGAACCAGTACCTCTATGGTCTGACTTTCAGGCTGGCTAAAAGAGTAGAGGTTTGAAAACGAGAAAAATGTGATGGAAAAAGGGTTTAATCAAACTTATGTTCCATGTGATTGTTATGTACTTAGCCAATGCCAGAGCTGTAATTATCATTGTTCCTTGAGTCAATAAATTCTTGTGAAGCTTATTGTGTCATTGTCATAGGATCTCTTCCTTCCTGGATATCCATTATCGTTGAAAGATTCTCATCTCACCAAGACCTCTGGAAACCAACCCTGAACCATATGAACTGATCCTTGGCTACCTGTTTCATTGATGTTTTGTGCTGTTTCTGTAGCTTTTCATCCAAGTGTTAACAATAAAAAATCAGGACCAAGTTTACTTTTTGCACCCTCTTTGTAAATGGACACATCTGACTTGACACCAGGTGAAGTCATTCTAACGTCACTGTTTTAAAAGCGAATTGATTTTGTTTATTTTGTTCATTAATAATTCAACTTGTAGACAGTAAAAATTAGAAAATTACAAAAACTTGTTAAATAATAATTACTCTATAAAACGATGTGTAATAACCAACGTCGTCAATGGTACATAAATGTTAGGAAAAAATACCATTATTTTCTGGACAAGCTCATACTATCTGCAGGGTATTTTTCTAGTTTATTTTAATGATGATATATTAGTAAACATGTAATATGATGATAGTTATTTACAGTGATACACCTTTTATTGAGGACAATCTGTTCCACAAAACTCTCATTTGATGAAAATTTGTCAAATGAATAATTAAACCTACAGGATTTCAATAATTTGTTCCTAATAAAAATATTGGACCCCTAAAACCTTAATTGTACTTAATACATTATTTACAAGGTTATTAATTGCTCTCTAAATAATGTATGAATACTAATGAACATGTTACTTTGATTTTTTCCAAAACCTTCTTCTTCTTTGGAATAGTGGAAACGGTCCCCATAGCCATGCTGTAAGTTTTATTATAGAGATGCCAGATTCAATTCTACACCATTTCCTGTTTAATTTTGATGGCAATTAACTTCCCAGACTTCTTTGGTGGACTTTCTGCTATAGATCTATTGGAATGCATGGTTTAGTAATAGTAAAAAAAAAAAATATGTAAAATAACAAAATGGTTTAGAACAAAACTTAAGCTGTTTTAATGTGTGATTTATCATACATAGTCTAATGAGATTCTGTGCTTTTTTTCAGTAAGTCATTAAAGAAAAGTAAATCAACCGATGAGATTATCCTATTCGAGCACCAACAAACAAAAAAATTTGCATATAAGCTCATCAGGAGTACAAACGTTGCTTCTTTTTTAATGTTTTTAAGCTCACACTTCCTCATAGATTCAAGGTTGGCAATTGGGGAGCTCTCACTAAATGAAATTTCACTCTTTCTTGATGAGAGGTACTAAAGTCACAGAGTCACAATGGTGAGAAACCAAGTGTATATCAAAATTCCTGCAGTAAGCATACTAACCTAGTACATACGTATAATAACACCAGTGCTAAGGAACTAATTAAAATAATGTTAAAATGAACTAATCTTAACTATCTTAGCTTGAAATATTTAGAATTACTAGTAAAATTGAAAACTCTTTCTAATTAATCAGATTAGCAGACAAAAAGTGAAATGGAGCCAACCATAAGAAAAGGAAAAACATTTTGATGTCTTCATGTTTAGATTTTTGTTTTTTGTTTGTTGTTCTCATCTTGGTTCATTTTTTTGAATACATCATTCCGGCCATTGTACCCTAATGCTGGGATGAGAGGCCCCCATTGAAACATAGGGGCAGATTTTCCTCATTTCACCGTCTATTTTTTTGATTGGGGAAATCCTTAGGTCATAACCACGTTGCCGATCATGTTGGATGTCTGAAACTAGTGCCCCAGAAACATTTTTCAAAGAGATTATCCTGACCCACGAAAAAATTGCTGAGTGTTCAAGCTGCCATGTTGAAATGGAAAGGGGTAGGTTACCCAGCCCCCCCCCATTTGTTCTTAGGAACTGGTAAGTAGGGGACTCGATTCCTATTTTTTGAAGTGGTCACCAGTGTGTGTTTGACTACTGATGTAAGGGAGGTAACTCGAGACAGAAATTTTCATGTCTATTTTTAATATCAAATAAGGAAGATGGAATGTCAAATGAAAAATTATCAAAATATCAACAACAAAAAATATCGGATTAAATAAAGATTTTCAAATGTTTGCTTGATGCATATATATATATATATATATATATATATATATATATATATATATAAGGGGACAACTACCACTGACGATGCTTCCAAAGCTGGTTTGAAATGAATTATATCTATGATTCTCCTATACTTGATGAAGTTTACTAGTGTTATTTTCCTTGGTTCTTGGCCCATCATTATTACTTGAACACAGCTGTGCATCAACTTGCATTTTGGTTTCATTCTTGTAGTATCAACAACACAATCTTGGCGTAAGTCGATCATTATAGGGCAGTAGCTCTGAACCTTTGTGTAATTTACTCTTTTGACAAATTCACTTATCCGGATTTACCTCTTCTATAAAATCATTTAAAACACGGTTAAACAATAAATCATTGAAAAATTTTTAATGATCATTGAAATCAGATATGGTGGCTCTTGAACAAATAATGAAAAACTCTTGAACTATTGTGATTTGAAATTACAACCAAGTTATTGATAGTCAGCTCTCTTACCGACTGACCCAAACTGACAAGTCTTACATATCCATGAAGATTTATATTACAGATACACAAGGGCTTGCTTCATTCTAATAAATGCATTATTCAAAAAAATATTTTTTTAATAATTTTTCATTTACAATAAATAAGATACACAAGTTGCAGTAATCATCTTCAGTTGGAAAAGAGGTAGGAGTGGAGATTGGCCCTGCAGCAGCATTGTTTGAAAAGCATGAACTTTCTGGTTCGGCCGTATTTAAATTTTGGACAATTTTGATTTTGTTGCCATAGTATCTTGAATAAATTCTCATTTGTGTGTATACTGCTGTATAGCAATGTTTTATAAACAATCATTATTATTCACCTTCATCTTAATTTTTCAATTTCTCTATAGAATTACAACTTCAATACTCAGGCCATTACCATAAATTGCAATAAAAAAAAAGCAACTGAAAAATTAAGATGAACGTAAATAGCAGTATCAATTTATGCATAAAAAATAATTTTGGTATTTGGTCATTTTTTGTGTGTTATGAGCCAGAAACCTTCCCCACTATATGGAAACATTGCATCAGACTATCATCTGTTCCACTTCATACAACAACCGTGGTTAGAATTATTGACCATATTGAAAAAAATTAATCAAAACCATAATGGTTTTTTCATGATGGAAGACACAATTTGTCTGAAAGGTGGCATCAGGTCATAAAAGTCAAGGAAAAAGTTTTGATGACTGAATAATAATACAATGAATCTATATGAATAAAAGATTTTGTCCTAACAAATGCTATACACTGTAAAATACTGATAATTATCTTTAGATTATAATACATAAAAATGTTTTAACACACTGATGTATCATTAGCTGTGCATATATTTTCATGTAGGGGTTCTTTGGGATATAAAAATTATTTCAAGGGTTCCCTTAGTTATTTTGTCAGAAATTAAATCACTTTCCACTACGTTCATAATATTTCAGTGTCTAAAAGGATTTTTTAAGTTAGCACATTTTGGGACTCTTTAATTCAATACTTCTGGATACAATGTGCTGTTCAGAGGGGGAAGACAAATATTCACACAAGCAAACTTTCTAAAATATATATTAGTCATAAGTAGAGAGAAATCAGGTGAATAATATCAGCATAAGTAAAAATGCGGTCCCCTCTCAGTCATTGTTAAGTTGCGAATCACCCTGTTTTGTTTTTTTTTGTTTTTAATTCTTCAAGTTGGTGTATTTCAGAGCAAGCTCAACCTTCAAAAATAAGAAAATCCCATTAATCCTAAAAAGAAGGGTACACGACCAATGCATGCTATAGTCACTTATAGAGCTGAAACATACAACCTAAACAAGAGACAGACCCACAAATTGACAAGACAGCTCAATACATCCAGTAGAAAATAGGAATCAGGGACATCATAGAATCCATTGAAAAACTCAAATGGCAATGGGCTGGGCATGTTGCAAGAATGGCACACAAATGATGGACATTGCGACTCATGACATGGATACTTAGAGATCACATGCGCAACCGAAGTCAACAGAGTATTAGATGGAGAGACGAGCTAGACAAATTCAGAAAGTACTGGCTCTGCAATGCCTGCAATGGGGAAATATGGCAAATCCTTGGGGAAGGTCTATGTCCAACGACGAATGTCAAGAAACTGATGATTATGATGATGATGATGATTTCAGGAGTATCTCAATTCACTACCCCTGGATAGAATGCACTGTTCGGGAGGAGAAGATGAACTGATACATATACGCACAAACTCTCAAATATCTAAATTATATGATACACAGTGTGTATTGCTTGGTTGGTGTGTGTCACAAGGAAAATAGAAGTACAACATTTCAATTTAGATTTCCCCATGTTCTTCCTTCCTGCCTTCTCTCCAACCTGTCACCATCCCCACCTCCACCAGCACAGAAATCCCCAATCCACTCATTGTAAAAGGTGGAAAGGGAATTGGCAAGATTTCTCAAAAGAGATTTTGTTCATTGAAAAATAAAACTAAAAAAAAATTAATCCTCTATATTTGATTAAAAAAACAGGGTATTGAAGGCCATAAGTTGCACAGAAGGTAGAATATTCTGTAATTCTTTTTCTGATAACGTTTATAACAACGTTTGAATTACAATATAAACTTCAAGGTTTAAGTTTATTTTTGGAATCAAGTATGGAAAATAATGTCTTTCAAGTGATGCCCTTCTGCCTCATTGGAAAGTCTTGCTCTAATTTTCAGAAAGCCAGAAATTCAATGGCCTCCTCGTGATCAATTAAAAAGTTTGAAAAGGGGGTGATCAATAAATAAGATACTTCTCATGCCTTTTGTCGGGCTGTGATCACTAAAAAAAGGTCTGAATTTTCAGATAAGTGGGCACAATTTCAGTGACCAATTTACAAAAAACTTAAATTGTTTATTCAACCCTACACTAAAAAACCTATTTTGAAGAGGAATTTTCAAAAACAAAAAAAAACAAACTTCTCTCCTACTCTTTGAGAGGAGTGTGAGTGCAAAATTTCAAATTTCCTGTATGAATCATAAGGACTGGTTGAAATCTGGATTGATACATAGACACACATAAATGTTAGAACACATAAATAACCTGAAACCTGCAACAGTGTTTAAATTGGCCTGTTATGAGTAACAGTGATTAATGAATTATAGAATGCTTTGACTCCTATGCAACTTATGACCCACTCTGTTGTATATTAGATAACACAAGCTCTTTCCTCTGGTCTTTAGGGAATCTGACATGTTTATTTTCTCAATCATTCATCATTGTTGTCTACTTCACATTTTTTTTCTTTTTCATTTTCTTTTAATTCTTCTTCTTCTTTTTCCATTCGAACTTTTTCAAACTCTTCTTCTTCAAGTTGTATCCTTTCCAACATTTTCTCCAGTTCCCCCGATTTGTATAGCAGCATAATTTCTTTCCGTCCACCTATATATTTCCGATCAACAAATAACTGAGGCACCTGTTGGAGAAAAATATTCATGCAGTCATTCTTGAACTTCATTGTACGATGGCACGCTAAGAAATATACTTGACTCAACAGGGGAAGATCCAGGATTTGAAACTGTCAAAATGGAAATAAACAAATTTTTGTTCACCTTTGGTCCCCCTAAGCAAGACCTTTCAACCACTTTTCTCATTGAGGAGTTTATAAAAAAGGAGTTACTTTGGCCACTGAATAAAACCAATAAATTCATGTTAAAATAGTGTGCTGATGTTAAAATTGCAAAAGTTGGAAACACTAAAACATAACATTTTTAAATTGAAGACTAAAAAACATTAGAAGCAATTGAGTTAAAATGACTTGAAAACACTAAAATGGAGATCCGTAAGTAAATATGTGAAATTTATGAAAAGCAAAGTAATCATTTTTTGTTTTTAAGATTAATTTATGGTTACTTGGTATTATTTGTTCTGCTTTTGATTTTTTTGTAAAAATTTCTTTGTTCAGATTTTTAAATTGTGTTTTGACTAAGTAGGGGGTGTGTGCTCTGAACACCCTGGATCTGCACCTTACTTGAGTTGCATAGAAAGTGTAAAAATGAAATCAATTTGACAAAAACATTTCCATGGTCAATGAACTAAACTTTTATATCAGCATACAGATATATGTACTCATGTACTTTGTTTGATCTGTAGCAAAAAAAGGTTGAGATCTTGCAAAATCTAGTGGTAAAAAACTACTCCATTGGAAACTCTGTTAAAGTGGGGCAGACCTAATACCCATAATACACATGTCCAAGGCTTGAGATGCATGTTTGCGTACTCAGAAAAATTCAAGTGTCACACTTTGAAGTTAGTTGTAGCTTGCTATTGAACTGCAGCACATATTTTGAGACTGATGGCTGAGGGACACAGATTTATTTTTTTCCAGTGTTTGCCTATGTATTTCCAAAGCACATAGATATAAATCACAGTCTGTAAAATGTCTAATTTCCTTCAACTGGTGAAAAATGTTGTTTGTATTGTGAAGGCTCGTGTAAAGATTGACAATGGATGCAACAGTTTTTATTGTTATTACTGCCTTTGCAGTAAAATATTAAATTATTTTCATCTCTTAAACATCCTCCCCTTTAGAATGGCTACTTGAATATTTTCCCTCCTAAGTATTGTCGATTGAACATCGTCCTCTGTAAAGCAGTCCAAGAGGGACAATTTTTAATTGCAAACCATTGTTATTTAGTTAAAGAAACTGGAAGAGTCAGGATTTTATTTATTTTATTGATAAGTTGGAGAATATATTGTTCACTCATATGAGAGCATTAATCTTTGATGCTTTATTTTATTGACGGTTAAAGAAGATATTGTTCATTTACATGAATACAAGCATGTACCTGTCAAAATAGATTTTTAAAGGTATCATTGCCTAATCTGTCATGCCACAGAATTTCTTTTAGGTATTTCTTCAAAAAGAGGGTTAAGGTTATGATTATGGTTATGGTTATACTTATACTTTGGAAGGCTGTTTAGATGTACTCAGTGAATTGCTGACAACAGATCCTCCACAAGTTGAGGGAGGATGATGGCTGGGAAACTGTTGTCGTCCATGGGTTTTATACTGATTTTAAACATTCCTAAACAGTCTATGTCTGGGTGTGGGGGGTTGTAGTGATCCCATTCCTTAAACGGATCACTTTAAAATCCATCCACTAAACCAGTTTGAGAGTAGGATGATAAAGGGATCCACTTACAGCCATGCATTGATTTGTGTCTGGGTGATGTTCTGGTAGTATTCAGAATTGGCACAGAGGTTCCAAAATTTTTGCTCCAGTTGTATTGTAACAACTTTTTTTCAGATGGAAGTGCGCTCCTCGAATTTTTGAGCCCTAGTTGACTGCCCAGGTTCACCTAATGAACAGGCCAGCAGCTCTGCATATACCTTTTCTGCACTAAAGTCTCAACATATATGAACTATTTTTATAGTGGGAATAATTATGTATCATGAAATATATATATATATACATACATACATACATATACACATATATATATACATACACATACATACATATATACATACATCCATACATACATATATATACATACACATACATACATATATACATACATCCATACATATACATACATCCATACATATACATACATCCATACATATACATATATATATATATATATATATATATATATATATATATATATATATATATATACACTTAATACTAAACCCAACCACTGGCAGCATCAGGCCATGTCAAGCTTAGGCTCCTAGCAGCCTTGTCTGTGCTTTGCAAAATTTAAATCCTAATATATTTATTGCTTATATAAAAACTTTGCGCATCCTCGGAGCTTTCTGGCTAAACCTTGCGCGGGCTGATATAAAACCCCAAACCTAACTTATATCCTTCAAATCTGAGTTTTGAAAGTTCGTTTTCTGCTTTGATTTGAAACTGGATTCTTTGAAAAAAATCCATGGATGAAGTTTTCAGGGGTGGGGGGGCTGAGATCAGTGAAAATTTCAAAATTTTTGACGAAAAAATGCCGTACTGAGGTTGATAAACATTAGTGCATCGAAATCTAACGCGAAAATGTTCTAAATCTAATGCCGAAAAAGTAAAAATCACCCATCTAAGGGAGTAATGTGATTAATCATAAAAAAAGTATATATATATTTATCTTACTTCTCTGTGGTCGGTGAGGCAAATGACTTGGAAATAATTTTCAATTTCGTTAACATCCTGACGACTTTCAATTTCAACTACTTCAAAAATTCTAGAACTCAAGTTGAAACCATGAAGTATTTCTTTCACTTGACGGCATGCAGGGACATACTTCTTGGAGAACAGGATTATCCTTCGTTGGATTATTTTGGCATCGACAAATCTAGACATTTATTGTTGATCTACAGATGTGAATTAAATCGTTCCTTTATTTAAATTGCCCATAGACCTATCGTTTCTATGGAAACCATAAACTACATCTTCTAATTCAAGGTAGATAACTTAGAGGAAATAAGTCTGGATTAACTCCCTTGATTACATACTCTCTCTCTCTCTCTCTCTCTCTAATAATAATTTTTGATTCTTTTTGATGAAGATTTGTCTCCAGAACGGAAATTGGAGGAGGTAAAGTATTCATTCATGTCTGTCTGTCTATTTATCAATACAATATTTCCAAAAGTTACTCAATGAATTTCAATTCGATTTTTGGAAGGGTAAGTCATGGGCTGAGGAAGGATTGGTTGAATTTGGGGACAGACCCAGGGAGTAATTTTTTGATTGAGAGATATTTTTTTTATATATAGAGAAAAGGTAGTTACATTCCCTTTATTTTTGCTATATATGAATTAATTTTCATTCAGTTTTTAGTCACTATGTCGTTTGGCAGTGGTATGTTTATTTTATTTACTTATGATACTTAGAATCCAAACATTTTTTTCCATGTAAAGAAGAACAAATTCAAGTGTTCTACTTACTTTTACTCAGAATGTTTTACCTATGTTACTTGTTAATACCATAAAAAATGAATGGTTCAGATTTCCCCTCTTTCCGAGAACAGTGTGCTCCAATAAAAGCCTTTTATAAGCCAAAATGGCTTAGAGCAAACAGTTTCCAGGCCCCCTAAATGATAAGGATGGTATGTGAGGCGGAGTTATTAGAGGTTATGCTGGTGGGAGACACAAGAGACTGAGGTGCGGAAGAAGGTGCTCACTGCTTCAAACAATGGCTCACTGTGGAAGAAAAGCTTGACTCTACTTTCTCTTTCAACCTTTTTTTTATAAAAGCGAAAATATTGTGTAAAGCAAAATTTTAAAAAGCAGAGACTATCTGTACTTGAATTCTAATAGATGATTTTTTTTAGAAAATAGAGTAACTCATTTTAGCGGAGGAGTCCATTTCCCTTCAAAATTGTTGCTTTCAACTGGAAGAGTCCATAGTCATGGACAGACAACCCAGAAAATCACACTCTTTATTGTATAAGTAGATTAACCAACCCAGAATTCATGTTACGTATTGAGTTATTTCACTAAATAACACTATCGTTGGCTATGGAAAGGAATCATGAGAGATGACAAACCAACATTTGTGGCTTGGAAGCACATAGTTTGTGAAGGGGACAAATAATTTTGATTTGAAATTACTTAATTACTCAAAGTAATTAATATACAACTAGCATATAACCAAGTGAAAATGATAGAATCAATTGCACATGGATAAATCACATATGCTTATATGTATTTTAAATGTATTGATTGCAAACAAAAAAAAATGCATTCCTTGAATGAATTTTATGTTTCTGTCAATTTTGACAACTCTTCATATACTTTTTCCTTCATATGTTTTTTTTGGTAATTAATGAGGCAACACAATTGGGAAAAAAAATGATTTTCTTTAATATGAAATAAATGGTTATATTTAGTGGAATTGTTTTCAGTGCTACTACCAAGACCTCAGCAGTAGTAATAGTGATGGAGATGTAAAGAGACGGACACAGTATTGCTTTATCCTCTTCCTCTCTTCCTTTTTGTTTGCACGGCAGAAACTAATAAACAAACTGACAAAAAAGTGACCAGGGCTTTTATATCATGAAACAATTTGCTCAGACTTGCATCTTTATATTGACTGTTTTTATTAACATTTCCGTACCCTGATTGGAAATCACAACCAAAACTGATTGGTAGGCTCGGTCTCTTAGTAGCAGAGCTAAATTGACAAGTCTTACATTGCTACAAAAATTTATTTTGAAAATATGCAAGTGCTTCTCTCATTCTAATAAATACATATATAAGATGAACATTTCCCTACTGTGATTTGAAATCATGACAGAGTGATTGGTTGCTGAATGCCTGACCAACTGTGCTAAATTGAGTTTTGAATAAGTCTTACATATCTATGTGATTTACGCTAAAGATACGCCTGGGTTTATTTCATATCAAAAAATTTATAATAGAAAAATGTATTTTTTTAATTTTTCATCTATTATTTATATACTACAAAAGTTACAGTAATCATCTTCAGTTAGGATAGTAGATGTAGAGTCTGACCCTGCTGTAGTCAGGTTTGTTATGACTACTTTTTCCTTCATCTTGATTTTATAGTTGATTTTTTATTGCAGTAAGTAAACAGCATTGAGTGAGAAAAAAAAGAATAAGTCTTAGATTAGATACTAATTCACATCACCAACAAAAAGCTCGGTATACACGTATAATACACTTCGAGGATAAATGATCAAAGGGGGGTAATCATTTGATCATATATCTGAGTAACTTCCCTTCTACTGTGAGAATAAATCAGTTCAATTGTTTGTTTTATGAATTCGAAAAAAATCAAGTTTAATTTCAGAGACATTTGATGGTATAAGTTGCATTCAAATTATGTGATTTAACTGTAAGAAAAAAAAAACTTGGAAGGAATTAAATAAAAAATGATTTATTATCAATTTCCAAGATTATATGGAAATAAACGGAAGTTACCAAAAAAATTGCTACTAGCAGAAAATTTGAGAAAAGCAGATGAGAATTTGATTTGTAGAGAAAAGAAAAAAAAGAAAGCAATAATTGATAGAAGTGAAAAAAATGTTCCCTCTGAGATCGAAATATTGCTTGATCACAAAAAGAATTGATGAGTAGAACGGGGAAAGGGGTCTGTTTATCAGATGCTTTGGCTGGAAATAATTCCAGGAAAAGAACCTAAGATAATCTGAAACTAGGATAAGGAAGTTCCACAAAATTTTTTAAAGGAATCTTGATTTTTGGAGTGTGCAAGCAGGATCAAAAAGATAAGATAATAGATTAATAAAATGTAATGGAAAGTTTTAGATTTTGGAGGCTATTCAACACCTGTATTGATTTTCAGAGGACAGTCTGCGTAAGAGAGGAATAACAATAAAATATTCAATTGAAAGGAAAATATAAGTGGATCTTTGTTAATTCGCTGTGAAGAAAAATTGTATAATAGGAAAATTTTATGAATTTCATTTGTTGATTCTATGTTTTGAACTTTTTTTGGAACAGACGGGAAAATTCTCAACTCAAAAATTCAAATTTGTTGATTTCTCTTCTTAATTTTTTAATGATAAAACAAAGTATCATTTTATTTAGAAATATATTCAGACTTTGTTCTTTTTTCTAAGACAGTTTGTTGTCTTCTATGGATATTCTTCTTTCTCTCTCTCTCATATATATATATATATATATATATATATATATATATATATATATATATATATATATTGATTGACACACATATACATGCAAAATATATTACTTTCATTCTGGGTCTTTTTTTTTGAAGCTTGCTTTTGAAACTTCTCATGCTACAAACAACTTGAAGAGGGTAAAAATTGGATCAGGATCTCTACACAGCTGCCTGCTCTACCAATTAAGCTACTAAGACTCAACCAGAAGACACAAGTACAAATAAGACCCTTGAACCTTTCCTTTATTCTGATTGACAGCTATGTTTGTTCATACTTGACCATTTATTTCACAGTCTGGCAGTTTCAGTTTTAAAATGTAGTCAAAAAAATGATAATGATAAATAACAGATCTTGTTAGTCAATGATCCATTTAACAGTGAATCCCCCACTAAAAACTGAGGCAGGAGGGGTTAAAGAAGACGGTTTTCTAGATATAATAAGGACTAAATGCTTGAATTTTCAACCCCCTATCTCTATTAGTGTGACCTGTACACATGATACATACATACAAAGCCAGCCAACCAGCCAGACCAACTTAAAAACTAAAGAAACCTATATTGACAGACTTTTGTAATTTTCACTTTTTTCTTATATTGCATCTCTGCTTCCTTCAATGAGCTGATGATGTACACAATCTCTGGGTCAAGCAGTACAGAAGTACATCAACCTTGACAAGGGCCAATCAAATTATGTAAGAATATAAAATATATATGTAAATCATGTGTAGAGAAAGGTTAGTGTTAGTGATAAAACACTGATATCTGACTTCAATAAATATAGAAATATATATATCTAGTATAAAATATATAAACCACACACACACACACACACACAGACACACACATATATTGTGAACCACGTTATAACCTGCCACATCTTATTGTGGGGATACTTGCATCTGAGGGTACAATATCTGTATTCCAGTATCTTACGGATCATCACCTATTTTAGTCTGGACAAAATTATGAGGAGGTACTTAAAATTTGTATGGCTCTTTGTTTTAGGCACTGACTACACTAATGATCTCTCAATTTTGTGAGATTTTTAACATTTATCTACATTCAACACATGCAATAACTTCTGAAAGACATAAAAGTGTCACTGGTAGTCTTAAGCATAAAGATCAGTGTATGTATTTCCAAAAGAATGTAGAAAAAAACTGAAATATGATATCTATACATAAACTGTTTGACATGTATGTCATTTGCTTTTTGTCAGTGTTCCATTCAGAGCTTTTCATATTTATGGGCGTCCACTGCCAGTTTTCCAGAGGGAAGCAGAAACATATATTCTGGAATTAAGAGGGGAAAAAGGATATTGTATTCAGAATATATTTTAGTGTCAACCCTGTTACATGATAGACATTCCAACTGTGGAAAAAGTGCTGCATTGCCACCATTTATAGTGTAAACAAGTACAGCCCACCATAGGTTCCAGATTACAGATGGTTCACTTGACTGCTGAAGGGCACACATAACCTGACCTCATGTCAACACGATGGAGTAAGCAGCTAATTTGAGGTTACATACAAATGAGCTGCACCATTATCCTTTATTGGTTATGAGTTTCCAACTTTCAAACCTCCTCACGCTTAGCAAGAATACCTGATCCAAAGGGAAGCAAATACCCAATTGGACCCCCACCCCTCAGAATGCCCCTGCCAATATGTGCATGTATATCCAAGAGAAGTTTGGAAAAACTGAAATGTACTATCAATGAAGATACTAGTCTGGATAATTCGTGAAATAGTAACAATGCTTCATCTCAGAATTTTATTCATTGATAACAATTTTTATCAAATTTCCCTTTAAACAGAGATATTGAAGGATTGTTTGAAAAATGAACCAATAAATTTGCTTATTGCATAAAGAGTTTGAAATTATTTACATTTGATCTTAATATACTAAGTGTGTTTTATCAATGAACTTTATTTCATTTATTCATACTTGTACAATGAATATCTATTGACAATCAACTGTATATCTTATCAGGTGATGTTTCAGAGATGACACTCATTTCCATTTCACATCTCAATCATTAATGAGCAGTGCATGTATATTATAAGAATTATTTGAATGAGTGCAATTGAATTCATATTTTATCTTAATGAATCAATGGCATCATTTATGTTTGATTGAAATCGCAACCCCTTGTTCATTATTTAAAATGTTTAAATGACTTGGACTCTATTTTTACTTTCTTCTTCAGTCTAGTCTGGTTGTTAGAGTCTAACAAATCACAAACTGACACTGTCAATTTTGTATCTCATTTAGTGGGGGGATTAGTTGGAGAAATGACAAGCTGATAAATAGATGAATAAAATCCCAGTTGAGAAAAGAATGATTTGGTGAGGAGATATAAGAAATATCTCCTGGTTAAGAGAAAAATATAATGAGAAAACATGAAAATAAAATTCTCCAGTTGCAGAAAAAGAGATGAGTTAAAAAGACTTTCTGTTTAAAAAGTAGCATATTTTGAAGGAGCTTCTCTGATATTGTTATGGGATTTGAATAGTCTTGTCCATTTCTGAACTTAGAAAACCCTCTTCTTTCACTGTTGTGCTGCACCTAACAAGAGATGGAAAATTTCATCACCTTGATGACTCATCTTCATCTTTGCGTGGGTTTAGTTACTATTCCTGTTAATTGCCAACTGTCTGCAATGATGGAAGTTTTCATTGCAATCAACCATTGAGATCCCATCCTGTGAACAAGAGGTCTGATTCAGGCTGCAATTGTTTTCAATATTAGTCAGTAGATCGATTCATTCACTCTTTTGTAGTCTTCTGGAATGAAGCACTGATAAAGAGACACTGATGACTGACTAATGATTGGGTAAAGCACAGAGTAGCTTTGGTTTCATGGTTTTTATAAAACAAATGCTGTTGCTATGACTAAAGTTTGAAGTCATTTTGGTGATTCTGGTATCATTACCAAATGAGCTAAATTGAACCTCTATCAAATAGTTTCACAGAACAAAAAAATAATCATTTTACTCTGCATTTGATTCAATAACTACCAAAGCTATACATAAATTAAAAACTGTATGATAATCAGTTTGTATATAACTGTGATGTAGGGGAGGTAAGTGTGAAAGTTTTGACTTCCATATTTTGGAATATTTTTTTCTATGAAAAAATATCTCTCTATTGAAAAGAATCAAATTTTCCTTAGCCCATGGCCCAACCTTCCACAAAATATCATTGAAATTCACTGCAAACTTTTGGAGATATTGTGTGAACAGACAGACAGACATGATTGAATACATATAATAATATGGAAAGAAATGAAAAAATATCTCTCAACTATAAAAAAAAAGCATTCCTGAATCTACCCTGAAATTTAATCAATTCTTCTTAAATCCATGACCCGTCTTTCCACAAAATTCGATAAAAATTGGTTGAGAAATTTTGGAGATATTAGGTGGTAAAACAGACAGGTCAATGTGAATAAATACATATAACTCTTTCAACTTTGTTTGTAGAGGTATGTATATATACCATGAAACAATTCTATGTTTTGTTGCTGGCGTTTGGAAAGAAAATTAATTTTTTCAAAAAGTAAAACATTTGAAAAAAAAGGCAAGCTATGATCAAAATATCCATGTGAATTATTAGAAGACCTGACAAAAAATTGACATTCAAGTGAAACAAGGAAAGACAACTCTTGTGGGGGCGAATGAAACTTGAATCGATGCGTCGCTTGAGAACAGCAGCATTCACGAATAAACGAACTACTGTTCGTCTTATAGGAATCACGGTATAGAGGAATACATGAATTTTCTTACCCATGAGGAAACACGCTTCAAGTGAAATGAACTCATTTTCTAAGTTTGTTAACATTTTGGGGATTAATTTATCAATATTAAAAATAGTTTGTTTTTTTCAGTAATCGATTACCTTAGTAAAATATACTTTTCAATACTTCATTTTTATTAGTTCAAGTTTTGTTTTAGCATTACAATACTTTTTCTGAAGTTGACTATTTTGGGGGTATACAGAGAAAAGAGAATTTGAAGTCATTATTTGCTATAATTAATATATCAGCATCAACTTTTCAACTTTTTAGAGAAAAACAGAATAAAAGTTTTTCCGTTCGTTTTTCTAATCTCTTCAACCGGAAGTTGAGGATACAATTTTTGAAAGCCATTTGGACGCCATTTTGTAAAAGTCGGTTTTTCCCAGTGGCCATACTTTCTCAGGTGAGTATTTTGGAAGGATTAATTTTCGATTTTTCCCCCGCTTCAGGGGTTTTAGACATTATTATTGATTCCATAAACCTTTTTTTTCTTTCGTGAGATTGATAATTCTGTTGTTACTCGCACTTACGGATTATTCAGAGACATATTTCCGAGGAGTGTATTCGCTATTCAGTTTCTAATTTTTTTCTTTTCTTCCCCCGAAGAAATCTTTTTGCAATTGTGTGCAATAAAAATCAAAGGAAAAGATGTACTAGGTTCATTTTTTTTTACTCTCAAGATATTTTCAATTATGTTGTATTGTGAATTTTTTTTAAACTTCTTTTCAACGATTTTGAAATGATCTTTTATGGTTGGTAGCTGAGAAGAGAATTAAACCACGCACTCCACACCAAAAGAGCAAAAAAGGCGGATTTTCCTAAAAACTGAAAAATAATTATCTTTACGGCCGGATTAACTCATAGGTGTCTGAATTTCTTATTATATCCAGAAAAATACATTTAATTAAATGTCGACTTTATCATAAAACGCTCTATTTAAACTGAGAAACAAAAAAAAAAAGCATAGAAATTTATTAGCAATTTTCCGTTTTTCAGAACCATACCCAGTTTATGAAGAATCTGTAATATATATATATATATATATATATATATATATATATATATATATATATTTGATTATCAAAATTATTTGTAGTTTATCCTCATCATTTTTGACGAGCTTCTTTAAGAAATATTATAAATGTTGAGAAGATTAAACACAAAGAAAAAATAATGGTTTTCGCTCGGCTGAAAGATTTTCGAGGAATTTAGTCTAATTGTAATTTCTGAGGAAAGTCATGGTTGGAATGTCATAAGCATTTATCATCGTTGTAACCATTAAACCAACTATTAAAGAAAGAATTTTCACCAAAATTGGATAGAATTGCAAATATAAGTCCGTTTTAATCTTGAACCCCAAAAGATTTGGGGGTTTTAAATAAATCTGAGGTTAATTTTCATCTTTTCTTTCATACCTGTAAATTGTTTAATTTCTCGTGTAGAATTGTTGATTCAGTTGTTAGGATCCATTCATGATATTTGAATCAAACAAGGAGACTATTCCCATAGAAATAGGAAAATATCTAACCTAAGTTATCGTATCTGAATATTAAGTATTCTTTTATTTCTCTCTTTTTTTTGTATCTTATATTCTGTTTTTCGTGAATTCATGGTAAAAAGCGTTCAGTTAGTGTGAAAATCTTATTACTAGATCGTGGATTTTGCTGATATCTTTTTGTGTTAAATCAGCACATGTTAATCTTTTTTTTAAATACCCAACACTACACCGAACATAGCAGTCAGTACAACCTGCTACATCTAACCCGGGTAATTTCTTTTAACCTTTTGTTTAAATTTCATTTAAACCACACTTTATTTTTCAATAGTGTTTTGAACCCATATTAAAGATTTAGCATTTTGAAATATAATTGTGGGAGACGACCTCATCATGAATCATACTGAGGACAAGAAAACGATTCTTCGCTGCTTGAGGACATATTTAGGCGTTAGTAATCGTCCTCAGTACGACTTGTGGTAAGGTTGTCCTGCACCTGAATTGAAGTCGTACGGACCTCTTGTTTATTATTCTCTCCTAAAAAAATTTATTTCAGAGATAAAATGAGTAATTTGAAAACTAGGATTTTTCTTTGATGAATCCATTTTTTTTCTTTAATAAAACTTGATCCCTGCAGACCTATTACAGTTGAATATTATTGCTTGAATATATTTTCAGTATTGTCTATGGATCTAGGTAAAGAACTGTGTTGTAATTTACCACCTTAAATTATCACTGTTGTCGTGAGGACACTTCGGTCAAAATGTTAAGAGCAGATATCAAATCTTATGAAAACATGTGTGTAAAAAAAAATTTTTTTTAATCCAAAATAAAGATAATTATTCCATCAGCTATGAATGAAAATAAAAAATGTTAGCTCTGTTGAGAAAGATGACCTTAAAAATTTCATTTCTTATTAGATTTGATATCTGCTTCGTTGGTATTTCATTGTAACTGACGGAGTGCCCCCTCTCATCCACAATCGTGAATATTTCGAACGCTAAACTGAGTTATTGAAAAATTCACCCAACAATTATTATTATTATAAAAATACGTTAGTTACATTTCAAAGAACTTTAAAAACATTACATTAGTTTCTCATAAGTTAGCTAAACAAAAGAATTTTACTATTGATTTCAAACTGGTAATAATATTGTTAAACTAGGCGGGGAATTATCAAGGATGAATTTTCCGAGGACTAGAAGCAAATCCTTAGTTTTCTCCTATAACGCGTATCCTATTAAAAACCATCTTGCCTAGTCTACACTCATAATTAACTTCCATAAAAATCACGTATGAAAAAAGACAATCTTGTTCGTGTTTTGTCAATAGAAAAGGGACTTGGTTCTTT
The DNA here is from genome assembly GCA_963457665.1 of Thysanoteuthis rhombus. Lineage (NCBI taxonomy): Eukaryota > Metazoa > Mollusca > Cephalopoda > Oegopsida > Thysanoteuthidae > Thysanoteuthis > Thysanoteuthis major. Next base: position 29,841,184 of record OY735220.1, on the reverse strand, counting down.
TCAAGTTTAGTTTTTATTCACAAATATGTATGTAGAATGAATGCATAGACCTTTTTGTACCAACTACCTAACTCATTGTGTAGCTTGTAGAAGATTGAAGGAAAATATTTAAAAAGGCAGCATTTCATAAAACAAAGTTTTTCTTCTTTCACTGTAGTCATTGAAAAAAAAAAATTCAATTTTTAATCATTTTGGTGGAAAGTACATGTATCTGAAACACAGTACCTCAAAAGATACTAAAACATTTTATAATTGGTGATATTTGGTGGGCAAGTTGTAACTTTCAATATCCTGTACTAACTAAAGACCTCTTTTGTTTCTAACATGAACAAAAATATACTCACAGCAGATATCTTATGCAAGAAATAATCAACAACATAGTGCTGCATCAGCAATTATTCTAAAATCTGGTGTGGCTTTCAGTTGGGTCTTCATAACTAGGAGTTCATTAAGATGCTGTCCACAGGACCATTAGTATCAAAGTAATCTTCTCAAGATTTTGGCAACATGCAGAAGTATCAACTTCTTTACAGATACTATTCAGTACCATTTACCTACTGGGATCAAGGACTTGAGGCTCTGCCATACTTTAACTTTGATATTGCACTTTCAGATTCATCATTAAATTTTGCCAGTTCATGTGTCATATCTAAACAACCACCAATTTCCAATTACTAAAAGTATGTCTTGTCTTATATCACCCCTTCCCCCAGTTTTGATGACATTATAAAACAAAACAAAAAATTTTCCCCTCATATTTTATGCAAAAAATAAATTTTGTATATCTTTTGAGGTATGTATATTTAGTTTGTATATCTTAGTTTATTCAATCAGTTCGCCCAGGTTTTGCTTTGGGGGAAATTCAAGTGTAAATTTTGTTCTTTCTTCAGGTTTGAAAGAATATTAACATATCAATATCTTGATGTTACATAACCCAATCCAGACTAATGAATTAAATTACTTGATGCCTGAATTAAAATGCCCTTGTAGATTTTTAGAGATCTATAGAACATGTATATCCAAGGGGTCCCTAAAAGATTAACCTGATATGAACAAACTTATTTACATGCACTGAACCTCAGTTGAATTAATTTGAAGTATGCTAGTCTGTTGAAAAGAATGTGTAAACATTTCCAAATGTTTAATCATGACTTCTCTTTTTTTTTCTTTTCTTTTTTTTTGTTCTTTTATCAATTGAGGGAACATGCTGATAAGTCATTGTAGCTACTCATATGTTAATGGTCTCTGAAATTCAAAATTCTGTTCAAGAGGCCCATGCTGAGTTACAAGTAATTTTGGTTGATACTTTTTATCCTTGCCACTACTAGTTCTCATACATAAACTCCCTGCCACTTCTCAATATTACTAGTTCTCGTATATAAACAAACTCCTTGCCACATGTTTCATTAACGTGTGAGAACAAGTAGTATAAGAAGTAGCACAGTTTTTGCATCAAAATATTTCATTAATATGTGGCAGGGATAAAAAGGTCTGGTGTAGAATTTCAAGATCCCTCAAGAAAATAATTATGGACATAAAACAAAATTGTGTGTAAAAATCCGTTATTGTTTACTATAAGCATATTGACTGTTGTTCTACTACTGGTCAATTTAGAACTAACTCACTGATAATGAAACATAGCCATTCATATCACTTGTTGAATGGAGCATTTTATCTTACTCTGATGTCACCATTCTTTCAATTGAGTCAGTGATTGTTTTGTAACCACTTTTACTAACCTGGAATAGGAATCTTGTTTTCTTGAAAATGTGGATGAATTGCTGTAATCTAATAAACTTAAACATAATGACAGAATGAAATTAATTTTATATTTTTCACATTGGTATGTATCTGCATAAAATGCAATATTATCACCATGCAAAAGTTTACAGAACTGGTTGTTATTGAATTCAAGTGTGGATAAAAAGATTTGATGTTCGGTTTTGTGAATTATGCTATGAAGTTTGATTCATAAAAGATTCAATACCGATTTTGTGCAATTTCAAATTTTTAAGACTGAGAAAAATTGAAGTATTTAATAAAATCTAAGATCTTGCTATGTTGAATTATCAGATTGTTACAAATAGATTATAAATTCATAAAACTTATTTTGGCTTTTCAACTTGGTTTCGTTCTATATGTCAAGTATTATTTAGCATTACTATTATGATTTCAAATAATACAGAAGTTAGCTGGATTACTCTATGTTTGGTAATTTTATATTTTCATAGCATCAAAGAACGTTGGTATCATTTTGAAAGAATGTTTAAATGACCTATTCTTAAAACTGGCTATTATTAAAGTATAGAGAATTGGTCTTTTTATAATAAATTAAAACTGACTGAAAACAAATGTTATGAGCAGTATATAAATATAAACACAAGATTTCTTTTTGAAGTACGAAATAATTGTGTGTATATATGAGGTTTGATTTTGCTAGCGGAAATGAAAATTAAAATAATGGGTTGGCTTTCTACTGTGGACATTGTATCCTATTTTAATGTCTCATTTCACTCTCCATTATTTCATCTCTGTAATTATGGGATAACAATCTGGCATTTATATGGTTTGCACTTGGATATAAACAATAGAAACTTGTTAGAAAAGCATTCCTGAAAGAAGAATGCTTGCAAGACAAAAATGTTGCTGAAGTAAATTCTGCTGTGAAAGCAGAATTAAATAAAGTGTGTATTCCTTTGTTTTGATGACATTGAACAAAGGGATGCAAAAATTGGAACAATTTACACTCATTGTTATAAACAACTTCACATTATAAAAATATTCGCTTGTCATGAGCAGATTATTTTTAATTCATCTATTATATAAAACAACTGGCTCTGTTTGTCACTACCCCCCCCCCCCTCAGCATTGGCATTTTGTATGCAATACTCAAATAGACATAAGAGATTGTTTTGAAGTGAAAAGTTTTGAGAAAAAGTATTTTTACAGGATTTGAATGGGAGTGGTTCTATTTACCATGTAACTAAAATGCTAAACTGAACCCTTACTTTCTGTTCAGCCAGTTTTTTTAAAAGAATGTCTTGGACTGACTGATTAGTTAACAATAAATGTTTGATAATAGTATTGTGATTATAATGAACAGCTTCTTCTGTATTCTGCCATTCAGCTCAAATAGTAAATCATGTTTCCTGGTCATGCCATGCAACAATTGGCTTATTTGCAATGAATTTACACAGGTCCATGATGGTTGATGATAGCAGGGTTACCAGATTTGGAAATCAAGTCAGTCTTGGGGTAGGTAACTTGAAAATAAGCTAAGAAAAACAAATAACCTTATGGCAATTGCAAAAAATATTGTGCATTTAGTTGGATATTAGGTCAATTTTCATGGTAATCACTATTGTTGGAGTGATTTGTTTTTTGATACTGGTGTTCTCTGCTATAAATGCTGATGGTAGGGTCTAAGAAAGCCCACGTTTTTAACCTATTTACAATTACTGCAGAGTGGGTATGGGTAATATTTATGGGTGGGGAAATAGGTGACAGGCAGCTAACATACAGACTATACTTCCCTTATGTAACTATATGACTAACTTTCCCCATCTCATTGGCAATCTCAAGGAAATGGGTAGCACAATACAGAGTTTTATTAGTTGACTACTGGAATGTTTTTGTCTGATTCATTTTATTTTCACAATTGGTTTGCTGACATGTCAAATATATTTCTTACTGTGGGCGTGGGAGGAAATATCAGGGTTTGAAGGGAAATTTTGTTTTTATTTGTAAATTTCTAGGAGTGGGCGATTATATCATGGGTAAAAATGTTGGAGTCCCCCACCTACCTGCCTCACATCGGGGGATACCTGTACATGGTTTCTCTATTATCCTTAGATTTTGCTCTTTACATTTATAGAAATACCTTTTTAACAATGTTTTATTTGGTTTTAATATTATAAATTCTCAAAAACATCTGCAGATAGGCTGGTGGTTTGATGTATGTTGAATTTCTTGATTTCTGAATTGACCCGTTGAAGCTTTTTTGCCCCAAGACAACTGGCTACAAGTTGAAATTCCACTCCCACCTTCCAGTTGATAATTGATTTGACCTATTTATTTGTAAAAGAAAATTCCTAAAAGGATGATTTTAGAAAATTAAAATTAGTTATTAAAGATATCAATTCGTGTGGAAGATATGAATTATGACTGAATTTTACCTAATTCATCCAAATATTTTCCTTCAATTGAATTATACAACCTTTCTATATCAATAATTGAGCAAATCATTTGGAACTTGTTTAATATCTGATCAAATGTAGGTTGATAATAGAATTCATCAACTGAAAGATGTAACATAATATAACCAAGTTTTGAAAATCCTAACTGATTATTAAACCCACTAGGTGAAAAAAATCAATTAAAAAAGTTGAAAACTTTTCTCAAAGCCTACATTAGATACTAATTTTCAGCAGCAGTAGCTGGAACAAGTGAAAATGTTTAGGAGAGTAATAACTTGTTAATAATAACTGCTAGCGTATGCAACATATTTGTGTAACTGAAATGGAAGTTAACTGGAAAAGCTGGGTATTTCCTATTGTGTTCATCAAAGGCCTGGGAATATATCATATAAAAATAGTTTTTTGTGGCAACGATCTTATTTTTTCATCCTATAACACTACAAATATGTAAGCAATCTACATCACATTTGAATATCGATGATCAGCAGGTATTATCTTAGCTATTCCGAAATTTTTTGAAAAGATGAGAAAAATTAACATTTCAACAACCATCAGTCTTTAAAATTGACTTCTTGATAGAAATGTTTAAGAAAAAATTGTTCTATCAAACAATGGGTAGGCATTAAATATTCTCTTGTGGCCTGATTACATAAGAAACTTATATAGGTCATGTATTTATGACCTTTATACACTCAGTTTATATCATCTGTACTTCTATAATTAAATGTGTTAATTGATCATAACCACTGATCAATTTGAATAAACGCTAATACATATCAGGTGAAGTCCCCCATCTTTCATAACAAATGCATGCACACTATTTTGAATCCCCTATTGATCATGGTAAAAATAAATGTCTGCTTTAATCAATAAGTTATCATTACTAAAGCCCATCCACTGAAAGGTTTTCTGTTCAAATAACTAGATTACTTTTACTCATGAAAAGTGGACCACCTTATTTACTGACCCACAATTCTGCATTGCTTTCTTCGCATTCACTGTGGGCTTATTTAAATAGTTTGTAAGGGAGACCTAATAAGGCTTTAGTGTGCTTAGATTTGTTCTAGAAATGTATAATTTGCTTAGTTTGAATTTCATTGTTAGGGTCATAGTTTCCATGCATGAAATGGGGATAAATTCTGTTGGCCCATTGGATTATCCCCCCCCCCCCCCCGGAAGAAAACAAGTAAATTCATTATGTTATTGTTCTGAATTGTGTATCATTTTTAAGCATCGTATAGGCAAGGGTGTGAAACGATTGTTTTTTTTTCTGTTGTTTTTCATTGAAAAAGTATATATCACCAAATTACATGGACATAATCGTGTAAGCCGTAGTTCATTTTAAGGCTAACATGAGTTATCCGCATTTTACACATTTGAATTAGGATTCTGCCCATTTTTAGATGTAAGAAATTTGTTGAACATTTTTATTAGGAATCCAGTTCTAAAAAAAGATTCTATTCGTGGCTGTTGTGCTTGTTCATATTTCTTATCAACTCAGAAAATTTTTTTTGAATAGCCTAGATAAAAATAGCTGCTGCTCATTGATATTCAAACGTGATGTTGATTACTTAAATATTTGTGGTGTGATAGAATGGAAAAAATAAGATGATTGCAAAATAGAGTATTTGCTCTAATGAAGCTCTTTTCATGTGACGTGTGATTATTTTATACCCAATTCTCCTCCTATCAACTACAGTTGGCATGTTGTGTAATGGTTGCTATGCTACAATGGGAACCAGCCAGAAGGCATTGTTAAACAGCTGTTGTCTGTTTCTTTTGAATTGTAAAACAAATTCAAAATTGACAATATTGATGCTCCGAATGCATTTTTATTTCTCATTTCATCTTCCAATTTTTGAAAATTACTTTTAAAATTTTTGTATTCTATATTATTGCTTCAGATGTATTACAGTGTGCTCACATACGCATGCACGCACACAATTTTATGTAGCCTGCCAATATTACATTGTTAAAAAGAAGTTGAATTTTCTGCTCTATTCATTTGCTTTATCTACTTCATAGTAGTCATTGGAGATTTATTTAAAACTATTCAAGAACATGAGCATTTAGATTAATCAGTTATTCCATTCTGAGGTTTCTTAGAGCTGTTTTTAATGTTCTTCTATTTATCTGTCATATTAGTCTCTTCATACTGTAATACTGGGCATTCTCGTCTCACAGTCAATTTTTACTATTCCTTTCATAATCCACTTGGGGAGATATATCTCTGAAACCCACAATGCAAGATCACAACTGAACAAAACTCCAGAAGCCACTCTTACCTCCCAGAAAAATGGACCTCTTCTGTGTTTCTCTAAGATACAATTAGTAACCACCTCCTCTCCACAGGGACCAGCATATCAATCTTATCTTATTGCTTATCAAAATGAAAAAAATGTTCTATGTCTCTTTATTCAATTTCTAACTTCAATATGTAATACTCTCTAGCTGCTGATTTGTAACAATACTATATTCATCATAGATTTTGCAATCTGATAGTAATCTTGACTATAATTGTATAAATATCATTCTTGTGATCACTGCAGTACTATTTTACTGTTGCCAGATTGTGGCTATCTATAACTAAAAAATTCATAATATTTCGAGAATCATAACCGTTCAATTCTAAAATGAATTGTGATTTACAAGTCATTTGTTTGACATGAATGAGGACTCAATATGCCACTACTTCATAAGCTGTCTTTGAACTGGTCTCATCAGATTATTCTGTCCCTTTAGTGAATAAGTCTGAGGTTCATTTTTCATGTTTGTTTTTTTTTCACAATATAACAACATAGTATTGTTTCTGTCCTAATTTTTTACTGCTGAAGACATAACCATCATACCTACTTCTTTGAAAACCTTTTGTCCAGATAATCATTTGAAGTATTTTTATGCTCTATCTTCTTTTATTTTAGCTGATAAAAAAAAAAAAACAACTTGCTGAAGCCTGTTTATTCACACAGGCTCTTTCAATTTATGAATGTACTAATGATTTTTATTAACTGTAGTCCTCATTTTCTCAACTGTGAAAACATGATGCTCTCGTAGATCATATCAGTGTTGTAATACGGTCCAACTCTCTGTGGTTATCAGATATCCCTTTGTTCCTGACACTTATACCAATTCTAAATTGGAATGGCCTAAGCAATGAATTGAGTCTCAACATATTGTAGAGGAATGGTAATTAGTTCCTGGTTTGTGTCTAAATTAAATGTTAAAAAAGTGTTAATTGCAAGATTGATGCTTAGAAAAATAGGTGAGAATAATAAGTCTTTGAAATAATTTACTTATAATCATTTCTGTACCTTTTTAACTTTTAGATATGCTTTGTGCAATTGTTTTCGTATTATTTTGTTTTAATAATTATTGTATAAATGTATTTTTGTTGACTGTTACAAATTTCAATTTCTTTTTCTTTTCTTTCAGATCCAACTCAATTGAGTGGTGAGAGTTAGAACATGGCACCTAACAATCCCCTTCCCATCTGGGGCAATGAAAAAACTATGAACCTCAATGCTTTAATTCTGACCAATATTCAATCATCTCCTTACTTCAAAGTCAATCTGTATGAATTGAAAACTTACCATGAAGTGATAGATGAGATCTATTACAAAGTACGTGACTCCAGGTATTTTCATCTGGTATTTTTAAAAATTCTTTTTGCTTTGAGAATTTAAAAATAGACAAATACAGTCTTGATAGATGGATGCTTTAGTTTTTATGAAATGAAAAAGATGAGTTGAGTGTGTGTTCACATGCATCTATAACAGTGGTTCTCTGAGTCCCAGGTCATATTCCTCCCGTTGCAACACCAGGTTTCCTCAATTCCCTCCAATCTTGAATTGGTATATGATAATTTCTTTACCAATATACTTCCTTTTACACATTCCTTCCCTGGAAGCCAAGAGCCTTCTGTTTGAGAATCATTGATTTTTGGACTGATTCGGTATAACGTCACACACAAATATTTCCATAGCACTAGGTAAAAACAAGAGTCATGACGCTGTGGTTTCAGAGGAGTTTCGGTATCTTTTCAGCAGTATTTTGCACTGAAATATTATTTACTTGCTTGTACCCATAAAAAATGATGGGGTCATTCATGTTGATTGGCACTAAGGAGCATAAAGCTATTTTTTATTTTTTTTATTTTTCATGTCTTTATTTTCAAAGGGTGATTGGATATAATGTTATGTAAGAAAAAAAGGAGTGAAGTAGTTTTCAAAAAATAATATTGAATTCATTTTTTTTTTTTAAATTGAATTGATGAAAGAAAAAAGATATCACATGTTCTTTTGTATAAAAAAGATTTGACAAAAAATGACATTCAAGTATGGGTTGAGGCTTTAAAGCCTTGGTATGGATAAATCATACCAATATATATTCCCTTTGGTTAACTTGTGCTGAGTTATTTATCGATATTATTGCTAAAATTTAAAGTGCCATATACTTGAATTCTGATAAATGTAATCCATCGATGGCCTCCAAAAGGTCAAAAATTGTTTATTATTGTAATTCTATAATCAAGGTCTTAAAAAAGTAAATAAATGCTAAAAATTGGGGTCCACAACAATATTCCCTTTATGAAAGGTATCCTTGAGTTTTCAAAGTTTTGAAACCACTGCATTAGAACCTACGGATAGAAAAAAAAATTCCTTTTTCGGATGGTGGGGGGTTCAGTTCACAAGTGACTGTAGAGGTAAACTCGACCATCACTTTCTGTCCCTTATTTTGAGGGGTGCCACGTGGAGCAACCCCCAAAAAGTACTGTTGAAAAAATTGTTTTCTATCTATTTTCAAAGTTGTTAATGGAAGAAACTTCGTCACAGAACTTTTCTGACACCCTATTTTTAAAATGTAATAGTAAAGTGTGTGGTGATGGGGGAATCTCCTCACATGAAAAAAATATCTCCTGAAATTTCAAATGGGGAATATTCTTGAAAAACAATGTTCACTACAGGTGTAAACATTTTCCATTCAGAGTCCACTTGCCACTACTATGGTTCAGCCATGGCCTGCACCTAATGTTTCCACTTTTTTCTCTTTATCTGCAAAGATGTGGAAGGACTATCTTTTCTTTCCCATCATATAATTTGAGCAACAAATAACTTCTCAATATTTGGGTATATCTCATCAAATTACATCAATTTCTCTTCATATATAACCCTCTGGCACAGTGGTCACAACAACTTACAACGGTTGTGAAGGTTTTTTTTCGCCCAATAGGGCCATTGCTAAGTCCTACCGAATCGGTCCATAATCCTCTCGGTTGTGAATTGTAGAATAACCAAATTCTGTACATTCAATAACTGACCTAATGTGCTCAAATGTTTTCTTTCTTTGAAATCAATGTACATTAATTTGAATTCTTTAACTATTTTCTTCTCTTTTTTTTTTTTTTTTTTTTTTTTTTTCCTTTTCATTGTAAGTAGATACCATGCTTTAGATTAAGTAGGGAAATTGAACTGCATTGTTTTGTCAATTGACATGAGTACACACCTTTTCCATCAGTGTGGGTGATTTGAATTATGCAAAAATGACAGCTATTGATTTCAGTTCAAGTAAATGATTACAGTTGTATAAAGATAATCCTAATTGAGTATGGGAAATATTCTGGATGAAAAACTATATTTCTATATTACCCAAGCTCATATAGTCTGGTGCAGAGCCACATTGGTGAGCTGATATGTAATTTTACTAATTTCCTCCAGCAAACTTGACATGGTAGACAAATTACTCATCAAAATGTATTGAAACATTTGATTTGTCTTATTCCGGAAGACAGTTGTAAGTTCAAGCCTTAGGCTGTCGGTAGTCTGCTGCTTTATTTTTATATTGTTTCTATGGAAAAGTCATTAGAGCTTTAGTTACAATTTGAGTAATGCAGCCTTTCTTACAGAGCTAGTAGTATTGCTTTTTTTTCATACCCATAATGTTGACAGAAATTGAGCACTGTCTTGAATGAGGAAAAAGGTATGATTTCGTATTAGAATAACTAGTATCATAAACTTTGGAATCAGTTCATCTCGGGAAGAATCTTTACAGTCAGTTGTTGCTTAGGCTTTCTAACTTTGTAACTTCTAAAGGATTTTGTACAAATTGTCCATCACAGAAAAGTTATTCTTCTATTTACCATTTTCAAGATGTGGTTTCAATCACTGCTAACTGAAGAACTGGTTTAGTACCAACCTTTGATGGATTCCAAACCTTGCTTTAAAAGGTTAGCCAATAATTATATGATCTTGTTAATAGTTATTGGAGGCGCAGTTGGCCTTATGGTTTGCAACATGAAAAATCAAATTGGCGAACCATTTTCAAACACCAGCTCGGACAGTTAGTATTCACTTTGCGCTAATGTATTCGGGAAAGATATGAATCCATCTCTATTCCTCTGAAATGTACATTTGATGGAGCTCTGAAAATCCTACAGGCTTAGCAAACTGAAGTGGATTGTGATAAATTGCTCAAGTAAAGGAGGAAAAAAATATTTAAACAAAATAACACAGCTCCAACTCCTTATGAAGTCTCAAGTATAAATGGAAGATTTATAATGAGGGAAAAAAAATTAATGATCATATTTATTTCGGGTATTCTTAGTAATTCTTTGTATTCTTTTGAGCAGACGATTCAAGAGCAATAACAAACTGTTCTCTTTTGGTTGAATACTTTTCTTTTGTGTCACTGACACTTGAGAAAGAAGTTCAAATAGTGGCAGCATTCCAAATATTTGCTCTAGAAGAAAATCACCTGTCATTTAGTTGTCTTAATAACTTACGCGAGAATATAGTTAGCAGTGAAACTAGTTTGTTTTTTTTTTTTATTGAATTTCGAAAATAATCATTACATTTTCTTATTTCATAAATATCTACTTATATATTGTTAACACAATCCTTACAAGCTCAAATTTTTTACTTGCTTATATAGATCTTCACCAGTATATGATTTTTGTAGCAATCTCTTGTAACAATCTGCTTGAAATTATTCTGTTTTTAACTTGTTTACTGCCATCAACGAGATAACTCTCGATAATGAGGTGAAATGTAGAAATGGCACCCTAAAATTGTATATTTGATGAAAAAATAGATAAATTTTGAGAGATAATTTTTTGAAATCCGACTCAATTCAGTGGTCAAGACCGTGATGCCTGACATTGCCATAGTTATCCGTGTTTTGATTATATAAGCTTTTTGATTAAATTAAAACTAAGTATTCATTTACTTTTTGTAAAAAAAAATTGGCCAAGACAGTCATAGCAAACCTTACATTCCTTGGGTTTTTAGATGGCATGCAATGGACTTAGAAGAAAAAAACTTGAAAAATTTCCTTAAAGTATCCTAGTTTTTTAAGTATATTTTGAAATTCCAGGTCATGATTTACACACTAGTTTATAAATATATTAGAAAAATGGACCCCTATCTATAAACATGTAAAACTAAAGTACGTGTAAGTAACACTTGATAACAGTATTATCAAAAAAAACCTGAAATTTTGCCACATTGTGCTAAAGTTTTCTATCAATGGGTTTGCAACTGATGAACATTTGGTAGAAAATAGAGAAATATTTTTTGCAAGTAATTTCTTATTCCTAGCCGTAAGACCTTTGTTACCTCTGTAGATTAGTCAATTTTGAAGGGGGGAAAAAAAATTTTTTCTTTTTTTTTTTTTTTTTTTTCAATTTTCCATTGATTATTTGATTTTTTTGATTGTTGGATTTATAGCCGATGTTACCGCAAATGAGTAACTGGTGGGGAAAAAAAAAAAATACATCAGTTATGATGAAAAAATGTAAATTCATCACATATGTTACCAACAATTTTTTTGCCAAGATTTGATTAAATTGAATATTCAATAGAAAACAGAAAAACATTTTTTGCGAGCGATTTGTCAGTTTTGAGGGGGGAAAACCGAAAGTTTTCTAGCAGTTTGAGGTAGTTGGATTTCAAGAAATCACATTTTGAAACTTTAAAAAAAAAAATGAAGACGTTTATTGAATATTTAATTTGACTTTTTTTATGTAAAGCACAAAAAATTACTTTTTTTTTAGTAAAATAACATGATGACTACGTTTCAGCAGAAAACAACATGTAAGATTTGTTTACATTGGTAAGACTGCTGACTTTTCAATAATGTGATCTAGTGTATGTTCCTAATCAGTGAATTTTGGGATGCTAGTTGTATATTTCATCCCCACAGTGTTATTCAGTCCAGTGCCATGGGCGAGATAACGTGTCTTATAATAATTTATTGTTCTTTCACAAGATAGCAGCATTTCCTTTTGCAAACAACTGCAATTTGCATATTCATTTTGGTGATGTGACAACTAGTAAATGAAGGCTTACTATTTTCTTTAATTTTTTTTTTTTTTACAAAAAAATCCTAGCATAGGAGTTACAAGACTGAAAGATATACTTGGCAGCAAATAGGTTAGCAGCAATGTAACTTTTTTCATAAAAACAGTGTTACTCTCATTTTATGTATCAACCCAAATTTTAATGGTCCTCTCCTTTTGGAAACTCATGAAATTAATTTTTTAGTCGGATCTAAATTTCATTTCATGTTGTTCTATATTTTGCTATGTGTTTAAAACAAGACAATGTACATGGCAACAAGTTCAATAAGAAAAAATAAACAGACTATAAGATTCAGTCATGGGGAGGGGGAATGAGAAAAGGCTTCACTTTGATATGTGTCAGTGTCTATCCAGCTGTTGCAAGAAGAATAATAGAGGATCCTGAAATGACTCCCCTTCCTTCTGTAGAAAGAAGACCAATGCCAGATAGGACTATCAAGTTTTTCCTTTTAAATATATTTTGTAAAATCTAAAGCAGTATTTTTTAAAACTATTATAGTTTTGTACATCCTCAAACTTTTATTACTAAATCTCATTCATCCATGACTAAATTTCTTTATGCCTTTTATTATTTCCATCCTATTCTTAGTGTACAGTTTATACATGATTGATTTTGTATCATGAGCAAAAAGTATACATTAACTCATTTCTTATGTATTTATTTTATTCATGTTTTTTGAACATCCTAAAAATATATTTTAAAAAAAAAAGGAGCAACAAAAAATTCAATAATTTTTCTTGTTTGCATAAATTTAATTAACACCAGTCTTAGAAATAATGGTTTCTTATTGTACATGTTGATAGCATTTTTTTTTTCTCCTTTTCAAGAATAGAAAAACTTAGTTAACTAATCTAATTTCATTCACCCTTAACTGAATTATTCACAAGTTGAAGAAACCTCAGAATTATCTAAATGAAAAGGCTTGTATGATCCGAATCACAAGCAATCAAAGAGATGAAATTTGTTTCACCATTTGTACTTGTGCTGTACAGACGTAGCAAACTGAATAGGATTCAATTTTGATTCCATCATCCTCAATAAATTTTACTGGAACATTTTCAGATCAACTGACAATTCCTCTCCCCTATACTTGAAGATATATTGTATGACTTATATCTATTTTGAGCTTTGCAGAAAATATACAGGTCATTGTAATAAAGTGTAGGTTAAATAATCAGTGTTGTAGATTTTGAAGAATATAGCATATCAAGCACATAGAACTGAATCCTATATTTATATTGTTACTTGTCTTTAAGGTACTGTTATTATAGTTATTCAATTTGATTTTTTGATATTTTTTTCAGGTTTCCCATTTGGAGCCATGGGAGAAAGGTAGTCGTAAGACTGCAGGTCAAACAGGAATGTGTGGAGGGGTAAGTACTTCAGTTCAATATAAAAGTCAATCTCTAAATACATTTCTTATTAGATAACATAATACAAATTATCATAGATCTTATTAATCTTGTTTACAAAAATTCAATGTTTTGTACAGTTTTAATTGCTTATATTCATTTTAATCTTTGGTTGATTTTTCTGACGGTACATGAATTTCATCTTGACTTAACTGGATGTTTCATATAATTTTTGCTAAATATATTTCTCTTTTAAATATTTATAGATAGAAGTAGTAAGCAATATTGTCAAAACTGATAATCTCAGATTGAAATCGTTACCATTCTTTCTTTTTTCTTTTTTTTTTAAATTTTGGGGAAGGGAAATGAAAAAATTGTTGGTTGATGCCAGTTGCACATAAGTAGATTGTGTATATTCTGCTTTTTACATTCAAAAGTGAACAGTTCATCGCATGAATGGACTTAGTTGAGTGTAGCTCTAAATATAATTTTGGTTTAGAATAGGGTTGACATTTCTATTGGAAAAGTACCATAGTCAATGTAAAGATCATGTAAATTTCTGTTCCAGATTCAAAGTATGTAAATGTTGAGATTGTATTTAAATGATTTTAGTCATGGACAAAAAAATCCATTCCTTGGAGGAATATGATTGCATTGAATGTAAAAAATATATTAATCCATTAAAAGTTGAAAGAAGGAAGATTGAAGAACTAAGTTCCATTAATTGAATCATCATAGCCTGTTCCCTTGAAACTGACAACTCTAGTCAGTTGGCGCCATTGATCTCGTAGTAATGCATTGCTCTGTAACCGAGTATCACTCTCTGAAGAGTTGTGATGGGGTAGGTGGGTTAGTAAAGTCTTGGGTGACTGAGATAAATTACAGAGAAATTGTGAGAAAAAAAATGAAACAATTTGGCTATGGTGATTCATTTTGATTATATTTCAGCTGTAATTTGAATTTTAACTCTAAATTTAAAGCTTTAATGAATAAAAATATCACATTTCAATATGATTTTTTTTTTATGAAGAAATCAATATCTTGAAATGGAATTTGCAAGGTTTTTTTTTCTTTGTTCTTTTTGCTTATATGTCCCTTGTGAGTTGTTGGAAAATGAGATTTTTCGATTTAACCTTTCAATAAGTGAGAGAAATGTAGATTACGTATCAAAATGAAGGTGATTTAAAAGAAATATGCTGACTTCTTCAAAATCTGTAAACAAAACATGCATTTTGAGGAAAATTTCCTGAAAATCTAGTCAATATAACATCTTTCTGTTTTAATTGAATTAGAATATTTAAGAAAGGTTGCTTGTAACTGCCAAAATTATTCAGTCCATAGATTGTGGGGTGGGGGGTAAATATTACATAAATGAGGAGGCTAGTCTCAGTAGATAAAAACAAGCCTGGTTAGTGTAGGGCCAAACTCCACTCAGCCTGAAGATGATTTCTGCAACTTTGTAATGTGTACATATAAAATTAAAAATATATATTATGAAATAATCCTTAATGTATTTGTAACATAAATTGTAACACAAATCATAGTTGAGAAATGTTAATTTTAATTATCTGTTCGGTTTAACATGGAGTGAAGTGGAGAGTTTGCTCCTGTAAATTGGGTAAGGATTGTTCTTCTTATGGTGGTTCTAAGTCGACCTTATCCTCTGACTTGGTTTTGAGTTTGACAAAATGCTACAGCAGATTTTGAGCTGTACATGTTAATTTTCATCTTTTTAACTCATTGATTCAATTTCCTTTTAAAAAGTCAATTTGATATTTGATTCCCCTCCTGCTGTATATTTTGGAATGCATAAATTCAAGCTCCATTTTTGTTTTAGGTGCGAGGTGTGGGTGCTGGTGGCATTGTTTCTAGTGCATTTTGCTTGCTTTACAAGCTGTTCACATTGAGACTAACAAAAAAGCAGGTCATTGGACTGATAACACATCGGGACTCTCCCTACATCAGAGCTCTTGGCTTCATGTACATCAGGTCAGTATTTGTCTGCAAGAAAATACTTTTTTTTTTTTTTTTTTAATGAATGATTCCATTTTTCTTTTTTTTTTTTTTCTTTTTTTTCAGTCCACCTTACTTGAGTATTATGAATTATTGTTTTTTGTAAACAGGAGTTTTTCTCATAGATTTAAACGTTATTTTAACTGAATTTCGGTCTGCTTAATATTTTCTTGTTGATTCAGTCTAAGAAAATTAATTTCAAGTTCTTTTAAGTTTAGGTTGAACACTCTTCCACTAAGTTAGCTATAACAAGGCTGTCTTTTTAGATGGCGGTCAGGTAGAGGTAAGTACCACCCGAGGCTGCAAAAAATTTGGATTAGTATTTTTGAGAAAGGTATACATGTATACCTATGACATGCCATACTCTCATCACATGCACCTCACTCTTAACCATCACATTTCAGAATACCCACCTGTATACCTAGTTGAAAATGCTTACCCCAATTTCTCTGGCCTCAGGTGGAACCCACCTCCACCAGACCCAAGTGTATTTGACTATTTTTTAAAAGGAGATTTTATTTCATTATATTTGTCTTATATCAAAGTTCCCAATATTCTGTTCAATTTTCATGATAGAATAAACGTTCAGAACAGAGACGAGTTTTGGGGTATAAAGTATTTTTCTATTCTTGTTTCATAGATTCATGTTTCTTTTCTATCTCGATATCTCTGGAATAATTACCAGAAGTCATCATATATATATATATATATATATATTACAAAATTTGATTTGTTGGTGCCTTCTAATATTAAGAAAGCAACAAACGGTGCCATATTTATTATATACTGTATTTGAAACATGAAATCAATATAGATTTTTATGGAAAGACATTGGGTTCTACAGAATGTTTCAACTTGTAACTCAATTACACTTTTGATTATAATCATTGAACACAGTGTCTACTGAGTTAGATTTAAAAAAAAAAAAATTTGTTTTCAAATATCAAAGTTGAAGGATGATAGATCTCTTTTGGGTAAGGGTTTTAAGAAAGAATTTTAACAAGGCCATTTTTTTCCTTTTTATAGCTTTTGTCCTCACACAGTTTTATTTGTTAGCAAATGTATTTTTAATGTAATGAGTTATCCTTTTGTTCCTGTTCTCAAAACAGTTCATTTTAATAGCTATACCTTTTTGTATTTCTTGTCTTTTTCATTACTAATTTAAAAATTGTGGGATAATCTGGCATTGCTTACTATGGAAAAATGACTTGGATGCAAATTACAAGTTATTCTGTGCGCGTACATTCTCCTTTTTCTCTTGAAATAGAATGTATGTAACCATTATTTTAAAGGCCGTGTAAGTAGATTGTCTTTTTTTTTTTTTTTTTTTTTTTTTACAAAACAGATAAAAAATGATATCAGTTGTACCAAATATTACTCGCACGAGTTAATCTTGTTGATAAATGAGACATTTAAGTATGGTTTATTGATTAGAGATCTGTTTTTAACTATAAACTTAGGTCAAATTGTGGGTTTTCCTGTCATTTCTTTGAATAAAGTTATCAAGTATAGTTAGGAAATAATTTAAAGATCTTGAAATGTACCATGTAGGTGCATATACTTGGAAATATGACAGCTCATATTAAAACCAAAAAATGTATGTTTCTAGAATTGACCACTTAGTTATACTGACATGATATGACAATCAGAAATGATTGATTTTTATAGGTTGTAATTTTGAATAATGTTTGTGCTGCAATTTTTCTTTTATTCTCTTTTTAAAAATCAGTTTACTTGAAAGAAAAACATTTAAAAGCTTTTTAAGACCCTGTGGAAGATAATTGTTCAGACTATAAGCTCATCCTACTGCAAAGTTCAAGTTATCAATATTTCGTTCAGCAAATCTCTGGTCTTCTTCAGGTGATGGTGCGGAGCTCAGTGAGCAAAGAAAGAAATTTGGCTACTGTGATCTGTTTTTTACATATCTGTGAGGCAGATGAATTTGAGGGAGATGTCATGGGAAAGATGTCAACCAGTGCAACTGAAGTAGGCCTGTCTATTGAAGAGAGCCCCTTGAAATGGCTGGTACTCCCGAAGGAAGGTGTATGTCTTATGTGGTTGTCTGATCTTTTTTTCATAGAAGTATTGATCTGGAAGTAGGATGTCATAAGTTATTGAGGATCTAGGCTAATTTTGTAAGATACAAATCACTGATGAGAATGGGCCTTGATACTGAACAATTATTTTCCAGCTTGAATCTTTCTTATATATGAAACTAGCAACTTTACCTGGTGTTGAAATAGCTTTCAAATCATTACTAACAAAATAATGATGGTTAATCAGGAAAATAGCCAAATAGAATTAAATGAAAGACAATCTCTCTTGGATCTTAATTGTTAGTGCCGATCAGAATATTATTTTATCAAAAATCCTAGCTTTCCTTGTCATTTTTATGTTTCCTTGCTTTCCCTCAGGCTGTCTTGATTTGGTTAATTTTTTTGGTTAAATTATTCTAGACTCTCCTGTAAGCCCCTCAGTCATTTTGACTTATTCTAATTTCTTGTTATTGCCAGTCCATTGTTATCTCTATTTTGTTTCAAAACGTTACGTATTAACTTAAATAATTTTTACTACCCCTTTAGAGTTGTATTATGCCAAGGATGTTATCATAATTTATGTATTGTTTTTATATTCTGGGGATTAACATGTACTAACTTTACTAATATAGTTCGCACCTATCATCCAATAGTAAAAATGATCAAGGGTTCTTTTTAAATTGTTGAATTCTTTTCTGTTTTAGATTCACACAGCCTCCCCAAGAGTTGTGGGATTGGTTTGAAGAATATCTTGATGATGAAGAGGTATGTAAAAAAACAAACAAAAAAAAAATTCTAGAAAACCCCTCCTACTCACTAGACTTTTTCTTGAAAAGGAATAGACGTATATTCATAAAGCTCTAGCTAAAAACTATTTTCATGTTTCCTCTCTTTTTTCTCTTCATTCTAAATTCAGAATATTTCTCTTAGTGCATTTGGCCTATCATTGCACAAATTGAATGTTTCGTTTTAAATTGTTTGCTCAAAAGATTTGATTTGATAATATTCATTAGGACATTTTTTTTCTTTCAAGAAAGTTTGAATAGTTATGAGTAAAAAATGTAATAGAATATATATGTGTATACTGTATTTTTCTTTGTTGAAAATATCAAATTTGTTCAGGTAATTGGAAGAGGGGAGGTGTATCTCAGTACTAGTTTTGCACTTGGGTGTTGGCCTTAAAGCAATCTAATAGTCTTGAACATTCAGGATGTATTTTCACGGTTTCTTTTAGGAAAAAGGTAGACTTTGACACTGTATTTAGTTATTCAAGGTTCATTTAAAATAATAGATGGTGATCTGTATTCTTTTGTGTCTGTGATTTAAAACAAAACCCCTTCAACTCTTGTGTTCTTGCTTCTTGGTACCATTTAAATTATGGTGAGTATAAAAATCAATCATTTTCTTAAATCTTTGTGTGATTGCTTGTGTGAATGTTTTTATGTAGAAGACAGCCATTTCTTCCCACTTTTAATAACTAATTGGTAAATGTAATCTTTACTGAATTATAAATGCTTATTTAGTGATTTTTGTTTTATTGCAAAGAGAAAAAAAGCTTTGTTTGTTTCAGATCATTGATGAAAATAATTTCATCTATTGGTACACATATAGAATAATTACTCGGTTGTTGCCTGATAATTTTGGAATCCTTTAATATTATTTTAACCTAAAATTATTACTATTATCAATCGGTATTAGGTAAGATTCATGTTTGTTTTTATGGTCTAAAACAGTGGTTCTCAAACTTTTTTCCTCACAGTCCACATAATGTTCTCTAAAAATATGAGACCCTTGAAATATTTTTATGTTGATTAGGTGATTATAGTAAAAATAAGCAAATTATTGGACCTTTTACATGGGTCTTGCAGGTCACACTTTGAGAACCACTGGTCTAAAATATTTTGAAAATGTTTGAGCAATTCAGTGCAAATGTCTTTCAAGACTCTTAGATTTGTTTCTTGAACATTTAACTGTATTTATAATGCAATCATTTTATTGTTTTATTTTTCTTCGTTCCTATCAATGTTCTGTTGTAAGACATAGTGTTTTATGAAATGATTGTATCCAAATTTATTCCTATACTCATTTTGTGTATTTGCTGTGGGCAACCAGTTTTCTTTTTGTGTTAATATTCAAATTCAACTATTTCATTGGTATTTGTAATCATTGGATTCAATTTAATAATGCAAAATGATTGAGTGACAGTTTTAGCATTGCAACTATTTCGATCTATTCTATCTAGATATAAATAAATTACATATGTCTCACTAAGGAAAATATTGGTATATTTTTAAATTAAATTGTGGGTGCTAAGAATCACAAGAAACAATCCGTCAGTATTTGAAATTCGCGTTCGTGTAGTTATAGTTAAACACGCTTGAAGGTATTTTTGCTTCAAAATGCCACATTTTGTTTCTAAAAGTTTGTTTCTTGAAGTATTTGCTTTTAGCTACATAAGAATATAAAAATTAATGGAATATGTGAAATAGTTTCAAAATTATTGCATTTTGAAAATATGGTTTAAATTTTGGATGTGGTTTTCTGTTTATTATTATTGGTGGAATGTATCCTGTGGTTCTAAGCACCTGATTTCATCTTTTAAGAAGCTTTCTAACTGAACTGAATAAGTATAATAATTCGTCATCTCAGAAATCAGACAAAAATGAACATGCTGTTTTTTTAATTATTTTTTTTGTGTGCCTGTGGATATGTATGATTGTGTTTCTGTGCTCTTGGCTGCTAACCTTGCCTACAGTTGCTGTTTTGTATAACTTCAGGGTGTTGCTCTAGGCCCAGCCAGTGGCAGTGAAGAGGCAAGCTGCACCTCAGACTCTAGAGGTTATGACCAAAGCAGGCTAAGCTGCTGCTTGTTTTACTTATTTCATGGCTACTTCTACCACAACCATCATCAGCATCATCATCACATCAACTGACATCACCTCCTCCTCCCAGTTTTAATTTATATGAACATCAGTTTCATTTGCATATATATATATACACACACACACACACACACACACACGGTCCTTTCTATAATAGAAAATGAACAGTTTCAAAAGGAAGAAATCAAAAGATACAAGAGAAATAAGCAGTGAATTAAATGAACTTAATTGATGTGTTTTATAATAGCACTAGTGCATTGTTATAGTCAAAATGTTTTCTATCTGTGATAATGAAAATATATTAAATACTACGTTATCAATGATACAGCTTAAACTGTTTTCTCAAAATAGTTTCTCTTGAACATCTTTTTTTTTTTTCTTTTATGTTGTTCACTGGTCATTTATATTTTATTGTAAATTGGACATCTTGAAACACGTGAAACACTCCGGAGAACCAATCCCTCTATTTTTAATTTGAATTTCCCTAACCCTGAAGGTTAAATAAATTGTTAAAGTTTAAAAGATGATGGAAAAATATAGATGTGAGAGAAAATACATTATTGCTATTGAAATGTTTCTTTATGCTAATATCCTCACCTTAGTTGTTTATCATCACATTTCAATTAATGTCTTGAAAGCCTTTCAGAGTCCTGCTATTTATCAGAAATCAGTTAAAATTCATCAACAGATTTAATGTTTTCAATTTGAATACATTGGTGTAATCAGAAGTGGTTGTGTCTAACATTTTGTTATTCCTTGCGCTTTGTCTGCCCGAAGTGTTTATAGCCATTATCTAAATGACTCTTTCCAACAGCAACTGACTGTTCCCTTTGTACAGCTCTCAAACAATTTTGACATAACCATCTCTGGTTGTGAGCCCTTGATGTTTACATATTTATACACTTAAGGAAGTTGTAATAAGTAATGATTGAGTTAAATGTTGACTCTTATGTTTAAGCCAAGTATTAAATTTCATCATTTGGCACCTGAAGGCACTCTGAAGATGCTGGTTCAAAAGGCTGTGGTGATAAAAGCAACAAAAAGTGTTGATGTTTGCTTTCATAGCTTAACCTTTAGCACTCTGCGTTCTTTTTCAAGGCAGCCAAGATTTTGTGTACTTCGTAACTTTGAAAGCCTGTAACTTATGTGTCTGTTCATCCTTGACAGAAATCAGTCATCTGCAGTAGCAGGACAAACTTTTGGCTCTGTACTCATAGAGTGCTAAATGTTAATGAAGTTCAAAAGTTGGACAATTCTCTCTGAACCTATAAACAAGATTAAATGGAGAAGAAAAAGATTAATTATTGGAGTCATGAATTTTTTCAAGCTTGAAAAAATTTACATTTAAATGCAGCCATATAAAATACAATTATCTACTAAATTGAAAGAAAAATTTCTCTGATGGTTCTGAATCAGGGTTGCTAGATTTGGCCAGAAGGCAGATAATCCAAGCTTTATCTCTGAGACTTACCCATTAAAGGCCTTGGAATAGCATTGAATTTGGACAATAAGGGAATTAGTGAGGCAAGCTGGTATTTTACCTTTGCCTCTAGTCTCACTAGATTTCCAAATTGAATGCCATTCCTCTACCTGGGTCAGCCTAGAAGATAAAAGCTTGGATTATCTGCCCTTCTGGCCAAATTTGGCAATGCTGCACTGAATATTGCGTTGAGAAAGAATATTGTCTTTTTCTCCATTTGCTTTTCTTTCTCTTCTTATCTAAATATATAGAATTAAAAAGAAAAAAAATCTCCCATCCCCTACGTGATGTGTCCTCCCCCCATTGTATTTTACAGTGATTTTGTATTCATAAACCTCTGGTAAAGTGCCATTAGCTTATATTTTGTAAATGTTTCTTTGCTTATTGATTTTAGATTTTTTTTCTTCATTTGTATTAAATACTATGTCTTAATGCAAAAATTAGTTATGAATGATAGTGTTATCTTGTCTTTTATATTACAGATATGTACAGTTTTGTATCTTATCAGTCACAGAAAATAGGTACTGTCTATGCATCTTTAAAAAAGATAAAAATGCCCAAGATCAACCAGAAATTTAATTGGCACTTTATTTGACTATAAAAGGAAATTTCTTACTTTTTGATCTGTGCATCTCATCTATAAAAAATTAATGGTTGTAACTGTTTGATTATTTTATATTTACATTGTTTTCAAGTTTTCAAGTAATAAGTAGATTATTACAAAGATTTTGGGATCAAAGAAATATCTCCTGTGAGATCTGAACTGTTTTCAAACGATGACTTGAATATCAAGTCAGTTGTTTCAAAAAAGTCCTCTTTGGCGTTCAGTCCAAATGTTGAGTAACATGAAGTTTCAGCTGATTTCAAAGAGCACAATATATTAGAGATAGAACAATTGTCAGAGATATAGAAGTCATTAAGCAAACTTCAGTGGCAATGGGTTGAGCATGTAACAAGGGTATTGAACAAGCAATGGACATTGCGACTCACAACACATATCTTTGAAATCATGGGCAAATATATCTAATTGTAAATGGGACATCTTGAAACCTTGCCATGTCTAGCAAAAAGTAGGATGGTATGATAATCCTGACACGTTCAGAATGACGTTCAGAAGTTGTTTTTTTTTTTTTTTTAAATAAAAAATGGCAGACTCTCGATCAATGGACTTACAATGGCTACTGATGATGATGATAAAAAAATCACTTTAGTTTCCTACTTTTTTCTATTTAATTTTTCAGTAAATGTACTAATCAGAGGGGAAAAAACACAACTGCTGTTAAAGTTAAAGTATCTAACTAAATAAAAATTCATTTATGAATGGAGTAAGGAATGATTTTTTGAAGTCAGTTTGATGTTCGACAAGTGGCTATTTTCTGTTATTGATAAATGTACATGTTAGATGTGTATTTAATGTTTTTCCTGTTTGGTCTATGTGTTTTTAGTAATTGGTCCTTTAGTACCAAAATAATCTTTGAGGCCATTTGCCTCTCTCTTTATCTGCACAGTTGGGTAGAGCAAGACCCTTTTTTTTTCTCTTTTTTTTTTCCTTTTTCTTTTTTCAGTTAATTTTGTTCCATCATTATTCCTCATATTAATTTTTTCTTTTTTTCTTTTTTTTTTTCTCTTCATTTTTTTTTTTTTTTTTTCTCTCTTTTCTTGTCCCCTCCCTCGATTCTTTTTTTTTCCTTTCTGCCCTTCTCTCAGGAAATCGATGTGAAAGCTGGCGGTGGACACAGCATGACGATTGGTGAAATGCTGCGGCATTGGTTCACCAAATTGGAATGGTATTGTACGCTCTTCCCTCGTATACCTGTCCCCACCCAGAAGGATCTTGATGAGAAGCTAAAGGCCAGGGCTCTGTCCAAAGCTCAGGAGGGCAAACCAGTTGACCCCCTTCCAGACATTTGTAATGGTGATGAAGGTATGGAAGAAGAAGTGGAAGAATGGAACGAAGAGGAACAGACTGCTTCCTTAGATGTCAACAGCAAAGGGTAAAAATCACTCCTTTACCCCACTTCCTTTTCTCTTATCATTTGTCTTGGTCAAGCCGTTTGCGCAATGAGTAGCATTGATAATATAGCAATGTTTCTGTAACAGACTGGTTTTTTTTGTCGAGAATGCCTAACCCAACCTTGGGAGGTTTTACAGCCCCTGGTGTTCCCAGATGGTTGCCCATCTAGGTAATGATGAGGCTTGATGTTGCTTAACTTAGGGGAATTGGTATGCCCAACATGATTTGACTGTACCATTACTTCTTTTACCTGCTTGTTTTTAGTAAACAAGAAAAGAGATTTAAGATGAAAAAAAAATAATCTGAATTAAAGACTTATCTAAATGGGGGAGGATTACATTTTTTTCATATCTATGAGCTTAAATGAAAAAAGACTGGAGATTTACCAATTAGAAGTACCATTTATTATAATTACAGATAATGTTTTTATTGGATGGTTACCAAGACCAGTCTGTTCCAAACACTTGATCTGAAATTGATTGAAAAATTTTCTTTAAATTTCATATAAATTTTTTATAATGTGTGGTTGTTAATAATGAATTGATAACAATTGATGAAAATTTATGCCAGTGAACGTAAATTGTTCTTTGTTATCAGCAGGAAAAAGAAAACAGAAAAAAAACTCTGTCCCAAAGTTATCACTAGAGGCTTCTTCCCTTATATTAAAAGAAATGTAAAGCTTAGATTTTGTTGCAATGACTCAGTTGTTGATGTTAAGTACTGAACGCTCTTTGTTGCCCCCCTCCTCACATTAATGGGACTGTAATTAGATAACATCCATCTCTTTTGTCTACTTTCATTTGAAACAAAACTGGATTTTTTTTTCTTCGTATATTTGTCAAATATGATTTGTAGGTAATGCATAGTGTTAGATTGTATCATTAGGATTGTTTCTGTTGAATAAGATTTCTTTCTCTGGTTGTGATATGATTTCAAATGAGGACATTATTTAAACTACCACATTTCTTAGTATATAATGCTACTTGTATAAGATGAATACTCAATTTGGCACAACAGTTTGGTAGTCCTACTTGTTTCTTCTTCATTGATGTTCCAAATTTGTGTACTGAATGTCTGCAGTTATGCAATTAGTGCCCACTACTTTTTCTTGGGTATTTGTGTTGCACAGGAAGGAAATTAATATTGTGCTACTCCAAATGCAGTCAATCCTAATCCTTTCCACTTAACATTTGCACCTGAACTCCTGAGGAAGGAAGTTTCTTATGGTTGCTTAGCAATGTAAATCAAATATATTTCTTAGTGGAAGTTGTCACCTCTGACCTCAAATGAGATTTATTTCTAGTAATATATAAAAAAAATAAAAATTAAAAAATTCTGCACACATTCAAGTTGGACATTTTCCCTCATTCACACTTGGTTTTTGGTACAAAATTTTCTGTTATACACAACAAAATACAGTATAAGCAAACATTTGCGCGCGAGAGAGAGAGAAATATCACTTTGTGTATAATTTACCAAAAACTGATAATATGCAAAACCTGGATTTATAATTCTTATCACTTCGTTTTTGTCTTGTTTTTTTCTCCAATCAGCTCAAGGTCACCCGAAAGGAGACGATACGACAGATCTTGTGATAAGTCTACACCACATCGGTCACCTCTGAGCAGAAAGTCACCAGACAGACACAGAAGCTCCCATTCACCTCACCGGAGATCACCCCATAGTCGAAAATCTCCACAGCGGAGGAAGTCCCCTAGGCACCGTTCCCCTCACCACAGAAAGTCATCCCCTCCTCCTCCTCCTCCATCATCATCATCACACAGAAAACTGTCGCCATCACGTTCTGGCCATGGCAAATATTCCTCTAGTTACTCGTCCTCTGCTCACCATTCTTCTTCCATGGATGATTTTGCTGTGGAATTGGCCCGAGAACGTGAGCGGCAGAGGCGGGAACGTGAGCGTGACTGCAACGGCAAGCCCAAGGACCATCATCACCATCATCACAGGCATCATCATCACCGTCGGCATCATCACTCCAAGCCCAAAGACAAAGAGTCCGAAGGGGGAGGAGGGGGAGAAAAGACTTCCTCGTCGGTAAAAGAGAAGCATCGGTCACGCAGCCGCTCACCCCATCGGTCCAGATCTCACGAGAAGAAGAATCATTCCAAGCGATCGCACTCAAAGGAGCACAAGCACTCCAAATCCCCGAGCATGTCATCATCGCCGTCGTCAAAACACAAGAAGCGTTCTCGATCTAAGTCAGTCGAGGAGAGGCCTGGTGGCGATGGTGGCAACAGGAATCATAAGAGCAAGTCGCATCGCAAAAAAGACCACTCGCAGGACAGCGAGCGTCGTGAAAAAAAGAAAAAAAAGAAGCATGATCGCAACAAAAGCAAAGAGAATGGTGACTGCCACAACTGAAGGGAATGAGTGAATGACAAAGGAAGGAAATCCCAAAACAAGGCAGAGAAGTGTTTTTTTTTTTTGTTTTTTTTTTGTTTTTTTTTTTTTTTTAATGGGTGAATGGTATGTGGAATTTGTTGGTAATGAATTCATTTGACATGAACTGCAACTAAAGACTTATTTATCTCTTTAGTGTGTTTTTGTAACCAGCATCAATTGACAGTGACAGTAAAGATATTTACCAGAAAACTCCAAACATGAACAACCAATACTTACTATTGCCAGTGGTAGGCCTTTTTAAATTTTTTTTTTTCTCCTGCTCCTTATTTTATTTCTCATTTAGACAGTATGGTTATGAGGCTAAGGATAGTGTGTATGCCTATGTGTGTATGTGTGTGTGGACACTTACCCTCCTTTTTCAGGAGGGAATGGAGTATTAATATTTAATTACTGGTTTTTTTTCCTTCCAAACTTAGGGTGGAAATGCTTTTATTTTATCAATAACTTCAAGAAGAGTCATTAACATTCCAACTCTTGTTCGAACAATCAAATCTCTTCTTCACATCTTTGATATAATCAACATGATGTTTTGACCAATCCATTCTTCAGCCCTCCTCTTTTTTTTTCTTCCATTTATACACCTGACAAAGGCTGAAGAATGGATTAGGTAAAATGTTGTGTTGACTAAATCGATTATCCGAAACCAGAGTTGGAATGCTATTATTTTATTTTTATTTTTGTTATATTAGGTTATTTCTTTCCTTCAATTTTTCTCTTCTCAATTAGGTAATTTTTTTTTTTTCCATTTGATGATTTTCTTCATCTCCATGAAACTGCTATGTTTCCCTTGGAGGTTATTTTGACTTTTTTTTTTTTTGTTCTCTTGAGGCTTCTTTTACTCTGATGATAAATATATATTTTTAACCTTTGATCTTTAGCCTCTACCCAGTCAAAAAATTTCACCTGTCCATCATTTTGTACAGCTTTGTTGACATCACAACCACTCCCCCCATCCTTTTTTTTTTTTTTTTTTTTCCCCTCTCTCTCTTCTTGAGAAAATCTTTATTTCTTTCAGGAAATAAATAAAAATTGTTAACTAACAGCCACTCTTGTTGTATTTCATTCAGGACAAGGAAACAAGTCAGGAAAATTGCTGTCATTTTGTAAATGATTTGAACAGCCTTCATTTTCTCTACAGACAATGGTTAATGTCCCCACCAGGGTGCATGCCTGGGCAAGGGATGCTCTATAGTCAGATTCCCCCACTTTTGGTTTTGCTGATATAGTTCAAAGAAAAGCAGATAGTGATGTCTGGTATCAGAAGCTGACAGAAGGGCATCTAACCACTTTGAGGTTGCTCCAGTCCCTGGTTTTGGTATGAATTGTACCTCTAGACTGGTTGCCTTCCCAAGGCTATAGAACCCAATTTAACCTATTTTATCCATAACTTGTGCGGAGAAGAGATGGATTCATGCCTTTCCTAAGGGAATTAGAGCAAAGTGAATGATTCCATACTGTCTATTGATTGGCAGTAAAGTTTTTTTGTTTCCCCAAGTAGATAACAATTAGTCTGTAACAGTTATCATGAGAGTACAAATGAAAATTCATGAAATGAGTGGAAATAGCCAAAACTGATATATTATGTAAGGGTTAATTGTAGAAGAGTTCAACCTTAGCCAAACAACTTTGTAATTGCATCGTTACTTTGACTGCATTTTCTCTATAGATATATACTTACATTACTAGCTTAAGTACCTGTCTATGTATGTTTGAAAGTTTGATATTCATTTATATTTAGACTTGTTGAAAAGTTTCCCTTCATATCTGACCCCTGAAGATTTAAAAAAAAAAAAATTCCCCTTTACTTTTGACCACTTAGAGGAGAGGGTGGGTGGCTTTCTTTTGATCCCTTCACTTTTGACAACATAAAAGTGGAGAAGCATTCCTAAAGGTTGATCTGATAGTGAAGCAATTTTCCCCATAAAGAATAATGATAATAAATAATGGAAATTTGATTGATCCATTCCAGACCCCAAAAGAATTAGTAAATTTTCTCTAACATTGAAGTAAGAATTTGCATTTCTTTGTTAACGTTCTCTTTTACATTAAAAAAAAACAAAACACATACTATAATATTCATTCAATCTTTATTTATAGTTTATTTACATAAGAAAAACATGCATACAATATTTTAAAAACATTTCTCAATTTCTTTTGTCACAGTTCATTTATTTTGCAGAGTTCAACCTAAATGCTTGAGGACCTGATTTCAAGTATGTCTAATTATTTCTTCTGTGATATGTAGTTCTCAACTTATATGAGAACAAACATATTACTATTCAATGATATAAATCCAATTTACATGTGCATATTAACCAATTATTTCTTCGTAGACATCTACATAAGTGTGATACATTTGACTTCCTTTGCTCGTCCAGGCTGCTGTTGCTGACAGTAACAGTTGCTGCATGGCAATAACAAGTTTAGATGATAGCTGCTACTGGTACTATAAATGACACACACTGCTTTTACATTAAGAGTCAAAGAATTGTACGCAACATCTTTTTACCCAGTTAAGCTTAGTTTGGCATAAGGCTATAGTGGTAGAGCTCCAGGTTACATGACCTATATTCCAAACTGAAATAATAAAAGCTTGAAGCTTTTAACATTCAACATGTTTTGTCCTTGACATGTTTACAAAAATACCCTAGTGAATTGATCCGAGATACAAAATTAACCCTCTTCACAATAGATAATATATTTGAATTGAAAATATATCATATATGCCAGATTATGCAATGACTGATATTCAAAGAACCACTGCTCACTGTAACTCAGATGAGTCCTGTAACTGTCTACCTCAAGTTTTGGCACAAAGCTCCTTAGTCCAAGTGTACTCTTTGCAGTTTTATAAAAAGAATTATTCTACTATAAAATGTCAAGTCTTGTAAGTGGCATATACAATGCTTTGAAATCATGGAATGTCAATGTTACTAACTTAGTGTAAAAATACTAAATAATTTTTTATTCATTTGATTTAAGAAATCCTTAACACCTTTCTAACTATTTTTCTTGTGTTATACGAGACAAAAATCCTGCAGCAATGAAAAAATGTGTCAGCTTCACCTTACCTCATTAAATACATTTCTATTTTGTTTCTTTTTACAAGCGAAATCACCTGTATTCCTAACTGATATCTAAAAAAGCTTGAAGTTTGCAACATTCAGCGGGTTTTTTTTTCTTCCTTTTCGTATTTTTCAAACCACTAATATATTATCAATGTCAAGGTGATCAGTGCATCTAGATTTTATAAATGGGTTGGGAATTATTCAAAAACACAATGGTAATACATGCCAGTCTTGGCACAACCTATATTCTGGTTGTGATTAGCACTCCCACCTGGATGGCCAGAATATTTTCCATATTAAACTAGTCTGCAAAATATACCAAGTTCAATACTTTTTACCTCTGAAACAAGTTTGAATCTGGCCTACTTTCTGAATGCTGTAACATTTCCCCCTCTCTCACTTTTACAATTTTCCTTTTTTTTTTTTTTAACCTGATGGCCTCCACTGACAAGATTGCTTCATTGTATTGTTTATTTATCATATACTAGCATAGTACAAGTCACAGATAATAGGATTATTTATACATACATCGTGACTTCTGCCTAGGGTCAAAGTTAGTATCTGATCTCTTTACTGACGGTTGAGGATGGAAAAAGTGTCACTGTTTAATCTATAGCTTGATATGTATGACAATACAATCAGTTTTGAACATGACTTCCCATTTCAATTAGTCTTTATTTTCTTTTTGCTTATGAGAAAAGACCTGGCACAAGAGTTATGTTGAAATATACTTGGCAGTGAACAGGTTAAAGATGTTTAAAACCAGATTTCATTATTAGGCAATGGTTCCCAAACTTTTTCCAATCATGATGGCCTTAGTGAATACGGATTTTTCACACACCCCCCACATGTGGGGGGGGGTGTGGAATCTAAATTTATAGAAAATAAAGTTAATACTGTTAAATGTTCATTTTAGTTAATTATTTGTGCACACTCCAATGTTGAGTTTAGCATTGTGGTTACATGGCTACTTGCTATTTTTTTTTCCAAATATCCAACTATAATGAATATTGAGGTGTATCTGGTGTGCACGATACAAGAAAAAGTACTGAAATATCCAGTTTTTGGCTTATTGGTTTGTGTTGTAGAAGAAATACATTGAATATATTTCTTTATTAAAGTTAAAATATCTGAGTATTTGTAAATTACATTGATAATATTTTCTGATGATTCACCAAATGGAATTGTTAATTGAAATCTTTCTGGGCATTATATGTATATATATTTTCAGTCAAGTTTTCTGAAAGAAAAATGTCTGCCCCCTCCATTTTAACTAACTTTTGTTGTTCCGAGGGAATGAGTTATCTCCCTTATTTTTATCTCATTAAAAATCACATGTCCTGATGCCACCCACCCCCATAACTCATTACCTCTGACATGGAAAGACTTGCACCTATGCCCAACAGCTTCTTTAGTGCAAAATCATGTCTTACTCCAATTGGTTAATTGGTTGGAAATTGAGTTGGGGGGGGGGGAAGACCCCTAGCAACCATGAAGTACTGTTCACAGAATATTGTAAACAGACTTGTTAGCGGGGCGGGGGGGGGTAACTTTAGACAGAAGAACAAGCCAACAAAGTTTTAAAAATGAAAAGTTTTGTTTATTTCTTCTTACAATGTAATCAAAACTTATTGTACAAAATAATGGGTACATTATTTTCTCAGAGAGAAAAGTTCAATATAACATCAAGATGCACGAGGACGATTTATCTTACAAATTTACATTTTTCTTTTTCAAATAATTTAAAAAGATTCAGTATCGAAATTTTACAAATTAAAATAGTATGTACAGAAGTTAAAAAGAACTCAAAATCCATTATAGATTCTAATATATACAGACAAAATGTTTTTATGCTTTTTTTCGAAAATGATTTAAAAGATAAAATAAAATTGTTTTGGTGTTACCCTCAGCTTTCCTTCAAAAGTTCAAGGAAGAAAGCTGAAGTTCACTTTAAAATGAAGTCAATTAAAAATCTTCAAAATGGAAAAGTAAAAACGTTTAAAACATTTGTTAGGGCAATCCCTTTTCCATGATGTTGGCCACAAATGCTTTGTCTTTCAATGCATCTTCCAGATCTTGTTCATTCAAACGAAGACTGACCTGAAGTGGGAAAGGAAAAAAAAAAAAAAGTTTTATTGAGGATTTAGAATACATGAAGGGATCATTAGTTTTACTAATAGTCAATATTTGAGTAAATTTAGCTCTGCATTATACATTAAAATTTTTTAAAAATATTTTGCTCTTCGCATTTTTCTTCTCTCAATAAAAGGTAGACACACAAAATAAATAATAATAAAGAGCCCAATACAAACAAATTGCCACCTTTTTTGTGTACAATTGGAAAGTGCTACACACTTATGCCCTTGTTCACACGAATGCTCAATGAAAGGAGTATAGTTCAGTACTTCACTTTGCCAGGCGCACACAGTGAACATCTTACTCATACACGATACTGGTTACTAACCATAAGGGTTTTTCTTTTTTTCGAAGCATTGCTTAGTCAAGCATAAGGCCAAAAGTGTGAATCACATTCACAAATGGTCAACTAATCCAGCCTGTCAATCATCATCACTTCAGAGCAACAACCCATGTCACTAGATATATATAAAAGTGATTTATCTTGAAAAGAAAAGAAAACATACCTTCATTAGTCTTGGTTCTTTGCCTTTCTTGGTGGAAATTATTCCTCGTGTATCCAATAATGAACACATGTTGATAAACTCAGACTGATCCACTCCCACAACATTATAACGTTGACACACTTTCTTAAAAACATTATGTAACTGCAAAGAAAAAATAACAAAACTGAATTCCCAAGAAATGATCCAAATTGATAAAACATAATAGGCTTTTAAAAAAGATAAATAGATCCCCCCCACACACACCTGTCTTAATACACACTCTACAAAAATTCAGACTATAATATATATATATATATATATATCTCTTTTCTTTTTTTTTAAACCATGCCTAGCTCAATGTTGTATGAATAAGGAACTAACTCCCTATGCTAGCAAATTACTCTCAGGGATATGTGGAGTAAATTGACAAATGAACAATGTTCAAATTCCCAAAAGGTCTCAAGTTTTAGGTCTTTTTACTCAGGCAAATATTTTGATAAGGATTCAAGAGAATTCACGGATGCTGAAGAAGAAAACATTACAGAATGTTTGACAAGATAAACTGCTAATATGACATCCCAGTATACAGAAAGCCATTCATCACATCATAGATAATGGGACCAATTGATTTTGATGATAACTATTTGATAAGGGGGGGGGGGGAATAAGTGAAAAATAAATAAACGGTTGTGTCTTTAGCTGCCTGTTATCAGCCAGTTATTACTATCTAAAAGCTTTTGTCCTTGATAAGCAGCTTCCTCTGTAAAAGACATTTTGCACTTTTTTCTTCAAAACCCGTCTTAAAATTGTCTAATTTAAAATGACAATGTCACAGAAGGAAAACGAAGGGAGATAACTTACACTGCCAAGATTCACTTCTTTTGCTGGTTTTTTCCCTTTCTTCAACAATAGCAACAAAGTACAGACTGCTATCTTCTGCTGGAGGGGAATGCTTTCAGAGTCTTGGGTAGACGCAATGACACGACAACCGTACACTTCACTGACCACACGAGCAATATGAGGAATTCCTATCTTTCTCAGAGGCACATCACTTTTAGTAGGACTATTGCTTCCTGTAAGTGTAAATATTGTTAATTACTGAAATTTGGTATACTTGGTAATGTAGTTACATAGTTGGTATCATTAAATTGGAAGGGAAGAAAAAAAAAAAAAAGATTATATGTTCAAATCTCAATCGTTCATGATAGATGGAAGAGGGTAAACGTCACCCATGTCCATCTTGGTTATAACTTGGTACATCAGAAGTCACATAAACCATATATTCAGATTTAAATCCAAAACCGTATGTTCAAAATATCGGCCATTTTAAGTTGGGCTGACACCAAGATGGGTCTTACAAACTTCTTAGAATCTCAAACCAGTCACGATGTCTGAAGGTTTCAAAGAGTGAAACAAAATTCAATGTATCTATGAAGAGAGATCTGTTAGTTATTCCAAACTTTCAAAGCTTACTTTGCATTGTTCAGAAATGCAAATAATTTTTTTTTTAATTATTAAAAAAAGGAAGAAAATATCTCTCAATCATCAACTTTTAGTCTCATGAAGGGTCCAATTGTTTGTTAGGGCAATCGTCCCCAAAAATGCAACTCAATTGTAGCTTGAATAAAAAAAATAAAACTTGTTAAGCATGATCACAGTACAAGGGGTAACCCCCTACCAAAACAACAGGAACAAAGGGGGGGGGGAAACAGTGATAGGAGAGGAGAAAACTTACCTGTAGGTTTAAGAACACCTTTTATTCGAACACTGGTTTCCACCGTTTCAATAGCTCTTCGGCACACATCCAGAGCTCTGCGCATGTCTCCGGCCACAGATGCAACCTTACGAGCACAAAACTGAATGGCACTTGGTTCTAACATACATTGACCACTTTCTTTGATCTGTTGAAGAGAGGGGGGAAAAAAAAAAAAAATGAAACAGTTAATCTCACACGATGAATCAAGGTAACAAAATTAAATAAGAATTTTTCTATAAACTTGAAAAGTCGAGCATTCAGTACTTGAATGGATAATGAACTTTATGAGACCCACACATTCATTCCAAATTGAAGAGAGACGGGGGGGGGGGAAAGGGTCAGTTCAGTGGTTCCAACTTTTTTTTAGAATCATTCTGCCCTTAGTTTATATAGATTTTTTTCTGGGGACGGGGTGCTTCAGGTCAGAAAATACTGAACCATTGCACACATGTTCAAGTGGTATGGTTAGTAAAATAACGAAATAATGAATCATTCAAATTCATAAAAAAAGTGGCATTTGTTTCCTTTCCTTATAATTGCTAGTGGGATGGGTGAGCTTGTTTACCACAGTTTCTCTGATCTTAAATGTTGTCTCCTAAAATTGTAACTGAATTACCATTTCCTGGAATTGATACAAATTCTTAGCATCAGATGACAACCGGCACACACTTCGGGAATCACTTGGCCAGTTAATTGGAAAGACTCCAATAGAAGAATTTGAGAGCTTTGAATTGTTAGAACCTGCAAGACTTCACGCACTGAGAGCACAACGACCAAAATGATCAACGTGCAAAGAACGCCATCAACAATCTATCACTTCATCTTTAATAGAGAAAAAGACCGACCAATATTCTTCTTTGCCAGGCTCAATCACTGACTTCAATTTTACAACACTTTAGCAGTAGAAAAAGAAGTCGTTCATGGTTTAATACTGACTGTGGAGAGTTCGACTTTCAACCTTCATTATCAGCCACCCCTCCCAATGAGGGTTAAAAATGGACTGAGATGGTTGAAAGGGTGGCCAGGTTTTGAAGGAAATTCTCCCACAGCAAGATGCAGGCCCAGGGTATAAGCCTCACTAAATTGCAGCCATCATAATTTATCATTGTTAAATATGGACAAATTCAAGAAAAGAAAAAAAAAAAAAATAAATAAATAAATAAAAGGGAAAGGGGCATTTCGACAATTCTGGTTTCATCTTATCAAAATCATAACGTGGAGTTAAAGTGCGGTAAAAGCTTTTAGAGAAGGAAAAAAAAAAATTTTTAAACACTTATTCAGCTGCTAAAAAATAGTGAGCTTCAATAATCAATTATTCAAAGTGGGGGGGGGGGAATTGATGAAAAAGATTATACCATTTTTGAATGGTAAAAATAGCTTGCAGAAGCAATATCTGGGGGAACAATACTTTTAGTCAATGCTTCTTTATGAATCTAAAGGTAAATTTCCCAAAAGTCCAAGGGAGACAACTCACCTTTTCGAGTCGGTTTTCAATAATCTCAACAATCTGATCTTTGGTGTAGGGAACAAAATTTAGCAATTGTGGTTTGAATTCAAGCTGAGCTTGGAGACGAGGTAGAACCCGATCAGTCAAATCCAGAGCGTTCGCAACACCTAAAATCAAACAATGAAAAAAAGTATTATATGATGAACGAGTTACCTCGACTTGGACTCGTATATTCAAGTAGAGGAAAGCGTTTCTTCAATATAAGAATTTGAGAGCCTTAAAATGTCAGAACCCGCAAAACCTCAAGCACTGAGAGCACAATGACCACCATGGTCAGTGCCAAAATGCCCAAAGGTGAAGGAGTTCAGTTTTTATTTTTGATGGACTAAAATCACGGTCTTTATGTCTTCAAAGGTGTGAGGAACGCCATCAACAAGCAAAAAATCTATTACTCAGACATCAAGATTCATACTGCACGATTTCTCTATCCCTCAGAATAAGCAAAGTTGGGTAAATCTAGTGCAATTCATAAAGTCAACTAATTACATAAGCAATGGTTTTGGTCTTGTAAAAATGAGCTAAGTATATCACCCCCCAAGCTAGTGATTCTTAAACTAGATACTCAGCAGCCATGGAGAAAAATGCATCAAGTATAATGGTGAAAAAGAAAAAAAAAAAAAAGATGACAGTTCAAAATCGGGGAGGAATTCAGGAAGAAGAAAAGAAAAGAAAAGGGGGAAAAAAAAAAAAGAAAAAAAAAAAAAGGGTAATTTTTCAATCATATAAGGCCAAATTAATTCTAGTAGCTAGACAACATAACCCTTTTTTTCCAATGCACAACATCCACCATAATAAATCAATAAATAACTCACCAATGAGAATAAGAGACGACTTTTCAAGCGTTGGCCATTCAAATAATGAGTACAGGACTTCATGTTGTTTACTATCCAGTTGGTCAATTTCATCCAAAATCCACACACTGCAAGAGAGAAGGAAGGGGAGTTAATTTCTTTCATTCTTAATCTCCTTGGTTACCATCAAATCAGAAGTGTGTGCTATCAAATAAGATAATCCTCCAAATTAAGAATAAATACTAAAATTGTCTAGAACTTTGAGAAGTGTCATGAACATACCAAATTTGTTTCAGACAATTTGAACCTCTATCTTCAATGTAGTCATGATGTTTTCATGGTCATGGCTTAAAAAAGGTGTAAATAGTAAAATCCAAAAGAAAAGATGGATTCTCCAAAGACCCACGTACTGGATGTTCCAAATCTTCCAAGAGACCCTACCCCAGAGCCAGTTGTACTACTGGGATGACATATCAGCTTGTCTAACAAAACTCAGTAAAGTGTTACCATTCCATCATCCTTAAAAAGTGTGCTGCCATTGTAAAAAGTCATTAAAGTTCTGGTATATAGTCAAGTCTTCATATTTTGGGCTTTGCACTGGATCAAACTAAGTTTAGTAAGTAAACTAAAATTACCTGAGTATCTACCATAGCACAATTACAAACAAGTCTCAAGCGAATCATCACTCCTATTACTTGCTAGGTGCTCATTGAATATAGCCTTGTGCCACACAAGTTATTCAACAAGTATCAGCATGCTTATACATTCTATTTGCCTGAAAAATAACCTGTTGTCTATGAAATTTGATGATATTGCCCAGAAATGTTAACACATTCAATGCCATATGATGTGCACATCAAGTGACATGCTACGTATTGTCTTCGAAGCAGATTTGCGTAAATTCCAGTTTAATTAATGGCAACATAAATAGCTACGGTGAGCATGTTAGACAGTTTCACCTTTGAGCAGAGGACATTTTGTTATCTAACGTAGCAGTTGAAGTTTCAATAAGAGTAAGATAGAAGCATTCAAAAAATTGGTAAGAGGAAGAAAATGGGGGAAAAAAAAAAAAATCATATTTACTTGCTAAGCTTGCTTTGACATAAGAATTTTTCCATTTTTCTGCCAAGTTCTCGCTGTGTGGCTGCTTTTTTAACGGAAGATTTTCCAGTG